>CM033470.1:162298810-162898810 GCA_019447015.1 Hymenochirus boettgeri
AGATAGATATAAGATAGATAGATAGATAGATAGAGAGATAGATAGATAGATAGATAATAGAGAGAAGATAGAGAGATAGAAGATAGATAGATAGGATAGATAGATAGAAGATGATAGACTAGATGAAGATAGAGTAGACACAGATAATAGATAGATAGATGATAGAAGATAGATGATAGATAGATACAGATAATGATAGATAGATAGAGATAGAGACAGAGATAGCATTATTAGGAGATAGACATGATAGATAGATAGATGATAGATAGATAGATAGATAGAGATAGATAAGATAGATAGATGATAGATGAAGATGATAGATAGATAGACGATGATAGATAGATAGATAGTAGATAGATAGATAGGAGATAGATAGATAGACAGATGATAGATAGATAGATGATAGACAGATGATAGATAATGCATGATAGATAGATAGAAGACAGATGATAGATGATAGATAGATAGATGATAGATAGATAGATAGATAGAATAGATAGATAGATGAGATAGGAGAGTAATAGATAGGAGATAGATAGATAGACAGATGATAGATAGAAGATAGATAGGGATAGAGATAGAAGATAGAAGAATATAGAAAGAATAAGGATATAGATGATACAAAACTAGAAGTAAAAGGACGAGTTTTATAGTGCCTAATAGCTTTAGATGATATAACAAACAGACAGATAGATGATAGATATATAGATAGATGAGATAGATAGGATAGATAGATAGATAGATTAGATAGATGAGATAGATGATAGATAGATAGGGAGTAGATAGATAGATAGATGACAGATAGATAGATAGATAGATAGTGATAAGATGATGATAGATAGATGATAGACAATGATAGATAGAGAGATAGATAGATAGAAGATAGAGATAATGACAGATGATAGATGATAGATAGATAGGAGATAGAAGATTAACTAAGAGATATAGATATACAGACAGCTAAAGAGATATATAGATAGATATACAAAACACTAAGAAGTAAAGGACAGTTTTATAGTGGCCAAAGTAGATAGATATACAAAAGACAGATAGATAGATAGATATATAGATAGATAGACTAGATAGATAGATAGATAGATAGATAGATAGATAGATAGATTTAGAGAGATAGATAGATAGACAGATAATAGATTAGATAGATGAGAGATAGATAGATAGATAGTAGATAGATAGATAGATAGATAGATAGATTAGATAGATAGAGATAAGATAGATAGATAGATATAGGAGATAGATAGATAGACAGATAGATAGATGATAGATAGATAGACAGATGATAGATAGATGAGATAGAGAATTAGATAGATAGATAGATAGGAGGAGAGATTAGAGATAGATAGTAGATAGATAGATAGATAGATTAGATAGATGATGAGACAGATAATAGATAAGATGATATAGATAGAAGTAAAAGATAGATAGATGATAGATAGATCGATAGATAGATAGATAGAGACAGATGATAGATATATAGGAGATAGATAGATAGACAGATGATAGATAGATAGATGATAGATAGATAGATTAGGAGATAGATAGACAGATGATAGATAGATGATGATAGAGATAGATAGATAGATGATAGATAGACAGATGATAGATAGATAGATAGATAGATAGATAGATAGATAGATAGATAGATAATAGGACAAGAGGATAGATAGATAGATACGATAGATAGGATAGAGGAATAGATAGATAGATAGATAGATAGATTAGATAGATAGATAGATAGATAGATAGATAGAGTAGATAGATAGTGATGGATGATAGATAGATAGACATACAGACAGCTAAAGAGATATATAGATAGATATACAAACCTAAGAAGTAAAGACAGTTTTATAGTGGCCAAAGCTTTAGATAGATATACAGACAGGAAGATAGATGATAGATAGATAGATAGCTAGATAGATAGATTAGATAGATAGATAGACAGATAGATAGATAGATGATAGATAGATAGATAGATAGAAGATAGATAGATAGAAGATAGCGATAGTAGCTAGATAGATAGATTAGATAGATAGATAGATAGATAGAGACAGATGATAGATATTGAGGATAGATAGATAGATAGATAGACAGATGATAGGAAGTACAGATGATAGATAGATAGATAGATAGATTTTTAAGGAAGAGATAGAGATATAGATAGAGAGAGATGATAGATAGATAGAGGTAGATAGATAGATAAGAGATAGATTAGATAGATTAGATTCTAGATAGATAGATAGAGAGATAGATAGAAGATAGATAGATCAGATAGATGATGAGATGATAGATAGATTAGATAGATAGGACAGATGAAGATAGTAGATAGATGATAGATATAGATAGATGAGATAGACTGATAGATCAGAGATAGATAGATGATAGATCGATGATAGAGATAGAGAGAGGGAGAGACATAGATAGATGGAGATAGATAGAGATAGATAGATAGATAGATAGATAGATCGATAGATAGATAGATGCAGATAGATAGATAGATAGATAGATATAGATAGAGATAGATAGATAGACAGATGATAGATAGATAGGATAATGAAGATGATCGATAGAGTAGATAGACAATGATCTATGACATACAGCACTAAAGAGAATGATTATAGAAGATTATACAAAACCTAAGAAATCTATCTATCTATCTATCTATCTATCTATCTATCTATCTATCTATCATCTATCTATCTATCTATCATCTGTCTATCTATCTATCATCTATCTATCTATCATCTATCTATCTATCTATCTATCTGTATATCTATCTATCTATCTATCTATCTATCTATCTATCTATCTATCTATCTGTATATCTATCTATCTATCTATCTATCTATCTGTATATCTATCTATCATCTATCTATCTATCTATCTATCTATCTATCTATCTATCTATCTATCTATCTATCTATCTGTATATCTATCTAAAGCTTTGGCCACTATAAAACTGTCCTTTACTTCTTAGGTTTTGTATATCTATCTATATATCTCTTTAGCTGTCTGTATATCTATCTATCTATTTATCTGTCTTTCTTTATGTCTGCCTATTTTCTGTCTATAATATTATCATTTGTCTACCAGTATACAGCTTTATGTAGGTTAATAGCATTGTGTTGGTGGTGGTGGAGGGGTGTTATGGGGACCCCAGTCTGAATTTCTGTGCTGGTGGTGCTAGTTAGGGCTGTGCTGATGGCTCCATTTGGGGATGTGCTGGTGGTTCCTGGGTGGGGGGGAGGGGAGTGTTGTATTATGCTGGCTGCAGACAGTGTGCATAAAAAAAATGTGTGGTGCCAGGTCCCAGGGGTATCGGGGTGGGTGATATGCTGGTAGTGCCAGGTGGATGTACCGGTAGTACCAGGGGTATGTGTGCTGGGGGTCCCATGGGGATGTGCTGGTGTGGTGCCAGGGCCCAGGGTGTGTGTGCTGGTGGTGCCAACCGGGATGTGCTGGTGGTACCAGCAAAATATATTTTTTTTGCTAAGCGGCAGGGTGATATGCCAAATAAGTTGTAGTGATATTTGTGAAATGGAACGTTAGGGGGGGCCCAAAATTCTGACTTGTGCCTTGGGCCCCATTTGGTCTTAATCCGGCTCTGGTGTCCCCTGCAATAATATGGAACTTCTACAAGGTATCATTTACACAATATTCTATGTATTGGGGTTTAATCCCCTGGCAGTCCTTGCAGCTCTGATCTTGCTATATTTCCTAGAGACAAGTCTGTTTGATGGGGATGCTTGCTATGCCTTACCGGATATTAAAAGTGATGCTAAGGGGATGGGGATGCTTGCTATGCCTTACCGGATATTAAAAGTGATGCTAAGGGGTAATGTGGGGCCTTGAAGAGAATTATTTGGGGCTTAAAGGGAACTAAACTCACAAATTGGATCATTTTAAGTTGCTTCCAGCTGGATCTATAATTCACAGGGAAGTAGGAGAGTTTATTCAGGGTTAAACTTCCCTGTCAGCGCGACACTCACGGCTTCTAAATAGCAGATGGCATGCTGTCCCAACCTGCCTCCCGTCTTATGCGCATGTGCGTCAATAATAAAGATAGGAAGCAGTGCATTGTCTATGGCCCCTCACACTAAATCACACTATGGCAGATAACTGCAGCTCCTTTGGAATCACATTCCCAATATGTGACCAAAATGAAAGGGATGTCGCAGGAACATCTGGAAAAGCACCAGATAGATATTAGATTAGACCAACAAATGTCTAATCTATCTAATGTCTGCCTAGTGTGTTACTGTGATTTTGGCTGGGTACATATAGAGTTATAGATCATCAACAGCTCTAATGTCATTGGGATCTTATACAGGATGTCACTGTAGATAGGAATACAGGCAGCTATGTTCAACTATAGCTCTCATAGTGCCTGGGTAGGTTTTGCAGAGATCACTGGGTAAAAAACAGACAGTTAATGCTGGAGGGAGTTGAATGGAAGGGGTTAAAGTTCTGTGACCTCTATTTTACTGGTAGAGGTCGGAACCAGCAAAGTAAGAACCTCCCATTAAAGGGTATGTTCACCCTTTATAAAAACTTTTCCCATATCATAGTTCTTGCTCCCCCAGCCCCAACCGCATTAGTATTATTCCAAGAAAGTGCCCCGATAGTTACTTGCCTTACCTCTCTCCTCTGCCGCACAATCTCGGCCCTCTGCTTGCATAGAACTGCAAGCAGGGGGCCGGACCGGCAGCCGCGTCTGTAATTGGCTGAGAGGCAGCCAATCTCGGACACGGCTGCCGGTAGAGAGAGAATAGAGGGATGTAAGGTAAGTAAAGATCGGGGCACTTTCTTGAAATAATACTAATGCGGTTGGGGCTGGGGAGGCTAGGTAAGTAACTGGAGACTGGATGCAGGCAAGGTAAGTAACTTGAGACTGGATGCAGGCTAGGTAAGTAACTGGAGACATCTACTTTGTATAAGTTCTTCAAAGATGGGAAAATATTGTTTCAGACATTAATGCAGACCGCCAAATAGAAGCTTCCTCAAATTGCAACAATGTTTAATAAATTGTATTACTATGTATTTTATTCACAGCTTAAGAGAGAAAGGTACTCCCTCTAGAGGATAAACATTGAATAAGGACTTTTACGCTTTTTCACTCTCACATCAGTATGTCAGGGCTTCATCGTCTCTGTATCTGGGCTCAAAGAAGATACGAAAGTCACCAGGGATGTAGTTAAAAACTGCAAATGCTACCGCGTTCTTACTCATAGGCATACCAGTACCGTCACTTCCTGGGCTTATTACACACAAGTGAGGTGGGCGGACCCAACCTCTCTATCATTGGCTAGTCCTAAGTGATGTCTAGGGTGGGCAGTACTTAGCGTACTACATTACCCATGATCCATAATAACCCATTGGAAAAAACAACAAAACCTAGGCAATTTGTATGCAGAACGTATACAATATTGTACAAAATACACAGTATATTCCTTCAATCCCCTATATGCAATGCCTAATAATTAAACGTTAAAAACCCATAGAACGGTGTTAATAAACGGTGTGCTAATAAAAACAATCCCAATCCATTATGTCCATAATAGACATATTATGTGTCATATGGTAAC
Organism: Hymenochirus boettgeri; assembly: GCA_019447015.1. Taxonomy (NCBI): domain Eukaryota; kingdom Metazoa; phylum Chordata; class Amphibia; order Anura; family Pipidae; genus Hymenochirus; species Hymenochirus boettgeri. The sequence continues at coordinate 162,304,411 of CM033470.1, forward strand.
ACAAATTAATCTGTTAGGGCTAGGAGTGGGAGTCTTGAATAAATATTCTTTCATATGATTATTCATAATGTTAGTAGAATGTGAATTAAACATGAGTAAACAGGGTACAAGTCATAAACTCATATTGTGGGGCCAGTTCCTGAGGTCTTTGTAGTATGGGGCTGTGTGCTGTTGTAGCTAACTAGGCAGGGAATATATCCATCTATATCTTATATCTTGTATGTGGGGTATCATGCCATAGCTCCAAAATACAGTATTAGGAATGCTCCACTAATACAGTATTAGGAATGCTCCACTATTAAGATGCCTCTATGGGGGTACATATTAAAGTGTCATATATTGTACTATAGGAAACGGAAACTAAAGATAACCATGTTGTTTATTCTATCAATATAGTAAAGGGGGACTAAATGATTAGTATCCTCCAAATATTCAGCGGTACAATCTATATGTCTGAAAAGGTGTAAGGAATGAAAAAAGGTACTGGATATACCACTGGAATAATATATTCTATGGTGGCATATCTATGCCACCCCTATGAGGTTAAGTCCCTTTGGGGTTCTCGTATCAAATTGGAATATCCATTTTGCCTCTGCTTTTAAAAGCAGAGTTTGTCTATCCTTAGTTCTTGGATTAGGGGACAGTCCAGTTATGGCCTGTACCTGTATGAATTTATTAGCTGATTGGGCACCTATACACCCTTGTATGTGTCGGGCCACAGGGCTCCTTTCATTGCCATTCTTAATATCTAAGATGTGTTCCCATATTCTATTCTTCAAGGGTCGTGTGGTACACACCACATACTGTATGTTGCAGCCGCAACACGTTAGGATGTATACCTGTGCTAGTACTCATGTCTCCTTTGATGATATGGGAGCATGTTATACACCTAGGGGCCCCACATGGGTAAGTGCCCCTCTACTTCATCCAGGTGTTCTGATTTCTGGATGAAGTACAGGGGCAGTTACCTATGTGGGGCACTTTCGACCAGTGTTCGTGCTCTCCTGGGGACACAACAATATCCTTGTGTTAAAACATTTCTGATATCCTGATCCTGCTGTGATATAGGTATGTATTTCTTTATTATTTTAGTTATTTCCTTTCTGTGTCTATTGGGCCTCTGTATAAGTTTAGTTCTATCTATTAATTCTTGCCCTTTCGTAAGCTTTATTTAGTGTTTCCACACTGTATCCTCTTTGTATCAGCCTCGCTGTCAATTTATTAGAAGCCTCCTGAAAGGCTAATTTTGTGGAGCAATTTCTCCTTATCCTGAGATATTGGCCGTAGGGGATCGCATTGACACAATGGGGTGGGTGGTTCGAATCCGCTCTTAGAATGGAATTAGTTGCCTGTGGTTTCCTATAATCACTGATAACCACCTTTTCTCCCTCCAGAGTAATATTGAGGTCCAAATATTTGATCTCCTTGTACCCCACTGTATAGGTAAACTTGATATTAAATGGATTGTGATTAAGAGTAGACATCCATGTCTCAAAATCAATGTCTGTGCCTGTCCAGAGCCATATCAAAATCTCTATATACCGACGATATAAAGACACTTTTGGTGTGGGCAGGGTAAACTGGGGATGGTAGAAGAGAACTGTTTCCTCCCGCCACCCCATGAACAGGTTAGCGTATGTGGGGGCAGATTTGGCACCCATTGATGCCCCACACTGTTGCAGATAAAATGTACCATCAAAAATGAAAAAAATATTACTGAGTAGGTACCTAAGTTAGTTCAGAATGAACTCCTGTTGTTCCTCTGTGTATTTACTGTATCTGGACAGATGGTATTCTACCACAATTATGCCATATTGGTGTGGGATGCTTGAATATAGCGATGTAACATCCGCCGTAGCCAATATATCCCCTTCATGGGCCTGATAATCCTCAAACAGTCTAAGCACCTGGGTTGTATCTTTGAGATACAAGTGTAGTCTAGTCACAAATGGTTGTAGCAATATGTCTACTAAATGGGATAAACCCTCATTGAGAGATTGTATCCCTGCCACAATAGGGTGGCCCTTAGGAGGGCAATCTGTTTTATGTATCTTGGGTGCTAGATGGAACACTGGGATCTGGGGTACCTTGGTAGGAAAAACTCTACCCTCTTCTGTTGATTGAATCCTATCCTGATGCCCTCAGTGACTACTCTCTCCAGTATTGCTCTACATTTCTCTGTGGGATCTATTTTTAGGGGAATGTAAGCGGTGGAATCCTGTAGTTGTCTGTGCGCTTCTCTTTGATAGTCTATAGTATCTAGGGTTACTACTGCCCCCCCTTATCCGCCTTGCGTATCACAATAGACTGATCCTCTTTAAGGTAGTCCATAGCTTTCCTTTCTAGGTAGGTAAGATTATTCCATTTAGATTTCTCCTTGTTTCCCACCCTCTCAGCTAAAGTTCTCAACTCTGTTTCTACCAGGTGTTGAAAAACATCAACACAAGGAGTATGCAGATTAATCAGGTAAAAGGAGGACTTAGTCCTGATGGTACTATTTAAGTCCTTCCTATTAACCCCTAGGTAGACTTGATTCGCTCCTATGTCTTGATTTAAAGACTCTAAAACTTGTAGGCTTTTTAAACATTCCTTGTCACATCTCTGTTCTACATCCCTATCCGATAATACTGCCTGGATAGATGATTCAACTTTATTTTTCTCACAGTTATACCATTTTCTTAGAATTAATTTTCTCACAAACTTATTGAAATTGAACACAGCCTTTTTCATTCCTTACACCGTTTCAGGCATATAGATTGTTTTTATAAGTACCGCTGAATATTTGGAGGATACTAATCATTTAGTCCCCCTTTACTATATTGATAGAATAAACAACACGGTTATCTTTAGTTTCGGTTTCCTACAGTACAATATATGACACCTTAATATGTACCCCCATAGAGGCATCTTAATAGTGAAGCATTCCTAATACTGTAGAGCCAACCTATTTTGGGGCTATGGCATGATACCCCACATACAAGATATAAGATATAGACGGATATATTCCCTGCCTAGTACCCTAGTACTTGTACCCTGTTTACTCATGTTCAATTCACATTCTACTAACATTAAGAATAATCATATTAAATAATATTTATTCAAGACTCCCACTCCTAGCCCTAACAGATTAATTTGTGTTACCTTAGGACACATAATATGTCTATTATGGTCATAATTTGATTGGGATCGTTTTGATTAGCATGTGTTAACGTTCTATGGGTTTTTAACTTTTTAATTATTAGGCATTGTATATAGGGGATTGTAGGAATATACTGTGTATTTTGTATAATATTGTATATGTTCTGCGTACAAATTGCCTAGGTTTTGTTGTTTTGGGTTATTAGGGATCATGGGTAGTGTAGTATGCTAAGTACTGCCCACCCTAGACATCACTTAGGACTAGCCAATAATGGAGAGGTTGGGTCCACCCACCTCACCTGTGTGTAATAAGCCCAAGAAGTGACGGTACTGGTATGCCTATGAGTAAGAACGCTGTAACGTTTGAAATGCGATAGGCTTAATTTGATCTGTTTGGAGGGTTTTTGTTTTGTCTATGAAGACATGCTGTAGATAATTATTTAAATAAAGATCACAGTTTTTAACTACATCCCTGGCGACTTTCGTATCTTCTTTGAGCCCGGGTACAGAGACAATGAAGCCCTAACACACTGTCATGAGAGTGAACACGGACGTAGCGAAGGGTCAGGGGCAGTCCGCACTAGGGCCATTTTAAACGAGCGGTGAGTGCCTGCTTGTGCCTGCTTGTACTATCTGTATTATACTGAAATGCAATACATAGAAGTTGTACTAAAAGATTTAAGACAGCACACTTTTAATATGGAATAAGCGAAGGGTTCAGGGCATATGCACCTGAACCAGCCGGAACACCGAGTGAGTGTTCCACCATTTTATAACTATTGAGTCTTATAACAGACCATTATAAAGTTGTATAGCATGATACATTGGTTGATTACTTGTATTACCTTTTATGCTTTTTAACTACACTGAATCACTTTCAAATTTTGATGCACTTTACCTGCACTTTTCAATCTCAACCAGATAAGACTTTATATATTTTATATCTCTGTGTTTTACTTATTTATTGAAACAGCTACTATTTATTGTTTTTAGTTATTGTAGTTAATGTATCACTTTTTCAATGATGTTCACAGAATTTTAGCCAATCGCAAACTTTGGACAATCCCACAAGGATGGGAACTACCCAGAGGCTAGGGTATTTTAACTTCACTATTTGTTGCACTTGCATCACCTGAAGAAGGGGGCACATTCCCCCGAAACGTTGTGTTTTTGATGTGTGGTTTCTAATAAATTATTGAAATTCCCCTAAGGAGTGCGACTTCAGACCTTGCTCATTTTCCAGTACCGTATTTATCTTCCTTGGAAGTGGGAAGAACGCTTGGAAGTCAGCAGGCAGTGATGAGAATTTTATTTGAGCAGATTTTAGGCAGAGGCTAAACTACAACGCACCGAAGCGTTTGCGTAATCTTGCGATTGCGTGTGCGATTCCAGTGCATTGTCCAGTTGCAAGGAAACCAATGCGCAATCGCAAATCATGTGAATTTTTGCGTTCTCGCGATTTCCATTCTAACTAAAACCACATGCGAAGTCGCGTTAAAAAATGCACCCCCAAACACAAATTATGCGCTAGTGTGGCCTAGCCCTTAGTTTTCTCATTCCCTTTCATATAATAATTTGTCAGCTTGAAACCAAGTACAAGAATTTCCCCCCTTTGGTCAAGAATGAGTTAGCCTTTGCTTGTGTATTAAGAAAACATATTAAAATATAAACAATAGTAAAATGTTTACCCAGGACTTAAATTCTTCTTCTTTTGTTTCATTTATTACTGGAAATTGTGATAATGTAGCTGGTTTCTTTGAAAATGTTTTCTTTATGCTGCTGACAGAGAACCCATATGGATGCCTCATTTCATTATCTCTGCTGCAGTCTTTCTTTGCAGAAGACCAAAGATTATTTTGCCTTTGGAAGAAAATACATTTATCTGTGCAGCTTTTATGTGGATTGAATTGCTGAGCTACTTTTTTATCTCTGTCTTTCTTTGCTTTTAACATCACAAAGAAATTAATAAGGGAAAGTATTTGTATGTTTCTTCAAACCGAAGCTTCATTTCACACAGAAAACAAGCAAGGATTTTAATTTTTGTTCATTTGGCATTTTAGGATTAAACGCAAATTCATAGTGACTTTTAAGAAAACACAACCAACCAATTAACATCTATGGTCTAACAATAAGGTGAGCAAAGAATTTCTAGAAGCAGTAATTACTCTTTCTGTACTTTTTATTTTCTTAAAGGAATTTTGATGTATCTTGAGAGAAAAAGTATACTCTTTACTTAGTTGGGTGTACGGATATTGACTTACATAAATATAACAAGTTAGAACTATACAAATGTTAAAGAGGCATATTTTATCTCAGTCTTCTTTGATAAATTGTATGTGCTCCTTCACCTGATGACCCTTACATGCGGTTTAAATGGTATCGAAATGGGGGGGGGGGGGGTTTTTTTAAATTGCCCATTTCAGAAAACCATAATTCTTTACAACCGCCACTGTACCATCTGTAACATCTGTCCTATGTTTCTTTAGATAGCCAATCTGAACCATCTTACATTTCAGATAGCAATCAATTACTTTTTTTTATCATAAACTCTTCGCTGTGTGTAGTTAGTTGTGACAGTTAGTTTGTTCGAATTTGTTCGAATGTACTCTTCCAGTGCTGGCTCATAGAGATTACTGAGCATGCTTGCACTCACACAGAGTTGTGTTTGATAAAGGAGGCATCAATTAAGAATGGGAGAGGGTATACTCTTACTCAGAGCAAAACAAGTACTGGGTTTACGGTATGCAGCAACACACACACACACACCTCAGAGCAGACCTGGGCAAAGTAAGGCTCGGGGGCCACATGTGGCCCTTTGGCTGCCCCTGACTGGCCCCTCAATGCTAGACCTGTACTCAAAAATTCTTAATATTATTTGATTTATTTTTATTTTATAAAAAAATTGGTGACCTGATCAATTGATGAATTGAATTGAATAGATATTATACACCCTTTATTATAAATTGCAACTAATGTTAAAAAAATACAATGAACCAGGGATATTAATATATCTTTTTATAAAATCCAGTTTTGCAATCTCTATAATGAGAATCTAACTATTGGTCTGGCCCTTCGCCACAATCCAAGTTTCTCATGAGGCCCCCTGTGAAATTTAATTGCCCACCCCTGCCTCAGAGTATAGTAAACAGAACGAATGGTGATCGGAGACCTACCACGGGTACCTCTGGAAATCCCCAACCAGACACCAATTGTCAGATGGATATGGTGGACCAAAATCCCTCTGACAAATAAAGATAAGCAAAAAGAATGTACCCCGTGGATAATAAAAAAAATATATATTTATTTATTCTATACCATATAGCCCTAGACAATATAGGAGTACATATATATACACAGATGTATTAATAAAAGACCTAACAATAAATGGATATGAGCTGGCCAGTTCCAACCCTGGACCCCTAAAAAAAATATAAAATAAATAATGTGCACAGTAGTATAGAGAAAATAGTAAAAATGGGTCTATATGTGCAATAATGGGTCAATAAAGCAACTGGCAAAGCAATAAAGTTAATCTATCCCCCCAAAAAATGTCAGAACCAGTCCGCAGATAGTATAAATGTGGCCGATCACAGTTCTCTCTTCAATATATTCATATGTAAATTCATACGTTTCACTTTTGGCAAGCTGCCTGACGAAGCTTGCTGAAAGTGAAACACGTAGTGGTGACGTATCTGGAACTAGGTGTTGCAATACTAACAGGACATGTGTCTTTTATCGAGCTTAGGCCACAGACGAGCTGTTAACTTGATCATCTGGGGGACGGGCAGGATAAGAGAATGGACCCATGCAGTCCTAGAGCTAAAGTGTTGGTGATGTATTCTGCATAATACTTGTTCATGTAGAAACCATTCCGTATGAATATATTGAAGAGAGAACTGGGAGCGGCCACATTTTTACTATCTGCGGGCTGGTTCTGACTGTTCTTTTTTTGGGGTGGATTAACTATATTGCCCGGCATACTCTTGACTGGACCTGCAATTCCATTGGGATGGACGGATTGACTGCTACGTTCTTATCCTGATTTTTATTGGAGCTCCGCCAGTTGCTTTATTGGCTTATTATTGCACATATAGACCCATTTTTACTATTTTCTCTATACTACTATGTACATTATTTATATTATGTATTTTTTAGGGGTTCAGGGTTATTATTGTTAGGTCTTTTATTAATACATCTGTGTATATATATGTACTCGTATATTGTCTAGGGCTATATGGTATACAATAAATAAATATATATATTTTTATATAGGTTATCTCTTACTAAAATTAAACTTTTTTAAAACAAAGTTTTGTGGTTCATATTGACAGCAGCTAATACAATTAAACTTAAATAAATATAAGAAATGGTCTGAATGCACTATTTGTGGTTATACACCTATTACCTAGTTTAGTATTCACTGCTTGTTTGCACACAAGCTAAGGCATCCCTTGCTTGATAACTAGCAGAAACAATATGAACCGCTCAATAGTAATCACGTAATGTCAGTTGATTACAGTACAAGAATGCTTGGATCAATAAGGGATCATTTTAAATGAATTAACTACAACAAATGCTACTTGAAGTCAGTGCAGGGTAATAGTGAAATCTACTTTGCTGAAATTCATGAAATGTGAGATTGCATGAGATTGTATCCAATTTAACTGCATAGGCTTTTGCATTTTATAAGGTATTTTCTCAAATCCCATGTTTAAAAAAATGCTATATATATGGACGAAAGAGAATATTCTTTAGGATCCTTTTAAAAGATCTTAAAGTAATCAATGAATATAAAAACACATAGATTTATTGGATTTCTTTGTATAAGGTTTTTCATTTTGTCTTAGACAAAATTCATACTGTTTATAAAGTAGGGAAGAAATAGATTTGTTTTGTTCTAAAACCATTGTAATTAAATTATATTCTACTTGTATTTTAGGAATTGACTTAAAGAACAACTAAAGTGAAAAAAAACTTGGGCTACAAACAAAGTGTTGTATATAATGCACCCAGAGTGACATCAGCCCAACGACAGTGAAGATATGTGGTTTTAAAGTTGTCCCATGGGGGCTGCCATCTTGGCTGCTCCCCCTGTACCCACTGGGTATCAAACATGCCCAATAGCCATGCCTTAAAGACTGAAAATAAATAGCAAATTCAAATTTTAGTTTGCATGTACACTTTCTTATAAGAACTCATTAATACTGTACCTACATTAGATTAGAAATAGTAATGCACTTTTTATGTGCACTAAAACTGTATATGGATTGTAAAAGAGCAAACTAGCTAAATCCTGCTTAAACTGAAATTTCTAAAATATAGTTATGGTTGCTTGTTTTTCTACTAGGAATGTTGAACAAAACAACCAATTACCTTACAATGTGCTGAAATGTATTACCATAAATAGAAACAACATGGTACAGAGTGCATTGGAAGGTTATGAAGTGAACCTGATTTTAGCACAGCTCTGTGCAATGCATGTTGGGAAAATCAGAAATCTGCTTCTTTGTGTGACTCCTTTTTTGTAATCAATTATTATTTGTTCATACCTTTAACTTTAAAAGGTTCTATTTAATTTGGTCAGATGACCCATTACTTGTTTAAAGGGCATGTCCACCCCCAAAACTATAATCCCCCCAACTACTGGCCCCACCATGTAGTGTAGTTTAATCCTTACCTCACATCCCAACTCCATCTGGTTCTCTGTAGACCCCCCCCAAAGTTCCAAAAACTGACCACCAGGAGGCTACCAGGTCCATATAGGACACTGCCTGCTACCTGTTCCCGGAGATTCCTGCCATGCGTGCTGCAGCCCTTCTCCCCCCCCCTCCCCTCCCTCTCCCTCCCTCTCCCTCCCGTTCTACTATCCCTCCCCCTAGCATTAAACCCCCTTAATATTCTGCTCCCCATGTCCCCCAGCCCCAACCGCATGTTTTTTTTTTTAAAAAAGCTCCCCAAACTCTTACTTACCTCTGCTTCCTCCGCTGCACTGAATGACCGGCAGCCGCGTCCGTGATTGGCTGCCGCTCAGCCAATCACAGACGCGACTGCCGGTCCCGCCCCTTGCTTGCATTCTCGCAAGCAGAGGGCGGCAGTGCGGCGGAGGATCGAGGGGAGGTAAGTAAGAGTTTGGGGGGCTTCTGAACCAAAAAAATATGCGGTTGGGGTGGGGGACATGGGGGAGCGAATCATTAAAAATTCGAATTTAGGGGTGGACATAGCCTTTAACAAACATTTAGGGCAGGAATTATTATTCCCCTACATCACTTTTTTTTTTTTTCTGGTTGAAGGTTGAACTACATCTCCCAACATCCCATACAGGACATTTACTAAAATCACATCTTTCAAAGCAACAATAAATATGTTATTAGAATGCTATGTCTGGTAAGAACTTCTGCAAAGTGTGGTTCAATCATTAACTAGGGTAATTTTAAACATGCATTGTTGGGGCATTCATTGCTGCCCTGAATGATATATAAATAAACGTATAGCTGAACACCTCAAATCACACAGATGTTCCTCAGCCTCACCACAACCCGTTTCACTCTACGAGCTTCATCAGGTAGTGACGTCAGTAGAGCAGCCTCCCTCTCTTATTGGCCAGACCTTTCAACAAACTTTATTGTTCCAAACAATAGTTCAATGCAGCTCCAATGATCACTTTTTAAAGGGGTAGGTAAAATAGCTCCTATAAAGCTATCCACTGGAGTTTTTATCTCCCCATATATTCTTAATGGGAAAACCCAACTTAAGATAACCTTATAGTGCATGGACACTGGCAATATATAAAAAATTGTAGCTAAAATATAGTGAAAGACATATATTATAACAAGAAACCTGTAGCTATAGATATGACACGATCTGTATCATAAAAATGGAGCCAGTTCACCTGGTCATTCAGACCATTAGGTTGTATACTTTTATACAAAAATATATATTGCTGTTCCAATTTTAAAGGAGAACTAAACCCAATTTTTTATTCTCCAGAATCTGAAAACAATCCCCCTAAAAACACCAATAAACTATAAAATGCCACTTTAGTAAATTCTGTTAAAGTAAATCAAAGCCTGTTAAGAACTGGATGAAGTATTTGTGTGTATGTGCAGTGTCAGACCACACCTCCTGACCTCAGTCACATGCTTCCTTGCTTTATCTATTAATGGGTGTGACCAACTGTAACAAGTTTATGCCATAGCAAAGGACTGAGCATGTGCAGAACATAATGGTCGTTGACCAAAATGTCGGATACTAGAATGCTGAGAAGTTAAGCACAAACCATATGTTATTTAGGTAAATTTCCCAGCGCCTGTATTAAAATGAGAGGTAAGACACAGATTACTGGTTTTATATCAAGGTGTCCTGACTTCTGGTTCAGTTTTGTTCTGTGGCTTTAGTTGCCCTTTAAATGCTCCTTATCTATATCCCCTTCCCTAATGCTAAAGTTTTATTTATTCCTTTATTCCCCCCAGTGCCAGGAAGATTCTGCCTTCAAATGAGGAGTTGTGTATCTCTCTATAGTGTTCATAGATATGTGAACAATACCTTTTGTCCACATATTGTGCATATTCATTAACAGATATAGTGCTACTATCCCTATATATATTACTATGGGAGCAAATAGCTCTCATGTGCTCTCCAATTCTTACCGTTAATTTTCTTTTTATTTTACCGATGTAACACTTATTACAGGTACATCTAATCCCATATGTGACATTCTGTGACTGACAATTAAAAAACAACATCCATTTATGTTCACAATTTCCAATTTTAGTGAATTCTTTACCCCTACCCACATATTTACAATTGATACATTTTCCACATTTAAAGAGGAACTGTGGCCAGTTTCCTACCTTTAAAATGAGCCATCAACAACCTCTCTACATGCTCCACAGCCCAAGATATACAGAAATGACAGAGAATGTAAGGGAATCTACAATCCTTCTCTTTCACTGTGTGAAAACAGCCTTTTAAAGGCAGTTTTCACTCTGCCTGAGTAGACTGATTCCGCAGAGTCTCTGGGGGGGGGGGGGGGGGTTGGGGTCTGAGTAACCCACGGCACCCGCGAGTGGACGGAGCCACATGGGGCTGTAAGATAATGGGCCATGGGGGGCCTGCAACTGGTCCATGAGTGGGAGGGATCAGGGGGGCTGCAAAGGGAAGGAGGAGACACAGGACAGTTTGACTGACAGTTTCAGAGCAGGAAGCAGGAAGTGCAGGGGACCTGGGGATGCTGCTGCCATCTCACACACAGAAATGTAAATATCTTCAAAACTATGCAAAATAAACAATGGAAATAAGTTGCAAAAATTCTCAGGAGCAATTCCTATTAATTTACCCCAATTTACCTAAAGTCATTTTTTGGACCCCTTAAACATCCCCTTAAGTGCCTGCAATTATATCTCTCAATATATCACTCATCTTTAGGCAGTAGACTCGGTGAGAGGACATTCCTCATGTTCTAGGTTTCTTAAATATAATATTCAGCTTTGTACCCACATATTTAATTAGATCTTTATCATTATGTAGTACTGACCAATGTCTTTTTAAAAAATTCATTTTTTTATAGCTATCATTATTAAAATCCATTATCAGTGCAGGTTTATCTTTAAAATTCTTCTTTGCCTTATTTTTATTTTTAGAGGTCAGTAATTTTTCCCTATTTGTTTTGTGAGCTCTCATTATAGCATTTTCTATACAATCTAATGGATAGCCTTTCTCCTTAAATCTGTCTCCTATTAATTTAGTTTGCTCCATAAATGTCTCTCTATTGGAGCAATTTCTTTTTAATCTTAACAATTGTCCCCTGGAATATTTTTAAGTCATGGTGGTTTGTGGGCACCAATTCTATGTAGTTGTTTCTATCTATCTCCTTAAAGGATGTACTAGTCATTAGTTCCCCATTCTTCACTTCTATATTTAGGTCCAAAAATACTATATTGTTATCACAGAAGGTACTTTGGAATTGGAGATACTTGTGGGAACTATTAATATAATTTAAATATTTGTTTAATGCATCTGGGGTGCCACTCCAAACAAGGAGGATATCATCAATAAATCTTCTCCAATATAGGCAATTACTATGCCTGTTGGCACCCCAGATGCATTTCTTTTCCCAGTGTCCCACAAATAGTCCGGCGCAGCTCGGCACAAAAACCGTACCCATGGAAGGCCCCATACGTTGAACATAATAGTTACTCTCAGACATGAAGTAATTATTATTGAGAATAAAGTCTATGCACACCATAAGGAATTCAATCAAAGTACCACTATTTTTCCCTTTTTTTAAAAAATATTAAGAGGCTTCTTTACCCTCTTTGTGAGGGATCACAGTATAAGGAGACAATATCCATGGTAACCAGCAGATACCCAGGCTCCCACTCAATATTAGTCAGGGAATTTAAAACCTCCATCGTATCTCTCAAGTACGACGGAAGTTTCCTGACGATAGGGGCTAGAAAGAAATCAACAAACATAGATAGGTTTTCCGTTGTGGAGTCAATCCCTGAAATTATCGGTCTACATGGGGGGTCCTCCAGACTTTTGTGAATTTTGGGTACCGGTAGATGGTAAAAAATTGGCATCTTAGGTTTAGATGTCCACAAAAAACCAAACTCTTTTTTAGACATAATATTTCTATCTAGAGCTGTCTGGAGGACCCCCCTCAGATGAATATTAATTCTATTTAGTGGGTTAGATCCCACTTTTTTCGTAAGTTTGGGTAGCCCCCAATTGACCTAAAGCCTCTTCTACATAATTTCTTCTATTCTGCACCACTACTCCTCCCCCCTTATCCGCTGCACAGATAACTATACTTTTATCTTTGTGAAGAGAGGTTAAGACCTTTATTTCTTTCCTAGAGAGCTTATCTCCATATAGCATATTAGAACTTTTCATCTTTCTTAAATCTTTTGACTGATTTTGCAGCCTCTCTACTCTTACCTTAAAGGAAGTGTTCTCTCAGAAATGACATATTTTACAAACTTCTGTATAATACACTCCCCTGTGCCCCAGCCCCAAGGATACCTTTCTTGTGAAAAAATTCTGCTTGTAGCCTCTGCAATCAGCTTGTAAAGTTCAGCTCATTTTTGGTGGGAGTGTCCTTCACTCTGCATCGCTTGTTGTCTATCTGCTGGACTGACATGTTATAACCCCACCCCTTTTGTCCGCATGACTAATAGACTTTCCCTCTCTTCACATGCACTTTTTTTTTTTGCTGCATCAGATAGAGTTTACTGGCACACAGAGAGGGGAATATTAACACAGCTCATCTATGTATATGGCAGTGTGTTACTGTGAGTCTGTCTGTGTTTGTGTAACTGTGTGACACTGTCAGTGTGTTTGTGTAACTGTGACTCTGTCAGTGTGTTTGTGTAACTGCGTGAGACTGTCAGTGTGTTTGTGTAACTGCGTGACTCTGTCAGTGTGTTTGTGTAACTGCGTGACTCTGTCAGTGTGTTTGTGTAACTGCGTGACTGTCAGTGTGTTTGTGTAACTGCGTGACTGTCATTGTGTTTGTGTAACTGCGTGATTCTGTCAGTGTGTTTGTGTAACTGTTTGACTGTCAGTGTGTTTGTGTAACTGTGTGACTGTCAGTGTGTTTGTGTACAGCCCTTTCCCCTTCCCATAGTGCCTGTGCATCGCTTTCAGTGTGGAAAAGTAGTGTAGGTAGGAGACAGACATCCATGATGCACAGCCCTTTCCCCTTCCCATAGTACCTGTGCATCACTTTCAGTGTACCATAGTGTAGATTCCAAATATAATCATCCATTACGCACAGCCCTTTCCCCTTCACATAGTGCCTGTGCATCACATTCAGTGTGGAAAAGTAGTGTAGGTAGGAGACAGACATCCATGATGCACAGCCCTTCCCCCTTCCCATAGTACCTGTGCATCACTTTCAGTGTGGCATAATGTAGATACCAAATATAATCATCCATCAGACAGCCATTTCCCTTTCCCATAGTGCCTGTGCATCACTTTCAGTGTGGCATAGTGTATATATGAACAGATGGGATCTGTTTAAATTATGTGTTCTGTAAATCCTAAGTTGTTTTCAGCACTTTGCTGTAAAACAAAGTTAAGTTTAGTTGGAAGCTGCAGCTTAGCATTTCCCCCCCCCCTATGCCCCTCCAGAGCCTACATTTGCAGCTTTAATGTTGCTGACATCTAGAATCTGGATAGTTGGATGTATAGCTCCGCCCCTCCGAGATTTGCTGCACTGACGGCACGTGTGTGCGCACGAAAAGAACATGTTTCGTGCTTGTGCATGCGATTTTGCTATTTTCCATTATGGAACCGCATGCGATTGCACAAAAAAATGGTGATCGTAAAACAGAAGCACAATTGCATGGGAAATTGCATGAATTTTTGCGTTCCCACAATTTTCAGTCTAACCGTAACCGCATGTGCAATAGCAAGTGACATTGAGTGCACAAACGCATGAAAAATGCATCACCATGGGATTCCGGTGCGATTCCTGTGCGTTTGCGCATGCTATTTGTCCTTTTTGAGATACGAAATTGCATGCGATTGCGCATAAAAATGGTAATCGCATATTATTGCGTATCGCAAACAGATGCACAATTGCATGGCACCTGAAAAACGTGCATTACAATTCCCCTCACAAAATAATGTAGCTGTAGTAATTTGTTTAAAAAGTGTCTGTGTCGCAAAAGTTTATTGCTTGGCGAAATCTCCTTTTTCCTTAGAGATTTTTTCCAAGGCTCACTGACGCTGCTCTTGTCATTACAACCTGTAGCCATAAAATCATAGAATCTCCCTTTCAGATATGTTTTCCAGTGTTTGGTGGAATGTTGCAGAGCTTACATAGTTTACCAACATAGAAAGGGATGTACAGCTGGTGGCACGCAGACACACACACACACACACCCCTCCTTACTCCTTTTTCCGAACGTGGATTAATTTGCTTACTTTACTATCTGCCTCCTTGCGCCGGACGTGCACACACATACATGTCACACGCGCGCTTCCCTTCACCAGCGTACTACCAGCGCAAGCACAGGGCCTGTATGCATGCTAAGAGAGGTCACTGTTTCTCGACTACAGTGGCATCTCAAGGCGCATGCGCCACGGAGCCAGGATAGTCGAGAATCTGCCAAGGGGCAGAGAGGCTATAATAGGGTCAAGAAGGGGGAAGCTTTTACCGGGGTAGATTTCTCTGGAACGGACCATCACACAGACAAGCAGCTAAGAGGTATGGATTCTGTTTAAATTATGTGGTCTGTCAATCCTAACTTGTTTTCACCACTGAACTATTCCTTTAATTACTGGAGGACTGGAGTTGTGTACTCCGTGTATATACATTTTGCATTCTGCACCTTTTTCTGTAATACTGAATACCTGCAGCTCCTTCTTTTTAGAGATTTTTATATATATATATTACTTTGTTAGTATTTATGCTTTATGCTTTTGGATTGGAGGTTTTAGAGCTGGCCACCTCAATTGATTATATATATTTATGCTGTATATTTTAGAATAAATTTCTGATCTACCTTTGGCTTCATATTTGCTGTATTTTCCCACACAGTGTGCACTTTGTGTTTTTCTGCCCTGAATGATGCAGTTTATATTTAGTTCTGAACCAGCAGAACAGCTGATTGCGTGTATATAAACTGCATATGCACGATCAACTGTTTAAACGCAGCTGATCGCGGTGGGGAGGGGTCAGGGGCCCTGCTATTTCACAGCTGCTTTCTTTGATAATGGATGATGGGAACCACCACCAACCAGAACAATTTAAAAATAGTTACTAAGGGCTAGGCCACACTAGTGCGCTTTTAAGCGTGATACAATCGCGCTTTAAAAAGTGCACACTAGTGTGGCCCAATTGTGGAGGCCACACTAGTGCGTTGCTGGGCGTCTGCTATGCAATCTGCATTTTTTCTGCGCAATCAAACTGCACTTGCAACTGTGCGCTTTCCAGGGGGCACTCGGTCTAGAGTGGCCTCTTCTTAAGGTATATAAAATGCCATATCTTGGGGCAGCAAAGATTATATAACAACAACACATGTGTAAAATGATCTTAGTTATTGAACTACTAATCCCAGCATCTTTTAACATTAATTAATGTTAAGAATTGATTAAGAAATGAAAAGATCATATTTGTTTTCAAATGACTGAAACTACAGGTTCCTCCGTCCGTTAATACCTGATTAAAGGCAATCATTTATTTTGTTATGCATAACCCCCAACATTCAACTACAAATAGGTACATTATTGTGAAATGCATTACACTTCACTTCATTATCCTCCCTCTGCAGCTCTGAACCATGTTGTTTCTGTAAGTGTAACTATTAAAGGGTTATGTTGGAGTTACCCATGTTGGATGTTGGAGTTGATGTTTTAATTAATATTCAATTGATAGATTGTACATTTAAATCTAGACACCTTTGAAACTGCCCAAATTTACCAACACCAGTGATTTGTTGAAATAAATAACATTCTACTACCCATATGTATCTATATTCCGCTTTAAAAGCTGCAGTCTGAAGCTCCTTTTCAGGTGTATTAAATTAATCAATTAAAACTAATCACTTGCATTGAATCCAATGCACTCTGCAACATGCATTAGAAAAGTTGCAAATGTGCGTATAGGATTAAAAATGGATTAAAAATGTTTCACGGTCCCTATGGAACAAAGCACCATGGGAAATTCAGAGCTTCTGAGCAGGTTTATGGCTGAAAAATGGAGGCTCCCAACTTTTTAGCTTCAAAAACTTCAGATTGATAAATTGCCACTATGAAGCTACAGATGCATCTATAGGCCAGTAAATTTAATGTAATGTGTTATGTGTAGCATTTCTAGCCCTAAAGATTATTTTTCCACTGTAGTTCTCCTTTAAACAAATGCAAAATGCTTGCATTTCTCTATTCTGTCAAGAAGGAATTTTTACTTTTAAGACCCACAAGCAGGATTATAGGAAGGTATGAAATTATTTTTTCAAATGCCATTATTTTTAAAAGATATTAATTAATATTTTGCTTTAAAGGGTATCTCCACTCGTATTTTCAAGATTTGGTAATCCAGTTCTATTGAAGAACGGGAGGTAAAGGAGCTGTGCCTTACCTTCCGTTCTTCAATAGAACAAAACAGGAGCCAAGGTAAGAAACTTACCCGCTCGCTCGCTCCCCCGGCGTGTAGTCTGACAGGTCCCGACAGACCTTGTCTTCTAGCGCATGCCCAGCTCTATGCGATAGAAGACAAGGTCCGTCTGGACCTGTCAGACTAAGCGCCGGGGGAGCGAGCGAGCAGGGAAGTTTCTTATCTTCTCTCCTGGCTCCTGTTTGTTCTATTGAAGAACGGAAGGTAAGGTACAGCTCCTTTACCTCCCGTTCTTCAATAGAACTGGATTACCAAATCTTGAAAATACGAGTGGAGATACCCTTTAAAATTGTATGCCAAACTAGATTAGAGAAATAGTGGATCAATTGCAAGTAGTAAAATAAAAATGTTTGCTCAAAAAAAAAGCTCTTTACTTTATCACTTGTTTATACAGTATAAATATTAACTAAACTCTGGTACCCAGATCACAAAAGAATGTGTGTATCTCTCTTCTCTTTATAATTTGTCCAAGTAAAGATTGGATAGTAATATTACCAGCTTATCGATCACATTCAAGGTCTTGATTTTGTATATGCGCAGTTGAAGGCGAGATCGATTGCGAGCATCTAAAAACAAAATAAAAAAAGAAGGACCTTCTTTTGTATATGGCTACTGTTCTGTTCTGTATGGCTACTGTTCTGTAATTTAAAGGAATGGACAATCGAACATCGGTTGCAGCTCTGGAAAAAAACATCAAATTAATTCTATCTACTTCTGCATTTTTAAACAGATATACTATCTGTTTAAAAGGCAGAATAAACGTTTTAAATAACATTGATTCCAATATCATTACTGCATTATTGTTTTTGCATATCACAGTTCTAATCGCAGATTTAAAATTACTGTATAGATGTTCTTTTTGACATCTAGCACAAAAATACAATTTAAGTAATCCATCTTTTCCTGCCATTGTCAAAAATGATTAATTAATTTTAATTCTCTCTGTGCTCTAAATCTAAAGTAGTTCAGAGAAACGTAAATCACACTCTTTATGAAAGGAGTAACTTTCATGCAAAAAAACTCTATCACCTTATTAACCTATCTACAACATTCATCTTGTACATTTTACACTACATGACTTCCGCACTTGTACCTCTCTGCCAATAATAAGACCATAAGACCACCTGATTCTTCCTTTCCTGAATGATGGGGATTTAATGGGAAATTCTGGCAGTAAGAAAAGGAGCAAGGCGCTGAGAGACTGAAAACTAGGGCAAGATACTCAACACCCTTGATCTATTTTGAAGGGTAAAACTGCTTTATTTTCTCAGGCAGGTATATTAAATCTCATTTTGTTACTGTCATACTTTTCATTTTGAAATACGAAAAGGTATTTTTTCTGTTATATTTCCTTTAAATATCTTAAAGGGAAACTGTCTCTATTTTTCAAATTCTTAGTTTGTATTATGCATACCTAGTAATTCTACATATTCTTTTCCTTTTAAAAGTTAGTGGAATTTATACCCCTTGCTGTTCCATGCTGTTGACATTAGTGGGCTGCTTTTTTAGGTTTTAACTGTCCTTCTTTCCAGATTTCCCTACATCCTTGGAATGTTCTAAACGGTAATTTCTACTGATTGGCTGTTGAATGAGTCAAACATTCTCAGATATCTCTTCTGACCAAATAATCGGTCTCTATTAGGGGTCCTGCAAATAGGAAGTCAGTATTTCTGGAAGCATTTATTTATGCCCAGACAAAATGCTCAATGGGCAGGGTAAGGTCATTGGGATAGAAAAATACTGCTTTTTTCTTAAAAGCATATGTATTTGCACCAAACTTCCCCTTTAAGATGGGTACACACACTAGCGATAAAGGGCCTTTATCTCTAATGTGTGTACATAGAACTCTTTACAAAAGGAAATGTTCCTTGGCATTGGTTGGCCCTGTACTTATATAGGGTGTATGGCAGTCATGAACAATCTCCCTATACTTCTATAGAGAGAACAGTTGTGACTGTATGTAACCTCATGTTTCAAAGATGACAGGCAGAATCTTTCAGAAGATGTGTACCCAGCTTGACTGACTGAACCAATCATTTTTAATTTAGTAGCTGCACTAATGAAAATAAATAATCTAATGAAAAATGTATAAACAAACACACGAAGATCAATGTACATTTCAAGACCCCTTACAGCACCATACTATTTGTACACTTGCATACAATGGGTTTTAGTTACATGTTTATGATTGTAAAAATGAAAAGCTTTCCAATCACAAAAAATGAACCCTTTACTTACAGTGTATGCAAGTGTACAGAAAAAGCCAAACAGTTTGATAATAAATATATACCTAGATTTTATTTTGAAAAGACGGTAATATTAACAGCTGCTAATAATAATTAGTTAGCTAATTTTACAGTTACTAATAATAACCTATAAGGTTATGGGAAAATACTTCTATAGTCTAACACAATTCATATAAATCTCGGTCCGTGGTCACATAAAACACAATAAGATATAATATTTAGATACAAAAACAAATTAATATGCAATATACTGTATGAATTTTCTATAACAACTAAAATCACCTAAACCCATAGTTCCCACAATATGTAAAAGTCTTAGTACCCAGATAAAATGAAACTTTGATATGGTCTCAATAGGAGGACCTAGAATCTGAATCAGGGGTCTGACAGATTACCAAACCACGTAGGGCATCCTCATTGTCAAGACATATGTACATGTGTTTTTATCCTTTTTATCTTTGCAGGAGTGGAAGACAGACGTGCACACCATGACAGGATTTACCTATTATCGCTCGTGTGTATGGCACCTTAACTTTTTTCATGTTTGGTCAAAATGTGTTTTTTGATGTAGACATAAATATGGTTGCCACATGAATGAATGGTAGCTCTCATTTGGTGTGTGTAAACGTTCGTACGCACATGCAATCACGGGTCCCGACCCGCGCGCATATGTGTTTGAATGTTCCTTTTGGGCGATAATCGGACTGTGTATGGGCACTTTATCGACGAAATGTCCGGTCATTCGGAGATTCGCACCGGCCGGTCGGGCAACGATCCCCGGCCGAACGGCCGATAAAGTGCCCATGCACGCGATTATCGGCCAAAATGAATGTTCAGACACATAGTGCATCACGGTCGGGACCCACGATCGCACTGTGTACGAGACTTACCTGTGTCAGGTTGGTTAAATAAGTAAAAAAAAAAACTTTTAATTATTGATCAAAAAATTTTTTGGACTATAATTACCCTTTAGTATGGCTGCCACAGAAATGGATAAGTAGATCGGTAGGTGTGTGTACCTGTGTCAGGTTGGGGTTTAAATAGAAAAAAACTTTGCCAAAGTCAAAATTTGCCACAGGAATGGAAGGGTAGGTCAGTAGGTGTGTGTACCCATGTGAGGTTGGGTATGTGTTTTTGCATGTTATGACCATATAACTAACTTTTGTGGATGATTGATCAAAATTAGTTTTTTGACTATAGTTACCCTTAAGTATGGCTTCCATGGGAATGCAAAGTAGGTCAGTAGGTGGGTGTACCTGTGTCTGTGTGTGGGGTTGGGGGTATCACTGTTTATTTATGCCCATGAAACAAACTGTTTTGAAATATCCAATTTTGAGGATTGCTACTATTATAGTCTTGGGAAAAAAGTCCCAAACACATTGTATGCCTGCACGTCTGTACGAATTTCAAAAACTGTGGGAGGAGATACAGTCCAAAAATGCAGAAGAATAAAACGAAGAGAAGAAGAAAAATAGAAAGAACAGTAATTTGTCTCTTCAAGCCAAATTATAATTTTAATCAGTGGTATGTGTAATTTTACATATATATAATATATAGAGAGAGACTTTGGTAAAGTTCAGGAGCACTCCAGGATTTTTCAAAACAATTTATTAAATATAGCACATAATGGCAACGTTTTGGCTCTGTGAGTGGAACCTTTATCAACGCACAGAGCTGAAACGTTGCCATTATGTGCTATATTTAATAAATTGTTTTGAAAAATCCTGGAGTGCTCCTGAACTTTACCAAAGTCTATGTTATCAACTCCAGGAGCACCCAGTTCACCATTGAATGTACGGTGTTTCTGAGTGCCACTCATATTGGTTGGTATATATATATAGCATCTAATAATAAGCTTGATTTTCCAAAGTCACATTACTTCTATTTGTTTTTTTTTGGGATCAAATTACTATGGGCAGGTTCTATGGATCTAGAGAATCAGTGAAAATCTGTCTCTGTGGACAATATCGACATAGACTAGAGCATTAAAGTTGGAAATCTATAGAGGAGGAGAATGCCTTCTACCTAAATGCAGTTCTATCTGAAGGGGACAAACCCCCGGTCCTGGATGCTTATAGGTGAATCGGACAACGTGGTCCTGGATTTCAAGCAGTGTGCAATAATAGATCCACTCACCAGTGTTCAATGATGGCCTGGGTGCATCTATGCCCCAGGCCCGTCACTAAGGCCATCACTCGGAACCAGAATACAGAAGATGAGGTGGAGCTTTCCAGGAAGACATGGAGCAGTCCGATATTAATAAATCAGCCTCTGATGAAGTGCTTAATAGCACGAAAGGTGTCAGACATGGCGTTTCCAGCGTTTTGTATGTAAAACTCTAATAAATGTGTGATTTTATTTATATGGGACTGCTCCCCGTCTTCCTGGGAAGCTCCGCCTCATCTTCTTTATCAGGGGCTGTCTAAAGGCTCATACACACGTTCGATTCCACACGCGATCCTGACAAACAAGCTGATGATTAACAGGACTTCAGCCGATAATCGAATATGTTGGCGATTATCAGTGAAATGCCTGTTACTCGTTCGTTGGCTATAATTAGCACTATTTGGTATCTGTGGTATTCAGTTCAATGAACTGGACTTGAAGTTTAGTTCTTGATGATGTTCCCTAGTTCTCTGACTGCGTCTCTCGGTTTAGAATGACTTGTACCAGCATTTCACTATATTTATCCTTTAACTGTAATAGGAATTGGGAATCTTCATAGGTTAACATGAGGCTATTGATTTGTGACCTGATTAACCAGGGAGAATATCCCATACAGACTGGGGTTGTCAGGAACAAAACGACATCCTCCAAATATGAATATCCATTGCTGGATTGGGAGGTAGTCCAGTGAGCAATGTAGCTATGTACACACCTTATATAAAGACTTAAAATCCCTTCCCGACGCCGCTCCTAAAGGGGCGGGGCATACGCCTACCCCGCCACCACACCCCGCGGCGGCGACCACCCGCCGCCACTTCCCAGCAGCCCCTCCCAACCCGTTCCCCGTTCGCGGCAATCTCGGAACGGGAGCTAGGAGGGGCTGCCGGGAAGGGGCCGCAGCAGGTGGTCGCGACCACCCGCCGCGCACCCCCCCCCCGGCAACCCCTCCAAGCCCCCCCCCCGGCCGCTCCCGGGAGGGGACGGGAGGGAGCCGCTGGGGGTGGAGGCTCCCTCCAGCGGGCCCTGAGAAGGGCCTTTGGGGCTTAGGGGGTCCCGCAGCTCGAACCGGGACCCCCCTCCCCGGCCTTACAAGGGCCCTTACGGCACTGACAAGTGCCTTTGGCGGGGGTCCCGCAGCTGAAACCGGGACCCCCAGTGTGGCCTTAAAAGAGCCCTGGGGCGACTCTTCTTTTTTCCAGTCCCGGCGACACCAGCTCCGCCGAGGCCGCCGACCCCCGAGAGGTACCCCTGCGCCGCTGGTTCGAGCTCGGACCCCCGCCAAAGGCACTTATTAGTGCCGCAAGGGCACTTGTAAGTGCCGCAAGGCCCTTATAAGGCCGGGGAGGGGTCCCGGTTCGAGCTGCGGGACCCCTTAAGCCCCAAAAGGCTCTTGTCAGAGCCGCAAGGCACTTGTAAGTGCGCACAAGGGCCCTTATAAGGGCCAGGAGGGGGGGTCCCGGTTCGAGCTGCGGACCCCCCTAGTCTGTAATATATGAATTTCACTCCAGCCTATACATAGAGATTTAACCCTTGCAAATCACCAATTCCTTTTCCGCATTAGAATCCAAATTCAGTCTGGTCCCATTTATTCAGTATTGGTGTAACTTGTCCTTGTGCTATGATTTCTATAGATATATCTAGAAGGTTTATATTAATATCTACAATTCAGACATTAGGAGAAGAAATCCATTGATATGTCCATCTGTCTCTCACATTACTGGGCACCAATCAGACCCCATTAACTGGCCCAGGATTTAATGCCATCTTGTAAAATAAGGATTTACTCCCCTATATGGGAATAAATACAACTACAACTCCAGCATCCCCGGTCTGCACCCTGCTGTTGTGGAATGTTTGGGAATTTTAGATTTCAAACATTTGGAGGTTCACATTTGGAGGTAGATTGGCATTACCTTCTGTAGAACCTTCCACGTCCCATAGAATGATCATTAGACAGAGGATTTCTATTTCCATGCAGACACTTGCTCTGGTAGGAATATGCTCAGTGCAATAAAATGTAACAGCAGGTGCAGACAGAGATTGTTTTAAGGGCATGTCCACCCCCAAAACTATAATCCCCCCCACTACTGGCCCCCTCCGGGAGAAGTTTTCCATGCACAGAAGAGCCCTCCCCCCCTCCCACTCCCTCCCACTCCCTCCCCCCCTCCCACTCCCTCCCTCTCCCTCCCGTTTTGGTCTCCCTCCCCTAGCGTTAAACCCCATTCCAATCATATGTTCTTGCTCCCCCAACCCCAACCGCATTAGTATTATTTCAAGAAAGTGCCCCGATCCTTACTTCACTGTTCTGCGCTACCGGCAGCCGCTTCTATGATTGGCTGCTTCTCAGCAAATCACAGACGCGGCTAATGGTCCGGCCCCCTGCTTGCAGTTCTATGCAAGCAGAGGGCCGGGATTGTGCGGAGGAGGGAGAGAGGTAAGGTAAGTAACTACAGGGTACTCTTGGAATAATACTAATGCGGTTGGGGCTGGGAGCAAGAACTATATATGAAAAGTTTTTATAAAGGTGGACATCCCTTTATAGGTTCTTCTTGCTTGTTCCGACATCTACCAGTAAATAGAGTCCAGAACTTTAACCCCTTCCATTCAACTCCCTCCACATAACTGTCTGTTTTTTACCCAGTGATCTCTGCAAAACCTACCAGACACTATGAGAGTTATAGTTAACATAGCTGCCTGTATTCCTATCTACGTAACATCCTGTATAAGATCCCAATGACATTAGAGCTGTTGATGATCTATAACTCTATATGTACCCAGACAAAATCACAGTAACACACTAGGCGACATTAGATAGATTAGACATTTGTTGGTCTAATCTAATATCTATCTGGTGCTTTTCCAGGAGAGTTCTAACCTCCGATATTCCTGCGACATCCCATTCATTTTGGTGACATTTAGGAATTTGATTCCAAAGGAGCTGCAGTTCAAACAACTTTTGCATTTAGGTAACATTGCCCATTATCTGCCATAGTGTGATTTAGTGTAGGGACCATAGACACTGCACATTGTCTTGGATTGATAACAAAAGTTGTTTATTTACAAACTAATTCTAATATCTGAAACCACTGCCAGCCGATTCAAACTCAATGTGGTTTCCCTGAACATGACCAAGAAAGCAAGTAATCGGCGGGTACCCGACCTGATGCAGGACCCAAACTGGTTTACCTTTTGCAAAATGCCATAGGTAAATGCTTATTCAAATGTGCAGACATGGCTATTTTGCAGACTTTGATGCCAACTTGCATGCCCAAAACCAATTTGGCAAGCTGGACTCAACTGAATTATGTGCCAGGTTTTATTTGTGTCTGTCTGCTATGTTTTTTCAGTGGCCCAAGTGTTTTACCTATTGGAAAACATCAGTTTCTTATTCAAATCCGAATAATAAACCAACTTCCGCCGCGAATAAGAAATTACTGAATAATAAACTTCAGCTTCATCATTCCTTGGCTATAGAATGAATGCTGGGAGTTGTAGTTTTTAAACAATCTGGATAACTACTGATTACCTATCCCTGTCACAGATCAACAAGAAAATAGGGGCAGATAAAGTTTTAAAATGAGCTGAGGCCCATGGGTAGGTAGAAGTTGGAGACAGAAGGGGCCCATGGTTAGGTAGTTGGAGACAGAAGGGATATATTATTAGTGTATGTTGTACTCCTTTCCAGGGATTCCTACTTGTGGGCCTAAATTTGTTTGAAAAATATAACTCCCAGCATTCCATTACAGAACTCACAATATCAGAAGACATGCAGGGAATGCTGGGAGTTTTAGTTTTCAGTCATTTGAAGCCTGCAAGTTGAGGACCCCGCATATATTTAGTGGAATGTTAGGTTTGGTTCAATTATTTTTGGTTATGAATAAAACATTTATTTTAACTTTTAGATTTTTTTAACTTCTCTGTACAAATTTTGGATAAAACTAAAAGCGAGTCGGGTCACGGGTGTGAAGCGGTTAGAAAAGCGGGTTGCGGGTACGGATTATTGGGTTGGGTCGGGTGCGGGTATGGAAAATTAACCCGCACAGGACTCTAGTTTGAAACTAGAAAGGGAAAGTTTTAAGTATAAACTTTGAATTTGGCTTAAAAACAGCATTTTGGAAGGGAATTTGTGTGTTTGTGCTGCAGATTTTAAATCTCAATAATGCCAATGATGAGGCCTTTTTGTTTTTTACTTACCCTTTAAATATGTCACATGCATTAAAGGTAGGTCAGTTGGTGTTTGTGTGTACTCATATCAGGTTGGGGGATAAAATACTAACTTTTTTGAAGATTGGTCAAAAATGTTTTTTTTTTTTAATATAGTTACCCTTTAAATGTGGCTGCCATGGAAATGGAGGGTGGGTCAGTAGTGTGTGTGGCCTGGATCAGGTTGGAAGTAAAAAAAAAAAACTTTTGATTATTGATCAAAATTAGTTTTTTTGACTTTAGTTACCCTTTACTGCCATAGTAATGGATAAGTAGATCAGTAGGTGTGTGTACCTGTGTCGGGTTGGGGGTTAAAAAAAAACTAACTTTTTTAATGATTGGTCAAAATTCGTTTTTTTTTTACTTTAGTTACCCTTTAAGAATGGCTGCAACAGTAATGGAGGGGTAGGTCAGTAGGTGTGTGTACCTGTGCCACGTGGGGATTAAAAAAATCAAAATTTGTTTTTTTGACTACATTACCCTTTAGGTATGGCTGCAATACCATAAATTGTATATTAAGGTATTGTTGGTTCACATATTCTCTGGGTTCTATTGTTATACACAAAATAAGCCCTCTCTAGTGCTTTACCTAAAACACATTTTTTATAACCCCTCTCTAAGAATTTTTAATACATTTCTTTAATATTCACATCTCTGTCTTGTACATCAGTGCAAATAGTTACACCTTAGAAATTGTGACACCGTATACCGTTCAAAGTTTTGGGGGGGTGGAAGCTGTCAAATCTAAGTAGACTATTATGATCTGTAGATTTCTTATCAATGTTGTTGTTAAGACCGTTATTTGTCTTTTTTATAAGCACCATACGAAATCTGATTTCTTTATATAATCTAGGGTTAAGATATTTTGGGACAGATTGTATTTATATATCCCAAAAAATTTTCCAAAAATTCCTTGTTCCCTTCCAGATCATAAATATGTTGTCTATAAAATGCCACCAACAGGTGGCACATTTTTATAGACTTCTGATTCGGAAATAAACCTCTCTTCGAGGTATCCAACAAATAAATTTGCATAGGAGGGCGATACTCATTGAGTACAAATTTTTTGAAATAAATTTTATCCTCAAATCTGAAAATGTTATTATTTACTACCATTTCCTGCATTTTTAGAATGTTTTCTGTAGGGAACTTTGTTTTCCTTTAATAGAAAATGTCTGACAGCTTCCACCCCTATTTCACCCACAATGTTGGTATAAAGTGAGAAAATATCCAGTGACCAATAAATCTGTTTCAGATATACAATCAACCATTTTAAGTTTACTTACAGTAGAAATCTTGTGTATCTCTTAAATATGAGTAACTTTTGTACTATTGGTTTGAGGTAATATCTAACAATTGGGACATGGGTTGTAGTGCTGAATTATAGCAGCTACTATTGGTCGAAATGGTGGGTCAGTTGGATTTTTATGGATTTTTGTAGTCCATATATACTGCCTGTTTTGGAAATTCAGGTATCAGGACGTTTTTACATTCTCATTTACCCAACCATTTATCTCCCCAATTTCAACCAATTGTTTTATCTTACCAGTCAATTTATCAGTTGGGTCACCAGTTATAACATATATGTTTCTTTATAGTTTAACAATTCCCCCTTTTGTCAGTTTTAAAAAATTGCGGTCTGTATCTTCTATGTAAATACCTTGGTTGTTGCTCTCACGTCTGTATGGCTTCCAATTCATAGAACAGGTCCATGATGAATCTTTTTCCAAAATATGTTTGAAGGTGCTACTCGGGTAGGGACTTTCAACAATAATGTATATTTGATCCCAGTGCACTCTTCCTCTAATTCCACCAGGTGCCTCCAGGTAAGTTATATTAATTCATAAAAATAATCCAGATCCTGGGCACTCTTGATTTATTCACAAAAACTTTTTATATTCTATCACATCCAATAAACTTTTCGGTGCTAGGTATGCCCTCATCTGGATAAAAAACACGTGAAAACCAAATTTATAAATTTCCACCCATTTGCAGCTGTGTAGTGACTAACTCCTCCCACATTAATACTCTTTGTATTATATAAAGGTGTGACTTAAAGGTGCTAGCATATAAGTGCTTGTGCTTCATTAAAATATTAAAAAGACATACCAAAAGGTTGCATATACTTTGTAGTAACTTGGAAGTGCATTAGTTACGTTTTTTTCTGTAAAAATACAGTGTGTATTAAAAAAACATATTAAATAAATAATTTCAGTTTGGAGCCATACAGTTACCTTTTAGATCTTTTTTAAAAAAAAAAAAACATATATCAATGGAAGATCAATAAAACCTGGTATTTACAGTGTACATGGTTCTATATAGAACTTGTTATCATAAAAAGCATTTCAATGATAACTGGCTATTTAGCCCTTTCGGATATATTGTATTCATAAAGTAAACCCACTGTGCTTCTCTGATTTTTATTCCAATCTCCTCCTCTTTTATGGGGGGGGGGTTCTCGGTCAATAACCATGGCTCTGAGTACACTCAATGAGTGATTCTTTCTGCAAAGTACAGCGCTACTGGATTTTCATCTCCTTGTAGCTTTCCCTTCCATTATGTACTGTTCTCTCCCTTGCCATTTTTATATGTTATTTGCGTACTGATAATCTCTTTTTAAAAGGTAATACAGTCTTTCCTTATAAGACAGGCCACAAGGGCACTTAATCATATATATCAGTGGTCAGTACTACAAATATATCTTCCTTATATTTTAATTTTGTTCCCTTTGTGCAGATGGCAAAATGTGGGTCCCTCTATTTGGCGATTACATGTACAATTACAGCACCTATAGCAACCTCTCTCCTCTTTATATGTACTTTCCTCTTTCTCGTACTTTTCAATAGGATCTGCATTAATTAATAATCACCCAAATTTTAATTCTTTTAAATACTATTTTGGCGCTTTCCTTGTTTCTTTCATTCATTTCTATAAAAACTATTTCACTATTTTTCTGTAAAAATACAAAGTGCTATGTGTATTTAAAAAAAACTATTTAATAAATAAATGAGAATGTTAAAAACTTCCTGATACCTGAATTTCCAAAA
Organism: Hymenochirus boettgeri; assembly: GCA_019447015.1. Lineage (NCBI taxonomy): Eukaryota > Metazoa > Chordata > Amphibia > Anura > Pipidae > Hymenochirus > Hymenochirus boettgeri. The sequence goes on from CM033470.1 coordinate 162,333,333, forward strand.
CAGGCAGTAAAATATGGACTACCAAAAATCCATAAAAATCCAACTGACCCCACCATTTCGACCAATAGACCTGCTATAGATTCAGCATTACAACCTATGTCCCAATTGTTAGATAGGGACAGTTCAGTGGAAATTATCGATATTTGTTAAATTGTTAGTTGTGTGTAACGCCTTCTTAGTTTATTCTACTATTCTCTCCCAATTTGAAAAAACAGTTGATTTCATACTCTTTGCTGTTCCCTGCTGTTGACAGTGAGCTTACATTAAAGGTTCTAACTGTCCTTCTTCTTCCCAGGATGCACCACATCCTTGGAATGTTCCACAGTAGTTTCTACTGATTGGCTGTTGGATGGGTCAAAGATGCTCAATCTCTAGTGAGCAACTAAATCAACCCAGGCGCTTTGTGTGTCAATGGCAAGAACCATAACGGTCTTTATTAGGGATCCAGCAAACAGGAAGTCAGTATTTTGGTTGCATTTATTTATACACAGACAAAATGGTGAATTGGCAGATTAAGGTCATTGGGATGAAAAAATACTGCTCTTTTTTCTGAAAAGCATATGTATTTGCACTGAACTTCCCCGTTAAGGAAAACAAAGATTTGCCTACAGAAAACATTCTAGAAATGGTAGTAAATAATAACATTTTTAGATTTGAGGATACATTTATCTTCAAAAAATTGGTAGCTCAATGGGTAGCCCTATAGCGCCCTCCTATGCAAATTTAATGTCGGATACCTCGAAGAGAGGTTTATTTCCAAATTAGAAGTTTATAAAAATTGTGGCACCTGTTGTTGGTAGCTCAATAAGTAGTCCTATAGCGACCTCCTATGCAAATGTATGTTGGATACCTCGAAGAGAGGTTATTTCCGAATTAGAAGTTTATAAAAATTGCGCCACCGGTTGGTGGTGTTTTATAGACGACATACTTATGATCGGGAAGGGAACAAGAATAATTTGAAAAAAAATTGGGATATCAAATACAATCTGTCCCAAAATATCCTTTAACCCTGAGATAAATATTAAAAAATCAGCTTTCTGGATGTGCTTAAAAAAATAACAGTCTTACAAACAACATTGTATAAGAAATCTACAGATCGTAATAGTCTACTTAGATCTGACAGCTTCCACCCCCCCAAAACAATTGGGTATACCGGTGTCACAATTTCTAAGAGTGTTAAGAATTGCACTGATGTACAACACTGATGTACAAGACAGAGATGTGAATATTAAGAAATGTATCAAAAATTCTTAGAGAGGGGTTATAAAAAAGATATTTTATATAAAGCCCTAGAGAGGGCATATTTTGGTGTATAACAATAGAACCCAGAGAATATATGAACCACAATACCTTTAATATACAATAGTCTGACAAAAGTGTAAAAATGAGAGATATATCAAAAAGCATTGGGGCATCATAAAAGAGGAGGAGATTGGAATAAAAATCTTCTGTGCAGAGAAGCACAGTGGGTTTACTTTATGAATACAATATATCCGAAAGGGCTAAATAGTCAGTTTTCATTGAAATGCTTTTATGATAACTAAGTTCTATATGAACCATGTACACTGTAAATACCAGGTTTTATTGATCTTCCATTGATATATGTTTTGTTTTTTTAAAAAAAGATCTAAAAGGTAACTGTTGGCTCCAAACTCGAAAATTATTTTTATTATATGTTTTTTAAATACACACTGTATTTTTACAGAAAAACAGTAACTAATGCACTTCCAAGTTACTACAAGTATATGCAACCTTTTGGTATGTCTTTTTAATATTTTAATGAAGCACAGCGCATATATATATTATATATACTAGCACCTTATAAGTCAGCACCTTAAATATAATACAAAGTGTTAATGTGGAGGAGTTAGTCACTACACAGATGGTTTGCACATGGTTGGACATATATAAATTTGGCATAGTTTCACATGTTGTATCCTAATGAAGCTGCATAACCTAGCTCTGAAACATTTATTTGATGTGTGATATAAATAAAAGTTTTTTGTAAATAAATCCAGAGTGCCCAGGATCTGGATTATTTTTATGAATCATTATTCTGTACTTACCTGGAGGCACCGGTGGAATTAGAGGAAGAGTGCACTGGGATCAAATATACATTTATAGTTTTATGTATTATAATTTGTTTGTGTCTATATATTTATATCATAATGTGTTTTATGTGAGCGCGGGACCGAGATTTATATGAATAGATATAAATGACAATATTGACTGACAATCTAATTTGTGTTTAATGATTTGTCTATCATCGCTATTGCAGAGAGGATTTTGTCTATAGGGTAACAGTTTGATAAAGATTGTTGGACCAATCATTTAATGCACAAATGCAAATTGAAGTACTGCTGATAACCTAATACCAATTCTTTTCAAATTCCTTTTACAAGATTTGTCATTCAGGGTCTTAAAGGGTATGTACACTGGAAAATTAGTTTTTTTAAATTGCCATTAGTGGAAACTATAATTTATCTCAACTATCACTGTATATTTTTTTGTTGATACTGCCCCCTATTTCATCACTAGATATCCAATCTGAAACATCTTACGTTTAGCATTTTTGTAAGCAGTTTGCTGTAGCTGGAATGGTTTGACAGTTTGTGTCTGTATACTGTATGCAGTATTGACAGTTGGTATGGGGGGGAAGTTGTCAGGTCAGTGGTCAGAGCCTGAGGAAAAACAAGTATTGTATTAAGGGCATGCAGCAACACAAAACCACACCTCAGGGTAAGTGCTACTTACATGTACTCATTATGGGAGAACGCTCAGGACTGTGTGTTTCCTTGCCCCCGGCAGCCTCCTCTATAGGGATTCTACAATGGCGGAGGGAAATTTTCCCTCTTTCCCGAACGAGCGTTTGGCGACCCGATCGTTCGGTGGACATGCGCTCGTTCGGAACAGTAAGGTACACACAGTACCAATAAAGCCCTAATACCGTCGGATCCAACGGTATTGGGGCTTTATCGGTTCTGTGTGTACGCAGATTTAAAGCTCATACACATGGTTGATTCGGCAATTCAGACGTGTGTTGATTCGACCTGCAGAATAGGCAATTCCCTTCCTCCTTCCCTGGGCCTTTTCTTATATACAAAAACCAGCACTAAATCACAGGCCTTGGTAAGAGTAACACACAGAGACCATATTACAAGCAATGAAACAGTATAACTGAAAAATGCACGCAAAGTTTTCTTTCTCTATAGAGACTGTGAAGCTACACATTTAGGGCACTAGATCACATCGCTCACGATTTTGTCTCAGAATTAGCTTGTTAGTGAACATGCAAATAAAGATGTAATTTCATAAATATTTATCGTAAAGCTGACATAAGTACACATTAGTATTTAGGATAGAATTCCCTAGTGTTGCCAGTAATATGGCATTCATTACCAATTTACAGCTGGAAAAATAACATATGTGCACTATATTCTGGCAGATGTTTCTGTGCGCAAGATTTTAACCTGTGTGTGCAGCCTGCTGAGTTTTTATGTGCACAGGAGTGCAAAGCAAATGATGGTTGTGACCCAGACAGACAGTGTATCCTTATAAAGTGCTTAGTACAATTGTTCCCCGCCATTGAAGAAGTTTTGTAGACGAAACATGTCTGGCATCTGACTATTTTAATATGCTCCCCTTCAGCCTTAACCTTATATTATTTTTGCCCCTTATTTAAGGGGTGGTCTGCCGATTGGTGATTGGTTAATCTATGTTTATATGAGATATGATATATGTAACTTGTTTTACCTGCATTATATATAGTATTATGATTAGTACTGATAACATAGTGTGTTGGATATATTAAGGTGGTGAGGTTTTTATAGGGGAATGTGTTTTAACAATTTTTTGTACTTTAAAGGAATTCACTATCTGTGGTTCTATTGGAAAAAGTATGTGACTTTTTTTGTTGTCTGTTTCTACCCACTACTACTATTTCTTCCTGCAACTCCACCCCATGGCTGGTGAGTCAGCAATACTTTAGTAGGACAGGGTCTTTACAAATATGTCTCCCCATTGGTTGCTCTATTGCCTAGCGAAGAGTGGACTGGGGTGCAGCAATACAGTGTAATAATTTAAATGTTTTTCTAGAAAGTTTTTATTGTTCCGAAAGGAGCAAAAATTGGAAAACATGAAGTGACGTTATCAAAAATCAAAAAAAATTCCTTTTTACCCCAACTGTAGTTTTTTTTTTTTTTTTTAGTTGTGTTATCATTTAATGTAATACAATATTTGAATTGATTTGAAAAAAGAAAGCTATTTAAATGTATTTTTTATCCAGTATTCATCTATTTTAATATTTCTACTCTTAAATTTCCTTTTGCAAGTCATTCCTCTCTAGAATTGTGCTAAGAAGTATTGTAATAATCATGGTTGTACAGAAGATGGCACTCCAGCATTTCTTTTCAAAACTTAAAATTCCACCTCTTAGGGATGTGGAAATACAGTTTTTTAAAAAAAATTGTATTTCTGTTTTTCTTCCATTTTTAACACTCCTAATTCAAAGGTTTGCCCTTTTTAGTTCCACTTCAAAACAAAATGGGGCCCAGGAGTGTAATTAATAATGAACCTCAGAGGATGCGGATCTTCTGATACAAGTATTACTATTACTTATTTATTTCCTCTCTGCTGCTCTACAGAATCTATACACTCTAGTAGCAAATAGACTGAACATACTATATTATTAGCTACAGTATGTAAGGCTTTCATAACAATGAAAAGTGTTTATTGCTTTCTGGCTGGAACAGGGGTGTAAACACTCAGCCTACTACTTGTTACAAACATATATTTATGTAAACTGTTCTGTTACTCTCTATTTGCAGAATACACAATATCTATTTTTTTATTTGTAGTTTTAGGCTGTGAACGGAGGGGCACATTTTATTCACTATTGTGATAAATACTTTTGAGGCAGGCATATGGCTGCAATTGTGGTGCTTTACATATACACAGGAAAAAGTGTACTCCCTTTTCCAGTAACTACGAGGCAGTAGGTTTTCACCTAGATGCCTCATTAGCATTGAATGATTTTTTCTAACTAACTGATCCTCATTGGTCAGGCTGTGTACTGCATGTGTGTGGCAAATAAACATTAGTACATAAGTAATAAGCACAAGGCATCATACCTGCATCAAATAGGCATGTCTCTATCTTCCCTGTATCAGAGGTTCTGAAACATAGATTAACATAACCTTTTATTTCCAGATAGTGACATCAAAATATCAAAGTTTAGGGTATGATTAATTGTTGCAAATTAATTGCACAGCCAAATTTGCACTTCTTTGCATCAACCCTTAATCCAAACAAGGAAATCTAATTGATAAACTTTTTATTGATTTGTGTAAACAAAAAGGGATACTTGACAAGCATTTATAAATAAGCCAATGTACCCATACAGTTCATGCTTCAGAAATCTTGTTTTTTAAGAATGCATTAATTAGGATGGCTGGTTCCGCCGCGGATTTATCCCGTTCGCGAACGGCGGATTTTTCCGAATTTTCCCCTCCGAACTTCCAATCGCGGATTTTCGTATTTTCGAAAATTTTCGAAATTACAAGTTTTCACTTGTTTCGAAAATTTCGAAAATACGGGAAAACATGTATTTCCGAAAATTTTCGAAAAATACAAGGATTTCTCTTAATTCCTTACATACGTATTTTCGAAAATATTCGAAATTATGAGGATTACTTGTATTTTCGAAAATACATATTTTCGAAAATACATGAAACTCGTTATTTTCTCAAATCCCATGTTTAAAAAAATGCTATATATATGGACGAAAAGAATATTCTTTAGGATCCTTTTAAGATCTTAAGTATCAATGAATATAAAAACACATAGATTTTTTGGATTTCTTTGTATAAGGTTTTTCATTTTGTCTTAGACAAAATTCATACTGTTTATAAAGTAGGGAAGAAATAGATTTGTTTGTTTCTAAAACCATTGTATTAAATTATATTCTACTTGTATTTTAGGAATTGACTTAAAGAACAACTAAAGTGAAAAAAAACTTGGGCTACAAACAAAGTGTTGTTATAATGCCCCCGAGTGACATCAGCCCAACGACAGTGAAGATATTGGTTTTAAAGTTGTCCCATGGGGGCTGCCATCTTGGCTGCTCCCCGGTACCCACTGGGTATCAAACATGCCCAATAGCCATGCCTTAAAGACTGAAAATAAATAGCAATTCAATTTTAGTTGCATGTACACTTTCTTAAAGAACTCATTAATACTGTACCTACATTAGATTAGAAATAGTAATGCACTTTTTATTTGCACTAAAACTGTATATGGATTGTAAAAGAGCAAACTAGCTAAATCCTGCTTAAACTGAATATTTCTAAAATATAGTTATGGTTGCTTGTTTTTTCTACTAGGAATGTTGAACAAAACAACCAATTACCTTTACAATGTGCTGAAATGTATACCATAAATAGAAACAACATGGTACAGAGCTGCATTGGGAAGGTATGAAGTGAACCTGATTTTAGCACAGCTCTGTGCAATGCATGTTGGGAAAATCAGAAATCTGCTTCTTTGTGTGACTCCTTTTTTGTAATCAATTTATTATTTGCTTCATACCTTTAACTTTAAAAGGTCTCTATTGTAATTTGGTCAGATGACCCATTTACTTGTTTAAAGGGCATGTCCACCCCCAAAACTATATCCCCCCAACTACTGGCCCCACCATAGTGTAGTTTAATCCTTACCTCACATCCCAACTCCATCTGGTTCCCTGTAGACCCCCCCCCAAAGTTCAAAAAACTGACCACCAGGAGGCTACCAGGTCCATATAGGACACTGCCTGCTACCTGGCTTCCCGGAGATTCCTGCCATGCGTGCTGCAGCCCTTCTCCCCCCCCTCCCCTCCCTCTCCCTCCCTCTCCCTCCCGTTCTACTATCCCTCCCCTAGCATTAAACCCCCCTTAATATTCTGCTCCCCCATGTCCCCCAGCCCCACAGCATGTTTTTTTTTTTAAAAAAGCTCCCCAAACTCTTACTTACCTCTCCGCTTTCCTCCGCTGCACTGATGACCGGCAGCCGCGTCCGTGATTGGTGCCGCTCAGCCAATCACAGACGCGACTGCCGGTCCCGCCCCTCTGCTTGCATTCTCGCAAGCAGAGGGCCGGCAGTGGCGCGGAGGATCGAGGGGAGGTAAGTAAGAGTTTGGGGGGCTTCTGAACCAAAAAAATATGCGGTTGGGGCTGGGACATGGGGAGCAGAATATTAAAATTCGAATTTAGGGGTGGACATAGCCTTTAACAAACATTTAGGGCAGGAATTATTTCCCCTACATCACTTTTTTTTTTTTTCTGGTTGAAGGTTGAACTACATCTCCCAACATCCCATACAGGACATTTACTAAAATAATCCTTTCAAAGCAACAATAAATATGTTATTAGAATGCTATGTCTGGTAAGAACTTCTGCAAAGTGTGGTTCAATCATTAACTAGGGTAATTTTAAACATGCATTGGTGGGCATTCATTGCTGCCCTGAATGAATTAAATAAACGTATAGCTGAACACCTCAATCACACAGATGTTCCTCAGCCTCACACACAACCCTTTTCACTCTACGAGCTTCATCAGGTAGTACGTCAGTAGAGCAGCCTCCTCTCTTATTGCCAGACCTTTCAACAAACTTTATTGTTCCAAACAATAGTTCAATGCAGCTCCAATGATCACTTTTTAAAGGGGTAGGTAAAATAGCTCCTATAAAGCTATCCACTGGAGTTTTATCTCCACATATATTCTTAATGGGAAAACCCAACTTAAGATAACCTTATAGTGCATGGACACTGGCATATATATAAAAAATTGTAGCTAAAATAGTGAAAGACATATTTTATATACAAGAAACCTGTAGCTATAGATATGACACAGATCTGTATCATAAAAATGGAGCCGTTCTACCTGGTCATTCAGACCATAGGTTGTATACTTTTATACAAAAATATATATGCTGTTCCAATTTTAAAGGAGAACTAAACCCAATTTTTTATTCTCCAGAATCTGAAAACAATCCCCCTAAAAACACCAATAAACTATAAAATGCCACTTTAGTAAATTCTGTTAAAGTAAATCAAAGCCTGTTAGAACTGGATGAAGTATTTGTGTGATGTCAGTGTCAGACCACACCTCCTGACCTCAGTCACATGCTTCCTTGCTTTATCTATTAATGGGTGTGACAACTGTAACAAGTTTATGCCATAGCAAAGGACTGAGCATGTGCAGAACATAATGGTCGTTGACCAAAATGTCGGATACTAGAATGCTGAGAAGTTAGCACAAACCATATGTTATTTAGGTAATTTCCCAGCGCCTGTATTAAAATGAGAGGTAAGACACAGATTACTGGTTTTATATCAAGGTGTCCTGACTTCTGGTTCAGTTTTGTTCTGTGGCTTTAGTTGCCCTTTAAATGCTCCTTACTATATCCCCTTCCCTAATGCTAAAGTTTTATTTATTCCTTTATTCCCCCCAGTGCCGGAAGATTCTGCCTTCAAAGGAGGAGTTGTGTATCTCTCTATAGTGTTCATAGATATGTGACAATACCTTTGTCCACATATTGTGCATTTCATTAAACGATATAGTGCTACTATCCCTATATATATTACTATGGGAGCAAATAGCTCCATGTCTCTCCAATTCTTACCGTTAATTTCTTTTTATTTTACCGATGTAACACTTATTACAGGTACATCTAATCCCATATGTGACCATTCTGTGACTGACAATTAAAAACAACATCCATTTATGTTCACAATTTCCAATTTTAGTGAATTCTTTACCCCTACCCACATATTAACAATTGATACATTTTCCACATTTAAGAGGAACTGTGGCCAGTTTCCTACCTTTAAAATGAGCCATCAACAACCTCTCTACATGCTCCACAGCCCAAGTATACAGAAATGACAGAGAATGTAAGGGAATCTACAATCCTTCTCTTTCACTGTGTGAAAACAGCCTTTTTAGGCAGTTTTCACTCTGCCTGATTAGACTGATTCCGCAGAGTCTTCTGGGGGGGGGGGGGGGGTTGGGGTCTGAGTACCCCACGGCACCCGCGAGTGGACGGAGCCACATGGGCTGTAAGATAATGGGCCATGGGGGGCCTGCAACTGGTCCATGAGTGGGAGGGATCAGGGGGGCTGCAAAGGGAAGGAGGAGACACAGGACAGTTTGACTGACAGTTTCAGAGCAGAAGCAGGAAGTGCAGGGGACCTGGGGATGCTGCTGCCATCTCACACACAAATGTAAATATCTTCAAAACTATGCAAAATAAACATGGAAATAAGTTGCAAAAATTCTCAGGGGAGCAATTCCTATTATTTACCCCAATTTACCTAAAGTCATTTTTTGGACCCCTTTAAACATCCCCTTAAGTCCTGCATATTAATATCTCTCAATATATCACTCATCTTTAGGCAGTAGACTCGGTGAGAGGACATTCCTCAGTGTTCTAGGTTTCTTAAATATATATTCAGCTTTGTACCCACATATTTAATTAGATCTTTATCTTATGTGACTGACCAATGTCTTTTTAAAAAATTCATTTTTTTTTAGCTATCATTATTAAAATCCATTATCAGTGCAGGTTTATCTTTAAATTCTTCTTTGCCTTATTTTTATTTTTAGAGGTCAGTAATTTTTCCCTATTTGTTTTGTGAGCTCTCATTATAGCATTTTCTATACAATCAATGGATAGCCTTTTCTCCTTAAATCTGTCTCCTATTAATTTAGTTTGCTCCATAAATGTCTCTCTATTGGAGCAATTTCTTTTAATCTTAACAATTGTCCCCGGATATTTTTAAGTCATGGTGGTTTGTGGGCACCAATTCTATGTAGTTGTTTCTATCTATCTCCTTAAAGGATGTACTAGTCATTAGTTCCCCATTCTTCACTTCTATATTTAGGTCCAAAAATCTATATTGTTATCACAGAAGGTACTTTGGAATTGGAGATACTTGTGGGAACTATTAATATAATTTAAATATTTGTTTATGCATTTGGGTGCCACTCCAACAAGGAGGATATCATCAATAAATCTTCTCCAATATAGGCAATTACTATGCCTGTTGGCACCCCAGATGCATTTCTTTTCCCAGTGTCCCACAAATAGTCCGGCGCAGCTCGCACAAAAACCGTACCCATGGAAGGCCCCATACGTTGAACATAATAGTTACTCTCAGACATGAAGTAATTATTATTGAGAATAAATTCTATGCACACCATAAGGAATTCAATCAAAGTACCACTATTTTCCCTTTTTTTAAAAATATTAAGAGGCTTCTTTACCCTCTTTGTGAGGGATCACAGTATAGGAGACAATATCCATGGTAACCACACAGATACCCAGTCCCCCACCAATATTAGTCAGGGAATTTAAAACCTCCATCGTATCTCTCAAGTACGACGGAAGTTTCCTGACGATAGGGGCTAGAAAGAAATCAACAAACATAGATAGGTTTTCCGTTGTGGAGTCAATCCCTGAAATTATCGGTCTACTGGGGGGTCCTCCAACTTTTGTGAATTTTGGGTACCGGTAATGGTAAAAATTGGCATCTTAGGTTTAGATGTCCACAAAAAACCAACTCTTTTTTAGACATAATATTTCTATCTAGAGCTGTCTGGAGGACCCCCCTCAGATGAATATTAATTCTATTTAGTGGGTTAGATCCCACTTTTTTCGTAAGTTTGGGAGCCCCCAATTGACCTAAACTCTTCTACATAATTTCTTCTATTCTGCACCACTACTCCTCCCCCCTTATCCGCTGCACAGATAACTATACTTTTTCTTTGTGAAGAGAGGTTAAGACCTTTATTTCTTTCCTAGAGAGCTTACTCCATATAGCATATTAGAACTTTTCATCTTTCTAAATCTTTTGACTGATTTTGCAGCCTCTCTACTCTTACCTTAAAGGAAGTGTTCTCTCAGAAATGACATATTTTACAAACTTCTGTATAATACACTCCCCTGTCCCCAGCCCCAAGGATACCTTTCTTGTGAAAAATTCTGCTTGTAGCCTCTGCAATCAGCTGTAAAGTTCAGCTCATTTTTGGTGGGAGTGTCCTTCACTCTGCATCGCTTGTTGTCTATCTGCTGGACTGACATGTTATAACCCCCCCCCTTTTGTCCGCATGACTAATAGACTTTCCCTCTCTTCACATGCACTTTTTTTTTTTGCTGCATCAGATAGAGTTTACTGGCACACAGAGAGGGGAATATAACACACGTCATCTATGTATATGGCAGTGTGTTACTGTGAGTCTGTCTGGTTTGTGTAACTGTGTGACACTGTCAGTGTGTTTGTGTACTGTGACTCTGTCAGTGTGTTTGTGTAACTGCGTGAGACTGTCAGTGTGTTTGTGTAACTGCGTGACTCTGTCAGTGTGTTTTGTGTAACTGCGTGACTCTGTCAGTGTGTTTGTGTAACTGCGTGACTGTCAGTGTGTTTGTGTAACTGCGTGACTGTCATTGTGTTTGTGTAACTGCGTGATTCTGTCAGTGTGTTTGTGTAACTGTTTGACTGTCAGTGTGTTTTGTAACTGGTGACTGTCATGTGTTTGTGTACACCTTTCCCCTTCCCATAGTGCCTGTGCATCGCTTTCAGTGTGGAAAGTAGTGTAGGTAGGAGACAGACATCCATGATGCACAGCCCTTTCCCCTTCCCATAGTACCTGTGCATCACTTTCAGTGTACCATAGTTGTAGATTCCAAATATAATCATCCATTACCACAGCCCTTTCCCTTCACATAGTGCCTGTGCATCACATTCAGTGTGGAAAAGTAGTGTAGGTAGGAGACAGACATCCATGATGCACAGCCCTTCCCCCTTCCCATAGTACCTGTGCATCACTTTCAGTGTGTGCATAATGTAGATACCAAATATAATCATCCATCAGACAGCCATTTCCCTTTCCCATAGTGCCTGTGCATCACTTTCAGTGTGGCATAGTGTATATAGAAACAGATGGGATCTGTTTAAATTATGTGTTCTGTAAATCCTAGTTGTTTTCAGCACTTTGCTGTAAAACAAAGTTAAGTTTAGTTGGAAGCTGCAGCTTAGCATTTCCCCCCCCCTATGCCCCTCCAGCCTACATTTGCAGCTTTAATGTTGCTGACACTAGAATCTGGATAGTTGGATGTTAGCTCCGCCCCTCCGAGATTTGCTGCACTGACGGCACTGTGTGCGCACGAAAAGAACATGTTTCGTGCTTGTGCATGCGATTTTGCTATTTTCCATTATGGAACCGCATGCGATTGCACAAAAAAATGGTGATCGTAAAACAGAAGCACAATGCATGGGAAATTGCATGAATTTTTGCGTTCCCCCAATTTTCAGTCTAACCGTAACCGCATGTGCAATAGCAAGTGACATTGAGTGCACAAACGCATGAAAAATGCATCACCATGGGATTCCGGTCGATTCCTGTGCGTTTGCGCATGCTATTTGTCTTTTGAGTACGAAATTGCATGCTTGCGCATAAAATGGTAATCGCATATTTGCGTATCGCAAACAGATGCACAATTGCATGGCACCTGAAAAACGTGCATTACAATTCCCCTCACAAAATAATGAGCTTTAGTAATTTGTTTAAAAAGTGTCTGTGTCGCAAAAGTTTATTGCTTGCGAAACTCCTTTTTCCTTAGAGATTTTTTCCAAGGCTCACTGACGCTGCTCTTGTCATTACAACCTGTAGCCATAAAATCATAGAATCTCCCTTTCAGATATGTTTTCCAGTGTTTGGTGGAATGTTGCAGAGCTTACATAGTTTACCAACATAGAAAGGGATGTACAGCTGGTGGCACGCAGACACACACACACACACACCCCTCCTTACTCCTTTTCTCCGAACGTGGATTAATTTGCTTACTTTACTATCTGCCTCCTTGCGCCGGACGTGCACACACATACATGTCACACGCGCGCTTCCTTCACCACGTACTACCAGCGCAAGCACAGGGCCTGTATGCATGCTAAGAGAGTCACTGTTTCTCGACTACAGTGGCATCTCAAGGCGCATGCGCCACGGAGCCAGGATAGTCGAGAATCTGCCAAGGGGCAGAGAGGCTATAATAGGGTCAAGAAGGGGGAAGCTTTTACCGGGGTAGATTTCTCTGGAACGGACCATCCACACGACAACAGCTAAGAGGTATGGATTCTGTTTAAATTATGTGGTCTGTCAATCCTAACTTGTTTTCACCACTGACTATTCCTTTAATTACTGGAGGACTGGAGTTGTGTACTCCGTGTATATACATTTTGCATTCTGCACCTTTTTCTGTAATACTGAATACCTCAGCTCCTTCTTTTTAGAGATTTTATATATATATATTACTTTGTTAGTATTTAGCTTTATGCTTTTGGATTGGAGGTTTTAGAGCTGGCCACCCAATTGATTATATATATTTATGCTGTATATTTTAGAATAAATTTCTGATCTACCTTTGGCTTCATATTTGCTGTATTTTCCCACACAGTGTGCACTTTGTGTTTTTCTGCCCTGAATGATGCAGTTTATATTAGTTCTGAACCAGCAGAACAGCTGATTGCTGTATATAAACTGCATATGCACGATCAACTGTTTAAACGCAGCTGATCGCGGTGGGGAGGGGTCAGGGCCCTGCTATTTCACAGCTGCTTTCTTTGATAATGGATGATGGGAACCACCACAACCAGAACAATTTAAAAATAGTTACTAAGGCTAGGCCACACTAGTGCGCTTTTAAGCGTGATACATCGCGCTTTAAAAAGTGCACAGTGTGGCCCAATTGTGGAGGCCACACTAGTGCGTTGCTGGGCGTCTGCTATGCAATCTGCATTTTTTCTGCGCAATCAAACTGCACTTGCAACTGTGCGCTTTCCAGGGGGCACTCGGTCTAGAGTGGCCTCTTCTTAAGGTATAAAAAATGCCATATCTTGGGGCAGCAAAGATTATATAACACAACACATGTGTAAAATGATCTTAGTTATTGAACTACTAATCCCAGCATCTTTTAACATTAATTAATGTTAAGAATTGATTAAGAAATGAAAAGATCATATTTGTTTTCAAATGACTGAAACTACAGGTTCCTCCGTCCGTTTATACCTGATTAAGGCAATCATTTATTTTGTTATGCATAACCCCCAACATTCAACTACAATAGGTACATTATTGTGAAATGCATTACACTTCACTTCATTATCCTCCCTCTGCAGCTCTGAACCATGTTGTTTCTGTAAGTGTAACTTAAAGGGTATGTTGGAGTTACCCATGTTGGATGTTGGAGTTGATGTTTTAATTAATATTCAATTTAGATTGTACATTTAAATCTAGACACCTTTGAAACTGCCCAAATTTACCAACACCAGTGATTTGTTGAAATAAATAACATTCTACTACCCATATGTATCTATATTCCGCTTTAAAAGCTGCAGTCTGAACTCCTTTTCAGGTGTATTAATTAATCAATTAAAACTAATCACTTGCATTGAATCCAATGCACTCTGCAACATGCATTAGAAAATTGCAAATGTGGGTATGGATTAAAAATGGATTAAAAATGTTTCACGGTCCCTATGAACAAAGCACCATGGGAAATTCAGAGCTTCTGAGCAGGTTATGCTGAAAAATGGAGGCTCCCAACTTTTTAGCTTCAAAAACTTCAGATTGATAAATTGCCACTATGAAGCTACAGATGCATCTATAGGCCAGTAAATTTAATGTAATGTGTTATGTGTAGCATTTCTAGCCCTAAATTATTTTTCCACTGTAGTTCTCCTTTAAACAAATGCAAAATGCTTGCATTTCTCTATTCTGTCAAGAGGAATTTTTACTTTTAAGACCCACAAGCAGGATTAAGGAAGGTATGAAATTATTTTTTCAAATGCCATTATTTTTAAAAGATATTAATTAAATTTTGCTTTAAAGGGTATCTCCACTCGTATTTTCAAGATTTGTAATCCAGTTCTATTGAAGAACGGAGTAAAGGAGCTGTGCCTTACCTTCCGTTCTTCAATAGAACAAACAGGAGCCAAGGTAAGAAACTTACCCGCTCGCTCGCTCCCCCGGCGTGTAGTTGACAGGTCCCGACAGACCTTGTCTTCTATGCGCATGCGCGATCTATGCGCATAGAAGACAAGGTCCGTCTGGACCTGTCAGACTAAGCGCCGGGGGAGCGAGCGAGCAGGTAAGTTTCTTATCTTCTCTCCTGGCTCCTGTTTGTTCTATTGAAGAACGGAAGGTAAGGTACAGCTCCTTTACCTCCCGTTCTTCAATAGAACTGGATTACCAAATCTGAAAATACGAGTGGAGATACCCTTTAAAATTGTATGCCAAACTAGATTAGAGAAATGATGGATACAATTGCAAGTTAGTAAAATAAAAATGTTTGCTCAAAAAAAAAAGCTCTTTACTTTTATCACTTGTTTATACAGTATAAATATTAACTTAAACTCTGGTACCCAGATCACAAAAGAATGATGTGTATCTCTCTTCTCTTTATAATTTGTCCAGTAAAGATTGGAGTAAATATTACCAGCTTTCGATCACATTCTCAAGGTCTTGATTTTGTATATGCGCAGTTGAAGGCGAGATCCGATTGCGAGCATCTAAAAACAAAATAAAAAAAGAAGTACCTTCTTTTTGTATATGGCTACTGTTTCGTTCTGTATGGCTACTGTTCTGTAATTTAAAGGAATGGACAATCGAACATCGGTTGCAGCCTCCTGGAAAAAAACATCAAATAATTCTATCTACTTCTGCCTTTAACAGATATACTATCTGTTTAAAAGGCAGAATAAACGTTTTAAATACATTGATTCCAATATCATTACTGCATTATGTTTTTGCATATCACAGTTCTAATCGCAGATTTAAATACTGTATAGATGTTCTTTTTGACATCTAGCACAAAAATACAATTTAAGTAATCCATCTTTTCCTCCATTGTCAAAAATAATTATAATTTTAATTCTCTCTGTGCTCTAAATCTAAAGTAGTTCAGAGAAACGTAAATCACACTCTTTATGAAAGGAGTAACTTTCATGCAAAAAAACTCTATCACCTTATTAACCTATCTACAACATTCATCTTGTACATTTTACACATACTTCCGCACTTGTACCTCTCTGCCAATAATAAGACCATAAGACCACCTGATTCTTCCTTTCCTGAATGATGGGGATTTAATGGGAAATTCTGGCAGTAAGAAAAGGAGCAAGGCGCTGAGAGACTGAAAACTAGGGCAAGATACTCAACACCCTTGATCTATTTTGAAGGGTAAAACTGCTTTATTTTCTCAGGCAGGTATATAAAATCTCATTTTGTTACTGTCGTCATACTTTTCATTTTGAAATACGAAAAGGTATTTTTTCTGTTATATTTCCTTTAAATATCTTAAAGGAAACGTCTCTATTTTTCAAATTCTTAGTTTGTATTATGCATACCTAGTAATTCTACATATTCTTTTCCTTTTAAAAGTAGTGGAATTTATCCCCTTGCTGTTCCATGCTGTTGACATTAGTGGGCTGCTTTTTAGGTTTTAACTGTCCTTCTTTCCAGATTTCCCTACATCCTTGGAATGTTCTAAACGTATATTTCTACTGATTGGCTGTTGAATGAGTCAAACATTCTCAGATTCTCTTCTGACCAAATAATCGGTCTCTATTAGGGGTCCTGCAAATAGGAAGTCAGTATTTCTGGAAGCATTTATTTATGCCCAGACAAAATGCTCAATGGGCAGGGTAAGGTCATTGGGATAGAAAAATACTGCTTTTTTCTTAAAAGCATATGTATTTGCCCAAACTTCCCCTTTAAGATGGGTACACACATTAGAGATAAAGGGCCTTTATCTCTAATGTGTGTACATAGGAAGCTCTTTACAAAAGGAAATGTTCCTTGGCATTGGTTGGCCCCTGTACTTAGTATAGGGTGTATGGCAGTCATGAACAATCTCCCTATACTTCTATAGAGAGAACAGTTGTGACTGTATGTAACCTCATGTTTCAAAGATGACAGGCAGAATCTTTCAGAAGATGTGTACCCAGCTTGACTGACTGAACCAATCATTTTTAATTTAGTAG
Source organism: Hymenochirus boettgeri (assembly GCA_019447015.1). Classification (NCBI taxonomy): domain Eukaryota; kingdom Metazoa; phylum Chordata; class Amphibia; order Anura; family Pipidae; genus Hymenochirus; species Hymenochirus boettgeri. The sequence goes on from CM033470.1 coordinate 162,350,409, forward strand.
CTGCACTAATGAAAATAAATAAATCTAATGAAAAATGTATAAACAAACACACGAAGATCAATGTACATTTCAAGACCCCTTACAGCACCATACTATTTGTACACTTGCATACAATGGGGTTTTAGTTACATGTTTATGATTGTAAAAATGAAAAGCTTTCCAATCACAAAAAAATGAACCCTTTACTTACAGTGTATGCAAGTGTACAGAAAAAGCCCAAACATGTTTGATAATAAATATATACCTAGATTTTATTTTGAAAAGACGGTAATATTAACAGCTGCTAATAATAATTAGTTAGCTAATTTTACAGTTAGCTAATAATAACCTATAAGGTTATGGGAAAATACTTCTATAGTCTAACACAATTCATATAAATCTCGGTCCGTGGTCACATAAAACACAATAAGATATAAATATTTAGATACAAAAACAAATTAATAATGCAATATACTGTATGAAATTTTCTATAACAAACTAAAATCACCTAAAACCCATAGTTCCCACAATATGTAAAAGTCTTAGTACCCAGATAAAATGAAACTTTGATATGGTCTCAATAGGAGGACCTAGAATCTGAATCAGGGGTCTGACAGATTACCAAACCACGTAGGGCATCCTCTGATGTCAAGACATATGTACATGTGTTTTTATCCTTTTTATCTTTGCAGGAGTGGAAGACAGACGTGCACACCATGACAGGATTTACCTATTATCGCTCGTGTGTATGGCACCTTAACTTTTTTCATGTTTGGTCAAAATGTGTTTTTTGATGTAGACATAAATATGGTTGCCACATGAATGAATGGGTAGCTCATTTGGTGTGTGTAAACGTTCGTACGCACATGCAATCACGGGTCCCGACCCGCGGCGCATGATGTGTTTGAATGTTCCTTTTGGGCGATAATCGGACTGTGTATGGGCACTTTATCGGACGAAATGTCCGGTCATTCGGAGATTCGCACCGGCCGGTCGGGCAACGATCCCCGGCCGAACGGCCGATAAAGTGCCCATGCACGGGCCGATTATCGGCCAAAATGAATGTTCAGACACATAGTGCATCACGGGTCGGGACCCACGATCGCACGTGTGTACGAGACTTACCTGTGTCAGGTTGGTTAAATAAGTAAAAAAAAAAACTTTTAATTATTGATCAAAAAATTTTTTGGACTATAATTACCCTTTAAGTATGGCTGCCACAGAAATGGATAAGTAGATCGGTAGGTGTGTGTACCTGTGTCAGGTTGGGGTTTAAATAGAAAAAAACTTTGCCAAAGTCAAAATTTGCCACAGGAATGGAAGGGTAGGTCAGTAGGTGTGTGTACCCATGTGAGGTTGGGGTATGTGTTTTTGCATGTATGACCATATAACTAACTTTTGTGGATGATTGATCAAAATTAGTTTTTTGACTATAGTTACCCTTTAAGTATGGCTTCCATGGGAATGCAAAGGTAGGTCAGTAGGGTTGGTGTCCTTGCTGTGGTGTGGGGTTGGGGGTATCACTGTTTGTATTTATGCCCATGAAACAAACTGTTTTGAAATATCCAATTTTGAGGATTGCTACTATTATAGTCTATGGGAAAAAATGTCCCAAAACACTTTGTATGCCCTGCACGTCTGTACCGAATTTCAAAAACTGTGGGAGGAGATACAGTCCAAAAATGCAGAAGAATAAAACGGAAGAAGAAGAAGAAATAGAAAGAACAGTAATTTGTCTCTTCAAGCCAAATTATAATTTTAATCAGTGGTATGTGTTAATTTATACATATATATATATATATAGAGAAGACTTTGGTAAAGTTCAGGAGCACTCCAGGATTTTTCAAAACAATTTATTAAATATAGCACATAATGGCAACGTTTTGGCTCTGTGAGTGGAACCTTTATCAACACAGAGCTGAAACGTTGCCATTATGTGCTATATTTAATAAATTGTTTTGAAAAATCCTGGAGTGCTCCTGAACTTTACCAAAGTCTATGTTATCAATCTACAGGAGGCACCCATGTTCACCATTGAATGTACTGGTGTTTCTGAGTGCCACTCATATGGTTGGTATATATATATAGCATCTAATAATAAGCTTGATTTTCCAAAGTCACATTACTTCTATTTGTTTATTTTTTGGGATCAAATTACTATGGGCAGGTTCTATGGATCTAGAGAATCAGTGAAAATCTGTCTCTGTGGACAATATCGACATAGACTAGAGCATTAAAGTTGGAAATCTATAGAGGAAGGAGAATGCCTTCTACCTAAATGCAGTTCTATCTGAAGGGGGACAAACCCCCGGTCCTGGATGCTTAAGGTGAATCGGACAACGTGGTCCTGGATATTCAAGCAGTGTGCAATAATAGGATCCACTCACCAGTGTTCAATGATGGCCTGGGTGCATCTATGCCCCAGGCCCGTCACTAAGGCCATCACTCGGAACCAGAATACAGAAGATGAGGTGGAGCTTTCCAGGAAGACATGGAGCAGTCCGATATTAATAAAATCAGGCCTCTGATGAAGTGCTTAATAGCACGAAATGTGTCAGACATGGCGTTTCCAGCGTTTTGTATGTAAAACTCTAATAAATGTGTGATTTTATTTATATGGGACTGCTCCCCGTCTTCCTGGGAAGCTCCGCCTCATCTTCTGTATTCAGGGGCTGTCTAAAGGCTCATACACACGTTCGATTCCACACGCGATGCCTGACAAACAAGCTGATGATTAACAGGAGCTTCAGCCGATAATCGAATATGTTGGCGATTATCAGTGAAATGCCTGTTACTCGTTCGTTGGCTATAATTAGCACTATATTGGTATCTGTGGTATTCAGTTCAATGAACTGGACTTGAAGTTTAGTTCTTGATGATGTTCCGCTAGTTCTCTGACTGCGTCTCTCGGTTTAGAATGACTTGTACCAGCATTTCACTATATTTATCCTTTAACTGTAATAGGAATTGGGAATCTTCATAGGTTAACATGAGGCTATTGATTTGTGACCTGATTAACCAGGGAGAATATCCCATACAGACTGGGGGTTGTCAGGAAACAAAACGACATCCTCCAAATAATGAATATCCATTGCTGGGATTGGGAGGTAGTCCAGTGAGCAATGTAGCTATGTACACACCTTATATAAAGACTTAAAATCCCTTCCCGACGCCGCTCCTAAAGGGGCGGGGCATACGCCTACCCCGCCCACACACCCCGCGGCGGCGACCACCCGCCGCCACTTCCCAGCAGCCCCTCCCAACCCGTTCCCCGTTCGCGGCAATCTCGGAACGGGAGGCTAGGAGGGGCTGCCGGGAAGGGGCCGCAGCAGGTGGTCGCGACCACCCGCCGCGCACCCCCTCCCCGGCAACCCCTCCAAGCCCCCCGCCCCGGCCGCTCCCGGGGAGGGGACGGGAGGGAGCCGCTGGGGGGGTGGAGGCTCCCTCCAGCGGGGCCCTGAGAAGGGCCTTTTGGGGCTTAGGGGGTCCCGCAGCTCGAACCGGGACCCCCCTCCCCGGCCCTTACAAGGGCCCTTACGGCACTGACAAGTGCCTTTGGCGGGGGTCCCGCAGCTGAAACCGGGACCCCCAGTGTGGCTCTTAAAAGAGCCCTTGGGCGACGTCTTCTTTTTTCCAGTCCCGGCGACACCAGCTCCGCCGAGGCCGCCGACCCCCGAGAGGTACCCCTGCGGCCGCTGGTTCGAGCTGCGGGACCCCCGCCAAAGGCACTTATTAGTGCCGCAAGGGCACTTGTAAGTGCCGCAAGGGCCCTTATAAGGGCCGGGGAGGGGGGTCCCGGTTCGAGCTGCGGGACCCCTTAAGCCCCAAAAGGCTCTTGTCAGAGCCGCAAGGGCACTTGTAAGTGCCGCAAGGGCCCTTATAAGGGCCAGGGAGGGGGGGTCCCGGTTCGAGCTGCGGGACCCCCCTAGTCTGTAATATAATGAATTTCACTCCAGCCTATACATAGAGATTTAACCCTTGCAAATCACCAATTCCTTTTCCGCATTAGAATCCAAATTCAGTCTGGTCCCATTTATTCAGTATTGGTGTAACTTGTCCTTGTGCTATGATTTCTATAGATATATCTAGAAGGTTTATATTAATATCTACAATTCAGACATTATGGAAGAAAAATCCATTGATATGTCCATCTGTCTCTCACATTACTGGGCACCAATCAGACCCCATTAACTGGCCCAGGATTTAATGCCATCTTGTAAAATAAGGATTTACTCCCCTATATGGGAATAAATACAACTACAACTCCCAGCATCCCCGGTCTGCACCCTGCTGTTGTGGAATGTTTGGGAATTTTAGATTTCAAACATTTGGAGGTTCACATTTGGAGGTAGATTGGCATTACCTTCTGTAGAACCTTCCACGTCCCATAGAATGATCATTAGACAGAGGGATTTCTATTTCCATGCAGACACTTGCTCTGGTAGGAATATGCTCAGTGCAATAAAATGTAACAGCAGGTGCAGACAGAGATTGTTTTAAGGGCATGTCCACCCCCAAAACTATAATCCCCGCCCACTACTGGCCCCTCCGGGAGAAGTTTTCCATGCACAGAAGAGCCCTCCCCCCCTCCCACTCCTACCACTCCTCACCCCCTCCCCTCCCTCCCTCTCCCTCCCGTTTTGGTCTCCCTCCCCTAGCGTTAAACCCCATTCCCATATCATAGTTCTTGCTCCCCCAACCCCAACCGCATTAGTATTATTTCAAGAAAGTGCCCCGATCCTTACTTCCACTGTTCTGCGCTACCGGCAGCCGCTTCTATGATTGGCTGCTTCTCAGCAAATCACAGACGCGGCTAATGGTCCGGCCCCCTGCTTGCAGTTCTATGCAAGCAGAGGGCCGGGATTGTGCGGAGGAGGAGAGAGGTAAGGTAAGTAACTATCAGGGTACTCTTGGAATAATACTAATGCGGTTGGGGCTGGGGGAGCAAGAACTATGATATGGGAAAAGTTTTTATAAAGGGTGGACATACCCTTTAATGGGAGGTTCTTACTTTGCTTGTTCCGACATCTACCAGTAAAATAGAGGTCACAGAACTTTAACCCCTTCCATTCAACTCCCTCCAGCATTAACTGTCTGTTTTTTACCCAGTGATCTCTGCAAAACCTACCCAGACACTATGAGAGTTATAGTTGAACATAGCTGCCTGTATTCCTATCTACAGTAACATCCTGTATAAGATCCCAATGACATTAGAGCTGTTGATGATCTATAACTCTATATGTACCCAGACAAAATCACAGTAACACACTAGGCAGACATTAGATAGATTAGACATTTGTTGGTCTAATCTAATATCTATCTGGTGCTTTTCCAGGAGAGTTCTAACCTTCCGATATTCCTGCGACATCCCATTCATTTTGGTGACATATTAGGAATTTGATTCCAAAGGAGCTGCAGTTCAAACAACTTTTGCATTTAGGTAACATTGCCCATTATCTGCCATAGTGTGATTTAGTGTGAGGGACCATAGACACTGCACATTGTCTTGGATTGATAACAAAAGTTTGTTTTATTTACAAACTAATTCTAATATCTGAAACCACTGCCAGCCGATTCAAACTCAATGTGGTTTCCCTGAACATGACCAAGAAAGCAAGTAATCGGCGGGTACCCGACCTGATGCAGGACCCAAACTGGTTTACCTTTTGCAAAATGCCATAGGTAAATGCTTATTCAAATGTGCAGACATGGCTATTTTGCAGACTTTGATGCCAACTTGCATGCCCAAAACCAATTTGGCAAGCTGGACTCAACTGAATTATGTGCCAGGTTTATATTTGTGTCTGTCTGCTATGTTTTTTCAGTGGCCCAAAGTGTTTTACCTATTGGAAAACATCAGTTTCTTATTCAAATCCGAATAATAAACCAACTTCCGCCTGCGAATAAGAAATTATCTGAATAATAAACTTCAGCTTCATCATTCCTTGGCTATAGAATGAATGCTGGGAGTTGTAGTTTTTAAACAATCTGGATAACTACTGATTACCTATCCCTGTCACAGATCAACAAGAAAATAGGGGCAGATAAAGTTTTAAAATGAGCTGAGGCCCATGGGTAGGTAGAAGTTGGAGACAGTAAAGGGGCCCATGGTTAGGTAGTTGGAGACAGAAGGGATATATTATTAGTGTATGTTGTACTCCTTTCCAGGGATCTCCTACTTGTGGGCCTAAATTTGTTTGAAAAATATAACTCCCAGCATTCCATTACAGAACTCACAATATCAGAAGACATGCAGGGAATGCTGGGAGTTTTAGTTTTCAGTCATTTGAATGCCTGCAAGTTGAGGACCCCTGCTATATATTTAGTGGAATGGTAGGTTTGGTTCAATTATTTTTTGGTTATGAATAAAACATTTATTTTAACTTTTAGATTTTTTTTAACTTCTCTGTACAAATTTTAGGGATAAAGACTAAAAGCGAGTCGGGTCACGGGTGTGAAGCGGTTAGAAAAGCGGGTTGCGGGTACGGATTATTTGGGTTGGGTCGGGTGCGGGTATGGAAAATTAGACCCGCACAGGACTCTAGTTTGAAACTAGAAAGGGAAAGTTTAAGTATAAACTTTGAATTTGGCTTAAAAGACAGCATTTTGGAAGGGAATTTGTGTGTTTGTGCTGCAGATTTTAAATCTCAATAATGCCAATGATGAGGCCTTTTTTGTTTTTTACTTACCCTTTAAATATGTCACATGCATTAAAGGTAGGTCAGTTGGTGTGTGTGTGTACTCATATCAGGTTGGGGGATAAAATACTAACTTTTTTGAAGATTGGTCAAAAATGTTTTTTTTTTTTAATATAGTTACCCTTTAAATGTGGCTGCCATGGAAATGGAAGGGTGGGTCAGTAGGTGTGTGTGCCTGGATCAGGTTGGAAGTAAAAAAAAAAAACTTTTGATTATTGATCAAAATTAGTTTTTTTGACTTTAGTTACCCTTTACTGCCATAGTAATGGATAAGTAGATCAGTAGGTGTGTGTACCTGTGTCGGGTTGGGGGTTAAAAAAAAACTAACTTTTTTAATGATTGGTCAAAATTCGTTTTTTTTTTACTTTAGTTACCCTTTAAGAATGGCTGCAACAGTAATGGAGGGGTAGGTCAGTAGGTGTGTGTACCTGTGCCACGTGGGGATTAAAAAAATCAAAATTTGTTTTTTTGACTTACATTACCCTTTAGGTATGGCTGCAATAGCCATAAATTGTATAATTAAAGGTATTGTTGGTTCACATATTCTCTGGGTTCTATTGTTATACACAAAATAAGCCCTCTCTAGTGCTTTACCTAAAACACATTTTTTATAACCCCTCTCTAAGAATTTTTAATACATTTCTTTAATATTCACATCTCTGTCTTGTACATCAGTGCAAATAGTTAACACTCTTAGAAATTGTGACACCGTATACCGTTCAATAGTTTTGGGGGGGTGGAAGCTGTCAAATCTAAGTAGACTATTATGATCTGTAGATTTCTTATACAATGTTGTTGTTAAGACCGTTATTTGTCTTTTTTATAAGCACATACAGAAATCTGATTTCTTTAATATAATCTTAGGGTTAAAGGATATTTTGGGACAGATTGTATTTATATATCCCAAAAAATTTTCCAAAGAATTCCTTGTTCCCTTCCAGATCATAAATATGTTGTCTATAAAATGCCACCAACAGGTGGCACGATTTTTATAGACTTCTGATTCGGAAATAAACCTCTCTTCGAGGTATCCGACAAATAAATTTGCATAGGAGGGCGATACTCATTGAGGTACAAATTTTTTGAAGATAAATTTTATCCTCAAATCTGAAAATGTTATTATTTACTACCATTTCCTGCATTTCTAGAATGTTTTCTGTAGGGAAATCTTTGTTTTCCTTTAATAGAAAATGTCTGACAGCTTCCACCCCTATTTCACCCACAATGTTGGTATAAAGTGAGAAAATATCCAGTGACCAATAAATCTGTTTCAGATATACAATCAACCATTTTAAGTTTACTTACAGTAGAAAGTCTTGTGTATCTCTTAAATATGAGGGTAACTTTTGTACTATTGGTTTGAGGTAAATATCTAACAATTGGGACATGGGTTGTAGTGCTGAATCTATAGCAGCTACTATTGGTCGAAATGGTGGGTCAGTTGGATTTTTATGGATTTTTGGTAGTCCATATATTACTGCCTGTTTTGGAAATTCAGGTATCAGGACGTTTTTAACATTCTCATTTACCCAACCATTTATCTCCCCAATTTCAACCAATTGTTTTATCTTACCAGTCAATTTATCAGTTGGGTCACCAGTTAATAACATATATGTTTCTTTATAGTTTAACAATTCCCCCTTTTTGTCAGTTTTAAAAAATTGCGGTCTGTATCTTCCTATGTAAATACCTTGGTTGTTGCTCTCACGTCTGTAATGGCTTCCAATTCATAGAACAGGTCCATGATGAATCTTTTTCCAAAATATGTTTGAAGGTGCTACTCGGGTAGGGACTTTCAACAATAAATGTATATTTGATCCCAGTGCACTCTTCCTCTAATTCCACCAGGTGCCTCCAGGTAAGTATATTAATTCATAAAAATAATCCAGATCCTGGGCACTCTTGGATTTATTCACAAAAAACTTTTATTATTCTATCACATCCAATAAACTTTTCGGTGCTAGGTTATGCACCTTCATCTGGATAAAAACACGTGAAAACCAAATTTATAAATGTCCACCCATTTGCAGCTGTGTAGTGACTAACTCCTCCCACATTAATACTCTTTGTATTATATATAAGGTGCTGACTTATAAGGTGCTAGCATATAAAGTGCTGTGCTTCATTAAAATATTAAAAAGACATACCAAAAGGTTGCATATACTTTGTAGTAACTTGGAAGTGCATTAGTTACTGTTTTTCTGTAAAAATACAGTGTGTATTTAAAAAACATATTAAATAAAATAATTTTCGAGTTTGGAGCCATACAGTTACCTTTTAGATCTTTTTTAAAAAAAAAAAACCATATATCAATGGAAGATCAATAAAACCTGGTATTTACAGTGTACATGGTTCTATATAGAACTTAGTTATCATAAAAAGCATTTCAATGATAACTGGCTATTTAGCCCTTTCGGATATATTGTATTCATAAAGTAAACCCACTGTGCTTCTCTGATTTTTATTCCAATCTCCTCCTCTTTTATGGGGGGGGGGGTTCTCGGTCAATAACCATGGCTCTGAGTACACTCAATGAGTGATTCTTTTCTGCAAAGTACAGCGCTACTGGATTTTCATCTCCTTGTAGCTTTCCCTTCCATTATGTACTGTTCTCTCCCTTGCCATTTTTATATGTTATTTGCGTACTGATAATCTCTTTTTAAAAGGTAATACAGTCTTTCCTATATAAGACAGGCCACAAGGGCACTTAATCATATATATACAGTGGTCAGTACTACAAATATATCTTCCTTATATTTTAATTTTGTTCCCTTTGTGCAGATGGCAAAATGTGGGTCCCTCTATTTGGCGATTACATGTACAATTACAGCACCTATAGCAACCTCTCTCCTCTTTATATTGTACTTTCCTCTTTCTGTACTTTTCAATAGGATCTGCATTAATTAATAAATCACCCAAATTTTAATTTCTTTTAAATACTATTTTGGGCTCTTTCCTTGTTTCTTTCATTCATTTCTATAAAAACTATTTTCACTATTTTTCTGTAAAAATACAAAGTGCTATGTGTATTTAAAAAAAAACTATTTAATAAAATAAATGAGAATGTTAAAAACTTCCTGATACCTGAATTTCCAAAACAGGCAGTAAAATATGGACTACCAAAAATCCATAAAAATCCAACTGACCCACCATTTCGACCAATAGTACCTGCTATAGATTCAGCATTACAACCTATGTCCCAATTGTTAGATAGGGACAGTTCAGTGGAAATTATCGATATTTGTTAAATTGTTAGTTTGTGTAACGCCTTCTTAGTTATTCTACATATTCTCTCCCAATTTGAAAAAACAGTTGATTTCATACTCTTTGCTGTTCCCTGCTGTTGACAGTGAGCTTACATTAAAGGTTCTAACTGTCCTTCTTCTTCCCAGGATGCACCACATCCTTGGAATGTTCCTAACAGTAGTTTCTACTGATTGGCTGTTGGATGGGTCAAAGATGCTCAGATCTCTAGTGAGCAACTAAATCAACCCAGGCGCTTTGTGTGTCAATGGCAAGACCATAACGGTCTTTATTAGGGATCCAGCAAACAGGAAGTCAGTATTTTGGTTGCATTTATTTATACACAGACAAAATGGTGAATTGGCAGATTAAGGTCATTGGGATGAAAAAATACTGCTCTTTTTTCTGAAAAGCATATGTATTTGCACTGAACTTCCCCGTTAAAGGAAAACAAAGATTTGCCTACAGAAAACATTCTAGAAATGGTAGTAAATAATAACATTTTTAGATTTGAGGATACATTTTATCTTCAAAAAATTGGTAGCTCAATGGGTAGCCCTATAGCGCCCTCCTATGCAAATTTATATGTCGGATACCTCGAAGAGAGGTTTATTTCCAAATTAGAAGTTTATAAAAATTGTGGCACCTGTTGTTGGTAGCTCAATAAGTAGTCCTATAGCGACCTCCTATGCAAATGTATTTGTTGGATACCTCGAAGAGAGGTTTATTTCCGAATTAGAAGTTTATAAAAATTGCGCCACCGGTTGGTGGTGTTTTATAGACGACATACTTATGATCGGGAAGGGAACAAGGAATAATTTGGAAAAAAAATTGGGATATACAAATACAATCTGTCCCAAAATATCCTTTAACCCTGAGATAAATATTAAAAAAATCAGCTTTCTGGATGTGCTTATAAAAAATAACAGTCTTACAACAACATTGTATAAGAAATCTACAGATCGTAATAGTCTACTTAGATCTGACAGCTTCCACCCCCCCAAAACAATTGGGTATACCGGTGTCACAATTTCTAAGAGTGTTAAGAATTTGCACTGATGTACAACACTGATGTACAAGACAGAGATTGTTGAATATTAAAGAAATGTATCAAAAATTCTTAGAGAGGGGTTATAAAAAAAGATATTTTATATAAAGCCCTAGAGAGGGCATATTTTGTGTATAACAATAGAACCCAGAGAATATATGAACCAACAATACCTTTAATTATACAATAGTCTGACAAAAGTGTAAAAATGAGAGATATTATCAAAAAGCATTGGGGCATCATAAAAGAGGAGGAGATTGGAATAAAAATCTTCTGTGCAGAGAAGCACAGTGGGTTTACTTTATGAATACAATATATCCGAAAGGGCTAAATAGTCAGTTTTCATTGAAATGCTTTTTATGATAACTAAGTTCTATATAGAACCATGTACACTGTAAATACCAGGTTTTATTGATCTTCCATTGATATATGGTTTTTTTTTTTTAAAAAAGATCTAAAAGGTAACTGTATGGCTCCAAACTCGAAAATTATTTTATTTAATATGTTTTTTAAATACACACTGTATTTTTACAGAAAAACAGTAACTAATGCACTTCCAAGTTACTACAAAGTATATGCAACCTTTTGGTATGTCTTTTTAATATTTTAATGAAGCACAGCGCATATATATATTATATATACTAGCACCTTATAAGTCAGCACCTTAAATATAATACAAAGTGTTAATGTGGGAGGAGTTAGTCACTACACAGATGGGTTTGCACATGGTTGGACATATATAAATTTGGCATAGTTTGCACATGTTGTATCCTAATGAAGCTGCATAACCTAGCTCTGAAACATTTATTTGATGTGATATAACAATAAAAGTTTTTTGTAAATAAATCCAAGAGTGCCCAGGATCTGGATTATTTTTATGAATCATTATTCTGTACTTACCTGGAGGCACCTGGTGGAATTAGAGGAAGAGTGCACTGGGATCAAATATACATTTATAGTTTATTGTATTATTAATTTGTTTTGTGTCTATATATTTATATCATAATGTGTTTTATGTGAGCGCGGGACCGAGATTTATATGAATAGATAATAAATGACAATATTGACTGACAATCTAATTTGTGTATTAAATGATTTGTCTATCATCGCTATTGCAGAGAGGATTTTGTCTATAGGGTAACAGTTTGATAAAGATTGTTGGACCAATCATTTAATGCACAAATGCAAATTGAAGTACTGCTGATAACCTAATACCAATTCTTTTCAAATTCCTTTTACAAGATTTGTCATTCAGGGTCTTAAAGGGTATGTACACTGGAAAATTAGTTTTTTTAAATTGTCCATTAGTGGAAACTATAATTTATCTCAACTATCACTGTATAATTTTTTTGTTGATCTGCCCCCTATTTCACTAGATATCCAATCTGAAACATCTTACGTTTTAGCATTTTTGTAAGCAGTTTTGCTGTAGCTGGAATGGTTTGACAGTTGGTGTGCTGTATACTGTATGCAGTATTGACAGTTGGTATGGGGGGGAAGTTGTCAGGTCAGTGGTCAGAGCCTGAGGAAAACAAGTATTGTATTAAGGGCATGCAGCAACACACACACCTCAGGGTAAGTGCTACTTACATGTACTCATTATAGGGAGAACGCTCAGGACTGTGTGTTTCCCTTGGCCCCGGCAGCCTCCTCTATAGGGATTCTACAATGGCGGAGGGAAATTTTCCCTCTTTCCCGAACGAGCGTTTGGCTGACCCGATCGTTCGGTGGACATGCGCTCGTTCGGAACAGTAAGGTACACACAGTACCAATAAAGCCCTAATACCGTCGGATCCAACGGTATTGGGGCTTTATCGGTTCTGTGTGTACGCAGATTTAAAGCTCATACACATGGTTGATTCGGCAATTCAGACGTGTGTTGATTCGACCTGCAGAATAAGGCAATTCCCTTCCTCCTTCCCTGGGCCTTTTACTTATATACAAAAACCAGCACTAAATCACAGGCCTTGGTAAGAGTAAACACACAGAGACCATATTACAAGCAATAGAAACAGTATAACTGAAAAATGCACGCAAAGTTTTCTTTCTCTATAGAGACTGTGAAGCTACACATTTAGGGCACTAGATCACATCGCTCACTGATTTTGTCTCAGAATTAGCTTGTTAGTGAACATGCAAATAAAGATGTAATTTCATAAATATTTATCGTAAAGCTGACATAAGTACACATTAGTATTTAGGATAGAATTCCCTAGTGTTGCCAGTAGATATGGCATTCATTACCAATTTACAGCTGGAAAAATAACATATTGTGCACTATATTCTGGCAGATGTTTCTGTGCGCAAGATTTTAACCTGTGTGTGCAGGCCTGCTGAGTTTTGTATGTGCACAGGAGTGCAAAGCAAATGATGGTTGTGACCCAGACAGACAGTGTATTCCTTATAAAGTGCTTAGTACAATTGTTCCCGCCATTGAAGAAGTTTTGTAGACGAAACATGTCTGGCATCTGACTATTTTAATATGCTCCCCTTCAGCCTTAACCTTATATTTATTTTTGCCCCTTATTTAAGGGGTGGTCTGCCGATTGGTGATTGGTAATCTATGTTATATGAGATATGATATATGTAACTTGTTTTACCTGCATTATATATAGTATTATGATTATGTACTGATAACATAGTGTGTTGGTATATATATTAAGGTGGTGAGGTTTTTATAGGGGAATGTGTTTTTAACAATTTTTTGTACTTTAAAAGGAATTCACTATCTGTGGTTCTATTGGAAAAAAGTATGTGACTTTTTTTGTTGTCTGTTTCTACCCACTACTACTATTTCTTCCTGCAACCTCCACCCCATGGCTGGTGAGTCAGCAATACTTTAGTAGGACAGGGTCTTTACAAATATGTCTTCCCATTGGTTGCTCTATTGCCTAGCGAAGAGTGGACTGGGGTGCAGCAATACAGTGTAATAATTTAAATGTTTTTCTAGAAAGTTTTTATTGTTCCGAAAGGAGCAAAAATTGGAAAACATGAAGTGACGTTATCAAAAATCAAAAGAAAATTCCTTTTTACCCCAACTGTAGTTTTTTTTTTTTTTTTAGTTGTGTGTATCATTTTAATGTAATACAATATTTGAATTGATTTGAAAAAAAGAAGCTATTAAAATGTATTTTTATCCAGTATTCATCTATTTTAATATTTCTACTCTTAAATTTCCTTTTGCAAGTCATTCCTCTCTAGAATTGTGCTAAAGAAGTATTGTAATAATCATGGTTGTACAGAAGATGGCACTCCAGCATTTCTTTTCAAAACTTAAAATTCCACCTCTTAGGGATGTGGAAATACAGTTTTTTTAAAAAAAATTGTATTTCTGTTTTTCTTTCCATTTTTAACACTCCTAATTCAAAGGTTTGCCCTTTTTAGTTCCACTTCAAAACAAAATGGGGCCCAGGAGTGTAATTAATAATGAACCTCAGAGGATGCGGATCTTCTGATACAAGTATTACTATTACTTATTTATTTCCTGCTCTGCTGCTCTACAGAATCTATACACTCTAGTAGCAGAATAGACTGAACATACTATATTATTTAGCTACAGTATAGTAAGGCTTTCATAACAATGAAAAGTGTTTATTGCTTTCTGGGCTGGAACATGGGGGTAAACACTCAGCCTACTACTTGTTACAAACATATATTTATGTAAACTGTTCTGTTACTCTCTATTTGCAGAATACACAATATTTCTATTTTTTTTATTTGTAGTTTTAGGCTGTGAACGGAGGGGCACATTTTATTCACTATTGTGATAAATACTTTTGAGGCAGGGCATATGGCTGCAATTGTGGTGCTTTACATATACACAGGAAAAAGGTGTACTCCCTTTTCCAGTAACTACGAGGCAGTAGGTTTTCACCTAGATGCCTCATTAGCATTGAATGATTTATTTCTAACTAACTGATCCTCATTGGTCAGGCTGTGTACTGCATGTGTATGGCCAATAAACATTAGTACATAGTAGATAATGGGCACAAGGCATCATACCTGCATCAAATAGGCATGTCTCTATCTTCCCTGTATCAGAGGTTCTGAAACATAGATTAACATAACCTTTTATTTCCAGATAGTGACATCAAAATATCAAAAGTTTTAGGGTATGATTAATTGTTGCAAATTAATTGCACAGCCAAAGTTTGCACTTCTTAGTGCATCAACCCCTTAATTCCAAACAAGGAAATCTAATTGATAAACTTTTTTATTGATTTGTGTAAACAAAAAGGGATACTTGACAAGCATTTATAAATAAAGCCAATGTACCCATACAGTTCATGCTTCAGAAATCTTGTTTTTTAAGAATGCATTTAATTAGGATGGCTGGTTCCGCCGCGGATTTATCCCGTTCGCGAACGGCGGATTTTTCCGGATTTTCCGCCTTCCGAACTTCCAATTCGCGGATTTTTCGTATTTTCGAAAATTTTCGAAATTACAAGTTTTCACGTGTTTTCGAAAATTTTCGAAAATACGGGAAAACATGTATTTCCGAAAATTTTCGAAAATACAAGGATTTCTCTTAATTCCTTACATACGTATTTTCGAAAATATTCGAAATTATGAGGATTACTTGTATTTTCGAAAATACATATTTTCGAAAATACATGAAAACTCGTAATTTCGAAAATTCCTGAAAATACGTGAAAACTCATAATTTCGAAAATTTTCGAAAATACGAAAAATATCGTTATTTCAAGGGTATTTTTAATTTAAACGTGTCCACTCGCGGATTTTCGAATTTTCGAATTTTTTCGAAAATTCGCGGATCCTCGAGCGGACCGGATTTTGCGAAGTTCGGACATCTCTTCATTTAATGAGATTTAAATGTGAGTAACATGGTACTATTAATTATAGATTGTTGTTATGTGTGAGTGGAAGGAAACACTG
This sequence comes from Hymenochirus boettgeri, assembly GCA_019447015.1. Lineage (NCBI taxonomy): Eukaryota > Metazoa > Chordata > Amphibia > Anura > Pipidae > Hymenochirus > Hymenochirus boettgeri. Next base: position 162,366,273 of record CM033470.1, read on the forward strand.
CCTCAAGTGCATAAATTGATCAAAAAAGAAGAAAAGAACTAAGTATAAAATCAATAGAGGGAATCCAGATGCTCTGCCTTAAATCTTTTTGCTCATCAACAAGAGGAACTAGATTATGGATAGCACAATAATGATGGAGGTTGGGGAACTATGCTGACCAAATTGTCCTGAATCTCCATATATGAGTAAGATTGAACCTTAATTTTAACCCAAACCCAGTTTCACTTTAAAACCATTAGTTCTACTGTCAGAATTTCAGTGGCTAAAACTGGCAAAACCAGAATGAAAGCCCAGCAGGTATATGCATCCTTGTAGTTGAGAAACCCAAATGTTGGACAGTTTGCAAAAGCATATGGTCTGTATACAGAAATCCCTCTTTGTGGAGTATGAGATGTAGGAATACAATTTTAATAGGTTTATACCATTGCATTGAGGTTACATCGTCTATCTGTGTCTATCATTAAAGTCTGTCCTCAAGCCTTATTAACACTTCGCATTTAAAAGTATAGGCTTCAGGATTATATGACAGCTTAATAGGAAAATGCCAGTTATAAGGTTCATTTATGAGTAATTTACTAGGAAGGTGACCTCTGAGCAAAAGAAAATAGAAAAGAAGTAGGATGTGGAAATGTTGGTGGTCATAATGACAGGCATGGGCTAGGTCCAAAAGTATAGCATACTCAAAACAAGCATATTAAAGGACATCTATAGTGGGAAAATGTAACTTTTTTTCTTCTTCTATGTGTTCTATAATTCCCCCCAACCCCCAGAGTACCTTTATTTTCTTCAGTTTCCTTCTCTGTCCCAAGATATATAAGTTAAAAGAAGGCAAGATTTCAATATACCACTCCTGCTTAAGCTGTCAATTAAATCCCCTAATAGCATACCGGTGTAGTGTGTAGGCTTACACAAGCTTTATAGCAAGTCTCCCAATGACTCCTTCCTGCTCACTAAAATGCTGACAAATACTGGGTTATAAACAGAAGTAAAGGGAAGGAAAATAAAGCAGAAACAGCAGGACTGGATCCTTATCCTCCCAAGCTTTCACCAATTTATTGCCTGTCAAAGGGAGATCGGGTTGCAGTGATGAGGCAGGACTCAGGTCTCTCCTAACTCTCCCCCCTACCACTCTATATATAGCAAGTGTCTCCAGAACAACAGAGACACTTGCTCTCTAGAGGCTTACATACTGAGGATTTTTGTAGGAGGATTAATGCGCATGAGTGGTTTGGTTCACAGCCTTTGTTCACCACCGGATTGTATGAATGGGGGAATGTGCAGAGAGGGGAGGGGGAGTAGGGAGCTCTGCAGTAAATCAGATAGTGTGCAAACACGGAGCCACAGAGGAAGATGGGGAAAAAGGCAGCATACACTAAAACCTTTTTTTATGTCTGGATTGGAGCAATGAATACATATCACAATAGATGCCCTTTAACTAAGGCTACAATATTGTAAACTGAATGTTGGAAACATTAGATTCCATGTTAAGATTTCATGACTTTTTTTAATACAACAAATATCTAATTAGAATCTTGCTGCTCCTCTGGAAGCTTGAACTTTAAACTTTCTCTCTGAATAAAAGAAAAGAGAAAATCTTAAAAAGAGCTTGCAAAATCTCCTGAAAAAAATATTATTGCTCTTTCCATAGCAAAATGATTGGCAGCATTTTTCTTTCAGTGGCTCAGATGGGGCCCCTTTGAATTAACTTAAACCAGGCCATATAGATGCTATAGTGTGCACCAGAATGGCTTGGGGATATGTTTGTAATGTAAGATTTCTAATAATATTACTAATTCCAAACCAGATAGCAATATGTATGTTGCTAATTAAAATAAAACAATTAATGCAAATGATTTTGCCAAATGACTCATGGAATTACGCTGGAACTAATATCTCTCCCGATGGGAATTTGAAATATAATCTAGATAAAACTGTGCTTGCTTTATCATCTTGTTTCAGAATACTGAGCAATTATTTATTTATTTTTTACTACAGTTTTCTCTGTCTTTCTATTATTAAAAAATAGGCACTGCAATATGAACCAAATGTATTAAAAATATGGTTCTTGTATTTATTGCAAATTACTTGAGCATCATTACATAATATTCTTTGCGTTAGATACATTATATTTCTTCATAATGTATCATATATGAATTGTTCCTTCACAAACTATTTTTATAACCATAAAGTTTTTATATATAAAATACCAACTTTTTTTGGTAGAAATGCCTATAATTAATAAACCCGGGGCAACTTGTCTTATATTGAGTGTGGGTTTAAGACAGCATGAAAAATACATTTAAATTGGGAATTTTGTGTACCATTTGAAAGGGCATGTCCAGAGATGGGTGAACATCCTAAAGTTCGGTTCGTTTTCACACTTCAGTAAAAGTTTGATGGTTCAATATTTCGAAAACTGACCCATTTTAAAGTCAATGGGGATTAATAGTTAAAGGATAACTGAATTGCCTTCATGCATTTTTAAAAAAAATACTTTAAAAAGAGTAAAGGTATGCAGCCCTCCCCACATATTTTTTTCCTGATTTCGAGCTTCTCTTCAATTAGCCATGCTGTGAAGGGGGCATAACGATTCTGTCTTCCTGTAACTGTCACTCAAAGCTAGCATGTGAGAAAACACTCCTCCACCCATCCTTGATCAGCTTGATTATGTAGGCTGTATCCTAGCAACCGGACATTTCAAGTTTGTTTAACTGGCAGAGGAGGAGGAGAGAGGTTGTAACAGACATTCCCACCAGCCAATGACAAGTGTTATGTTAATCATGGCCCTGGGTCATCCAGGAGGCGGGCTTTTAGCACTCATCTTTGCTGTGTGATATCTAAGGGAGGGCAGCACGGTTGTAATTGTGAATAAGTGATTTCAGTTGCTGGAAGTGTGGACATGTAATGGGGGTGATGTTATTTTTTTGATATTGTTGTCCTGATAAAATACAGTTTAAATGTATAAGACCTGAGGAATGTGTTCCAAAACTTTTTGTACAAATACTTTTCTATTTTCGAGGGTTTTCGTAATTAATCACCGTATTTGAGGGTGGTTTGCAAACACCACTTTCGAGGGTTAGCGAACACTGCATTTGAGAGTTATGGCGCTCTAAAGTCGAGGGCAATCGCCAAATTAGAGGGTTACCGAATGCCACATTTGAGGGTCATGGATGACTAAAGCTGAGGGTTAACTCCGGTTAACTCTGAGGGTTACTAAACCCCAAATTCGAGGCTTATGGAGTGCTAAATTCTAGGGTTATCGCCGAATTTGAGGGTTACCGAATGGCACATTCAAGGGTTATGGAGGTTATAAGTCGAGGGTTATTGACAAATTTGAGGGTTACTATACATTGCATTCTAGGGTTATGAAGCACTAAAGGCAAGGGATATTGATGAGAAAATTAGAGAATCCTAGAATGTCCAAAAATTATCAGGAAAAAAGTCTGTGGGTTCAAAAATTTGTAGTTTGAAGAGTCTTAAAAAGTCCACACAAAAGTTCACACAAACTCGTGTTCACAAAAATTTGTCTCAAACTTGGGTTAGAGTTCTAGCCCATCCCTAATCAGTATCAGTTCAGGGAACATCGGGGCTGTAGATAAGGTTTTTAGGGGTGGTAATGGTAAGTTTAACATTTTGTTTGAGGGATGGACTTGCCCTTTAACATGAAATAATATAAGGCCTTAAACATGTAAAATAAACAAACCTAAAAATATTTGCCTTTCTTTTACAATGTTTCTTTTTTTTTTGGTGGTGGGGGGCTTTTTGAGGGTAAAAAGTCTAGAAATGCCCGTTTACAGTATCTTAATACACTAACAGGGTTATTCAATAAAAGTTCTTATTGTTTAAAATGGTGCTAATTTTGCCCCAACCAATCAGATATTAGCTTTCAAATGTTAAATAAGATCTGATTGGTTGGGGCAAAATTAGCACCATTTTAAACGATAAGAACTTTTATTGAATCTCCCTGTCTATAATTCCCCCAACCCCCAGAGTACCTTATTTTCTTCAGTTTCCTTCTCTGTCCCAAGATATATAAGTTAAAAGAAGGCAAGATTTCAATATACCACTCCTGCTTAAGCTGTCAATTAAATCCCCTAATAGCATACCGGTGTAGTGTGTAGGCTTACACAAGCTTTATAGCAAGTCTCCCAATGACTCCTTCCTGCTCACTAAAATGCTGACAAATACTGGTTATAAACAGAAGTAAAGGGAAGGAAAATCAAGCGAAACAGACAGGACTGATCCTTATCCTCCCAAGCTTTCACCAATTTATTGCCTGTCAAAGGGAGATCGGGTTGCAGTGATGAGGCAGGACTCAGGTCTCTCCTAACTCCCCCCTACACTCTATATATAGCAAGTGTCTCCAGAACAACAGAGACACTTGCTCTCTAGAGGCTACATACTGAGGATTTTTGAGGAGATTAATGCGCATGAGTGGTTTGGTTCACAGCCTTTGTTCACCACGGATGTATGAATGGGGGATTGAGAGAGGGGAGGGGGAGTAGGGACTCTGCAGTAAATCAGATAGTGTGCAAAACACGAGCCACAGAGGAAGATGGGGAAAAAGGCAGCATACACTAAACCTTTTTTTATGTCTGGATTGGAGCAATGAATACATATCACAATAGATGCCCTTTAACTAAGGCTACAATATTGTAAACTGAATGTTGGAAACATAGATTCCATGTTAAGATTTCATGACTTTTTTAATACAACAAATATCTAATTAGAATCTTGCTGCTCCTCTGGAAGCTTGAACTTTAAACTTTCTCTCTGAATAAAGAAAAGAGAAAATCTTAAAAAGAGCTTGCAAAATCTCCTGAAAAAAATATTATTGCTCTTTCCATAGCAAAATGATTGGCAGCATTTTTTCTTCCAGTGGCTCAGATGGGGCCCCTTTGAATTAACTTAAACCAGGCATATAGATGCTATAGTGTGCACCAGAATGGCTTGGGGATATGTTTTAATGTAAGATTTCTAATAATATACTAATTCCAAACCAGATAGCAATATGTATGTTCTAATTAAAAAAACAATTAATGGCAAATGATTTTGCCAAATGACTCATGGAATTACGCTGGAACTAATATCTCTCCCGATGGGAATTTGAAATATATCTAGATAAAACTGTGCTTGCTTTATCATCTTGTTTCAGAATACTGAGCAATTATTTATTTATTTTTACTACAGTTTTCTCTGTCTTTCTATTATTAAAAAATAGGCACTGCAATATGAACCAAATGTATTAAAATATGGTTCTTGTATTTATTGCAAATTACTTGAGCATCATTAATAATATTCTTTGCGTTAGATACATTATATTCTTCATAATGTATCATATATGAATTGTTCCTTCACAAACTATTTTTATAACCATAAAGTTTTTTATATATAAAATACCAACTTTTTTTGGTAGAAATGCCTATAATTAATAAACCCGGGGCAACTTGTCTTATATTGAGTGTGGGTTAAGACCCATGAAAAAATACATTTAAATTGGGAATTTTGTGTACCATTTGAAAGGGCATGTCCAGAGATGGGTGAACATCCTAAAGTTCGGTTCGTTTTCACACTCAGTAAAGTTTGATGGTTCAATATTCGAAAACTGACCCATTTTAAAGTCAATGGGGATTAATTTTTAAAGGATAACTGAATTGCCTTCATGCATTTTTAAAAAAATACTTTAAAAAGTAAAGGTATGCAGCCCTCCCCACATTTTTTTTCCTGATTTCGAGCTTCTCTTCAATTAGCCATGCTGTGAAGGGGGCATAACGATTCTGTCTTCCTGTAACTGTCACTCAAAGCTAGCATGTGAAAAACACTCCTCCACCCATCCTTGATCGCTTGATTATGTAGGCGTATCCTAGCAAACCGGACATTTCAAGTTTGTTTACTGGCAAGGAGAGGAGAGAGGTTGTAACAGACATTCCCACCAGCCAATGACAAGTGTTATTTAATCATGGCCCTGGGCATCCAGGAGGCGGGTTTTAGCACTCATCTTTGCTGTGTGATATCTAAGGGAGGGCAGCACGTTGTAATTGTGAATAAGTGATTTCAGTTGCTGGAGTGTGGCATGTAATGGGGGTGATGTTATTTTTTGATATTGTTGTCCTGATAAAATACAGTTTAAATGTATAAGACCTGAGGAATGTGTTCCAAAACTTTTTGTACAAATACTTTTCTATTTTCGAGGTTTTCGTAATTAATCACCGTATTTGAGGTGGTTTGCAAACACCACTTTCGAGGGTTAGCGAACACTGCATTTGAGAGTTATGGCGCTCTAAAGTCGAGGGCAATCGCCAAATTAGAGGTTACCGAATGCCACATTTGAGGGTCATGGATGACTAAAGCTAGGGTTAACTCCGGTTAACTCGAGGGTTACTAAACCCCAAATTCAGGCTTATGGAGTGCTAAATTCTAGGGTTATCGCCGAATTTGAGGGTTACCGAATGGCACATTCAAGGGTTATGGAGGTTTTAGTCGAGGGTTTTGACAAATTTGAGGGTTACTATACATGCATTCTAGGGTTATGAAGCACTAAAGGCAAGGATATTGATGAGAAAATTAAGGAAATCCTAGAATGTCCAAAATATCAGGAAAAAAAGTCTGGGTTCAAAAATTTGTAGTTTAAGAGTCTTAAAAAGTCCACACAAAAGTTCACACAAACTCGTGTTCACAAAAATTTGTCTCAAACTTGGGTTAGAGTTCTAGCCCATCCCTAATCAGTATCAGTTCAGGGAACATCGGGGCTGTAGATAAGGTGTTTAGGGGTGGTAATGGTGAAGTTTAACATTTGTTTGAGGGATGACTTGCCCTTTAACATGAAAATAATATAAGGCCTTAAACATGTAAAATAAACAACCTAAAAATATTGCCTTTCTTTACAATGTTCTTTTTTTTTTTTGGTGTGGGGGGGGCTTTTGAGGGTAAGAAAAAGTCTAGAAATGCCCGTTACAGTATCTTAATACACTAACAGGGTTTTCAATAAAGTCTTATGTTTAAAATGGTGGCTAATTTTGCCCCAACCAATCAGATATTAGCTTTCAATGTTAAATAAGATCTGATGGTTGGGGCAAAATTAGCACCATTTTAAACGATAAGAATTTTTTGAATCTCCTGTAACTGTATCTAATAGAATGTTTTGTGTTACTGTGCTACCTTTTTCAGCAGTGGCCTTTTGACAAAACTTTTGCTTGACTGATCTTTTTAGATGCTTATACTGTATGATACCTTCCTTTCTCTATTGTGGTTGCTTCATTCTTTAGGTGCCATATCAATCTGAATCAATATGATAGTTTATACCTACTAGATGGATAGTTAATTATCTTGTTACATTTTCTCAATATAGTCTTACTGGACTTATTTTTTCCTAAAATAATTGTCTATAGAGTTTAGAACATATTTGCTCTGATTGGAACACAAGATCATTGGTCAGAGTGGTCTGGCGTATATTCTTTGTAAATGTTCTGTACTGTAAAGAGTTGCTATCCAATTTCTGGGAAGTCTTAGTGGCCACTACAAATACTTTAAATACTTTTGTTGGGGTTCCAGTCTGGGCTTTGTTTAGGCCATCAAATATTTTTGCTCCAGACCCTTAGAAATCAGTTTCTGTCTTGTGCAGGCAATCATAACATTTGGGGTCGAGGGATCAGCAGGAGCAAAGAAATGCAGAAGGTGCATAATCACGAGGTGAAAAACAATTAATGGATGCAGTAAAAGAGAGCGCGAAATAAAGTACTAAATCTTACTTACTTTCAGCTCCTCCCACACGCACACAAATCCTAAGATCTCTATACTTAAAGGGCATGTCCACCCTTACAAACAAAAAACTGGTGACTTGTCAGTTATTTGCCCATAACCCAAACGTCTGACAATTGACCATTTTTTTTTTGTTTTAAGGTGAACATGCCCTTAATGTTCTCCTGTTGTCCCAAAAGCTCTTTACTCTAGACTCCCACTGTTTTTCCCTGGTGCCGACATTTTCCGGGGTCAACTGTGGCCCATTACATATAACTTTATACGATGTGCCTCATCTACGCCTTTGTAAGCTCTTACAAAGCTCACTTAGCTTGCAGTGCTAACCAGAGCATTCCATCCTTATAACAGAACTTATTACATGCATTTAATAACCAGATTTTATTGAAAAGTATCAAGGCAAAGTACAGTCAATTATATTCTATGATTTAGCAACCACACCTATTGTTTGACTCCATGGAGAGACAAGCTGGCTTCTCTCCAGAATAAGGGCAATAACTATCCTTAATATCTGGCTAGTAATGCATGCACTAAAGTGCTAAATATATATCCACATTTGGGGTTGGGCCTGACACTTGAACATGTCCATCCCTAAGTTAAGGCATGTCCACCCAAAACTACATTTTAACCCTACTGGCCCCACTGAGTATGTAGAAAAAATCCGTACCTTACATCCCTGCTCCAAATGACTGCTGCAATGCCCCTACAAAGTCCTAAAAAGTAAAGACAGGAGCCTGCTGTGTCCCAAATGGTCTCTGCCTCCTCCGTCTCTCCCCGGGAGAATTTGGACATGCACCAGAGAAGCCCTCCCTCTCCCTCTCAGTTTTTCTCTCCCTCCCCTATCTTCAAACCCCTTTTCTGTAGTGTAGGGTCTCCCTCTCCCACCCCCAACTGCTGTAGTTATTTTCAGAAAACTCTCCCGATCTCTACTTACATTGCTTCCCCCCCCCCCGTTATTCTGTACAGCCGGAAGCCGCGTCCTGAGACAGCCAATCACGGAGCGTGTGCCGGTCCGGCCCCCTCTTGCAGTTCATGCAAACAGAGGGCCGGACTGAACGTCGGGGGAAACAGGCATTGTAAGTAGATATCGGAAGAGTTTTTCTTTAAAATTTGACCCACTGCTGGCCCCATTGTGTATGTTTCAAAAATCCATGCCTTCTCCTTTGCTCCTTATGGTTTTCCGCAGTGCCTATTAAAAGTCAGAAAAGTGAAGTTGTAGTAGCTTCCCTGTTGTTTATACGGTATCTGCCGCTTCCTGCCCTCCTAGGGACTTGGCATGCACAGGAGAGTTCTCCCCCTTCCTCTGGATCCCTTAGCGCTGCTTTAATCTTTTAAAATACAAACTTTGCTTTAGTTTAAAGGGTCACTATACTCCAATGAAACAAATTTACATTTTCTGAAACTACAATTTGATTATAAATGGTTGTACTCACATAATTATATCTGTGCTTGCTTTGTCATTAAATTATAATGTTTAGTGAGAACTCCTAATTCCCCCCACCCCCTTACTCACTGCCTTCTTGTAGTGCCTGTGACACTTATAAATTCTGCACACCTCACCATGGACACTTACATATCTCCCTCCCCCTTTTTCTTTTCTCTGTGATTCTTAAATGTTGCAGAAAATGTGCTGGCAAGGCAGGCACAAGAGGTCGGCATGGGTCACATGTTAATTTCTGCTTCTTGAGTGACAGAATCAGAATCTACAGTCAGATGTGTCTAAGCACACTTTTTGAATTAAAAGAGAGATACCCTTTAGGACTTACCTATAGTGAAAAGAAATAATGGGTTTTTTTTGTTTTTTTGGTGAGGACTTATGGTGGCCATAGGTAAAGCGATATGATCTGCCTATTATTGCTACATGTATTGTCCCTGCCGGGATAGGGAATATTTATCCAATCGATATTATTGGCCGTAATTGCCAATTATTAGTTTTTCTTTTATTTAAGGCAAGAACAAAACATTAGTGTCCAGTTACAACAACATTACATGCTGCATGTTACAACATCAAAATATTTAGAAAATGCTTACTGAAAGTCTTCACTATCAAGCTTTCAAGTGTATAAGATTCAGTTTATTTTTTCATATGTTTACAGGTGTACCTATTTACCTCTATTTGTTGGTTTTCAGCAATGCTTCTGTTTTTTTTTTTCAGGAAGCATCGGTATTTCTTAAAATAAAGTACTTGTATTCTTTGCAGAACTCCAGCATAGTGTAGTAACGATAACAACATTTTTCTGACATTTGATACAAAGTAAATTAATAATTTAATAACTTAACAGTTCTGAACTTTCAGTGCAAAGTGTAAAGTGTAAGATTATTAATAAAGCTGGCTGAAAAAATCGAGACGTTATATTGCAGGGCCTCAGAGCTCCTTTTATACCTCAATCCCAGCAAACGATTTACCTAGCTGCTATATTTTCCAATGTTGTTATACCCCCCTAGCATGTTGCAATAGGGGTGGGTGGGGGTAGGGATATTTTAAGGGCATGTACCTTCAGCACCAAAATCTATACTTCCTTCCCCGATATTCAGATTGTTATATTTACTTACCCCATCATGGTCCTTAAGCTTCATTTATTTACTCTTTTCTTCTGTAGTAAAGCCAATGTCTCCTGATGGCGGCTATCTTATGGGTTTGCAACTGCTGCAAAAAGCCATGCCCTTTATTGAGCTTACAGCGAAGGGTGCGGCAGAAAGACATTGCCAGGAAAATGGTGCTTTAGGGAATGCAGGAGGTAATATTATAAAAATATAGTAAAATATATAGTATATACTAAATAAATATAATGAAATTGGGGTTGGTGATGGGAAAGGTGACTATGATTTTACTGCTGGGACATGAACATGCCCTTTGAAATACAGGATCCTAATTTATTAATGCTAAACAGCCAAGATATCCCGGGTAAGAACAGAGTGCGCATCGTAACCAATCGATTTAAAGGATAACTATTGTGTATAAAGTTTATTTATAAAAACAGTTAAACTGAAAGTACTTGGGACAGGGATACAGGACTGGTATTCCTAACTACCGGTATTGTTTCTGTGAGGAGCACACAGCCCAAAGACAAACTGATTCTGCCAGTCTTCATCCTTACTTCAGTACTATCTTTAATACAGGAATAGTCAGGACTACCTGGCAAATCCAAAACTGTACATGCTGTAGCTCCTCAACAAAATTATATTGTGAGGTAGGAATAATCAATCCTACTCTCTGCTCCAGGATTATTGTATAGAGTATAGATCCCTTAATGTAAAAGCCAATATTTATTTGGACATGGGCAATTAGCACTAGTTAAAAACATTGAGAGTTGAAACACCTAACGCATTTCGGACTCCATTGAAGTCCTTAGTCATAGGCATATACGGCTCCACCCATTCGAAACGTCCTTTAACCTATGCGAGGTTAATAACACTTAACGCTTTTGTAGGTAACAAAAACGCAGATACTGGATGGGGAGCCAATTTCTTTGATACCTTTACAATTAAAAGATTATATATAACTTTATTTCAGTATAAAAATAAAACATCAAATAAAAAGCACAATGAACTAAAGGATGTAAAAAAATAAAATACATATATATAATATATATATAATATGTACTGCTTGTACTAGAACTTAGGTAGTCTTAACCTCTGTCTGTACCTTCGACAACAGAAACCTGCTGATGCCTAACTCGTTACAATGTGCAGATATTAAGCTGTTATCTTTTAAATACATGGAACTGAAGTCTACAGAAAGGTAATTACTTCCCTACATCCAAAGGTCTATTATCTAAGGGTAATCATTACCAAAAGGCATCATATGCCCCTATAACTCAGAAAAGGATGGATTTAAATACCTCCATTTTTTTAAAACCCACGTTATTAAACCTCCCTATGCAGGAGGTTCAAGTATACTGAGGCTATTATATAAAGCATCATATATCCCCCATAGATTAGGAGAATCTGGGTGTCTAAAAGAAGAATCCACTTTGCTTCGGCTTTGAGAAAAGGAGTTAGCCTATCTTTATTCCTATCTGCAGTGGATACTTGTGTCATCAGTTGCACTGGTTGTACATATGTGTCCGTTCCTACATTCTGACATATGTCTTGCTATTGGACTCTGTAGACTTTTTTAATGTCTCTTACATGTTCCCTACTGCAGCTTTGAAGGGAACGTGTAGTACATCCAACATATTGTATTTACATACGCTACATGTGAATAAGGTAAACTACAGTGTCGGAGTTACAGTTTAGATATTCTTAATCTGAAACTTCTTGCCTTTTCTGGAACTACTGTATGTATTCCTTTTATCTATGTTACAACTGAGGCATCTATTTCGTCCGCATGGGAAAGTTCCCCTTAAATTTTAGCCACATATCTTTATTTCTGGGTCTGTTGTCAAACTTGCTAGGGGTTTAAATAATTACCCAAGATACGTGCTCTGCGAGGACGAAACTGGATCAGCCCTCATAAGATATGTTTAAGTATGGGGTCTTGCTCTAATATGGTATTTATTTTTAATGGTTCTTATATCGTTTTATATATTGTATTGGTTGTGAATACACAACTTCAATACTATCTTCTTATTAGTATATTTCTAATAAAATTTTCTTTTCCCTTGGATTATGCTTTTCTCATCCACTTTATCTGCCTTGTTCTGAGCTTTAAGCAAATGCTTTCTCCCGTAACCCCTCTGCGTGAACCTTTCTGTCATATTTAGTGTGCTTTGTTATACTAATCCTCTGTGGAGCAGTTTCTCTTGACTCGCAAATAATGCACGTATGGTATTGCATTAATACAATGAGGAGGTGTGATCTACCTTAGTATGGTATTTCTAGTGAGAGGTTTCCTATAGTCCATCATTTTGATACCCCCATCCACGATAGATAGTGTAAGATCCAATAATTGACCCATGGGGTCCTGTAGTGAAAGTGAACTCATGTTGTACGGGTTCTCATTAAAGGTTGTACTACTACCCTCCATGCGTGACTGATTCACAGGATTGCTGCAGCCCGCTCTTCTTGTTGCATCAAGGTTTGTACACACGTGCGATCGTGGGCCCGGACATTCTGTTCGGAGATCCGCAAGTCGGTCGTTTCGACGATCCCCGACTGACGGTCCGTTTTGGCGGTTAAACAGCCCACAAACGGGCCGATTATCGTCCGAAACGAACGTTCGTACACATCGTGCGTCACGGGTTCTGTGTGTACGTAACCTTAGACTCCCACCACCCCATGAACAGATTACCATACATGGGTGAGAATTGGCACCCATGGATGCTCCGAACACTGTAAGTAAAAATATACCGTCAAAAGAAGAAAAATTATTAGTAGTACTATCTATTATAATAGATACTTGAGGGAGTCTAAAATGACGTCCTGTTGTTCCAAGTTATAAGCAATATCGATTGTAGGTGGTATTGACTGCATACCTGCTACAGTGGTCGAACCCTTAGGGGGGGCGATCTCCTTATGAATCTTGGGGCCATATGGAAAATGGGGGTTTGGGGTGTTTAGGTAGAAAGAAATTTTGGGAAATCCTACTCTATAATCCTACCTCATGCCTTCTTAACTATGTTTTCAAATAGGTCCTACATTTCTGTGTAGGATCCCGCTCTAGTTGTTTATACGTGTGAGAAATCTAAGCAGTTGTCCTAGAGCCTCATTCTTGTTTACAGGGTAACCCTTTTGAAATAAAAAATACAAAAGTTATATAAAGGTGATACCTTTCTTACTGGCGATAACTAATATAATCATAGCAAGCCTTTCAGTTTTCTTTTTGAAGCTGAATGACCACCACCTTTCCCTGAGCCTCATTCGTGTAATCCACACTATTTAAAAAAACTAACCTACCCCTTGTTGGATTTATGGATGCAATAGAACCAAGCCTGTTGGAGAGAAGATAATGTTTCTTCTTCCCCGTTGGTCCAGATTACTCCACTGTGAGTAAGTAGCGCTAGTTGTTATTCCATATGTTTTTTTTAAATTGCCATTAGTGGAACTAAATTCATTACAAACTATCACTGTACCGGTTTTTTTTTTGTTTTTTGATTCTGCCCCCTATTTCTTTAGAATCCAGTCTGAAAACATCTTAAGTTTTAGCATTCTATAAAGCAGTTTTGCCTGTGGTTGGTATGGTGTGACAGTTGGTGTCTGTTTATACTGTAATTCGCTTGACACAGTTTGTATGTCAGGTCAAGTTGGTCCAGAGTGATCTATGCGCTAGAAACCAGGTCCGTCGGACCTGTCAGACCAATCGCTGGGGAGCGAGCGAGCGGGTAAAGTTTCTTAGCTTGAGAACGGAAGTTATGCACAGATCCTTTACCTCCCTTCCTTCATAGAACGGATTACCAAAACTTGAAAAACGTCGTGGAGATACCTTTTAATCTGAGACTCCATAGGATCCCAATTTATTAAAATGTTAAAAGATATTTTATAAAAAATATTACTAAAGAGTCAACATAATTTAATGCTGTTTTTGTTTTTTATTCATTTTTTGGTAGGTCTCCTCATAATGAGCTTAATCATTTTCTTATTGCCTGGCTAACAGGGCTTTTGGGGGCATAGAGAACATTTCCCCTACATATAAAAAAGAAGCCTAATTTGCTTATATTTTAGTTTACCATTCTATTGCGACTTAAAAAGCCTGTCCTTCTCTCGGGATAAATTTAAAGCATTATTTTTCCATAACTTGGCCAAAAGATTTTAAGCCCCAGCACCACTTCAACAGTTTGCTTTATTTTGGCCTTTCCGCTCTAATGTCTATCCAACACAAACCTTTTTTTCCACACCGTTCATAGAAATCCCCCGAAGTCTTCCACTGCTACATGGCAGGTGTGTTGAGTGTCAAAACACTAACAAGACAGTCTGCAGAGTAATAATTGTTCCTTTTTTGTGCAACTATACTGGGTGAAGGAATTCCCTCCATGTGCAGGACTACATATCTATACAGTAATAACCCTACCAATAATTAGCGTCCATCCTGTCACTACAAATCTCAGGATTCATGCTAGGGAGAATTCTTCACCAACTTCTGCTTCCTAACTAAAAGAAGATGTTGTATTGAAAAGGAATAGCTTGCCACAGCATAGATACATTGCTTATAACTAACAGAAGATCTTAACCACTTTATATACTCCATAATCAGAAGCAACCCCTCCAGACAACCCCAACTGGAAATTACCACTCCAGTAATGACATTAAAATATGTAATCCCCTGAAGACTGGATCAATATTGGTGGCTTGTCACTGTCTGGTCACGCCTCTTACTTCAGTCACATGGTCCCTGTCTAATATTGACTGTAACAGGATGAGTAAAGACCTAACTATTGGGTTGAACATTTGTTACAGTTCTTGAGTAGCTTGGACTGAGCTTTTGTAAAGAACACAAGAAAATTGTGGTGATACTAAATGCTGAGCTAATTTCCTTATCTATCTTTTCTAAAACCCCCTCTCCCTTTCCCACTATCTGATCACCCCATCTCAAATTTAATCTTATTTCATCCATTCCCACCTCTACTCAACTCTCAATACACACCCAGGCGCAAAACTTTGACAACATTGACCCCTCTTCACTCTCCTTTCCTCTCCAACACTCATCAATACGGCCTCCTTCTTTTACCCAGCTTGCTGCCTTCCACTACACAACACCTGTCTCCTTCGCCCTGGACAACGGTTTGCACCCTTAACCACCTCTCACCTTGGTCGCATTACCCACAAACTTGGCTCACACGGATCAGTAAAAAAGATGAAAAGGCTCCAATGTAGCTGAGCGACAATGGCGTAAACAACAAGACATGCTTTCTTCCTTTCAAATATTCTTTTTGGGGGGAATCAGGATGCTTTTGTCTTCCAGCCACACAAAACTATTTCTTCTTCCTTATTTCCAACAATTCCCAACAACCAAAACCCCAAAACAGCTTTTCTACAGTTTTAACTCCCTGCTTTGTCCACCACCTCCTCCTCCTCCTACAAAACCCTGTTTATTCCCTCTTAATTTTTACAGAGAAAAATGTGATATAAGAAATGGTTTCTTCTGCATGCTCCGGCGCCTCTCCACAGCTTCCATTCCTATCTACAGTACATCTCTACCGCCTCCCTTTCACCACCTCCATGTCTGTTTCTAACCAACTTTTCCTAATTTACAAACAACCGACTCATTTACCAGAGCCACTATCGCTCTGGTACATGCTTCTTCACAAATTAAAATCTTGATTGCGCAGGTTGGTAATCCCCGGTAAGGGATTTTGCCCACATGTTACTTAATGGCCAGCATTGATATGAGCAGCTATCCAGCACTAAACTATAAACTAGCGCAAATGCAATATTTATCGTAAGCATTGGATGCCGCAGGTGATTTTTGTGCGTAACCTGTACTAATCTGGAGTCGTGCTAACCTGTAGCAACTGGTTTAGTGGGACTTTAACCCATGTATTTGCCTCCGCATCTTTTCTCCAAGGCCCGTCTCATCACCACCTGCCTCCTTGACCCCATTCCCCTCTTTTCATTCCCCATTCTCTCATCTTCCTAGACCAGCCCTAAACATCTTTTTTTATCTTGTTCCTATCCACTGGTACTTTTTTCGCTCCTCTCATTCAAACAGGCTAAAAACCCTGTTAGTGTATTAAGATACTGTAAACGGGCATTTCTAGACTTTTTACCCAAAAGCCCCCACCACAAAAAAAAAAAGAAACATTGTAAAAGAAAGGCAAATATTTAGGTTTGTTTATTTTACATGTTTAGGCCTTATATTATTTCATGTTAAAGGGCAAGTCCATCCCTCAAACAAAATGTTAAACTTACCATTACCACCCCTAAAAACCTTATCTACAGCCCCGATGTCCCTGAACTGATACGATTAGGGATGGGCTAGAACTCAACCCAAGTTTGAGACAAATTTTTGTGAACGAGTTTGTGTGAACTTTTGTGTGGACTTTTAAGACTCTCAAAACTACAATTTTTGAACCCACAGACTTTTTTCCTGAATTTTTGGACATTCTAGGATTCTCTAATTTTCTCATCAATATCCTTGCCTTTGTGCTTCATAACCCTAGAATGCAATGTATAGTAACCCTCAAATTTGTCAATAACCCTCGAATATAACCTCCATAACCCTTGAATGTGCCATTCGGTAACCTCAAATTCGGCGATAACCTAGAATTTAGCACTCCATAAGCCTCGAATTTGGGGTTTAGTAACCCTCAGAGTTAACCGGAGTTAACCCTCAGCTTTAGTCATCCATGACCCTCAAATGTGGCATTCGGTAACCCTCTAATTTGGCGATTGCCCTCGACTTTAGAGCGCCATAACTCTCAAATGCAGTGTTCGCTAACCCTCGAAAGTGGTGTTTGCAAACCACCCTAAATACGGTGATTAATTACGAAAACCCTCGAAAATAGAAAAGTATTTGTACAAAAAGTTTTGGAACACATTCCTCAGGTCTTATACATTTAAACTGTATTTATCAGGACAACAATATCAAAAAAATAACATCACCCCATTACATGTCCACACTTCAGCAACTGAAATCACTTATTCACAATACAACCGTGCTGCCCTCCCTTAGATATCACACAGCAAAGATGAGTGCTAAAAGCCCGCCTCCTGGATGACCCAGGGCCATGATTAACATAACACTGTCATTGGCTGGTGGGAATGTCGTTACAACTTCTCCTTCTCCTCTGCCAGTTAAACAAACTTGAAATGTCCGGTTGCTAGGATACAGCCTACAAATCAAGCTGATCAAGGATGGGTGGAGGAGTGTTTTCTACCATGCTAGCTTTGAGTGACAGTACAGGAAGACAGAATCGTTATGCCCCTTCACAGCAGGCTAATGAAGAGAAGCTCGAAATCAGGAAAAAAATATGTGGGAGGGGCATACCTTTACTCTTTTTAAAGTATTTTTTTTAAAAAGCATGAAGGCAATTCAGTTATCCTTTAACTATTAATCCCATTGACTTTAAAATGGGTCAGTTTTCGAAATATTGAACATCAAACTTACTGAAGTGTGAAAACGAACCGAACTTAGGATGTTCACCATCTCTGGACATGCCCTTTCAAATGGTACACAAAATTCCCAATTTAAATGTATTTTTCATGCTGTCTTAAACCCACACTCATATAAGACAAGTTGCCCCGGGTTTATTAATTATAGGCATTATACCAAATAAAATATGGTATAAAAATATAAAGGCTAACATATATTGAAGAAAATAAATGTATCTAACGCAAAGAATATTATGTAATGATGCTCAAGTAATTTGCAATAAATACAAGAACCATATTTTAATACATTTGGTTCATATTGCGTGCCTATTTTTAATAATAGAAGAAAAGAGAAAACTGTAGTAAAAAATAAAAAAATAATTGCTCAGTATCTGAAACAAGATGATAAGCAAGCACAGTTTTATCTAGATTATATTTCAAATTCCCATCGGGAGAGATATTAGTTCCCGCGTAATTCCATGAGTCATTTGGCAAAAAATATTGCATAATTTGTTTATTTTAATTAGCAACATACATATTGCTATCTGGTTTGGAATTAGTAATATTATTAGAAATCTTACATTACAAACATATCCCAAGCCATTCTGGTGCACACTATAGCATCTATAGGCCTGGTTTAAGTTAATTCAAAGGGGCCCCATCTGAGCCACTGAAAGAAAAATGCTGCCAATCATTTTGCTATGGAAAGAGAAATAATATTTTTTCAGGAGATTTTGCAAGTCTTTAAGATTTTCTCTTTTCTTTTATCAGAGAGAAGTTTAAAGTTCAAGTCAGAGGAGCAGCAAGATTCTAATTAGATATTTGTTGTATTAAAAAAAGTCATGAAATCTTAACATGGAATCTAATGTTTCAACATTCAGTTTACAATATTGTAGCCTATTGTTAAAGGGCATCTATGTGTGATATGTATTCATTGCTCCAATCCAGACATAAAAAAAGGTTTTAGTGTATGCTGCCTTTTTCCCCATCTTCCTCTGTGGCTCGTGTTGCACACTATCTGATTTACTGCAGAGCTCCCTACTCCCCCTCCCCTCTCTGCACATTCCATTCATACAATCCGGTGGTGAACAAAGGCTGTGAACCAAACCACTCATGCGCATTAATCCTCCTACAAAAATCCTCAGTATGTAAGCCTTAGAGAGCAAGTGTCTCTGTTGTTCTGGAGACACTTGCTATAATAGAGTGGTAGGGGGAGAGTGTAGGAGAGACCTGAGTCCTGCTCATCACTGCAACCCGATCTCCCTTTGACAGGCAATAAATTGGTGAAAGTTGGGAGGATAAGGATCCAGTCCTGCTGTTTCTGCTTTATTTTCCTTCCCTTTACTTCTGTTTTAACCCAGTATTTGTCAGCATTTTAGTGAGCAGGAAGGAGTCATTGGGAGAACTTGCTAAAGCTGTGTTAAGCCTACACACTACACCGGTATGCTATTAGGGGATTTAATTGACAGCTTAAGCAGGAGTGGTATATTGAAATCTTGCCTTCTTTAACTTATATATCTTGGGACAGAGAAGGAAACTGAAGAAAAAAAGGTACTCTGGGGGTGGGGGGAATTATAGAACACATAGAAGAAGAAAAAAAGTACATTTTCCCACTATAGATGTCCTTTAATATGCTTGTTTTGAGTTGCTATACTTTTGGACTAGCCCATGCCTGTCATTATGACCACCAACATTTCCACATCCTACTTCTTTTCTATTTCTTTGCTCAGAGGTCACCTTCCTAGTAAATTACTCATAAATGAACCTTAAACTGGCATTTTCCTATTAAGCTGTCATATAATCCTGAAGCCTATACATTTTAAATGCGAAGTGTTAATAAGGCTTGAGGACAGACTTATGATAGAACACAGATAGACGATGTAACCTCAATGCAATGGTATAAACCTATTAAAATTGTATTCCTACATCTCATACTCCACAAAAGAGGGATTTCTGTATACAGACCATATGCTTTTGCAAACTGTCCAACATTGGGTTTCTCAACTACAAGGATGCATATACCTGCTGGGCTTTCATTCTGGTTTTGCCAGTTTTAGCCACTGAAATTCTGACACGTAGAACTAATGGTTTTAAAGTGAAACTGGGTTTGGGTAAAAATAAGGTTCAATCTTATCATATATGGAGATCAGGACAATTTGGGTCAGCATAGTTCCCCAACCTCCATCATTATTGTGCTATCCATAATCTAGTTCCTCTTGTTGATGAGCAAAAAGATTAAGGCAGAGCATCTGGATTCCTCTATTGATTTTAAACTTAGTTCTTTTCTTCTTTTTGATCAATTTAGCACTTGAGGCAGTGTTTCCTTCCACTCACACATAACAAAACATCTATATTAATAGTACCATGTTACTCCACTTAAATCTCATTAAATGAGAGATGTCCGAACTTCGCAAAATCCGGTCCGCTCGAGGATCGCGAATTTTCGAAAAAATTCGAAAATTCGAAAAAACGCGAGTGGACCCGTTAAAATTAAAAATACTCTTGAAATAACGATATTTTTCGTATTTTCGAAAATTTTCGAATTATGAGTTTTCACGATTTTTCAGGAATTTTCGAAAATACGAGTTTTCATGTATTTTCGAAAATATGTATTTTCGAAAATACAAGTAATCCTCATAATTTCGAATATTTTCGAAAATACGTATGTAAGGAATTAAGAGAAATCCTGTATTTTCGAAAATTTTCGGAAAAAACATGTTTCCCGTATTTTCGAATTTTCGAAAACACGTGAAAACTTGTAATTCGAAAATTTTCGAAAATACGAAAAATCCGCGAATTGGAAGTTCGGAAGGCGGAAAATCCGGAAAAATCCGCCGTTCGCGAACGGGATAAATCCGCGGCGGAACCAGCCATCCTAATTAAATGCATTCTTAAAAAACAAGATTTCTGAAGCATGAACTGTATGGGTACATTGGCTTTATTTTATAATGCTGTCAAGTATCCCTTTTTGTTTACACAAATCAATAAAAGTTTATCAATTAGATTTCCTGTTGGAATTAAGGGGTTGATGCACTAAGAAGTGCAAACTGGCGGTGCAATTTGCAACAATTATATCAACCCTAAAACTTTTGAATTTTGATGTCACTATTGGAAAAAAAGGTTATGTTAATCTATTTCAGAACCTCTGATACAGGGAAGATAGAGACATGCCTATTGATGCAGGTATGATGCCTTGTGCCCTTATCTATATGTACTAATGTTTATTGGCCATAACCATGCAGTACACAGCCTGACCAATGGGATCAGTTAGTTAGAAATAAATCATTCAATGTAATTGAGGTAACTCAGGTGAAACCTAAAAGTAGCCTTTTCCTGGTATATGTAAAGGACCACAGAGTAAGCTGTTGCAGTGAAAAGTATTTCACCGCAATAATGCTCCGTTCACAGCTAAAACTACAAATAAAAAATAGAATAGAGAGTGAGATTCAGAAAAGCAGATTTACGATAATAAATATTGTTTGTAACAAGTAGTAGGCTGGATGTTTACCCCCATGTTCCAGCCCAGAAAGCAATAAACACTTTTCATTGTTATGAAAGCCTTACATACTGTAATAAAAATATAGTATGTCAGTATTCTGCTACTAGAGTGTATAGATTCTGTAGAGCAGCAGAGCAGGAAATAAATAAGTAATAGTAATACTTGATCAGAAGACCGCATCCTCTGAGGTTCATTATTAATTACACTCCTGGGCCCCATTTTGTTTTGAAGTGGAACAAAAAGGGCAAACCTTTGAATTAGGAGTGTTAAAAATGGAAAGAAAAACAGAAATACAATTTTTTAAAAAAACGTATTTCCACATCCCTAGAGGTGGAATTTTAAGTTTTGAAAAGAAATGCTGGAGTGCCATCTTCTGTACAACCATGATTATTACAATACTTCTTTAGCACAATTCTAGAGAGGAATGACTTGCAAAAGGAAATTTAAGAGTAGAAAAATATAAAATAGATGAATACTGGATAAAAATACATTTTAATAGCTTCTTTTTTCAAATCATTCAAATATGTATTACATTAAAATGATAAACACAACTAAAAAAAAAAAAAACTACAGTGTGTGGGGTAAAAAGGAATTTCTTTTGATTTTTGATAACGTTACTTCATGTTTTCCAATTTTTGTCCTTTCGGAACAATAAAAACTTTCTAGAAAAACATTTAAATTATTACACTGTATTGCTGCACCCCAGTCCACTCTTCGCTAGGCAATAGAGCAACCAATGGGAAGACATATTGTAAAGCATGTCCTCTACTAAAGTATTGCTGACTCACCAGCCATGGGGGGGAGGTGCAGGAAGAAAGAAATAGTAGTGGGTAGAAAACAGACAACAAAAAAAGTCACATACTTTTTTCCAATAGAACCACAGATAGTGAATTCCTTTAAAGTACAAAAATTGTTAAAAACACATTCCTATAAAAACCTCACCACCTTATAATACCAACACACTATGTTATCAGTAATAATCATAATACTTATATATGCAGGTAAAACAAGTTACATATATCATATCTAATAACATAGATTACCAATCACCAATCGGCAGACCACCCCTTAAATAAGGGGCAAAAATAAATATAAGGTTAGGCTGAAGGGGAGCATATTAAAATAGTCAGATGCCAGACATGTTTCGTCTACAAAACTTCTTCAATGGCGGGAACAATGTTGACTAAGCATTTATAAGGATACACTGTCTGTCTGGGTCACAACCATCATTTGCTTGCACTCCTGTGCACATACAAAACTCAGCAGGCCTGCACACACAGGTTAAAATCTTGCGCACAGAAACATCTGCAGAATATAGTGCACAATATGTTATTTTCCAGCTGTAAATTGGTAATGAATGCCATATCTACTGGCAAACATAGGGAATTCTATCCTAAATACTAATGTGTACTTATGTCAGCTTTACGATAAATTATTGAAAACATCTTATTTGCATGTTCACTAACAAGCTAATTCTGAGAATCAGTGAGCGATGTGATCTAGTGCCCTAAATGTGTAGTTCACAGTCTCTATAGAGAAAGAAAACTTTGGTGGCATTTTTCAGTTATACTGTTTCTATTGCTTGTAATATGGTCTCTGGTGTTTACTCTTACCAGGCTGTGATTTAGTGCTGGTTTTTGTATATAAGTAAAAGGCCCAGGGAAGGAGGAAGGGGATTGCCTTATTCTGCAGGTCGAATAAACACAGTCTGAATTGCCGAATCAACCATGTGTATGAGTTTAAATCTGCGTACACACAGAACCGATAAAGCCCCAATACCGTTGGATCCGACGGTATTAGGGCTTTATTGGTACTGTGTGTACCTTACTGTTCCGAACGAGCGCATGTCCACCGAACGATCGGGTCAGCCAAACGCTCGTTCGGGGAAGAGGGAAAATTTCCCTCCGCCATTGTAGAATCCCTATAGAGGAGGCTGGGGGCCAAGGGAAACACCAGTCCTGAGCGTTCTCCTATAATGAGTACATGTAAGTAGCACTTACCCTGAGGTGTGTGTGTTGCTGCATGCCCTTAATACAATACTTGTTTTCCTCAGGCTCTGACCATGACCTGACAACTTCCCCCCCATACCAACTGTCAATACTGCATACAGTATACAGCACACCACTGTCAAACCATTCCAGCTACAAGCAAAACTGCTTACAAAAATGCTTAAACGTAAGATGTTCAGATTGGATATCTAGTGAAATAGGGGGCAGATCAACAAAAAAATTATACGTGATAGTTGAGATAAATTATAGTTTCCACTAATGGACAATTTAAAAAAACTAATTTTCCAGTGTACATACCCTTAAGACCTGAATGACAAATCTTGTAAAAAGAATTTGAAAAGAATTGGTATTGGTTATCAGCAGTACTTCAATTTGCATTTGTGCATTAAATGATTGGTCCAACAATCTTTATCAAACTGTTACCTATAGACAAAATCCTCCCTGCAATAGCGATGATAGACAAATCATTTAATACACAAATTAGATTGTCAGTCATATTGTCATTTATTATCTATTCATATAAATCTCGGTCCGCGCTCACATAAAAAAAACATTATGATAAATAATAGACACAAAACAAATTAATAATACAATAAACTATAAATGTAATTTGATCCCAGTGCACTCTTCCTCTAATTCCACCAGGTGCCTCCAGGTAAGTACAGAATAATGATTCAAAATAACCAGATCCTGGGCACTCTTGGATTTATTTACAAAAAACTTTTATTGTTATATCACATCAAATAAATGTTCAGGCTAGGTTATGCAGCTTCATTAGGATACAAAATCAGTGCAAACTTGCCAAATTTATATATGTCCAACCAGTTGCAAACCATCGGGAGTGACTAACTCCCACACATAACACCTTAATATTTAAGGTGCTGACTTATAAGGTGCTAGTATATATAATATATATATGCGCTGTGCTTCATTTAAATATTAAAAAGACATACCAAAAGGTTGCATATACTTTGTAGTAACTTGGAAGTGCATAGTTACTGTTTTTCTGTAAAAATCAGTGTGTATTTAAAAAAACATATAATAAAATAATTTTCGAGTTTGGAGCCATACAGTTACCTTTTAGATCTTTTTTAAAAAAAAACAAACATATACAATGGAAGATCAATAAAACCTGGTATTTACAGTGTACATGGTTCTATATAGAACTTAGTTATCATAAAAAGCATTTCAATGGAAACGACTATTTAGCCCTTTCGGATAATTGTATTCATAAAGTAAACCCACTGTGCTTCTCTGCACAGAAGATTTTTATTCCAATCTCCTTCTTTTATGATGCCCCAATGCTTTTTGATAATATCTCTCATTTTTACACTTTTGTCAGACTATTGTATAATTAAAGGTATTGTTGGTTCATATATTCTCTGGGTTCTATTGTTATACACAAATGCCCTCTCTAGGGCTTTATAAAAATATCTTTTTTTATAACCCCTCTCTAAGAATTTTTGATACATTTCTTTAATATTCACATCTCTGTCTTGTACATCAGGTTGTACATCAGTGCAAATTCTTAACACTCTTAGAAATTGTGACCACCGGTATACCCAATTGTTTTGGGGGGGTGGAAGCTGTCAGAAAGTAGACTATACGATCTGTAGATTTCTTATACAATGTTGTGTGTAAGACTGTTATTTTTTATAAGCACATCCAGAAAGCTGATTTTTTAATATTATCTCAGGGTTAAAGGATATTTTGGGACAGATGTATTTGTATATCCCAATTTTTTTTCCAAATTATTCCTTGTTCCCTTCCCGATCATAAGTATGTCGTCTATAAAAACACCACCAACCGTGGTGGCGCAATTTTTATAAAATTCTAATTCGGAAATAAACCTCTCTTCGAGGTCAACAAATACATTTGCATAGGAGGTCGCTATAGGACTACTTATTGAGCTACCAACAACAGGGTGCCACAATTTTTAAAACTTCTAATTTGGAAATAAACCTCTCTTCGAGGTATCCGACATATAAATTTGCATAGGAGGGCGCTATAGGCTACCCATTGAGCTACCAATTTTTTGAAGATAAAATGTATCCTCAAATCTAAAAATGTTATATTTTACTACCATTTCTAGAATGTTTTTGTAGGCAAATCTTTGTTTCCTTAACGGGGAAGTTCAGTGCAAATACATATGCTTTTCAGAAAAAAAGACAGGATTTTTTTCACCCAATGACCTTAATCTGCCAATTCACCATTGTTGTTGTATAAATAAATGCAACCAAAATACTGACTTCCTGTTTGCTGGATCCCTAATAAAGACCGTTATGGTCTTGCCATTGACACACAAAGCGCCCTGGGTTGATTTAGTTGCTCACTAGAGATTGAGCATCTTTGACCCATCCAACAGCCAATCAGTAGAAAACTACTGTTAGGAACATTCCAAGGATGTGGTGCATCCTGGGAAGAAGAAGGACATAGTAGAACCTTTAATGTAAGCTCACTGTCAACAGCAGGGAACAGCAAAGAGTATGAAATCAACTGTTTTTTCAAATTGGGAGAGAATATGTAGAATAACTAAGAAGGCGTTACACAAACTAACAATTTAACAAATATCGATAATTTCCACTGAACTGTCCCTATCTAACAATTGGGAACATAGGTTGTAATGCTGAATCTATAGCAGGTACTATTGGTCGAAATGGTGGGTCAGTTGGATTTTTATGGATTTTTGGTAGTCCATATTTTACTGCCTGTTTTGAAATTCAGGTATCAGGAAGTTTTTAAACTATTATTTATTTTATTAAATAGTTTTTTTTAAATACACATAGCACTTGTTTTTTACAGAAAAATAGTGAAAATAGTTTTTATAGAAATGAATGAAAGAAACAAGGAAAGAGCCCAAAATAGTATTTAAAAGAAATTAAAAATTGTGGTGATTTATTTTAATTATGCAGATCCTATTGAAAAGTACAGAAAGAGGAAGTACAAATAAAGAGGAGAGAGGTTGTATAGGTGCTGATTCAATAAAAGTTCTTATCGTTAAAAATAATGCTAATTTTGCCCCAACCAATCAGATGTTAGCTTTCAAATGTTAAATAAGATCTGATTGGTTGGGGCAAAATTAGCACCATTTTAAACGATAAGAACTTTTATTGAATCTCCCTGTAACTGTATCTAATAGAATGTTTTTGTGTTACTGTGCTACCTTTTTCAGCAGTGGCCTTTTGACAATAACATTTTGCTTGACTGATTTCTTTTTAGATGCTTATACTGTATGATACCTTCCTTTCTCTATTGTGGTTGCTTCATTCTTTAGGTGTCCATTATCAATCTGAATCAATATGATAGTTTATACCTACTAGATGGATAGTTAATTATCTTGTTACATTTTCTCAATATAGCTTTACTGGACTTATTTTTTCCTAAAAATAATTGTCTATAGAGTTTAGAACATATTTGCTCTGATTGGAACACAAGATCATTGGTCAGAGTGGTCTGGCGTATATTCATTTGTAAATGTTCTGTACTGTAAAGAGTTGCTATCCAATTTCTGGGAAGTCTTAGTGGCCACTACAAATACTCTTTAAATACTTTTGTTGGGGTTCCAGTCTGGGCTTTGTTTAGGCCATTCAAATATTTTTGCTCCAGACCCTTAGAAATCAGTTCTGTGCTTGTGCAGGAATCATAACATTTGGGTCGAGGGATCAGCAGGAGCAAAGAAATGCAGAAGGTGCATAACACTGAGGTGAAACAAATTAATGGATGCAGTAAAAGAGAGCGCGAAATAAAGTACTAAAATCTTACTTACTTTCAGCTCCTCCCACACGCACACAAATCCTAAGATCTCTATACTTAAAGGGCATGTCCACCCTTACAACAAAAAACTGGTGACTTGTCAGTTATTTGCCCATAACCCAAACGTCTGACAATTGACCATTTTTTTTTTGTTTTAAGGGTGAACATGCCCTTAATGTCTCCCTGTTGTCCCAAAAGCTCTTTACCTCTAGATCTCCACTGTGTTTTCCACTGGTGCCGACATTTTTCCTGGGTGCAACTGTGGCCCATTACATATAACTTTATACTGATGTGCCTCATCTACGCCTTTGTAAGCTCTTACAAAGCTCACTTAGCTTGCAGTGCTAACCAGAGCATGTCCATCCTTATTACAAGAACTTAATTACATGCATTTATAACCAGATATTTATTGAAAAGTATCAAGGCAAAGTACAGTCAATTATATTCTATGATTTAGCAACCACACCTATTGTTTGACTCCATGGAGAGACAAGCTGGCTTCTTCTTCCAGAATAAGGGCAATAACTATCCTTAAATATCTGGCTAGTAATGCATGCACTAAAGTGCTAAATATATATCCACATTTGGGGTTGGGCCTGACACTTGAACATGTCCATCCCCTAAGTTAAAGGGCATGTCCACCCCAAAACTACATTTTAACCCACTACTGGCCCCACTGAGTAGTGTAGAAAAATCCGTACCTTACATCCCTGCTCCAAATGACTGCGCTGCAATGCCCCTACAAAGTCCTAAAAAGTAAAGACAGGAGCCTGCCTGTGTCCCAAATGGTCTCTGCCTCCTGTCTCTCCCCCGGGAGAATTTGGACATGCACAGAGAAGCCCTCCCTCTCCCTCCAGTTTTTCTCTCCCTCCCCCTATCTTCAAACCCCTTTTCTGTAGTGTAGGGCTCCCTCTCCCACCCCCAACTGCTGTAGTTATTTTCAGAAAAACTCTCCCGATCTCTACTTACATTGCTTTCCCCCCCCCCCCGTTATTCTGTACAGCCGGAAGCCGCGTCCTGAGAGCCAGCCAATCACGGATGCGGCTGCCGGTCCGGCCCCCTGCTTGCAGTTTCATGCAAACAGAGGGCCGGGACTGAACGTCGGGGGAAACAGGCATTGTAAGTAGATATCGGAAGAGTTTTTCTTTAAAATTTGACCCACTGCTGGCCCCATTGTGTAGTGTTCAAAAATCCATGCCTTTCTCCTTTGCTCCTTATGGTTTTCCTGCAGTGCCTATTAAAAGTCCAGAAAAGTGAAGTGTAGTAGCTTCCCTGTGTTTAATACGGTATCTGCCGCTTCCTTGCCCTCCTAGAGGACTTTGGCATGCACAGGAGAGTTCTCCCCCCTTCCTCTGGATCCCTTAGCGCTGCTTTAATCTTTTAAAATACAAACTTTGCTGTAGTTTAAAGGGTCACTATACTCAATGAAACAAATTTACATTTTCTGAAACTACAATTTGAGATAAAATGGTTGTACTCACATAATTATATCTGTGCTTGCTTTGTCATTAAATTATTAATGTTTAGTGAGAACTCCTAATTCCCCCCAACCTCCCTTACTCACTGCCTTCTTGTAGTGCCTGTGACACTTATAAATTCTGCACAGCCTCACCATGGACACTTACATATCTCCCTCCCCCTTTTTTCTTTTCTCTGCTGATTCTCTTAAATGTTGCAGAAAATGTGCTGGCAGGCAGGCAGGCAAAGAGGTCAGGCATGGGTCACATGTTATAATTTCTGCTTCTTGAGTGACAGAATCAGAATCTACAGCTCAGATTGTGTCTAAAGGCACACTTTTTGAAAATTAAAAAGAGAGATACCCTTTAAGGGACATTACCTATAAGTGAAAAGAAATAAATGGAGTTTTTTTTGTTTTTTTTGGTGAGGACTTATGGTGGCCATAGGTAAAGCGATATGATCTGCCTATTATTGCTACATGTATTGTCCCTGCCGGGATAGGGAAATATTTCATCCAATCGATATTATTGGCCGTAATTGCCAATTATTAGTTTTTTCTTTTATTTTAGCAAGAACAAAACATTAGGGTCCAGTTACAACAACATTACATGCTGCATGTTAGCAACATCAAAATATTTTAGAAAATGCTTACTGAAAGTCTTCACTATCAAGACTTTCAAGTGTATAAGATTCAGTTTATTTTTCATGATGTTTACAGGTGTACCTATTTACCTCTATTTGTTGGTTTTCAGCAATGCTTCTGTTTTTTTTTTTTTCAGGAAGCATCGGTATTTCTTAAAATAAAGTACTTGTATTCTTTGCAGAACTCCAGCATAGTGTAGTAACGATAACAACATTTTTCTGACATTTGATACAAAGTAAAATTAATAATTTAATAACTTAACAGTTCTGTACGAAACCATGCAAAGTGTAAAGTGTAAGATTATTAATAAAGCTGGCTGAAAAAATCGAGACGTTATATTGCAGGGCCTCAGAGCTCCTTTTACCTCAATCCCAGCAAACGATTTACCTAGCTGCTATATTTTCCAATGTTGTTATACCCCCCCTAGCATGTTGCATATGGGGTGGGTGGGGGTAGGGATATTTTAAAGGGCATGTACACTCTCAGCACCAAAATCTATACTTTCCTTCCCCGATATTCAAGATTGTTATATTTACTTACCCCATCATGGTCCCTTAAGCTTCATTTATTTACCTTTTTCTTCTGTAGTAAAGCCAATGTCTCCTGATGGCGGCTATCTTATGGGTTGTGTCAGACTGCTGCAAAAAGCCATGCCTCCTTATTGAGCTTACAGAGAAGGTGAAGGCCAGAAAGACATTTGCCAGAGGAAAATGGTGCTTTAGGGACTGCAGGGAGGTAAATATTATAAAAATATAGTAAAATATATAGTATTATATAAATAAATATAATGAAATTGGGGTTGGTGATGGGAAAGGTGACTATAGATTTTACTGCTGGGAATGAACATGCCCTTTGAATACAGGATCCTAATTTATTAATGCTAACAGCCAGATATCCCGGGTAAGAACAGAGTGGCGCATCGGTAACCAATCGATTTAAAGGATAACTATTGTGTATAAAGTTTATTTATAAAAACAGTTAAACTGAAAAGTACTTGGGACAGGGATACAGGACTGGTAATTCCTAACTCCCGGTATTGTTTCTGTGAGGAGCACCAGCCCAAAGAAAACTGATTCTGCCAGTCTTCATCCTTACTTCAGTACTATCTTTAATACAGGAATAGTCCAGGACTAACCTGGCAAATCAAAACTGTACATGCTGTAGCTCCTCAACAAAATTATATTGTGAGGTAGGAATAATCAATCCTACCTCTCTGCTCCAGGAATTATTGTATAGAGTATAGATACCCTTTAATGTAAAAGCCAATATTTATTTGGACATGGGCATGTACACTAGTTAAAACATTGTAGAGTTGAAACACCTAACGCATTTCGGACTCCATTGAAGTCCTTAGTCATAGGCATACGGCTCCACCCATTCGAAACGTCCTTTAACCTACTGCGAGGTTAATAACACTTAACGCTTTTGTGGTAACAAAAACGCAGATACTGGATGGGGGAGCCAATTTCTTTGATACCTTTACAATTAAAAAGATTATATATAACTTTATTTTCAGTATAAAAATTAAACATCAAATAAAAAGCACAATGAATAAAAGGATGTAAAAATACATATATATATATATATATATATATGTAACTGCTTGTACTAGAACTCTAGGTAGCTTTAACCTCTGTGTACCTTCGAAACAGAAACCTGCTGATGCCTAACTCGTTACAATGTAGCATATATTAAGCTGTTATCTTTTAAATACATGGAACTTGAAGGTCTACAGAAAGGTAATTACTTCCCTACATTCCAAAAGGTCTATTAGTCTAAGGGTAATCATTACCAAAAGGCATCATATGCCCCTATAACTCAGAAAAAGGAGATGAGATTTAAATACCTCCATTTTTTAAAACCCACGTTATTAAACCTCCCTATGCAGGAGTTTCAAAGTATACTGAGGCTTATTATATAAAGCATCATATATCCCCCATAGATTAGGAGATCTGGTGTCTAAAAGAAGAATCCACTTTGCTTCGGCTTTGAGAAAAGGAGTTAGCCTATCTTTATTCCTATCTGCAGTGGATACTTGTGTCATCAGTTGCACTGGTTGTACCCATATGTGTCCGTTCCTTACATTCTGACATATGTCTTGCTATTGGACTCTGTAGACTCTTTTTAATGTCTCTTACATGTTCCCTAATGCAGCTTTGAAGGGAACGTGTAGTACATCCAACATATTGTATTTTACATACGCTACATGTGAGTAAGTAAACTACATGGTCGGAGTTACAGTTTAGATATTCTTTAATCTGAAACTTCTTGCCTTTGCTGGAACTACTGTATGTATTCCTTTTATCTATGTATACACGTGAGGCATCTATTTCGTCCGCATGGGAAAGTTCCCTTAAATTTTAGCCACATATCTTTATTTCTGGGTCTGTTGTCAAACTTGCTAGGGGTTAAATAATTACCCAAGATACGTGCTCTGCGAGGACGAAACTGATAGCCCTCACTCAAGATATGTTTAAGTATGGGGTCTTGCTCTAATATTGGTATATATATTTTTAATGGTTCTTACTATCGATTTATATATTGTATTGGGTTGTGAAGTACACACTTTCAATACTATCTTTCTTATTAGTATTATTTTTCTAATAAAATTTTCTTTTCCCTTGGATTAATGCTTTTCTATCCACTTTATCTGCCTTGTTCTGAGCTTTAAGCAAATGCTTTCTCCCGTAACCCCTCTGCGTGAACCTTTCTGTCATTAATTTAGTTGCTTTGTTATACTAATCCTCTGTGGAGCAGTTTCTCTTGACTCGCAAATACTGCCCGTATGGTATTGCATTAATACAATGAGGAGGGTGATCTACCCTTAGTATGGTATTTCTAGTGAGAGGTTTCCTATAGTCCATCATTTTGATACCCCCATCCACGATAGATAGTGTAAGATCCAAATAATTGACCTCATGGTGTCCTGTCGTGAAAGTGAACCTCATGTTGTACGGGTTCTCATTAAAGGTTTGTACTACTACCTCCATGCGTGACTGATTCACAGGATTGCTGCAGCCCGCTCTCTTTTGTTTGCATCAAGGTTTGTACACACGTGCGATCGTGGGACCGGACATTCGTTCGGAGATCCGCCAAGTCGGTCGTTCGACGATCCCCGACTGACTGTCCGTTTTGGCGGTTAAACAGCCCACAAACGGGCCGATTATCGTCCGAAACGAACGTTCGTACACATCGTGCGTCACGGGTTCGTGTGTACGAACCTTAGACTCCCACCACCCCATGAACAGATTACCATACATGGGTGAGAATTTGGCACCCATGGATGCTCCGCAACACTGTAAGTAATAAATACCGTCAAAGAAGAAGAAATTATTAGTAGATCTATCTATTATTAATAGATACTTGAGGGAGTCTAAAATGACGTCCTGTTGTTCCAAGTTATAAGCACTATAGATTGTTAGGTGGTATTGCACTGCATACCTGCTACAATGGGTCGACCCTTAGGGGGGTCGATCTTCCTTATGAATCTTGGGGGCCATATGGAAAATGGGGGTCTTGGGGTGTTTAGGTAGAAAGAAATTTTGGGAATCCTACTCTATAAATCCTACCCTCATGCCTTCTTTAACTATGTTTTCCAAATAGGTCCTACATTTCTCTGTAGGATCCCGCTCTAGTTGTTTATACGTGTGAGAATCTAAGAGTTGTCCTAGAGCCTCATTCTTGTTTACAGGGTAACCCTTTTGAAATAAAAAATAACAAAAGTTATATAAAGGTGATACCTTTATTGGCTAACTAATATAATCATAGCAAGCTTTCTAGTTTTCTTTTTGAAGCTGAATACACCACCTTTCCCTGAGCCTCATTCTTGTAATCCACACTATTTAAAATAACTACCTTACCCCCCTTGTTGGCTTTATGGATGACAATAGACCAATCCTGTTGGAGAAAGAATAATTGCTTTCTTCTCCCCGTTGGTCAGATTACTCCACTTGTGAGTAGCGCTAGTTGTATTCATATAGTTTTTTTAAATTGTCCATTAGTGGAAACTATAATTCATTACAACTATCACTGTACCGTTTTTTTTTTTTTTCTTGATCTGCCCCCTATTTCTTTAGATATCCAGTCTGAAAACATCTTAAGTTTTAGCATTTCTATAAGCAGTTTTGCTGTGGTTGGTATGGTTTGACAGTTGGTGTGCTGTATACTGTATGCAGCTTTGACAGTTTGTATGTCAGGTCAGTGGTCAGAGTGATCTATGCGCATAGAAGACAAGGTCCGTCGGGACCTGTCAGACCAATCGCTGGGGGAGCGAGCGAGCGGGTAAGTTTCTTAGCTTGAAGAACGGAAGGTAAGGCACAGATCCTTTACCTCCCGTTCTTCAATAGAACTGGATTACCAAAACTTGAAAAAACGAGTGGAGATACCTTTTAATCTGAGACCCATAGGATCCCAATTTATTAAAATGTTAAAAGATATTTTATAAAAAATATTACTAAAGAGTCAACATAATTTAATGCTGTTTTTGTTGTTAGTTCATTTTTTGGTAAGTCTCCTCATAATGAGCTAACAATGTTGCTGATTTGCCTGGCTATACAGGGCTTTGGGGGCATAGAGAACATTTCCCCTACATATAAAAAAAGAAGCCTAATTTGCTTATATTTTAGTTTACCATTCTATTGCGACTTAAAAAGCCTGTCCTTCTCTCTGGATAAATTAAAGCAATTAGTTCAATAACTTGGCCAAAATATTTTAAGCCCAGCAACCACTTCACAGTTTGCTTTATTTTGCTTTCCGCTCTAATGTCTATCCAACACAAACCTTTTTTCCCACAGCCAGTTCATAGAAAGCCACTAAGTCTTTCCACTGCTACATGGCAGGTGATGTTTAGTGTCAAAACACTAACAAGACAGTCTGCAGATTAATAATTGTCCTTTTTTTGTTCAACTATACTGGGTGATAGGAATTACCTCCATGTGCAGGACTACATATCTATACAGTAATAACACATAACAATAATTAGCAGTCATCCTGTCACTACAGAATCTCAGGAGTTCATGCTAGGGAGAAATTCTTCACCAACTTCTGCTTCCTAACTAAAAGAAATGTTGTATTGAAAAAGGAAATAGCTTGCACAGCATAGATACATTGCTTATAACTAAAAGAAGATCTTAATCCACTTTTATATACTCCATAATCAGAAAGCAACCCCTCCAAGAACACCAACCAACTGGAAATTACCACTCCAGTAAATGACATTAAAATAAATGTAATCCCCTGAAGAACTGGATAAATATTTGTGTGCTTGTGCACTGTCTGGTCACGCCTCTTGACTTCAGTCACATGGTCCCCTGTCTAATATTGACTGTAACAGGATTGATTAAATACTACTAGTGGGTGTGACATGTTGTTACAAGTTCTTGAAGTAGCTTGGCACTGAGCTTGTGTAAAGAACACAAGAAAATTGTGTGATACTAGAATGCTGGGAGGCTAATTTCCTTATCTATCTTTTCTAACTCTCCCTTTCCACTATCTGATCACAACCATCTCAAATTTAATCTTATTTCATCCATCCCAGCCTCTACTCCAACTCCTACATACACACACAGGCGCAAAGACATTTGACAACATTGACCCCTCTTCACTCTCCTTTCCTCTCCAAACACTCATCAATACGGCCTCCTTCTTTTACCCCGAGCTTGCTGCCTTCCACTACCACAACACTGTCTCCTTCGCCCTGGACACGGTTGCACCCTTAACCACCTCTCACCTTGGTCGCATTAACCCACAAACTTGGCTCACGGATCAGATAAAAAAGATGAAAAGGCAGTCCAATGTAGCTGAGCGACAATGGCGTAAAAGCAACAAGACCAATGGCTTTCTTCATTTCAAAATAGTTCTTTATTGAATCAGGAATGCTTTGTCTTCAGCCAAACAAAACTATTTCTTCTTCCTTATTTCCAAACAATCCCACAATCCAAAACAGCTTTTCTACAGTTTTTAACTCCCTGCTTTGTCCACCACCTCCTCCTCCTCCTACACCCTGTTTATTCCCTCTTATTTTACAGAGAAAAATTGGTAATATAAGAAATGTTTCTTCTGCATGCTCCGGCTCCTCTCCACAGCTTCCATTCCTATCTACAGTACATCTCTACCCAGCCTCCCTTTCACCACCTCCATGTCTGTTCTAACCAACTTTTCTAATATTACAGAACACACAGACTCATTTACCCAGAGCCACTATCGCTCTGGGTAAATGCTGCTTTCACAAATTAAAATCTTGATTGCGCATGTGGGTAAATCCCGGTAAGGGATTTGCCCACAGTGTGACTTTAATGGCAGCTATTAGATATTAGCAGCTATCCAGCACTAAAACTAGCGCAAATGCAATATTTAATCGTAAGCATTGGAATGCTGCAGGGATTTTTGCGTAACCTGTACTAATTGGAGTCGTGCTAACCTGTAGCAAAC
This sequence comes from Hymenochirus boettgeri, assembly GCA_019447015.1. Lineage (NCBI taxonomy): Eukaryota > Metazoa > Chordata > Amphibia > Anura > Pipidae > Hymenochirus > Hymenochirus boettgeri. Next base: position 162,401,788 of record CM033470.1, read on the forward strand.
TGGTTAGTGGGACTTTAACTCCATGTATTTGCCCAGCAGTCTTTTCTCCAAGGCCCGTCTCACCACCTGCCTCCTTGACCCCATTCCCTCTTTTCTCATTCCCCATCTCTCATCTTCCTTTAGACCAGCCCTAACATCTTTTTTTATCTTGTTCCTATCCACTGGTACTTTTCGCTCCTCATTCAAACATGCTATAATATTCCCTATTCTCAATAAACCTTCTCTTGATCCATCTGCTCTATCCAGTTACCAGCCTGCCTCTCGTTTACATCTAAACTGCTTGAACAACACATCTATGCTGAACTGGTTGATCACTTTTCTGCTAACTCCCTCTTTGATCACCTAGGCCATATTTATAAATGTCTGAAATTAACGCCGGGAAAGGATCGCTGAGGGTGGTCGCGTTCCTCTGAGGGGCGTATCGTGGTGTACGCCCACCCTCGCCCCCCGAGGCTGATGCGACCACCCGCCACGTCCACTTGCCAGCCCCCCGTCTCGTACTCTCGGGGAAGCCCCAAAGGGTACTTTTCAGTTCGAGCTGCGGGACCCCTAAGCCCCAAAGGGTACTTTTCAGTGCCCCCGCTGGAGGCTCCCTCCACCCCCCCAGCGGGGGCACTGAAAAGTACCCTTTGGGGCTTAGGGGTCCCGCACTCGAACTGGGACCCCCTTCCCCTGCCCTATCAGGGCCCTTGCGGCACTTACAAGTGCCCTTGCGGCCCTGAGAAGGGCCTTTGGGGCTTAAGGGGTCCCGCAGCTTGAACCGACCCCCCTCCCGGGCCCTTATAAGGGCCCTTACGGCACTTTCAAGCTCGAACCAGGACCCCCAGTGAGCGGCTCTTAAAAGAGCCCTTTGGTGGCGTCTTCTTTCTTCCACCCCCGGCGACACCAGCTCAGCTGAGGCCGCCGACGCCCAAGAGGTACCCCTGCGGCCACCAGGAGTACCCCCAGTGGGCGTCAGTGACCTCAACGAGGCCGATGTTGCCGGCGTCTTGATCCGTCCCAACGTCTTCGGGCTGGCATTTCTAATTTGGTCAATTTTTTAATTCTTGGTTTACATGTTTTACATTAACCAATCAAAAATTTAATGAAATTTGATTGCTTAATGTAAAACATTTAAACCAAGCATTAAAAAATTGACCAATCAGAAACGGATTAGGGCTTTCTGCAAAACAAAACTATATAAAGAGGTGCACTCCGGACCTCAGATGCCATTGCAGTAGATGGCTGAAGAAAGAAGCGGCTGGAGCTGGTGTTGCCAGCTGGAGAAAAGAAGATGCCGCCAAGGGCTCTTTTAAGAGCCACTCACTAGGGGTTCCGGTTCCAAAGGCACTTGTAGTGTGGAGGGGGGGGCCTGGGGGGGGGGGGGGCGTTTGAGCTGGTGGACTCCTAGCCCCCAAGTGCTCTTGTCAGAGCCGCAAGGGCAGTTGCAAGTGCCACAAGGGCCCTGGGGAGGGGGTTCTGGCACAAGCTGCAGGACCCCTTAAGCCCCAAAAGGCACTTTTCAGTGCTCCCGCTGAAGGGACCCTCCACCCCCCCAGCAGGCCCTTCCCTCCCCCTCCCCGTGAGAGTACAGGGTGGGGGACTGGGAGGGACTGCTGGGAAGGGGTCGCGGCGGGTGGTTGCCCACCCCGCCCTCGCCTCAGGGGGGGGGTTACACCCCACCGTGCCCCTTTGAGGAACGCAAACACCCGCGGCGATCCTTTCCCGGCATCCCCTCCCAGACCCCTGTAATCTCGGCAGAGATTAGCGTGGCCCTTCAGTTACCGTCGCTTTATAAACGGAAGCGGCGGTAACTGTTACGATAGGCGCGAAAAGTTAACTTTTTGCATCCGCTTTCCGCCCATTTATAAACCGCGACAACTCCACCACTCTGTATGCTGATAATACCCAAATTTACTTTTCCGTCCTGACCTTGTTACTCTGACATCCCAGGTCCCTGACTTCCTAAATGTCATCTCCCGCTTTCTTAAACTCAACATGGATAAGACTGAACTTGCCATTTCCCCACCCTCTATATCTACCCCCCTACCTAACACTAATATTAACATCAATGACACCCCAATATCCCTAACAACTTATGTGCGATGCCTAGGAGTAACCTTTGATTCAGAACTTTCCTTTAAACACCACATTAATACCCTGTCTAACTCCTGTCAGTTACAGCTCAAAAACATCTCACGCATTCATCCCTTCCTTTCACAGAACGCTACCAAAATTCTAGTTTATACCCCTATCATCTCTTGACTGGACTACTGTAACATCCTCCTTTGCAGTCTACCAAGCAACCTACTCTGGCACCCCTTCAATCAATCCTTAACTCTGCTGCCAGACTCATTCACCTCTCTACCCGCTTCTCACGTGTTGCCCCTTTCTGTCAATCTTTCCACTGGCTTCATATTACACAAATGAAGCAATTTAAGCTGCTTATCCTACCTTATCCTACAAGGCTCTCTCCATAAAAGCCCTCCCATACATCTCTGATCTGATAAAATGATACCACCCAAGGTGTAACCTCCAATCTGCTAAAGATCTTCTCCTTGAATCTACTCTAATCATCTCTTCCCACACCAGTATTTAGGATGTCCAAACCAACCTCACAACTCACCTTTTCAAGCAAGGATACAATCTGGACCTGGACCCCTCTTACTGACCCATCGTTGACCCGCTAGCTATAATCCACTGACAACTTAGTTACAGCTACTGATCTGCTTCACCTTATGTTTCATCCCCATCTCCTCTACACTGTAAGCTCTTTTGGACAGGGCCCTCCATCCTATTGTACCACAGTAATGCTGTAACTTACACTGAATGCTGCTGGACCAGCACTTGAATTATTTGCACTTTCTATTACTTGCACTGCCCTTATATGTAACATGCAATGTAACTGTTAGGGCCACAGAAGATGTTGGCACTGTATAAATCTACAATAATAATAATAATAATAATAATGATAGTTAGGTACGATAAAGCAAGGAAGCATGTGACTGAGGTCAGGAGGTGTGGTCTGACACTGCACATACACACAGTTCTTAACAAGCTTACATTTACTTTAATACAATTTACTGAAGTTGGATTTTATAGCTTTTTGGTGTTTTTAAGGGGGGATGTTTTCAGATTCTGGACTATAAAAAAATTAGGTTTAGTTCTCCTTTAAACAAGACTGCCATGGGCAGATACTTGTCGTTTTTGATGTTCTATAAGTAATAATCTGTTGGCACCGCCTTAAATCTAAAGGCTCCACTAAGTCCCCTTTATTTGTAAGTTCATGTGCAGAGATCTAATTGAATTATATAAGTTCCTTATGGCAGGTTATAACAAAGATGGGCAACAGACAAAATGCAATAATGCATCACCCTAAATAAATTCCAACAAGGAAATATGAGCATGGAAATAAATACATTATTGATAATACAGTAGTGGGACCACTTCTCTTAATCTTTTTATAAATGAAGTAGAAGCAGTGTCAGACTGGCCCACATGGTTACAGAGAAATTCCCCCAGTGGGCCCACAGTCCATTTACCAGTGGGCTCCTGGTCACAGATTTCCTGGTCGGCCCCAACGATGTTGATTAATATAAGGTGACAAATTTGGAGGGCAATTTGCCAAGAACATGCTAAAATTCTGTCTTAAGCTGGGCACCAACAGACAAATTTTTCACCCCAACCGTTCGCCATTCAGCAGTCCATAGGAGAAGCAGCTGTGCAGGTGTCACAAGAGATACCTGTGCAAACTATTTAATAATTTAGCTGGCGTAAAAGTCATGCTGCTGTTAATCATGTTCCTGATTTACCCAGAACCACAAAATGAATAGAGCTAGGACCTGAGCGATTGCAGGGTAAACTGCCTTTCTGGGTTTTAACAATCCTTGTGCTGTCTATACTATAGATGACTGTATGAAAAATATTTTAGGGTTCTTATACATAACATACTTAGCTGAAGCAAACAGTAGCAGTAATGGAAGACACTGAAGAGGCTGTGCTTACATGGTGATATGATCACTTTTTACAAATATATTAATTGGTCGCACAATAAACTAGTTTTTGCGTTGAACACCAATAAATCATTTTAGAGGACAATCAAACAACCTTAAAGCTTAGTAAATAAGTTTCATCTTCAGGTTAGGAAAGGTTTCTTTACCGTGAAAACGGTGAAACTGTATAATAAAAGCAATTAGTTCAATAAGTTGGGCAAATTATTTTAAGCCCAGTCACCACGTCAAGGTTGCTTTATTTAACTGCTTGAAGCTGACTCTCTAGTTTGAACCTTGACATGGTGACTGGGCTTAAAATAATTTGGCCAACTTATTGAACTAATTGCTTTTATTTATCCAGGGTTTAGCAGACTGTTTGTAGCAGCAACATTATGGAGGTAACCAATATGCAATTAGAATTGTTTGTGCACTAGAATTCTATTTTTTGTATGTTTTACATTTTTGGTCTCTAGTTGCACTTTAATATGGATGTACAACAGCCCAATTTTCTCTATATTGTGTGTTACATTGAAGGTTTGACCAAGCCTTCTGGGAAATTGTACTCCATCCAGAAAAAAAAAAGTACTTTAAACTAGAGAGTCAGCTTCAAGCATCCAGGCCACACAGGAGAAGCTGTCAGCTCATTCAGCTAAAAAGGCAAGTACCAGTAGGTTAGGACCCAGTTAAAGAAAGCAACCTTGACGTGGTGACTGGGCTTAAAATAATTTGGCCAACTTATTCAACTAATTGATTTTATTTATCCAGGGTTTAGCAGACTGTTTGTAGTCGCAGCCTTACGGAGGTAGCCAATATGCAATTAGAACTGTTTGTGCACTAGAATTCTGTTTTTTGTATGTTCATTTGCAAGGTTATGGCCCTGGGTCTTCCTGTATTAAAGATGGTGCTGGTGCTGGAGCACTCAGAAAGCCTGGCAGAAGCAGATTTCCCTATGCTGCCACTCCTCATAGAAATCATATTGGGAGGTAGAAAGTACCAATCCTACCTCCCTGCCTAGATACTTTTCAGTTTAACTGTTTCTGAAAAATGTTTATATGAACTATAATTCTCCTATAAGATTAACTGTTTGCAAATTTTCTTTTTTATGAGTAAATATCAGTTGCCTGTAATCAGGCCAGAGAGGTAGATGTTAGAGAGGTAGATGTTACCTGACAGAGTAAAAGTTAATTGGCTACAGAGGCTTTTGCTGTTTTCGCACGCTGAATAATGGCCGTACAATTGCAACATCAGATGGTCCCAGTTACTGTATAACTGTAACTATATATGAAATAGGTTCTGTTTTGAGTGATTTCCACTGAGTGACACTTGCTTAATTTGTTGTAGTCTCTGCCCTCATTCAAAATTCAGAATGAAATCCGTACTTCATCAATGTTTAAGGATTTTCTTCTATTTCGCTAGAAACCCTCCTGGCATTTTTCAGACTTATTTCAATCCAATATTTCTTACTTTAAACCCAATGGATGTTAAAGGAGGGGCACGGCAGACAATTTTAAATAGATCACAATTGGTTCAGCAGCACAATGGTTGAGCCTTTTAACTCCTTCTAGTAATTGCTGTCGCCTGCGGCTCTCAAAACATTACAAACTTTAAACTGAAATGAAATTACTCACCATTTTATGTCAAATAACACAATTTTATGCATTTCCTGAAATATACTTTTTAAAACTGTATTGTAAAACAAAAATTCCATTTTCTCTGGTTATTATAACACTGCCATGATATGAGTTGACAGTATAAAGACATTTTTAATAAAAAAGAAAGAAAAACACAATTGCACCACTGTATGTCAAATTGGAAAGAATTCATTGTTGAATGGTTTGCCATTGTAAAACACATTATAAATAACATAACTTCAATGGCATGCATTTCTATTTTAAATAACTGTTTATAAAGTATTGATCATTTTATTGAAATTTTATTTTGATGGAAATTGTAGAAACATTTCTACAAAAGCTAGTGATAAAGGATCAAATGGTGTTCTTAATTTCAAATATGTTTTATTATATACTCAATGTATAGAATTCTGCCTTTCTGTCACAAGGCAGAAATGTATAGTATAGTATTGTATAGTAGTATAATATTTGAGGTTGAAAGTATTTGAAAGTCATATGTCGATCTAGTCCAACCTACTCAGCAATTCCCTGCCTAACAGTTGGAAGGGGGGAAAAAACAAAAAACAAGTGGCAATTGGAAATATCCCCGGATCAACTCCAATGCTTTGTATTAATACCAGTAGCATTCTTGGATTTTAGAAACTCATCCAGCTTTTTATTGAAACTATACAATTAACCTGCCATCACCATATCCAGTGTAAAACAGTTTCATAGTTTAAAAGACAATTATACTATTCTCCCCCTTATTCCTCTTTCTACAAAGTACCCAGGGTGAGGACCTAAAACTCTAAGGGAGTTATTCAATAAAAGTTCTTATCATTTAAAATGGTGCTAATTTTGCCCCAACCAATCAGATGTTAGCTTTCATATGTTCCATAAGTTCTGATAGGTTGGGGCAAAATTGGCACCATTTTAAACGATAAGAACCTTTATAGAATCTCCCTGTAAGTCCTCACCTCTGGGTACTTTAGTCTTGCAATACTTACTTGAAGATTCCCGCTGTGCTGTGGTTGGATCCTCCCTACTGTCACTGTCAGTGCCAGTGAGGAGGATCTTCTGTAAAGAACCCAGAGGACTTTTAGGCCTTTTAGGTCCTCACTCTAGGTACTTTGCAGGAATAGATTAGGGGAAAAGGCATGTATAATTGTCCTTTAATGACTCTCACAATGAAAAAACCCTTTCATACTTCCATTTCTTCCAGTTTGAAGGGATGTCCATCCTCTGTCCTCTGACATGTATTAATGCCCCAGAAAGTTTATTTTATGACCCATTAATGTATTTATACACAGCTATCAGATCCTCTTGCATTGACAGTGTAATGCTGCCGGGTTTTTCCCACTGTGTGCACCGTGGTTTCAGTCTGTTATTGGTTTGCATGTGTCCATGGCTTTTCGTGCAGATCGCATGCATGCCAATAACATATTTTGGCACAGAATGCATTGCACATGGAGTATCACGCAACGCAGTGAATTGCAAAATGCATGTGCCACTGTGCGTGATAGTGGGACCTAGCCCTTAGGAGGAAGAAGATTTATAAGATTTTGTACCACAGGAACAACCTGCAGCCCTTCACATACATAATACAATACACACACAATACAATGCACACATACTCATAATACACACACACAATCCAATACACACATACTCATAATACAACACACACACACAATACAATGCACTCATACTCATAATACGCACACAGTACAATGCACACATACTCATAATACAACACATACAATACAATACACACATACTCATAATACACACACACAATACAATGCACACATACTCATATGCACGCACACAATACAATGCACACATACTCATAATACAACACACACACACAATAAAATGCACACATACTCACAATACACACACATAATACAATGCACACACACTCATAACAGTGAGGATAGCGACTGCACGAGAGAGAATGTGAGAGATAGGCATTGCAGAAAAGAGAGACAGAGTGTGAAGCATAAAGGATAAAGACTTCAGGAGAGAGAGGAAATGTAAGAGCTGGAAAACAGAGACTGCAGAAGAGAGAGATAAAGAAGAGACTGCAGGAGAAAAAAAATGTGCGAGATAGAAGATAGAGACTGCAGGAGATAGAGAATGTGTGAGATAGAGACTGCAGGAGAGAAAGAAAATGTGTGAGAGAGATAGAGGATAAAGACTGCAGGAGAGAGGGGGGATGTGAGAGAGAACAGAGACTGCAGAAGAGAGAGAGAGAGGATAGAGACTGTAGGAGAAAGTGTGTGAGAGATAGAGGATAGAGACTGTAGGAGAGAGAATGTGAGAGAGATAGAGGATAGAGACTGCAGGAGAGTGAGAGAGAATGTGTGGGACCTTTACCATCTGTTCTCTTTGATTGGGACCTTTACTATCTCTTCTCACTGTATGGGACCTTTACTGTCTGTTCTCACTGTATGGGACCTTTAATGTCTGTTCTCACTGTATGGGACCTTTACTGTCTGTTCTCACTGTATGGGACCTTTACCATCTATTCTCACTGTATGGGACCTTTAATGTCTATTCTCCTTGTATGGGACCTTTACCGTCTGTTCTCACTGTATGGGATCTTTATCGTCTGTTCTCACTGTATGGGACCTTTACTGTCTGTTTTCACTGTATGGGACCTTTACCGTCTGTTCTCACTGTATGGGACCTTTACTGTCTGTTCTCACTGTATGGGACCTTACTGTCTGTTCTCACTGTATGGGACCTTTACTGTCTGTTCTCACTGTATGGGACCTTTACTGTCTGTTCTCACTGTATGGGACCTTTACCGTCTGTTCTCACTGTATAGGACCTTTACTGTCTGTTCTCACTGTATGGAACCTTTACCGTCTGTTCTCTCTGTATGGAACCTTTACCATCTGTTCTCACTATATAGGACCTTTACCGTCTGTTCTCACTGAATGGGACCTTTACCGTCTGCTCTCACTGTATGGGACCTTTACTGTCTGTTCTCACTCTATGGGACCTTTACTGTCTGTTCTCACTGTATGGGACCTTTACTGTCTGTTCTCACTGTATGGGACCGTTACTGTCTGTTCTCACTGTATGGGACCTTTACCGTCTGTTCTCACTGTATGGGACCTTTACCATCTGTTCTCACTGTATAGGACATTTACTGTCTGTTCTCACTGTATGGAACCTTTACCATTTGTTCTCTCTGTATGGAACCTTTACCATCTGTTCTCACTATATGGGACCTTTACCGTCTGTTCTCACTGTATAGGACCTTTACCGTCTGCTCTCACTGTATGGGACCTTTACTGTCTGTTCTCACTGATTGTGCTAGATTGCTCAACCAAACATATACTTTGCTGCAGATGTTATTTTTTCATATTTTCTTTAATAAATGTGTTAGATATTGTTAAAAGGCATTCCATACGGTTAGATTAGCTTCAGATAGTTTGTTCGGTTAGGCTAGGTTAGACTAGTTAGGTAAGTTAGGGTCCTGTTAAAAGAGTCTACCTTGACGTGGTGGCAGGCACTTTTGGGCAAAATTCTTTATTCTTCTGGAATCATGGTGTGGATAAATGTTTATTTAAAGAAACTGTACAAATAAAGGAAGTTCAAAATGACAAAATGGCTAGTCACGCTCCCAGCCACAAAACATGTGTGGCGCTGGAGAAATGGCGTGTGTGTAGGCAAGGCCCCGCCCACACCATTTCTCCAGCGCCAATCGAAGTTTGGCTCAGATGGCAAAAACCCTAGAGACACCCCTGATTAATAGCCCATGCCCATATTTGAGAAGGCAATAATGAAACGCACGTGTATATACAGTGATATCATATTCACAGGGCGGACCATTTGCTTGACTTAAATATTCAGCATACATATCATTTGCTAACAAAATAAAAATCAATTTAATAATTGCCAGTCTGCATTTATAGGAAAACACAAAACTCATATTAATCTTTTGGCTACCTGACCTTATAGCAACATCACAGATGTGGGTTAAGCATTCCTGTCATGAGGCAGTTCAAAGAGAAGAGAAGTCAAATACAACAGATTTAAATGGTTCAGCATATTTGAAGGTCAGTAAGAAAGGAATAAAGGAGCAATACAATTTTCTTTCATAAATCTATATCATTTACATATCTAAAAATCCACTTTATTTGTACAGGACTTTTAAGTACATTTTTTTTTTTTACTAAAATGGATTGTGATTTAAAGTCTGCAGTGTTCAGAATACAAAATAATTATAGGACTAAGCTAAGAGAGTACTTCATTCTATGAAGGGAAGAAAGATAATGATAGCAGGCAATCAATAATCTAATATATATATTTAATTATTATTATTCTACAAAAGAATAGATGGGTGCACTAGATAAATGAGAGGTAGTAATTCTATGAAAGGCAGTTTAAAAGAAAAGTAGTTTAAGCAATTAATTTTTATATTCTAGGAAAGGACTTGTGTTTAGCCAGGGTATAAAAAATAAAGAGCAGTCTATTCTCTTTTACCTGCCAAGTTTCACTAAAATTGCCATTGGCACTTTCACTTAAACAGAACTACAGAACTAAAGCTTTAATATGAAACTAGGGGTGAAAAAAAGGCAGCAAAACAGCCCCTGAATATATATATATATATATATATATAATTATATATATATTATTTAATATATATATTTTTTTTTTTTTTCCCAAAAAAAAAAAAAATTCAAATATTACCAAGTTAGAACCGGCCATATTGAAATGTTATATCATCCAAAGTCCTTCTCATTTGGTTTCAACAAACATGTCTATTGGTCAAATAACCTGTCTGGCTCAATTTGCTTTATTATTATTATTATTATTAAGAATTTATATAGTGCCACCATCTTCCGTGGCACTTTACAATAACATAGGGGTATATTTATAAACGATCGCTATTTTCGCCATTTCGCTATCACAGGACATCGACATGACAAAGGACGCTATTTTGGCCTTGTTTATAAAAACGCTTGTTTTCACTTTCGATTTTGCAGAAAAGTAACGCTGCGGCGATGTGTGATGGTAATATCGCCTTATTCATTATCATATCCTAATAATCCTATTAATAGAAAAGAGGAAAATCGCCTTTGTGAGTTTTACAGTATTTATCACATCCTTATAAAAAAGACAAAATTCGCCTGGGTGAGTTTTACACTATTTATCATATACTATTATCATATTTTTTGCTGAAAAAAACACCACATGTTCAGTGTGTATTACCCATTTGATACTAATTTGAAAATCCACCAGGTAGTATTACCTATTTATGTTTGTATATGTTTATTTATATAGTGCCACTTGGGGACGCAGCGCTGTACAGTATTAAAATACAATAAAGTCATACAAGGGGGATAAATACATAGATAGTTCAGTACATAAATATATGCACCCACCTGGGGATTAGTGTGCATATGGACTGTTTATGATACATTTGGATTCTATTTACTTCACCCGTGTTGCACCTACCCCACCATCTAGTGATGTCATGAAGGGGGTGTTACCCTCGAAACGTCGTATTTGCTGTTTGATGTTTGGCTTACAATAAACATTCTATTTTGGAGTGCAGTCCACCTTGTATCTATTTGATTGCCTTGTTCCCTTTGAAGTAGGGGAATTGGACTCTCTGCACCCACCTGGGGATTAGTGTGCATATGGACTGTTTATGATACATTTACATATACACAGATACACACAGATACAATGGAATGGGTATAAGTGCTGGAGTGAGACGTATGCAGTGCAAATAAAACAATCAACAATTTAACTTTTTGCCATATTTTCAGCATTATTATTGCTACTTTTTGTTACATAATTTTCGACTTTGATGAAAATTTGCCTTTTAAATAACTTTATAAGAAAAGTTTAAAAAAGTGTCAAGTATGGTGGCAAAAAAAAGCAAAAATAATGAAAACCTTAAAAAAAAAAGGAATTAAAAAAAGCGAAAAAATGTATAAAAAAGCAAAATCTGAGATTGTATTACAGTAAATGCTGGAAAATAGTCTAACACCCCCCTGGGTACTTATTAGTATTGAGAAACAATCCACAATGTATTGACACCTTCCATGGACCCATTGGCAGGCTAAATAAATGGCCACTTATGCATTTTCGCCACCTCAGACTTGGCAAATTTGAGTGGCAGAACTTAACACAATAAAGCACTTTTCGCCATTTTATAAATATGAATGAGCAGTTACCACAGCGATGTATAGCGAAAAGCGAAAAGTAGCGGTAATGACTTTTTGCCACTGGTTATCACTTAATAATAATTATAAATAGTGAAAAGTCTTAATTTGGCAAAAAGGCTGCGATAATGGAGGCGAAAAGTTTAACAAACTATTATAAATATGCCCCATATTACGGACTGCACTGATGCCTTGATGCCTTGCAGCACTGAAGTCCTGAGTACGATTCCACCTATGGACACATCTGCAAGGAGTTTATATGTTCTCCCCGTGCTTGTGTGGGTTTCATCCAAACACTCTGCTTTTCTCCACAATCATAAAGACATACTGATAGGTTGTATGTGTCAAATAAATGTGCTTAGATTGTAAGCTCTTCTGGGCAGAGCCTGATGTGAATGTTTACATGTAATTGTAAAGTAGATGTTGGCGCTATATAAATCCACAACAATAATAATAATTACATACAAGGGTAATACATATTGTACAAAGTCATGCATATTACATACAAAGTCAATGCCCATAATATAAGTATACAGAGTGATAATTTATTTACAGTAATACCATGATACAATAGGAAACAACAACAACAATAGGACCCTACCCAAAGAGCTTACCGTCTAGAGGAAATAGGGATGAGACATAAGATGAATTGAATTGATAGGCTATAAATAGATTGGCAGTTTAGTGTAATCAGTGGTGGATCAGGTTGGGTCAGTGAGAGGGATAATGTCTAGGCCAGGTTTTATGCTTCAATAGCAAAGGGGCAGCATGAGCAAATTCCTGAATGGAAGAAGAGGTGATAATGCCTGGGGTGGTATTTGTGGCTCTGAGATGTATAGAGGGGCTGTATAGGACAGTGCTTTTTAGGATAGGGTTAGAAGCTTACCATCACAGACAATTTAGTATTGGTTTAAAATTTTCTCCACTAAAATATGATGTTTTCGTAAAACCATTGGTTTGGTGATCTTTTTAAGCCTTTTCTTATGTTAGCCATAGTCATTGTGATACTATCATTTGATAAACATTATTGGCCAATTTTGGTTACGGACAGCACAAATGGGATTATTTTTGTTTTCAGAGTGTCCCACCTTTATTAAGAAGGAGAAATCTGCTTTATATTGCTTTTATTATCCTTTTGCTTAATTTTTCAAATTAAAGCTCACTAAACCTAAAAGTCTGAACTCCCTTAAGAACAGTGGTGGAGTAAGATTAAATTGGTTAAACAGAATTTATGTTCATGCAACCCTCTGAAGAATTTGATGAGGTAACTGCCATTGCCAAGATGCTTGCTTTCTAGTATACCTTGTACAGCCCATGAAACAGGTTTGTTTGCATGTGTATCTTTTAGCCTTACTTCACATAATCCAAACAAACATTTTTGGTTGCACTGGGCAGGATTTGCTAGGGACTTGTGCTGGGTAGTGACCTACTGAAACAATTTCCTGCAGTATAATTTATATGCCCCTGGGACTAGAATGCTGGGAGGTACAGTAATGCACCAAAACATAAAGAAAACAAAGGGTGGAGTAGATTCAAAGTACAGCATTGGAAACAGTGTAAAATTAAAAAATTAGTTTGTCAGCATCAATATTAAAATTACGGCTAATGCGTTTCGTACTCCATTGAGTAATTATACATAGGCAGATTACATCATACTATATATGTGTATTTTCTACCTCCTGAACATGTTGGGAATCCTCCCACTCTTAAAGGTACATATACGCTCAATCAAAAGTGCTTATATCCTCTTTACACGTGGAATCATTTTCGTTTAAAGTATTATCTTGGCTGTATTAAATTAATTGATCTCTAGCAGATAATGATAATGATTTGTGTTTCTTCCCTTCACCTACCACCCACAATCATAAAAAACGTAAAAAATATTAACTAAAGCGAAACATAAGAATGAAAGAGAAAGAAAAGATTAGAACATTGCTAAATATATTTGTGGTATATGACATTGGTAAGGAAAAACTATGAGCTAAGGCTAAAATGTTTTTACTACATTCAATGGCATTTCACTATAGAGTAGAGCGTTTGCCTTCCTTTTGTTAAAAAAAAAGGTTTATGTGTAATAGTCTGTATTAAAGTAGATAAACCTGGTGAGTTTGAATACAGATTGCATTTTTATGATGTTTGCTTCTTATGCTCTCCTGGGTTTGTTCTCAAGCTTCTATAAATCTCTTCATGTCCTGTCGATCCCTCTTTGAATTACAGAGAAATGCTTTGTCAGTAATTTATAAGGAGCTCTTGAGAGTAGAGGGTGAATTCATGAACTCTTGGTGGTATTCTCAGATATTCTGCATTGAAATTGCATGTCTTATACTCACATATTCAATACATTTTATTAAATTATCCTAACTAGAAATAAACAATTTTTTTAGCAGACTAAGGTATGTACACTTATCAACTATTGTACTAGTTGAGGTGTGTTGTCTACATCTTTTTTAGTAAAAGTTTATTCCTCCATCACATTGAGATCTTCCTTAGAAACAACATGAATACTAGCTATATTCTAAATAAAATAGTGTCGGTAGCTGATTCTGTTGAAAAAAATTGAGCATTTCTGTAAATAACAGACTTTGTAAGCAAAGTAAGGTGGTGTCAGCCAAACAAACAAACGCTGCCCTTTGAATTATGAGAATGGTCCAGCAAAGTTGGGTTTGCTGTCTCTGCTTTTTATGATGACTGCTCTGTGTGTATAAAGGTTACTATGGTTTCTTTGATTGTTGGGTTACCGGTAATAGATGGTACTAGGTAAGACATTGTAGAAAATAGGATCAACAGAAGTATATCATGCTATTCAAAGTAGGAGTTGTGCTAGCTTTAATGGTGTGAGCAACACGTTTTGGACCTGGTGTGGCTTACACCATTAAAGCTAGCACAATCTCTACTTTGGATTGTATGAAATTCTTCTGTTAATCTCATATGCTACATTGTTTTACATAGTACCTTCTAGTACTCCCAACCAGTACGTGGCTGTACAAAGCTTTGCATCCTCTCTGCTGGTTTACTTAATTAAATGATATGTAATTCAATTTGTTCCCATTTTTCTGGTATTAGTGCAAGACTATTGGGTATCAGATAGATGATGTTTTAGTACAAAGTGAACATGTAACATAATAGCTCACAAATTTAAAAGAAGACTTCTGAGTAATTACTATGTTTCTATGGTAGTGGTAGCCCTTGAGCGAACTCTGTATCTTCTATGGGGCTTTTAACAACATTGCACAGTGCATCTGCTAAATGCAGATCTAGGGTGAAAGTTGTAGACCATTTTTTTTTTTTTGCTTTATGGAGCCAATACAATGTAGGCTTCTGGTCTGCACAATGAAGTGCCTTTCGTTGACTTTTTATATTAGAGACTATCAAAATTGTAACAGTTTTAAAATGCAGCTCCAGGAAATTGTATGTGGGACTAACACAAAGAAAATGTAAATAACGATTGAATGTCCATTTGTCAAAGATCATGCTTGCACAAATCCACAGTTTATAGTATTTGAGTATTTGAGGTATTCGAGGTTGAATAAAGACATACGTCCATCCAGTCCAACCCATCTGGCAATATCCTAATTTGCTGCCTAACTGTTGATCCAGAGGAAGGCAAAAAAACCACCAAATTTATGAAGGGGGAAAAAAATTCCTTCCTGACTCCAAGTGGCAATCGGAAATTTCCCTGGATCAACTCTACTTTATGTATTATGTTCTTCAAGGAAACCTCTGTCCACAGTGGCAAGACATTTCAATGACCACCATGGATGCAGGAATACATTTTTACAATGTTTCACTATTAAAAAGATACAAGAATGTATGGGAAAGGGTAAACATGCTTGCTACAGAGAGAATAATTCTTGATTTTTGAACTGGGTTCCCTTAGCCCTAGTGTCAGGAATGAGGAATTCGACTTTGGTGTTTTTATCTGATGCTATTTGGTATCTATATGGAGTATGTCAGCTGGATATGGTTGGTAATCCCTTTAAGGAAATCAATATGGAAGGCTAAATGTGACTGATAGGGGTTGGCTGGATATACAGAACTGGATCACTTGATTATGAATCTTAAATTAAAGGGTATCTACGCTAATAAAATTCTGGACTTCTGGGAATCCCGTTCTTCAATAGAACAAACAGGAGCCAGGAGAGATGGTAAGAAACGTACCTGCTCGCTCACTCCTCCAACGTGTAGTCTGACGGACTCTTCTATGCGCATGCGCAATCTATTTGGCTTTATACTTCAGATGTGGAAATCTGAAATATATTGCAATATATGAAAATATGATTAAGTAAGTATTGGTACCATTGATTTTTACGCCTAGTCTAGGCTGAATTACATTTTGTCAGATAAGGGTATGGCATTTCATCTTTTGAAAAAAAGTGTTTTTGGCACTAAACCTTATCATGTTATTTAACAGTTGACCATGACGAGTACATTCAGAGGACAATGTAAATAAAATTAGTTGAATGACATAGGGTAAGCAGATGAAGTACTACGCATTGACTTGACTACAGAATGACGCACGCACTCACTTGTGGCATGCGCACACATTAATAGGTTTCTGTAGAAGACCCGTATGAACAAAATGTGTCTGGTCTGTTCTGGTTCCACATACTTGTATTGATAGCTGAAGTCAGCCACATGGCCTCATAACCTGTCATGAAATCCCATCTCCCCCACAACTCGTGCAGCACCACAATGTACTGACTGACTGATGAAAAGGGTGACTTTTAGCATTTATGTAGAAAGGAAAATAAGTATTTTTGTTTAGCACTGTGCACTTTAGCCTATTTATTCTCTGGTTGCATCTACTGAATTGTACATTGATTCATTATTATCACTGTGCACTTTAATACTATTTACCATTACTTGCTTTCCATGAATTACATTTTTGCTTATTATTAAATAGGAACATGATGATGTTATCTGATGGTTTTATTTGACTGTGTATTAAAAGTTTTTTTTTTTATACAAACATCACACATTTTATGGTTATATTCAGCGCCTTTCAGTGAATGTCACCAAGGGATTAAGTTAGTTAGGGTTCAGATATTTACATATGAGAAAGGGAGCTATAACCTGAACTCAATCCTTTGGTCTGCAATGTATAATTTTCACTACAGCCATGTCTTTGGCAAACTTTTCTTTTGTTGTTATCTAGCAAGAAGGCTTATAAGTAGAAGAGCGATTAAAGGAAATGTACTGTACTGTTTTAGGAGTAATTTGGTAGTTTCTGAGCAATAAACAATGTAATGTGGTAAATAGCATATCCACATTTTTCCTTTGCTTTGGTTCAGCGATTTCTACACATATAGTCAATGAGTATAATTCATCCATTCTGTCATCTTGCTGTTCAGGAATCGTAGAGAAAAAAATAGCAGTTCATGGGATTCCAGGCATCTCAAAATGCATGCTAGGTTTGGACAGTTTTAAAGGTGAATCACTAGATGAGAATTCACTTTAATAAGTTCTCAAGAGATTTGGGTTTTGGTGTCTGTTCACACTTTTACTTGTTATAAAAACCTTTTGCACTCAAGTAATTCAGTATTCATCAGTAGGAACGTCAGTTTTGTGAAAAATGTATTTTAAAGAAATGAAATATGTATAACATTGTTCGATTTTAGAACATTAATTATAAATTTGCAGTAAAATATATATGCATTTATTTTTACACAGGAAAAGACTTATTCAATTTTTAAATTTGTATTTTTTTAACCAGATTTTTTAAAATCTACTTTAAGTAAATATTATTTGTTAAAATGAATACTAGATTGAGCTTAAAGATCTAGAATCTAGCAAAATATATAGTTCTTAGCAAACAAAGGCAGAGAGGCAATAAAGTAATAAAGTTTAATTGTTAGAAAATTATTATTGTTTATAAAATGAAAAAAAATGTCTATTAATATTTAATTATCCATGAATAATTTTTTGGCTAAAGATAAGTTCTGTCTAGTCTGGTCCAGGCTACTGCTCTCTTCTTTATTTCTCTAACTATCGACAGCATTTCTTTAAACCTCTTCTGTTTCCCACCGTTCTTGAAAACTCTAGCAGGATACATTAGATATAAGGCATAGGGCACTATTTTCGCCATTTTTTTGACAAAAATTATATTGAACAATCCTGCAAAGTGTAAAAGCAAAAGGCAATTTTTCACCATGCTATGAGTGAATAGCGGAGTGAGCCACAGAAATGTGGTTTGGCGGCAGATGGGTAGTTTTTTAACCCAGAAAGAGAAAGTATTAGTATACTGACATCTCAAACTTACTAGCAGATACAGTATGTGCATTTTAAAAAATGCTGGGAGGGGAACCTAATCCCTTTAAAGGTTATACCACACTGTAATTTGAGTTTTCATTTCTTAATTTCTTTTGTAAATATCAATTTATTAGCAATGTATTGTGGGTTGATGGTTTTGTATAGAAAGACATAGCTACCCAATTAGTTTTTCCTGGATGTCTATTTTCTAAAACTGTATGATATCCAGGGCTAACCTTACTTCTAAGGACACTGGCAGATCATAAATATATTTATTTATTTTTGTGTCAGAACTAGCAAACAAAAAGCTCATATTGCACTGTTTGTATTTGCTGGTCTATTGAAGCTGCATAGTATGTAAAGCCATACATGTATGAGGAGATTAGTTATAAAGGGTTCCATCACCAAAATAAATGGGAAACCTTTGCTACCCAATATCATATTGTGTTATCGTGGGTTCCCCTCACCCTTTTTTTAAACAGAGCTTGTATTGTTTCCTTAACCGAATATATACAATGTTTAGCTAAATTTTGTGCTACTAATGTAGTGTGAAACATAATGTAAAGTAGATGGAACTGATATACTGGTGCATCTTCCCTGGCCACACTCTGTTACAATTATATCACAGTAGTGTGGTCCAGTAAAATGTGTCAGGATCATGGTATTGTGCCAATAATGTAGGGGGTAATTCTCATACAGCTGCTAACTAGAGGAACAAGAAAGCAGAGAGAGAAGTAACAAAACATCAGGCAGAATTTTAAGTTTGAGTTATATCTTTCAGATTTCTAACTATTGCAGTTATAGGGTTTGGGTGCGACACAATTTTTCATTTAAATGTGATCTCCACTGAGATGCGCATGCGCAGAGAAGACAGAGTCCGTCGGGACCTGTCAGACTATGCGGCAGAGGAGCAATCTGTCGGGTATGTAGCTCACCTTCTCTCCTGGCTCCTGATCATTTTATTGAAGAACAGGAGGTAAGACAGCTCCTTTACCTCCCGTTCTTCAATAAAACTAAATGGCCAAACTTTAATTTTTTAGTGGAGATACCCTTTAATATGTGAACTTGTCCTTTAAACCATAAATTCCATATTAGTAGATCTATAGGGATTTATGTATTTGTTTATATATTTCCCACCATGCCATTCACAAATACCAACTGCCACCATAACAGTTACAGCAAAACTGGACTTAGCAAGGGTTTATGATGATAAGTAACTTGAATGACAGCTGCAATGTAAGATACTTCAGATTGGATATCTAAAGGGTACAGATTAAAAAAATGTAACAGTGATAGTTTCCAGTAATGGGCAATTAAAAGAAAAAAATTCAGTATTGATGCGCTTAAAGTGTATCTCCTCCAAAAAAAAGGAGCTAAATCTTACCACCCTTTTTTCAATTAAACGATCAGGAGACAGGAGGAAAGTTAGAGAACTTTCCTGCGATCACACTCCAGTGCTGATCCTCTGACAGACCTTTGCAATATATGTTCCCGAGCGTACATTGCAAAGCATGTCAGAGAATCAGCGCTGGAGCGTGATCGCAGGTAAGTTCTCTAACTTTCCTCCGGTCTCCTGATTGTTTAATTGATTAATAAAGCCCACATTAGCAGAGTCCTAAAAACTGGTATTTGTTAAAAGCCTTGTAAAGATAAATACATTCTGACTTCCCAGTTCCTGTTAAGCACAAAAGGGGGGCTGTGGGAGCACTCCTGTGGCAAAATTACTTTATAACAAATAGTGGAAGTGCTACTTATCTGACAAAAATATTAGACCAAACAAGAAAAGAGATGATCAATGCACATTCCTGGGCCCCATATATCATAATATCTATGCTAGTGCAAACAGTAAAAACATGGGGGTTTTTAGTTACAATTTTATGCATAAAAAGTTAACCCCAGTATGGAAGGTCCTAACAATTTACCTTGGGTCATTTATGTGGGCTGACACTCCCTGCTTGGTTGCATTTTCGTGGGAAGGTTGTCTCTCTGACCTTGCGTTGGATTAGTATTGAAGGCTATCACTTCCCCCCGCCTACTGGCTTTTAACAAGGAGGGAAGAGGCCTCTCATCCAATGCTTAGTATTCAAGGCATAGGACCACCAATTAAAGGGACGTGCTGGGTGGTATATACTATCCTTCCATCACTAAACCCATAATGGGATAATACAATTTGTCACTATAAATGTTATTTTATGTGTTCCATAAAATGTTATGTCATTTAATTTAAGAACCTAAAAATGTATTTCCAATTCAATTTATCATTTGTGTAGCACAGTTAGATCTACTTAACCTTGGAAACTGTTAAATGTTAAGATAAAATCTGTACCATGTTAGCAATACTAAAAAACAAATCAGCACTTCCCTACTTACAGAAAAAGCTTTTTCATAGCAGCCATGGGGTAGATGTATACAATTCAGGTACTTTATATTTTATGAACATCATTGAAAATTATATTTAACTAGAATACTACTGTCAGATCTTTCTGCCTTCCAATTGGGCCTCCGAGAGCATGTTGGAATCCTGTAACTTTTCATTGTATGAGAATGCTTAACTGTGTCAGATGACTGGATAAAATGAAATTATTGAAATGCAGATTATTAATCTAATAATAGTTCTTAGAATAAAAAGATGGTAGAGTATGACTGTAGAAATGTAGAGATTCTGATTCATTTTGTTGATTGTATTATCTATTATATATATATATATATATATATATATATATATATATATATATATAGTAAAGGACAACTACACTATAAATATTAACTTTTTAGAAATGAAAATTACCTGGGATAGGGAGGTGGGATTGATTATTCCCACCTCCCAATATTGTTTCATTAGGGAGGTACAGCAGTTTTCAACTGGCAGGTTATGGCTCTGGACCTTCCTGTATTAAAGATAGTGCTAAAGCATTCAAGCCTGGCAGAAGCAGTTATCTTTGTGCTGACACTCCTCATAGAAATTATACTGGGAGGTAGAAAGTACCAATCCTACCTCCCTGCCCAGAGTACTTTTTATTTTAACTGTTTTTGAAAAAAGTTTGTTTGCACTATAGTTCTTGACATTAAAGGTATTACTTATAATCTGCCATTTTTAATGATTCTTTTTAGATTTTTATGTTATGCTTTTATTATTATTTTTTATTTATAGCATAATAATATTAACTTGTACAATCTGCTGCTCTGCATTGTCAGAAGCTGCTTACCTGGTTTCCGATCCCATGGCGTCCCCATTCATCTGGAACTTCGCAAACCACACAATCGGACATGCACGAGCAGTCGTTCACGCACCAGTCCGTAAGTGCGCCCACCTATCCATTCAATTGGTTGCCTTGGCTTGGCGCCAAATTCAAACTTTACCTCTGCTTACTTGCTCTCTGCTTGGGTTTCTGTTGGCTGTGATTGGTCCTAGGTTCCTATTTAGGTTCTGGCTCTTCCTGGTCTCATTGCACGTTATAGTTTGTGGTTTACCCTTGCTCGAGGTGTGATCTTTGTCTTAGCTGTGTACCAATTCCTACCTGTTATCCATTCCGATTGTTCACTGCCTGTCCTGACCTTTTGCATGACCTTGATGACGCTTTTGCTCTACCCTTCTGTACCTCATCTCGCTGACTGATCTATTGTGTACTGACCCTTGGATCCATCCCTGACTCTGCTTCTAATTTGGTACCATGCTGTTGTCCAGCTCTGAGATGGTTGCGCCATGTCCGCCAGTTACGTTCCTGGATTCCTCGTGTATTCTCAGCTCAGATACCCCACACTCTTAGTCCCAGGGCCTCTCGGCAAACGGGGGCTTGTCTATTGGTGAAGCGAGTGGTGTTAGATCAGGGTATCTGGGCTGAAAGAATACACGGAGATACGGACTGTCACACTGGTATGTGGAGATTAGCAATGTAGGTTAATATGGGATTAATACTTTTTTTTATACGTGGAAGTGTAATACTAGATAACCAGAACTGTAAATGCAACTGAGCCTACTTATGAATATAAAATTATGAATATAACAGTTTATCTTTGGGTACTTAACTTTAAAGGAGAACTAAACCCAATTATTTTATAATACAGAATCTGAAAACAACCCCCCTAAAAACATCAATAAGCTATAAAATCCCACTTCAGTAAACTGTATTAAAGTAAATGTAATCCTGTTAAGAACTGGATGAAGTTCTTGAAAAATATATGTGGGTCAAACATCTAGGGAACTGAAAATACGTTTAAATGAACATAAACGGGACATTAGAAATAAAAATCATGCAAACCCAGTGGCAGAACATTTTAGTAAAGAGGGTCATGCAGTATCTCAAGTAAGATTTCAGGTGTTAGAACATGTTCCAAGAAGAAGGAGAGGTGGAGACAGAAAAAGAGATCTTCTAATTAATGAAGCAAGATGGATTAGAAAATTAGATTGTCTCCAACCTAAAGGGTTGAACAAAGAGTATGATGTGAGGTCTCTGGTATGATATGTTTTTAACTGTTTGGTTACATTGTATTTAATGTTTTAGTAAATTTGTTACTTTGTTATATCTTGTGGCCACTAGAGGGCATATATTGAATGGATATAAAGAGGAAACAATAGCATGACTTTCTTGTTAGCTTGACAAAGGATCTGGGTGGTCCGAAACGTTGTTGGTTCAGTTCTGTGATAATATAGCCATGCAATGGCAAAAAATGTAATCAGACTTTTAAAGGAATTTGAAATAAATGATATGTTTTATGAGTGCTGCTCACTTGGAATTTTTCTGAAGAACTGGATGAAGTATCTGTGTGTATGTGCAGTGCCACACCTCCTGACCTTAGTCACATCCTTGCTTGCTTTATCTGTCCTCTAAAAGGATTAGCTAGAGATTAATAATGGGTGGGACCAACTGTAACAAGTTTCTGCCATAGCAAGGACTGAGCATGTGCAGAACATAATGGTCGATGACCAAACTGTGTCATACTAGAATTCTGTGAAGTAAAGCACAAACCATATGTTATTTAGGCTCATTTCCTAGCGCCCATATCAAAATTAGGGGATAAGAAATAGATTACTTGTTTTATATCAAGGTGTTTTGCCTTCTGGTACAGTGCTGTTTTGTGGCTTTAGTTGTCCTTTAAAATATTTACTTAGAATTCATAATTGCTAGCTAGTTGCCAATCCTGATCAAATAAAAAGAATGTCATGTTTTAGAACCGTTGAGAAAAGAATAGCACATTTTTCTTTGATGCAGTGTACACGTCTTCTTCCATTGATTGAGGAAATAAGATTTACCAGAGCGTAGCCACTCTTAGTATATCTCCTAAGATACATCTCCTTAGTATATCTCCTAAATTTAATAGTCTCTTTGCATCCCTGGGTAAATCCTAAAAGAGCCATAAAGCCGCTATTGAATAGCTGCCTTGCACAAGCAAAGGGTTTTGCTAAACGGTATTGAACAAATTCACGCGGCTGCAGCTCTGTGGGAATTGGGACCACTATCTTTAAGACTAGGGCACCATACAATAATTTTAAAAGAAGTGCATTTATACTATTTTGTATTTGTGTCCCTGAAATTGAGAATTGTGCACTTATTGCAAAAAACAGTAAAACCTTCGTTTCAACTTGTATTATGTAATTAAAATAATAATAAATAATAGTTTGCTTACCTGTAAATGTATTAATTAATTTGCCCTGAAAAACAGTTAGAATAATAGTAAAATGCTAAACACCAAGGCCTACGTACTTGCATAAGTAACATTAAATAGATTTTGGTGGCAAATTCTTTTATTATATAAGTTGAATAGATGTCTTAATTATGTACGTTTTAAAAATATACAGGACACATTGCTATTAGTAATTAAAAGCAAAGACAATATCTTTTTAATAAAAGTAAAAAATAAAAGGAAGTCTGGGGAAATAAACTTGCAACCTCAGTCTTGCTAAAAGCAAAGTATTATGCTACTATCCCTATTGAATTTTGAGCTACCAGAACACCTACAAAAAATTCAGGTACATTTAAAACTTTATATTTTGATAGAAACAGAAGCAACCCCCCCCCCCCCCAATAAAAAAGTAAAATCAGCTGACTATTTTCTATTGCCCGAGGTAGGCTGTATGCAGTGCATGCTGCATTCAGTGTTGTTTAAGTCCAAGTTCTTTCAAACTCAAAAAATCCAATTTGAACTCGGGTTTGAGTTAGATTTCTAGTCTATCTCTTTTAACCAGCTGGCCTTCATAGAGAGTTGTGTCATTTGAAAGGAGGAGTTGTTTACAAGCTGTAGGTGGGATGCATAGCCTGAGTAAAACAAATACTGGAATAAATCGCGGTGGAGCGAGGAGGAGCATGTAAGTATATCTCTGTGTGGGAGCCAAATTAAAGCTTTTGACTAAAACAAACTTTAGGTTTTGGGGGGTAATCTACAATATATTCATTTTTGAAAAGAGCAATGGACATTCCCTTAAATTGTCACAGAAGGTGTGCTGGCAGGCAGCTAAAGATCCTAGTAAGAGGTCATTAATGGGTCACATATTACAATTTCTGGAGTGACAGGTCTTTCCCTGTAAATGCTGTGATTAAAATGATGATTTCTCAGGATCTACAGCCCATATTTAAAATCTGAAATACATACAATACAAGGATTGTGGAAGCACTCCAATTAGGCTAATTTACAACTACATTTAGTGGAAGTGCTACTGATCTGGTCAAACATTTATACAAACATAGAAAAGATAATCAATGCACATTCCTAGGTCCCATACAATATCATATTATCTGCACACTGGCATACTTTATAAACAAAGGGGTTTTAGTATACATTACTGTGATCACATGAATGAAAAGCCTTCCTACCACGTCAAGGTAACTCCAGTCTGGAAGGTCCTAACTTCTAACCTTTTTAAATTTCCTCTACTTCAGTTACAATTAGCAAACTTTGTAACCCTCATTCTTACACACTGGATCCATATAACAGGCTCTCTCACTTTCCCCCAGCCCTTTGGTTTTTTTAAAATGAGGGAAGAGGCCATCCAGTACTTTTTATTAAAGGCATAGGACCTCCCATAAAAGGGGTGTGTTGGGGGTGCTATTACCACATGGAGGCTTGACCAAGCCTCCCAATAAATACATACAATACAAGGATTGTGGAAGCACTCCAATTAGGCTAATTTACAACTAAATTTAGTCAAGGTGAGTCCAGTGTGTAAGAATGAGAAATGCAAAGTTTGCTAATTGTTATTGAAGTAAAAGAAATTTAAAATAGTTAGGACCTTCCAGACTGGGGTTACCTTGACGTGGTTGGAAGGCTTTTCATTCATGTGATCACAGTAATGTATACTAGAACCCCTTTGTTTACAAAGTATGCCAGTGTGCAGGTAATATGATATTGTATGGGGCCTAGGAATGTGTATTGATTATCTTTTCTATGTTTGTATAAAATCTGAAATATATATCTATCAGAGCAAGTGTAACTTATTGCCCCACTGAGACAGGTAGCACAAAGCTTAACTTAAGCTGGCCATACACTAGGCAGACAATAAATAGATTTGAGATATCTATGTAATGTCTAAAGACCACATTTTACAAGCAGCATTTCTTATCTTGAAATATTTCTATCTGAAACATCTCAAGATAGCGGTGGATCATGTGAAGGGTAAATTCTACTTACCCTCGTCCCTGGTTCCTGCTCAGTTGATTGAAGAACAGGAGGTAAGACAGCTTCTTAAGCTCCCGGGCTTTAATCAATACTTCACTTTTCGAGTGAACTATTTCTTTAAGAAATAGTAAATAATGTGTAACTTACTTACCTATTATCATTTCAGTAAAAAGAACATTTCTGGCTGCTGTGGTCTGGAACATTGTTAATTAATAAATAGCAGGATGTACTAATGTTTACCTAGTTTTCTATCCTGGCTCCCAATCAGCCTTTGATGATATACCTGTGTGTATCCATGTTTGGTTTTGCAAAATAAAAAATCACCTTGTTTGCAACATTCTTTTTAAAAAACATAATGAATTTTGCTGAATTTGTTGTGAGAGAAGA
Organism: Hymenochirus boettgeri; assembly: GCA_019447015.1. Lineage (NCBI taxonomy): Eukaryota > Metazoa > Chordata > Amphibia > Anura > Pipidae > Hymenochirus > Hymenochirus boettgeri. Next base: position 162,427,807 of record CM033470.1, read on the forward strand.
CGTTACAAATTGAGAGTTCCATTGCAGTAGATCATTTTGTCTGGAAAATGTGCACTAGCTGCTATGTTATCTGGGTTAATCTTTTTAGAAATCTGTAAATATGTCTGTCTTTCTTAATTTAGATTTTCTTATTCATTTTAGTCCTTTTGTGTCAGCAGAGGGCAGTGGAACTTTATTTTCCAGGTATCTCCTCTTCTGCTATTCTGAGGGCTTGTCAAGCTTTTCTCTAGGGCCAGCCACAAAAATGTTAAACCAGGGGTCAACTATGAAGCATTAGACAAGGGGAACACATCTCTCTAGTTCAAGGGGAACATTTTTCTCCTTTCTTTTATTTCCCTTACATTTTATTGTTTCTTGCCTTTTTATTCTGTTAGATCAACTGGGCTTGAAGTCTGGTTCTGGCTTTCTCAGTTCAGAATGACTTGTACAATTATTTGGTACAATGTTCTAGTACAAGTAATTCTGAATTGAGAAAGCCAGTTGGATGACTAGTGAAATGTCTTCAAGAACTAAACCTCAAGTCCAGTTGATCTAACTGAATATAACAGATTAAATCAATAAGGGCATTTTTAACAGTGAAGTCCTAAACAGGCAAATCATTGTTGCCCAAAACCACAAGATAAATCTTTATGATTAAGGGGGCATTAATCATAACTTATAGCAAATAAATATAGAAAGGTACAGTACAATACACTCCATTTAAATAATAAAACCATACAATCTGTATACTAAAACATATGGCAACATTCTTAAAATTAAATTACCATAAAACTTACAATAATTATCTATTTCATTAAGATATTGAAATACAGAATGAATATTTTGTACCTGGCAGCTCAAATAGATGTATTAAAGTAATTCTGATGTGACCGTTTTTTGATGATTTTGCATGGTAAAGTCATATAACTTTGATGGTCCTGATATTTGGAAGCCCCCACAACCATACGCCAATAATCTTGGAAAGCAATAGGAATCACCTCTGACGTCAACTACCAAATGATTTGTGGCTTATGGTATTTAAACAGCATTTTTGCACACCTGTTTGCCGCCTAGAGATGAAACATCTAATATTGTATTTTTGAAACAGTCCTTTATTAGTATAAGTGCATCACTATCTCCTGTGTGATAATATATTCTCCTTATTGCAAGCCTTGCAGTTCAACCTAAAAGCTGGACCTCTAATACCTCATACTGCAATGTAAGTTGATGTTATAGATACAAATATAAAAAAGGGGGAAAAGTGTACCTACCAATAAAGCGCTTACACTTGAGGTTATAAAGATTAAAAGTACCTTTATTGACACAAATCCATAACCACACATAGTTACATGTATATACAATTTTGGTAATATTCCCTGCACTCCTCTTTACTGCTAACCACTAGCAGTTACTTTTCCAGTAGCCTATGTTTGTTTGAAGAATGCACTCTAGAAGGCTTTGTTCATTTGACTGGTTTATTGGTGACATGCATGCACAACGTTTCGGGGAGTGTCCCCTTTTTCAGGTGCATAATTACAACACACTTAGTGCAACCTTATATACATGTATCCCCACCCCTTTTATGGAGTGGCTTTTACACTTCAACTTTGATTAATTTAACTCACATCTATTTTAAATATTCATACTGTGTTTAAACTATTCATTTTGTGTTACAAATTTTCATTCTGTGTTTAAAACATTGGTACAATATTTATACAATAAGAGGATTATTTTAAACACAGTTTGAATATTTAAAATAGATGTGAGTTAAATTAATCAAAGTTGAAGTGTAAAAGCCACTTCATAAAAGGGGTGGGGACACATGTATATAAGGTTGCACTAAGTGTGTTGTAATTATGCACCTGAGGAAGGGGACACTCCCCGAAATGTTGTGCATGCACGTCACCAATAAACCAGTAAAATGAACAAAGCCTTCTAGAGTGCGTTCTTCAAACAAACATAAGCTACTGGAAGTTACATGTATACCCTAAAATATGAAAAGCACATATACAAATTTTAGATACCAATAGATTAAACTAGGCATCCCCAGTGTTAAAAGATGAGTGGGGGTCCTATTGGGAAGGTGTCCAATGTGACTTGAACAATCCAACTGCCGATGTACATTTTGTTCAATGGGGAGGTAAAATCTTTTTATAGTTTTGTGAATGTTTACCGGGACTTCAGGCTACTGTCATATTCATAGGCATCTCCAGCTCGTTAGTGGCAGGACACACTACAACTTCCACTACATCTACGCACCTGTCCCAGAGTTAGCGACTCGCAATAAGCTAGAAGTGTTCCCAAAGCCTCCGTGCTTCATCACCTGGTTTTGCACTCCTCCTTAATCCTGATGGTCACCACTTCATTCATACATGTACATAAATGCAAATTACTAGATTAATATCTTGCAATGCATGGGAGATCAGGGATAAAAATTTCACTTTAGGAGAAAAAAGTTAAGTTGTCCTTTAATGTGTGTGTTCTTATCCAGAGGCATTGTTGTATAAAATGTTTAGTCTGCTAATGCAAACATGTTAATAAAGTTTAGAGAGAAGCATTGTGTCTGTGTGCAGTTACTTTTCTTTTTGATTTAATGTTACTGTATATACTTTAATCCCGTATCCCAGCAAAAATAGCGATTCTACAGGGGAATAAAAGTGTTGTTTTTTTACCCCATTTATATTAATATCTAAAATAACTGAAAACCTGTTGCTATGATCAGGAAATAAACACAAAAATGTAAAATAATTTTTTAGTATTGTAGCCTCTTTAATAACCTGGAAAAGTTTAGTATGATAATTATTTTTGTAGAATATACATCTGTCTTTTCCACCTGACAAATAATCTTCTAGGACTTCAGATTTGCTGATCACACAGAGCATCATTAAGACATTTTCCATTCTGAATTAGGAACATGTTCCCTTCTGCTGCCTCACACAAATGAGCTTTCCCCAGGTGACTCTCTTTTACAGGCAAATCTGATACCCATCTTCATTTGCATATCTGAATTATTAAAGCATGTCTTATCAATAATTAAACCCAAGCATGTTCTGCTGGCTCTTTTCTTGTTTTTGCCACTCTATAATTACACAAGAGAGGAAGGAAAGATGTCAAAAACCCTTTGATTGCCAGAGACACTGTAACAGTGCCACATGGGAAATTATGCTTCAAGCATTTCTAGTATAAAACTTTAGTCTCCACATTTAAACCTTATGCATTCTGTGTGATTTCTTTCCCATGGCATCAAGGCAATGTGTATTACACTTTTTGTAGAACAATAAGTTTCATGGTCTAAGATGCCTTTTGGAACAACAAGACCCTGTAAACCTCACCAACCCAGCCTCCTATAGCATTTAAAACAAATTGTGTATGTCACAGGACGCCCTGTGTGAGGTTGTGGGAAATAAGGCAAACCAGGCCACACAAGCTCTTTTACAATTGAAGGAGCTTTATTATAACGCACCAGTACCAAGCACAACCATATCCTACCAAGCAAACACTGTCCTTGGGATGCAGTCTCTGGGCTCCACTCTCTGGGTTCCAATGCCTTGGCTCCAAACTGCTGGGCTGCTGCTGGCTTCTGCTGGCCTGGTCCTGCTTTATTGGCTCCTGGGTCCCTTGCTCTCAAGCTAAGGGGCAGGGTAGTGTGTCACAGCTCTGAGATACTAGGCATTGCCTAAGCTTGTGTCCTAGCTCTGTTCTTACTTGCTCAGCTTTCCCTTCTGCCAAGCCCTAATCTGCTTCCTCCTGCAGGCTAGCCTCCTGTATGCCTTGCTCTCAAGCTAAGGGTCAGGATAGAGTTAATCAGGTCTTAGCTACAGGTTACTGCCTCAGCATGTATCCTAGCTCTTCCTTTGTCTGTGTGCTTCCCACCATGTGGACTAAAGCCGCTATTTTTATTCCCACATTCCATTTAAAGTGCAAATTACCAACCTTCAACCAGCAGCCAATCATCAGACTTAAGGTGGCCATACACCAGCACGATATTACTTACCCGACCGACCGACCGCTCACACGACGTTCCTGCGATCCTGCCGGAACCACCTCTCCCGATCTTATATGACCGACATGCGATCGCAAAATGAATGGATTTTGCGATCGTATGCAGCGTTATATAAGATCGGGAGAGGTGGTTCCGGCAGGATCGCAGGAACGTCGCGTGAGCGGTCGGTTGGGTAAGTAATATCGTGCTGGTGTATGGCCACCTTTACTGAACAGCAAACCAATCAGCAATTACTTATCTCAATCCTTCTGCCCAGGACGTGGTGGCACCTGAATAATTAATTTACAACAGGCAATCCCAGGAGTTTTACCCATTGAGCCATCTTGTGGACAAAGGACTAACTGCATATCCCCAACAGTGTGCTTGGTACATTTTACATATACATTATAAGCACAAGATATAATACTGGGAGTGGAGGTGCCTGGATGAAAGAATGTTATATTACAATAAAAGTAGACAAGAATTAAGGTAACCTGCTACAGCTGTGTGGGTCCCACATACAACCAAATGATAAAAAGGGGGGTAAACCCTAATTATCCAAAATAAATAATTAAGTAAAGGTAGCAGGAATAAACCAATAAAAAGTTTTAATTTAGGAATGTATCCCTGAAGTATACTATACAATTATAGGCATATCAAATCACATAAAGATAATAAAATAAACCCATATATACACACAAAAGAGATCCGTCATAAATCTGCACAATTCGCTAAAAGTGTAAATAAAATGGTAAATATGGGATGGTATATATAAAAGGAAGTCGTTATAATGACAAAGTTCCAATGTTAACTTATTACGACAAGTGTTCTAGATAATAAACAGTGTTTGAATTAGTCCTATATGCCTATAATTGTATAGTATACTTCAGGGATACATTCCTATATTAAAATTTTTTTATTAGTTTATTCCTGCTACCTTTACTTAATTGTTTAATGTTATATTACAGTATTTATTAAAGACTGGGAACCACACTCTCCCTTACATAGCATTTACTAATTCAGGTTATTACAGATCCCTGGTGCTCCATCACAATGGGAAGACATAATTTTTGCAATGGTGAGTGCCTCACCATTGGCTATATCGCAGGCAACAGGGACAAGTTGAAAGGACCAGAGCAGCAAAGGACCCAGGGATGATGATTAGAGATGGCCGAACTTTTGAAAGTTCGGTCCATTTTCAAACATTTGAACTATATGGAAAGTTCGAAAGCGGACCCATTAAAGTCAATGGGAGTCAAATGAAAAGTTCCAATGAAATACAATTAAAATATCAATGGTAACTTAATGTAAATGTCTGTGGGACCTGGGAAATGGTCTGGGGAACATGTTCGAATATCCAGGACTTTCGAAAACTCGATTTTACTCTCATGCGCGCTACTTTTGAGCTCTCACGTTCGAACATTCGATAATTATCCCATGAACGACTCGCGGATTCGATGCCCGCGCCTAGGTATAATAGACATTTAACTCGCAGATTCGATGCTCGCGCCTAGGTATAATAGACATTTTACTCGCGGATTCGATGCTCGCGTGTAGGTATAATGGATATTCTACTCGCGGATTCGATGCTCGCGTCTAGGTATAATGGATATTTTACTCGCGGATTCGATGCTTGCGCCTAGGTATAATGGACATTTTACTCACGGATTCGATGCTCGCGTCTAAGTATAATGGACATTTTACTCATGGATTCGATGCTCGCGTATAGGTATAATAGACATTTTACTTGCATATTCGATTTCCTCGAATGGTCGAACATTCGATAATTATCGAAAGTCCGGAAAATATCGAAAATCCGGGTCCACGATAGTTCGAGAAGTCCGAGTCCGTTCGAACTCGAATAGTTTGGCTCGAACTCGGGTTCGAGTTTTTGTCCATCTCTAATGATGACCTAGCAATTTTGGTCCTCATCCTGGTCACTGTTAATGGGTTGAAGAAGAGGAGCAATATGTAAAGAACAAAATCCTTATAGAGCAGATCCAATATCATGATTGGATGTCATTTTTAAATGAAAAGAGTATCATTACAGTCTTGCTTTCTAAAGTACTAAAATAATATTTTAGAGATGTTATAGTTATATAACTCATTTCAGAGATTAATTATAAATCAGGTGTCTCAAGATAAAATAATATTATTATAAATTAATATATAATTTCTTTGCTATCATTGTGTAGCAAAACATAACAAGAATACATAACTATTTATAATGAAAAAGTTAAAAATACATTTTTACGACTGGTCCACAGAGCATTAAAAAATGAATTGTGATGTACTCTCCACTATACTGTACATATGGAGCCCCCAACCAATGTCCACATGAAATAGCTTGAGAGTAATTGGTTAGCATGGTTGGTCAGTTATAGTGGCAAAGCAGATCAGGGCACCCCCTCCAATATATATATATATAAATATATATATATATATATATATATATATATATTTATATATATATATTAGGGGCGTTCCAGGGGCATTCCGGGGCATGGTTGGAGAAAAATACTGTATTAATTTAGATTTTGGTACTCTCCCCAGTACCTTTATTATTTTGCAGAACAAAATCTTTATAGGTAAATGTGGTCTGCAAACAAGCTAGGGTTAAATAAAAGCTCTTAGTTTTGCCTTACCTTGTGTACATTTTCTAGCTGCAATCTAACAGAAGTTATGGGGCTGAAAATGTAAACACTTTTGTGAGATTGCCTTTACCCTTTTCTCCTCCCTTCTTCCTAGGGTCTGAGCATGCTTACTGAAATCTTAATGCTGGGAAAATAAGGCAGTGGGTGATGTCACACAGAGGCGTGGCTATTGCCCTAGGGGTGGAGGGAGGCGGGGTTAGGGGCGTTCCAGGGGCATTCCGGGGCATGGTTGGAGAAAAGGGGTGTGACTGAGGAGGAGACTAAAGTCTCCTCTCAGTTACGGGAGCCTGGGGTGGTCTCGCAGAATGAGGGAGACTCCTGGACAATCCAGGAGAGGTGGGATACCTGTAATGCAGGCATTTATTTAATCCTATCTTGTTTGGAGACAACAGGTACCCTTTAACTATTCTAAAAACAATTAGAAAAATAAAATAATATACCAGATTAAATCAGATGTCCACCCTCCTTTTATTAAACAAATACAGGGTACATAGTGGCCAATGAGACTGTTTTAACGAACAAAAATGGATTAACCTGGAAAATAAATTCCTGACCTGAAGCTTAAAAATATGTCTGAATGTGCACTCTGTCCATCATCAGAAACATGCAATGAGCAATAAATGCAGAAGATAATCCACAAGATGCCAGTGTAAGACAGGAGTTATGATATTTTTTTTCCCTTCGTTTGTAGAATTTATTTGTATTGAACATCTGTTTTTCAAAATGCATGATTTAGAGTTCAAACTCATGAAGGTTTCAGTTTTAAGTGAAACACTATTCACTACATAGCAGATTTGGTGCACAAATTTTAATGTCTTTCCTATCGTAAAGCGCACGTCAGCATTCTGCCTGATCACGGTCGGGTAAGTAGCGAGCTTTGCCTCATTACATCGGCCTGCTAATATCGCAAATATAAGTCTAAAACCCATGCAACCTGATGTAATATAGTGTTAACGTAGGTTTTAAACTTATTTTAGCACACTGCACCATTTCCAAATGTTTTTGGAAATAGCACAGCATCCTCGATACAATACCCATTTGGTTAAGTTTTGTAATACTATCCCTGACCCAGATTTCTCAGACTTTCGTTAATTTTTGGACTTTTGATAGCTTGAAAGTAGTGCGCGTGCGAGTAAAATCGATTTTTAGAAAGTCCTGAATATTGGAACATGTTCCCCAGATCTTTTCCCAGGTCCCACAGCCAATTACATTAAGTTACCATTGATATTTTAATTGTATTTAATTCGAACTTTTCGAACTATATGACTCCCATTGACTTTAATGGGTCCGTTTTCGAACTTTCCATATAGTTCCATGTAAGTTCGGCCATCTCTAATTGTAAGCTGAGAGTAAAGGAGCACAAACCTCTGCGTTTTACCTTGAACCAAGATGACGCAATGCAATAATGCACATAATCGCCTATTACGTCCCGAGATCATATAAAGGTAAGACACGGGTTTGTGATATGTATGTATAGGAAGACTACCCCTAGCAGAAATTATTTTTATTGATTTTCACTAGAGATGTCCAAAACTGTTAAGTTTCGTTCTGTTTTTGGATTTCGGTAAAATCCCAAAAATCGAAAACGGAACATGTTTTCAGGACTTCGGATCCCATTTTCACTGATTATCGAACATTCAAGCTATATTCAATAATCCTCGAAAATACCCTTGAACGGAAACTACTTTAGCGTTTCCGATTGTATTTTCGAGGATTACCGAAAACAGCTCGAACGTTTGATAATCATTGAAAATGTGATCCTAAAATCCTAGCAATATGTCCGGTTTGGGACGGAACATTCGAATTTTGGAGCCGAGGGATTCTGTGTCAGATCCCATCTCTACTTGTCACTAGAGCAACCACATCAGTACCTAACTAAAGGTATTTACTAACAGAAAGGACAACAGACTTTCAACATTAATCCTTTAAAGGTGAAAAAAGAATACAGAGAAAGGCAATCATTTACTAAAACTCTGTTAGGTCTTCATTAAGCAATGCCCAATAGGAAAGTTCATCATATGGAATCAGTTGAATTGAGTTGTGCTACAGCTGCTTATAGAGGTTAACAGAGAGGTAGGATGGAAGAAATCACTCTGCATACTTTACTAATACCAATCAAAGGGATATAGTCTGCTTTTATTGGAATAAATTATGCATTTCCATGAGGCCCGACTCCATATTAACTAAAGCAAGTAAAAGTGTGATCACAGTCAACAAGGAGAATCGGGAGGAGAATCAAAGAAAGGTTAGAATATAAAAAAAATGGAAAAAAGAAGAGAAGAGGAAACAGAACAGCATAATGACAATGGGAGAGCAAAAGTTGTATATGCAATGATCTGTTTGCCCTGTTAGTAATCTGTATAGGCATAAAAATATGTTGATAATTCCTTGGGGTTGCTTCGTCAAAATGTTATCAATAGGGAGACTTAGCTTTAAATGGTAAAAGTGATACCTTGGGCCAGGCAGTGCATGTATCATTTGTAGAAAACAAAAATAATGTATAATAAAAATTCTGAAAAGTTTCTAACAATGGCATAGTATTAAATTCCTTTTATTGGAAAAAAAGGAAAGCATTTGAATGGATTGAATGCTGGCAGAGTCAAGAAAAAAATCCCCAGAAAAAGTACTAATTCTAATACAGTGGAACTAGTTAGGTTAGCAGAAAATACTATTTATTTAAGTCACATAACCCTTATTGCCTATGAGATGTCTATGCTTCATAAGGCTACGTATGCTCTTCCAACAAATCAGAATTCAAAGAAAAATAATCACAAAAGCTCTTATTTCGAGCATATCCCTAGTAATTCTTTTTAAATATGTTATCAGAACCAAGGCAATAATTGGCTCACCGATATCCCCAGTAGCCCTGTAAATATTTTTTTATATCAAAAAACAAAAGTCTGTTTACTTTCCACCGCCGTTTTTGACAAAATCAGATATAACGCTATTTATAAAGCGCCTATATCTGGCAGTGGAAAGTCATTATAGGCATGACAGCTGTTTCACATATTGCTGGTGTTACCACTCAATCGTATATATAAAGCGGTGATAATTGCGATCTCGTGGTTAGCTCAACCGTTTCATTTAGGCAACTTCGGGGTGGCAAAAACGGCCGAACTTAGCACTGTAGGGTGCGAGGGGCTGCTGGGAAGGGGGTGTGACGAGGAGAAATGCACACGCATCACGGGTCCATGGCCACCAAAAGGGATGTTTGTCATCTCAAAACTGGCACCTCATATTCAGTGGGAGATAAGGCTTGGCTATCCTCGGCTCATATCAATTTATGTGTACCCTCTCCTAAATTGTGAGCCAAATTTGCTGTTCCAGTAGGGGTGATGTAAGCGGCAACGTCCGGCAACGTCCGGCAGCTTCTATGTCACAAAGATTCAAAAATCTTCTTCTCCTACCTCCAGGGCCTGTTTGTAGATACCCTCTACCAATGGCTCCTTGTCTCTTGGCAGTTTGGTGAAGCTTACCTTTGTATGCAGCTCCAGTACTCAATTATTCATGTATCCAGCTCCAGTACTCCAGTATCGAGCTCTGTTATTCCTGTGGCCATCATCAGTATTACAGTATCCTGTACCAATACTCCAGTATCCAGCCCCTATACTAAAGCTCTAATCCTCCCATTCTCTAGTAACCAGTACCAGTATTCCATTTTCCAGCTCCAGTGTTAAATCCCAGGCTACTGTACCTGAAACTATATCTCAATATTAAATACAGCACAGTATTCCGCTTTCTACCAGTATCTGGTTTCAGGTCTTTACCTCTGCCCCCTTCTTAAACTTGATCCTTCCATGACCACTCGGCGTGGCACTTAAACTTAGGTCTCCTCCTCAAGATACACTCTAACCCCAGTCCGCTGTGGGACCCTGATTCATTTCAACATCCAAAGCAATTCAGATTGATTTCATTTATCCAGTGACATAGGAGTGCGAACATGGTATGCAGAAAAAGTTATTTAAAGTAGATGTGCACTAATATTCTATTCTATGTATATTTTGTTTTATATATTTTGGGCAGTAGGTATGCTCTTTATAGTGTGAAGCCATATTTGTATATGCTGTGTGTAACATTAGAGATTTTGGCAAAGCTTCATGGTATTTTGTACTTGCACAAATGAAAGACTTTCAGCTCATAAAAGGCAAGTATTATTAATGGAGTTTGTCATTCTGCCTGTTTTCTTCTAAGTATATATAGATGGGCAGGTGCACAACTTCAGAGTGAGCCTCGTAACGCTGAAATACAGCGGTGCACAATAGGGAAACAAACCTATATAGTACTAGAAAAACAGGGAAAAAGTTCCCTATAGAAAAAAGATCCCTAATATACGGCACACAATACGTTGGCTATATAAAGTAAAAACAAACGTTTATTGGTAATCACAACAGAAAGCAAAAAAATATATACACCAAACCCCCCATACACTATTACATATGTGAAGAGCCTACTACGACCAATGAATAGTACAAACACCCTAAAACTCCGCCGGTCGTCCCCAGCTAACTACTCACGGATCCCCGGGACTTCACGTGAGAAGCCAAGACTGAGATCGGGGAGCAGTTACCCGTCCCTCAGTCGGACCACACTCTTCACCCGTTGTTACCAGCGTAGAGCTTCCAGCCTGTAGGCTATTGGCCAAGGGCGAAACACGTGTCGGTGTGTAGGGAAGAGGACGGAACGATTATTTGAAAAGGAGCCACGTGAGGATAGGTGCGCTGCAGGTAGAGGAATGGATACCGAAGGGAGTATATCATCCACGCTGGAAGCTCTACGCTGGTAACAACAGGTGAAGAGTGTGGTCCGACTGAGGGACGGGTAACTGCTCCCCGATCTCAGTCTTGGCTTCTCACGTGAAGTCCCGGGGATCCGTGAGTACTGTAGTTGTAAGCAGCATTGTATCTTTGCCTTCTAGGACAACGAGGATTTTGGATCGTTGTATGGACAGTGACTGTTAGATTGCTGTACAGAACTACTACTGCCCTTGCCTTTTCCTCTCTCCCTCTGTAGTTAGCTGGGGACGACCGGCGGAGTTTTAGGGTGTTTGTACTATTCATTGGTCGTAGTAGGCTCTTCACATATGTAATAGTGTATGGGGGGTTTGGTGTATATATTTTTTTGCTTTCTGTTGTGATTACCAATAAACGTTTGTTTTTACTTTATATAGCCAACGTATTGTGTGCCGTATATTAGGGATCTTTTTTCTATAGGGAACTTTTTCCCTGTTTTTCTAGTACTGTTTTCTTCTAAACAACAAGCTTTGTATTATGTTTGGATCCAGCTATTACTGCCTCGTTAGTAATGATTAATTTTAGTACCGTGTTCTCCTGGCATATCCAGGGATTAACTAGAACATTTTAATCTAGAATTGTTTTTTCTTAATCTCTATATTCTCTTTGCCTCTAGGTGTTAAATTTTCCACCTTTCTCTACTTGGATTGCTATATGGTACTCATATTGTACTTACTACTGCCTTAGCACACTAGGCTATCCTAGTATCCTTAAAAAGCAAAAGAGCAGCCTGGATCTGCTTCATTTGAATTGAGGATTACAGTGTATAAAATGTAATATATTTCTATATCTTAGATCTTTTCTAGATTTTAGCATGCGTTATTATTGAAAGGCTAAACTATCACTTGATATTCTGTAGACACCTTAACAAAACTTGTCCTAAAAATTTCAGTTTTGATCCCTAATTATGAACATTAAAATGTGCTAAACTAACCTATTTTTGTAAAAATGGTTTTATTTACTTATTTATTTATTCGTGGGTACAAAGAGGCAAACCAGGGTTTTGAGCAATGAAAACAAGTTAGAGAATGAAATACATGAAAGCTGATGGGACATTAGTGTAACAGCTCAGCATATGCTCAGACCCCCCCACCCCCAAGCACATTGTAATTGTGTCTCTATGGCCCTACATTTCTTAGTCACTAATTTCGTTAGTTTCCTGTCTGGTGAATAAGTTGCGTTTTATCATTTCCTTCACTTCACTGGATTTTTAACTAAAGCTGAGTTTGGAAACCAGAAGGTATCAGCAAGAGTCTGTTTGCTGCTAATGAGGCCTCCCAGGAACCCAACAGTCCACCTTTCACTTCCTTCTTATTGATACACAGGAGGTTTTTTTTATTCTACTGAGGAATTACTTATCAACAGAACCTTCTGTTACTGAAAGTTTCACCACTATAAAAATGTAACTATTTTACTCATACGCAAACATGCAAAGCAGTATTATTGTTATAACAGTGACTTTAATTAAGATTAATACATTACAAAAGTCTCTGAAACAAACAACAGAATACTTGTATATATACAGGTACTTGTATATATAGTGCTTTGAAATTCTAACGCCAAAGTTACACAGCTCCCTCACCAATGCAAACAAATGCTTTCTGAAAAACATTGATTTAATTCGCCACCAAGTAAGAAAGCACCACCCAGACTGGATAAGGATGTGTTATAAAATATTTACTATAAATATGTTAATCTTTCTAAAATAAAGTAATTTTAAAAGATCAAAATATGAAAGGCATTAAAGGTATATTTCATATTTTAAATCTTACCTTGTTAATGTAAAGCTGGCTATACACATGCATCTTTTGCCACAAATTCAGGTCAGATGCCATTAGAATCTGATTGTGAATTTGCCTAATTTGCATTAACACTGAGCGATCGTTCCATATATTCTGTATACAGAATGATTGTTCGATGTGCACATACACACTACAATGTTATCAGCTCCCTCTAATGTAGCAAAGGGAACCAATACCAATCCAACAGTCACTGATATTTAGCAAATCCAATCAGATCTAACAGAATTTGTTGGTTGCGAAGCCAATAAAATGCCACTTTCAACTTTGCAACCAATCCATTCACATGGCTGATTTTCAACAATTCTGTTAGATCTAATTGGATTTACTAAATATCAGCCATCTTAATGTCCAGCTTAATGATCTTACCTTTCAGATCTTTAATATCTATCTGTTTAAAGTTCTGAATCTTCCCCAACCATGCCCCAATGCAGATGGGGGGCATGTCTTTAATTAGTAAGCCCCTTGTACACACCCCTGGGCTGCCTCATTCACAACACATCTCTAGCTCTGTAATGGAAAGTGGAGGTCTGCAATGGTAGTCATAGTAAGAAACAGAGCTTTTAGCAGATTGAAAGATTTTGAATGTGAAGTAATGTATGCATTTAAGATTCTGCCAGCCAAAGTGGCCAATGGACATTCAAAGAGCATCTGCTTCTCACGTGTAGACAAATGGATCAACGAACGACGACAATGCATAAGATATTCAGCTTGAAGGAAAAAGCCTTGTGTATGGGGTTTAAGATAGGGAGCATCAAGGTGACCATTCACACTATTGGATTTGTATTGGTCTGATAAAGTTTTTTTAGCACAAAAAAAAAAAACCAACCAAACAAAAAAAAAAACCCAGTTGATCAGCTGCACACAATTCCATTGTTGCACAATATCTGATATCCTAATATTGTACAATTGGAATTGTTGCATGTATAGGCATCATAGCCAATGGTGTCCCTGCTGTCTACTCAGCACATGTTCAAGCTTATTAAAAGTGAGGACGCAGATACCCATACCATTAAAAATCTGATGTAAAGGTGTAAATGTAAGAGAGACACGAAATGGTTTAAATTGTGATGTGCTTTTGCTTTACTGTGGCCCAAGCCACGTATGTTATATGGTTTCAGTGCTGATCCAGTCCAGATTGTGGGTAAATTAATTCTCTGTGGCTGGAGCTCACTAATTAAAAGGGCAAGTGTAACCTGTTTTGATGGGAGAGTCTGATCAGGCAAGGAGCCTGTAGGCAGATCAGTGCCTCTGATGTCCAGAGGTTCATACCCAAGTGAGATTTATAGGCAAGGAGCCTATGGGTCTGCAAGTAGGCAGACCAGAACCTCTGAGGTCCAGAAGTTTATACCCCATCGAGATTAATAGGCAAGGAGCCTGTGGGTCTTCAAGCAGGCAGACCAGAACCTCTGAGTGTCAGAGTTGTAAATCCCAGTAGGAGACTGGGTACAACCAGGTAATTCTCCAGGAAGAGGTACAGAGCTTTGTGACTGTGATTAATTGTGGGTGTTTCAACAGTCAGGTACACTTATTTTGTATTAGTAATTCCAGTGTGGCATATGATTTATTATTTTATTGTGTGAGCTAATACCCTGAATAAACCTGACTGAGGTCAGTTTGAAAACCAAAGACTGTTGCCTGTTTCTGTTCGTTAAATTGAACTCAAAGACTTTCCTAGGAGACAACGGTCCATGCTACCTGAAAATGTTACACTGGTTACAAATACATGTAATAAACTGGTAAAAATAGCATTTGGGTTTGCAGGAAGATAACTGACAAATCACAATTTTAAGGGGTGACATGTCCTTTAAAGTAGATCTTGTGTTATATTATTGTTCCTTTTGAGCACTATTAAATTGTGTTTCTGTGGTCCTACTCTTCCGAGTAACTCCTGCCTTGAGTTTCTTGTTTGTTATGTTAGCTGCATTCTTATCCTATTCCTCACTTGGCAGATATTCAACTAAATGTTGGAAACCAGAAGGTATCAGCAAGAGTCTGTTTGCTGCTAATGATGATCCCTAGAGTTCATCTTTTCCCTTTTATACACAGAAGAATCTTGTATCCTGCGCATTCACTTATCAAGAGAACCTTCTGTTACTAAAATCTTATACGGTAGTTAATTTAACTGTAGAAAATTAAGCCTGTATTCCAGTATTGTTCTAAAATATCTTTAAAAACAAGAAGCAAACAAAGTCATTATACAGTGACATGAAGTGCACTCACTTCATATTCCTCCTGCCAAATTAAATACAATTAATTTATATATTGGAGTTTATTCAGACATTGAAAAGGTTAACTAATGTCCTTATCAGTTGTAACTGGCACATATTTTAATTCAAATAATTAAACAAAAGTCATCTTCCCAGCAAGTATTGACAGAGTAAATTAGAAAAATCTAAATTAAAACAGAAAGGTAGACAAACCTAAGCAAATCATAGAGACAATCACTGCATCTTTATAAAGTCATAGCACATTTTAAACAAACCACCATTAAAAGGGAATGTCATTAAATATATGAACCAAAAATATCTGGAAAAAAATATTTAAAAAAGTGAGAAAAAATTATTTTAAACAGTTCAGTAATAGAAACTAAGTAGGTAATAAAGAAAAGAGTGGGATAGTTTGCTTAGATTGTAACTGTGGTCTCCAAATAAGTTATGGTTAAATGAAAGCCTACGGTATTTCCTTTAAAATAAGCCGACAACCACATCTCTGGCTGGAGCCTGTGAGAAATTATATTTGTGTAATGTTCAAATTTCCTGCTTCCAGTTAGTTGAGTGACATCACCTGACCTCTGCCCCACTCCTCCCCCTCAGGGTAGAAGCATGCTCAATTAAAACTGAAAGGATAATTATCACGTGTATAAAGTTTTTTTTTAAATCCAGTTAAAAATACATGGGACAGGGATATAGGACTGGTAATTCTTACTTCCCAATATTGTTTCTGTGAGGAGCATCAGCCCAAAGAAAACTGATTTTGCCAGTCTTCCTCCTGGCTTCAGCACTAATACAGGATTTGTCCAGGACTAACCTGGCAAATTGAAGCTGTTAGTGCTGTAGCTCCTCAGCAAAACAATATTGCAAAGTGGGAATAATCAATCCTACCTCCCTGCCCCAGGTACTTTCCATTTTTAAGTATAGTTATCCTTTAATGCTGGGGGAAAGCAGTACCTGTGGAAAAATTGACAGTTGAGAAATAGAGCCTATTAATGCAGGCAGGGGCTGGTCACATGGCTGGAAACAGGAAGTGTTCAAGCAGGAAGTAATATTGCTGAACCTTTCCAGAAATAACTTGCTGGAACTTGTACTCACAAATTGTATCTAGAAATGTAATTTAGGGTTCATTTTGAAGGCATGATGAAAGGCTTTCTATATAATCCTAACTAGTTTGAAGTATCGGAGACCACAGTTACCCTTTAAAGGCAGAAAATGTGAATGGATAAACTAATTCTAGCAATCGCGTGTGTATGGCTAGCCACATTTCACAGTAAGATGTGGATCTAAGGAAAGCATTTACTATCCTTAAGCACAATTATTTTGAAAATAGCATTTTGTTTAATAAAGTTGTAGCATCCATGTTTTGTTATGTGTGTTATTATAATTACAGCATTTCATCACAAATCCATTTTTTCAGTCTTGTCAAGAGGGGTAGTTTTAATGATGATAATATCATCTATATATATAGTAGATAGTCCTTGAACAAATCCATGCACTCATGGGATTTTGTAGTCAAACAAATGCCTTTAATTGGCCATGGTGAAGACTGGCAACGTTTCGGCCTGGTATGTGAGGCCTTTGTCAAGCCAAATAACAGGCCTCACATACCAGGCCGAACATTGCCAGTGCTCACCATGGCCAATTAAAGGCATTTGTTTGACTACAATCCCATGAGTGCACTGGATTGTTCAAGGACTTGTATATATCTCTTTACTGGTGGCACCAGGGTACTTTTATAAAAGAGTTACATATTAGGGGGAGAGACGTTTTGGACTATATATATATATATATATTATCTATAATTTATATATATATATTCATCTATATATTTAATATATATATATAACAAGACATTTATATACAATATATACCAAACTATGCCTGCATATGTGGTAATGGCAAGTTCGTTAGGTACGTTAGCTTCAAGAGTGGTCTGGATAAGCTTGTAAGAGTAAAAATTATTTTTGCTGTTTAAGGGATTCTTTCTGATGAGGCAAGAAGGAATCTTTCTCTTCATATTTTTTTTCCCCTTCCTCTGGTATAACTGTTATGCAGGGATCATGGGTAGTGCTGTTTATTATATTCCCTTGTCATTCTGTTCCAATGTTGTTCTATTACACCTTAGACTACCATGCTTTACAATAGCCAGCTTTGCAAACATTAAAATTGGAAAAACAAACATATGTCCAGACTTTGTGATAGTTGTGCTCACATTCCCAAGGTTATCCCTCCCAAGTGAATCAGTCATGGCTTTCCCAAGGGAAATAAAGAGAGATTTAAGACAACGTGAAGAAAACTGGGGTGACATTCACAGATTACTTACACAGTATATGTATTTGGCAAATGACAATGTTGTTTTATTAATTAATCTCCTGGCTTCCAGGTTTACAAACCCCGAGCAGCGAATCTGCGAGTAAAATGTCCATTATACCTAGGCGCGAACATCGAATGTTCGAATGCGAGTGCTCGAAAAGTAAAATTGAGAGTAAAATTGATTTTTCGAATGTCCTGGATATTCCAACATGTTCCCCAGACCATTTCCCAGGTCACACAGCCATTTACATTAAGTTACCATTAATATTTTATCTGTATTTCATAGTTGACTCCCATTGACTTTAATGGGTCCTTTTCGAGCTTTCGAACTTTCTATAGAGTTCGGAAGTTTGAAAACGGACCGAACTTTTGAAAGTTCGGCCATCTCTAATTGCCACGTGTAGTTACAGGTTAAAACACTGTGCTGTTGCAACACCTAGAGCTCCCCAGATAGGCTATACTATCTATAATGAGAGCACATTAACTCATATGTACGTGTAGGGTCCAAAGATACTTGAAACTAAAATAATTCAATTTGTGGTAGGAGCTCAATCATTAGACTACATGTTTTGCTGTATTAGAGATAAAAACACCATTTATTGAAAGTACATTAAAACACATATGGCCAAACAGATATCTGGGACAAACCCTAGACATATTTACATCTCCCTCTTGTCCCACGAGGGAGATGTAAAAGGGTAAAAATGATAAAAACAGCTGTAAGTCCTGGTCCAATTTCTGGATTTTTCTCAAGAACTTATGAGTACCTTATTACAGGCAATCTAGGTCTAGGGGCTCACAGTCTATGAACACAACACGTTTTGCTACTCTGTGTTAGCTTTTTTTGGGACTATTGGACCATTTGGTCTCACATTGTGCTTTTGGATATATTACATAGGACTATTAGCATTTTTCCTTTCATTTTGACATACTTATGGGATTTATGATATATTTATATATATGTATATAATTGTGTTTATTGATTTTTATTAAAAAGGAATAATCTGGTTCAATATTATTTCCATTTTCAGTATTTATTATTACCCTACTGCTTATTGCTACTATTGTGTGGATTTACTGTTTGGATTAGGTATTCACCTTTTCCTTGCTTTTGCAAGGTACAGGACCTACCTTGTTGGTAGTAAAGAGGTTTTCTTGTTACTACAGATACTTTTTTCTTTAGTATATTGTACAATGGCTTATTCAATACCATTGCGGTAGTCTACTACCGCATGGTATTGTATGGCCAAACAGTGGCAATTTTACAGTTAAACAATCTAAAGGTGGCCATACACCAGCACGATAGCAATCAACGTATAAAACATAATTTTATTAAGTCATACTCTCATTAAGTAAATGTGCCAGTTTGTTTGCCAGCCGAAAAAATGCTTTACTAAGGCCCCATTTAGTGACTGAGATTTATACAATAAGGCAGGCATGTAGTAAAAAGATTACAGATGATTCCCAGCTCTGAAATGAAACTGGTTTTATTTTGGAGCTGTCGGAAAAGCTGGGGATCCAGTAGAATTTTTGGAAATTCTAAACACACAAAATTTTAAATTGCTGTTGAAAATTAGAAATTCGGAAATTACGGCAATTGTCAAAAAACATGGTCGAAAATGTAAAAATCCCCCCAAAATTCAGCTCAGTTGGTTTCAAATGAGATTTTTGCATTTTCGTAATTTCAATTAATTCCACGAAACGTAGCTCACTGGTTTTGTTCATCTCTAAAATAATATGAGTTAAAGTCAGTCTCAGATTAATGACCGAACATAATTTGCAAATTATGAGGGCGATGTATGAAGAGCAGCAATCACTCTCTTTTGGCCTCATAACACAATGTACCAAGATGCTTTTCCTCTATGCTATTTCTGAGACAATTTGCAGAAACATAGATAAGATGGGGGAAATGCAGTTTTTTTATTCAATCTGACAGTAAAGCTGTTGAACAAGATTTGTGTCCCAATAAACAAGGCAATGCAGACTCACATTGTGTTTTACACTGATCCTGTATCTGCCCATAAAAAGATATAAACTTTGTGTAACAAAGGATCCCTAGGGAACAATGTTGGAAAGTAGGAGCAATGTGCTAGACAGATTGTCAGTGAATATATCAGGCTAATAGAAAAAAAAAAGTTATCTACAGGGACTAGGATCAAGTGTTATACCAAGGAGAAGCATACCTTGGCAATTAGTATTATACCCTGCACATAGCTGAAAGGCTGCAAAATAGTTTGAGCCCATGGTTATCACATCTGAGCCTTTTAAATAAGAATGAATAAGACATTCTTTTTGGTGAATTAAGATACACCAAATTGTCAGTATATATTAATTAATGTGGCTTGAAAGAGCCAAATTACTATTCTTTTTTTTTTCTTCTCCTTTTTTGTTCCATTCATTACTTAGACTGTATCTCCTCCCACAGTTTTTGAGCTAGAGACAAGAAATTTGTTACGGATATGCAAGACACACCAGAGAAGTGTGCTAAATTCTAGCTAAGGAATGCAGTTATCTGCAAATGCACAAAAATATTTTGTGCATAGACTTTAACCCTTTCACTGCCACAGATCGTATATTCACGATCTGTGCAGTGAATACTCAAACTGCCACAGATCGTGAATATACGATCTGTGGCTTTTAGTGGCCCCCCAAAAAATTGCACCCCTATTCAACTGCCCCCCTAGCCCCCTCGATCCCCCCTCGGTTGTGTCCAAATCCGAGGGGGGGATCGGAAGATATCCCTACCTGCAGCCTGGCAGCCGGTCCCACGTGGAGAAGGAGAGGAGGAAGTCTTCTTTCCGGAAAGGGAGACCCCGGCGACATCACTGAGCTTCCTCCTTCACCGGGTTCTTCCCTAAGAGAGGTAAGATGCTGCCCCTGGTGATCTAGTGGAGGTACTGCAGCATGATATCCATTCAGATCATGCTGCAGTACCTGTATAGTACAAGCTGTCATGCTGACAGCTTTACTATACATTTTGTGAATGGAACTCAAAGTTCCATTCACAAATAGGATTTTTTCTAAGTCTTTGCTACTTAGCGAAGACTTAGAAAAAAAAATGGGGACAGAGATCAAAATTTGGTGATCACTTCTGATCACCAAATTATTGATCTTTGCCAATGAATGAAAAATCACTTCCTGGAAAATGATTTCCGGGAAGTGATTTTTCCGATCGGTTTTTGAATTGGAAAACGGACATTTATGCCCGTATTCCAAGTTCATTATCATTCCCAAAGATGATTTGGTGATCATCTTTGGGAATGATCCCCCAAAAAAAGGGGAAACGCACACAAAAAAAATCTTAAAATGATACACAACACTTTTTTTTTTTTACCCTAAAACTATAAATTAGCAAAAAACTTTGTCTCTCCAAGCTTCCCAATGTCCGCGGTGATATCGGTAAACTAAACGCGGATCATTTATTTGTTGGATTTCAAGGAAACTAAGCCTATTTTGTAGGAAATTTTGCAGAGTCAAGGTACCAAAAAAGACCGGATTGAATTTTTAGGATCAGTAAAGTGTGCAAAAACTGTGTGTGACTCTCCGTACTAAATGGTTTTCACTAAAATACCACTAAAAGATGGAGTGGGGATAGGGGTGGGGGGGGGGTTGTGGCTTTTTTAATTTTTTCTTGTAATTGCCAATTGCGCATGGATCCCATTTGACTAGTGGGTGGCCCCGTTCTGTTTGCACCCACCCATATGTCAACGTTTGATTCGGACATGTGGGAGATTGCCATTTAGTGGTTTTTTTTTACTTGCCAAGTGGGTGTAGGTAGGATTCAACCATTGAGTCCTCTATTTTTATTTCACGAAATCCCTAAAAGCACGGAGTTCATGAATAACAGCGTCTGGAATTCTCATGTATATATGAAAGCATGATACCCTCACGAAGCTGAAGGTGTGTAGCTTCCAAAATAATTAGTTTGTAGGGGGTATTTTCAAGTGATTAGGCGTTCAAATTACAGAACACTTTGACTTTTTTCTTGAAATTGGACTTGTGAGTGTCCCATTTGAGCTAGTTGGTGGCCACGTCTCTGTGTGCACCCACGCATATGGCATACCGTTTGATTAAGGACATGTGGGAGATTGCCATTTAGTGGTTTTTTTTACTTGTCAAATGGGTTTTGTAGGATTTCAACCTTTGAACACCTTATTATATTTTTACAAAACCTCCTAAAAACACAGAGTTCTGGATCACTGGGTCTGGAATTCTTCATGTTATATGAAAGCATGGCCACCGTAACATAGGTGAAGGTGTGTAGATTCCAAAAATATATAGTTTGTGTGTGGGTATTTCTAAGTTTCAGAGCCGTTTCCTTTGAAAATTGTAGACTGTTGAAATTACAGAGCACTTTGATTTCTTTCTTCTAATTACACTTGTGCATGCGTCATTGAGCTAGTGGTGGCCACGTCTCTGTGTGCACCCACACATATGGCATACCATTTGATGCAGGATATGTGGGAGATTGACATTTAGTGGGTTTTTTTGCTTGTCAAAAGGGTTAAGGTAGGATTAACCCTTGAATCATCTTATTTTATTTTTCACAAAACCTCTAAAAACACAGAGTTCTTTGGATCACTGGGTCTGGAATTCTTCATGTATGTATGAAAGCATGGCATCGTAACGTAGCTGAAGGTTTGTAGATTCCAAAAATATATAGTTTTGGGGGGAATTTCCATGTTTTGGGACTGTTTCCTTACAAAAAGTGGTAGGCTGTTCAAATTACAGAGCACTTTGATTTTTTCTTGTAATTGCATTTGTGCATGCGTCCCATTTGAGCTAGTTGGTGGCCACGTCTCTGTGTGCATGCACGCATATGGCATAACGTTTGATTCAGAACATTTGGGAGATTGATATTTAGTGGGGGGTTTGTTTGTTGGGGGCATTTTCAAGTTTTGGGGCTGTTTGAAATTACAGAGAACTTTGATTTTTTTCTTGTAATTACACTTGTGCATGTGTCCCATTTGAGCTAGTTGGTGGCCACTTCTCTGTGTGCACCCACACATATGGCATACCCTTTGATGCAGGATATGTGGGAGATGGACATTTAGTGAGTTTTTTTGCTTGTCAAGTTGGTTTAGGTAGGATTTCAATCCTTGATCATCTTATTTTATTTTCACAAAACCTCCTAAAAACACGGAGTTCTTTGGATCACTGGGTCTGGAATTTCATTATGTATGAAAGCATGGCACTGAACGTAGCTGAAGGTGTGTAGATTCCAAAAATATATAGTTTGTGGGGGGAATTTCCATGGTTCGGGACTGTTTCCTTAGAAAAAGGGTAGGCTGTTCAAATTACAGAGCAATTAGATTTTTTCTTGTAATTGCATTTGTGCATGCGTCCAATTTGAGATAGTTGGTGGCTACGTCTCTGTGTGCACCCACACATATAGCATACCGTTTGATTCAGAACATGTTGGAGATTGATATTTAGTGGGGTTTTTTGCTTGTCAAGTGGGTTTAGTTAGGATTTCAACCCTTGAATATCTTACTTTATTTTTCGCAAAACTCCTAAAAACACGGAGTCTTTGGATCACTGGGTCTGGAATTCTTCAGTATATATGAAAGCATGGCAGCGTAACGTAGCTGAAGGTGTGTAGATTCCAAAAATATATAGTTTGTGGGGGAAGTTCCATGTTTCGGGACGTTTCCTTGGAAAAAGTGTAGGCTGTTCAATACAGAGCACTTTGATTTTTTTTGTAATTGCATTTGTGCATGCGTCCCATTTGAGCTAGTGGTGGCCACATCTCTGTGTACATCCACACATAGGGCATACCGTTTGATTCAGAACATGTGGGAGATTGATATTGTTGGGGGTTTTATTGTGGGGGCATTTCCAAGTTTTGGGGCTGTTTGAAATTACAGAGCACTTTGATTTTTCTTGTAATTACACTTGTGCATGTGTCCCATTTGAGCTGTTGGTGGCCACGTCCTGTGTACATCCACGCATATGGCATACTGTTTGATTCAGGGCATTTGGAAGATTGATAATTGACAAGTTTTTTTTACATGACATGGAAATTTGCCATGATTTTTAACTTTGAATTGTATTTTAATAATTTTTTCCTGAAAATCTGGTAAAAAAGTGAAATTTTACATCAAACTGCGCCACACCATTGGTGGATGCATAAAGGAATCACACATTGTGTAGCTGAAGTGTGTAGATTCCAAGAATATTAGTTTTGGGGGGTATTTCTAATATAGAGGGGTGTTTAGTCTGACAAATCTGAAAAGTTGCTGTAATTGGGCCATTGTTCATTGGCTCACTTGGGCTAGTTGATTCCAGTTTGCGTGTGTAACCATACATAGGGCATACCGTTTGATCAGGACATTAGGAGATTGATATTTGGTAACTTTTTTTTACATTTATTGGGATTTTTGCATGATTTCTACCTTTGAGTGTGTTTTTTTCAAATTTTTTAGAAAATCTGCTAAAACTGCGAACTTCTACGAAGAACTGCGCCCACACCATTGATGGTACGAATGAACAAACTACAGAATTTCGTAGATAAACGTGTGTGGATTCGAGAAATATATGGTTGTGGGGGGTGTTTTGTTTCAAATTCAGATTGGCTGAATATTTTTGCTTGTTTGCGCAATTGTGCATTGTTTCACTTTGTGGCTTTTGGCTTCCACGTCCGCGTGTGTAACCACACACATGGCATACCGTTTGATTCGGACATTTGGGAGATTGATATTTAGTAACTTTTTTTTACATTTCATGATTTCTACCTTTTGAAGTTGTTTTTTGTTCATTTTTTCAGACAAATGCGAACTTCTACGAAGAACTGCGCCCACACCATAGTTTGTGGGGGTTATTTCTAAGTTATGGGGGTATTTTGTGGAAAAAACTGCAGACTGTCCAAATTTGGAGTTGGCTAAATATTTTTGCCGTTTCTGAGCCATCGTGCATTGTCCACTTGTGGCTTTTCGCTTCCATGTCCGAGTGTGTAACCACACATATGGCATACCGTTTGATTCAGGACATTTGGGAGATTGATATTGGTAACTTTTTTTTACATTCCATGGGGTTTTGGCATGATTTCTACCTTTTTGAATGTTGTTTGATGTTCATTTTTTGGAAAATCTGGTAAAAGTGCAAACTTCTCAAAGAACTGCGCCCACACCATTGATGGTATGAATGAACGAACTACAGCGTTACATAGCTGAAGGTGTGTAGATTTCAGGAATATATAGAATTGTGGGGGTATTTCTGAGTTGGGGGCTGTTTTGTGGAAAAACTGCAGACTGTTCAAATACAAAAACTGGCTAATTTTTTTTTGCTGCTACTGACATTTGGCACTAGTCACGTCTGAGTTAGTTGGTTGCCATGTTCTGGGTACACCCATGAATGTGGGATACCATTTATTCTGGAGGGGTTAGGCTTCATATTTGAGATGCGTTGAACTTCCGCCACAGTTTTTAGCTGAAATTGCATTTGATTTTGCCTCTGATTTACAGTTGAGGAAAAAAGGGAAAATGTGAGAAAATAACTTACAATTGGAGGAAGAGCTGCGCCCAGGTATCTGCATTTTGATCGAAACTTACCTCACTCGTAAAATCCTGCGGGTGTGTAGTTTCTAAAAATATCTCACTTGTGGGGATATTTTAGTTAATTGGTAGATATTCTATGTAACTGTCAGTAGTGGTTATACATTTCAATATGGTGTAATATTCTAGAAGGTGCAGTGAAGTTTGGGGGGGTTCCTGTACAGGAAAAGTGGGGGACACATATATCTGGTATCGTTGTACTTGGGAGTATCAGAGCTTTTAGAAACAGTAAGATTTTGTGTGTAACCTTAAGATAACGATAAGGAAAAAATGGGAAAAATCCATGAAAATTTGCTAATTTTTTAATTTTTTTTTACATATTTTACCCATAATTCCAGTAAAATTTCCAGAAAAGTTACAAAATTCTGTTACCATGTTAAAGTACACTTTGTGCTGAAAAAAACAATATATAATATTCCTGATTTACTGCAAGGTTTCCTACTGTAAAATTAGTCTAAAGCGATTAAGGGCAAAATCCTGAAAATTCTTCTGGCAGTTAACGCAAAAAAAAAAAATGAAATTCTCCTGGCAGTGAAAGGGTTAAAGGACATGAGTCCTCGGCATAATCATAAATACTGAATACCTGCCTGTTGATTGTATTCATCTGTGTCACTGACATAATCAATACTGATAAGTTACTTCTTGATTGTGCTGTGCAGAAGACCTAATTGGCTTTGATTTCTCTTGATTGAATTCAGCTGTGACCCAGGCTTTCAAATTCACTTTAGCGCAGACACTCACATTACTAAAGCCAAATTCAAAGTTTATAATTATATTTTCTCCTTCTAGTTGCAATTGTTTTACCAGTTTTGGTCATTTACTCCTGCAGTTACAATGTGTTGTTTAGTAAATTAAGGTAATAAATATTCAATCAACTATGCAGAATTTATTTAGATATCATGTTAAAGGAGAACTAAACTCAAAATACAAAGGCAGCTCCACAGACTCTATAACTGTCACTTTGTAAAACCATTTGTCTCTCACCTCTGAATTCAGCTTCTTATTGTACAAATCATTTATAGAACATTTCTGAGTACTGGCAATCTATGATGTCATGGCTGGCTTCTAGTGTTGCCTCTTCCTGGTGGTCCAGGTACCAAAATTCCTTCTGCACATGCTAAGCTTGTGTTTGTTTCCCACTCCCCTTATGCTAAGCTGCATGTAACAGTTGAACTCAGAGTCTCCACCTGCCAGTGTCTCCCAGCCAATCATCAGAGATAGCAGTGAATATTATTAGCAGAGTTTCCTGCTAACAGAGTGGGGGGGAGGTGTTAACCCTTTTCATGTGTATTTAGAAAAGCAACTTGTTAACCCTTTATATTTGTGAGTATTTCTGCAAGACTGTGTCTTTGTATGTGTTTATATCTGCACTCTACCATTTATAATTTGTGTATTGCTGAAATGTACATTTAGGGCACGCCCACACTGCAACGCACCTGAATCGCACACGATATTACATGCATTTGCGCTTGCGATTTATCCATTGTCATTATGAAAACGCATGCGATTGCACAAAAAACGCATGCATTACCAAATTGCTGACACATGCGTGAATCGCAACACACCTGAAATCGCAAGATTTTGGTGCATGGCTGCAATTTCAATACAATTGGAAAATTGCAATCGCCTGAAAAACGCGCTTGTGTGGCCTAGCCCTTAGAAGTGTAATGCAAGCTGCATTGATTTCAGTTTAGCCATACAGCATGTATTTAATGCAATGGAACTTAGCAATTTCCTGAGGCTGTGGCCCCACCTAAGTGCAAGGGAGGACGCACGGTCACAATAATGCGCGATTGTGCTCGCTTCCGTGCATGGGCGTTGTGCTTCCACAATTGGACCCTAGCAGAGCGCATGCAATATAGACAAAAAAATGGTGATCGCATGCACTCCAATAGCACACGGAAACGCATAGCATGTAGTGGGGCCGGTCCCATAGGCTATTACATGCCTGCACTCCCACTAGCACAAACGGATCGCAAACCGCAATCCAAAACGCTAGTGGAAGCTAGCCCTAAGTGTTTGAATCTTAAATGGAAAGGTAGAATTGAGCAGTAGAATTGAGCTGACCACTTTAAAAGGTACACTTATAAAAACAAAACAGCTCAAAGGTGCAGGTGCAGCATATTGACGTGAACATGGTTTTAGCACAGCTCTGTGCAATGCATTTTAAAGGGGAATGTTGGAGCCTGGAAGTAGTTTTGGAAGTAGTATAAAGGCTGGGAAGCAGCGGCGGGTGGTCTCCGCCACCGCGGGGTGGTCGCAGGTTGCCTGCCCATCTCCGCCGCAGGGCGGCTAGTATCGGATGCTTTCGCCACCTTGAAGGTGGCGAAGCAAAACGGCCGATACTGCCAATGCGAAACAGTTACCGCCGCTTTATAAATAGAAGCGGCAGTAACGGGTGGGTATCGGCGCGAAGAGTTAACGCCTTGTTAACTTTTCGCTGCCATTTCCCGACATTTCCCGACATTAAACGCGATTTATGCAGAAAGGTCGGGGAAAACGGCAGCGAAAACTTAACGAGGCTTTATAAATATGCCCCATAGTTCCTCCAAGACCACATAGACACCATTTGAGAAAACTTGCATTTTATTTATTTGTTTATTTATTTTAAAAACACTGATAGTATATTTGTCATAAAAAATGCTTCCTGTACAATATTTTTGTCTGTTAATGATGTACATTATGGTTTTCCGATTTGCCCAAGTTTTTATTCCTTTCTTATCACCATCTTGGGTTCTGGATAGTTATGAAACAAATAGTAGCTAAAGATAAAAAAAAAATAAAAATAAGACATTCAATTTCACACAGACATTATGATAGCAAACAAAAGCTTCAATGAAACATTAGCAAACATTGTTCTGCAACAAAACTCCCTACTTTAATCTTAGTGAGATAAAAACAAAGGGCCAAAGAATGTTCAGAATATAATTTCAGTAACATTTTACCAGAAATATTATTTCTATCATGTTAGTTATTCATAAATGGGCCTTAACACCGATTGACAGAGCATGTCCACCCCCCAAAACTTGATTTAACCCACTGCTGGCCCCACTTTGTAGTGTTAAAAAATCCTTACCTTTCTCCTCTGCTCCATATGGTTGTCCTGCAGTTTCTAGTCAAAGTCCAGGAAACTGAAGAGTAGGATCCTTCCTGTGTGCTTCTCTTTCCTCCCACACTACAGATCCCTCGCCTCTGCAGTGATAGTATAAAAAACTTTTTTCCCCCTAGTACTGTAGGGACCTCCCTCCCATGGGGGGACATGTCCTTTAATCAAAACTTGTATACTTTGTATTGCTTATAGTCTATAGATGATTTTCCATAACATCCATTTAATCAAAATGTGTACATTTTGCAGTGCTTATAGTCTGCAGAGTATTTCTGACAGATTTGATCTGTGAAATACCTGAGGGCCCACATGATATGAGCATTATTGAAAATGGAAGGGTCTAAAGAATTATAATTTGTTCACCTTGCTTATTTTTGATCCAAAGCTTGCTATTATTGTTAAGCACAGATTTTGGCATTGAACTTACACTCACTGACGTGACATAAAAATATGTAATTAGGCAGTTTAAGGGCATTTGAGTTGCAGTATGCAGTCAGAAGCAATCCTTAAGATTTCTTTCTTTGTTACCAGACAAAAATGAAAAATGTCATTTATAAAAACTGGATACAAATTAGATATAAAGCTATTAAATTACCTAACAAATGGAAAAAAAAACTCATTACCAAAACTTTTTACCAAAATGTTTCTTTGGTCAATGCATGTTTTCAGTACTGCTGGCATTTTAACTTTTTTTTTTTGGGCTTATATAAACTTTATGGGCTTCCCCTTTAAAAAAAAAAAAACAGAAAGTGCTAAGGGCAATTAGGGGGCAGTATTCAGGTGCCCCCTAGCCCGCTTGATCCCCCACCAGTTGCATGAAAATCCGATGGGGGGATCGGGAGCTAGCACTGTTTAAAGTCCTTACCAGGAGCAGATCAGAGCAGGAAGAGAGATCGGCGATAAGTGAGACCCCGGTGACATCACTGAACTTCCTCCTTCAACAGGGTCTTCCCTGAGAATGGTAGGATGCTGCCCCTGGTGGTCTAGGGGAGGTACTGCACTGTGATCTCCATTCAGATGGCAGTGCAGTACAAGCTATAGTAGAGCTGTCAGTGTGACAGCTTTACTATGCTTTTTGTGAATGGAACTCAGAGTTCATACCGATTGATTCAGGACATGTGGGAGATTGCCATTTAGTGGGTTTTTTTACTTGCCAAGTGGGTTTAGGTAGGATTTCAACCTTTGAGTCCTCTTATTTTATTTTTTTTCACAAAATCTCCTAAAAGCACAGAGTTTTATGAATAACAGCGTCTGGAATTCTTCTTGTATATATGAAAGCATGACACCGTTACGTAGCTGAAGGTATGTAGATTCCAAAAATATATAGTTTGTGGGGGGTATTTCCAAGTTGAATAGGCTGTTCAAATTACAGCACACTTTGATTTTTTCTTGTAATTGCACTTTTACATGCGTCCCATTTGAGCTAGTGGTTGGGCCACACCTCTGTATGCACCCATGCATATGACATACCGTTTGATTCAAGACATGTGGGAGATGACATTTAGTGGGTTTTTTGCTTGTCAAGTGGGTTTAGGTAGGATTTCAACCTTTATTTTTCACAAAATCTCCTAAAAACACTTTGAGTTCTTTGGATTACTGCGTCTGGAATCTTCATGTATGTATCAAAGCTTGGCAACGTAACGTAGCTGAAGGAGTGTAGATTCCAAAAATATATAGTTATTTCAAGTTTTGGTGCTGTTTCCTTTGAAGAAGCGTAGGCTGTTCAAATTACAGAGCACTGATTTTTTTCTTGTAATTGCACTTGGGCATGCGTCCCATTTTAGTTAGTTGGTGGCCACGTCTCTGTGCGCACCGCATAAAATAATGACACTGTTGCGTAGCTGAATGCATGTAGATTCCAAGAATATATAGTTTTGGGGGGTATTTCTAATATAGAGGGGTGTTTAGTCTGACAAATCTGAAAAGTTGCTGTAATTGGGCCACTGTGATTTGGCTCACTTTGTGGCTAGTCAATTCCATGTATGCATGTGTAACCATGCATATGGCATACCTTTTGATTTGGGGCACTTGGGAGATAGATATTTGGTAACTTTTTGTTACAGTTCATGGGATTTTGGCATGATTTCTACCTTCGGAAGTGGATTTTTGTTAATTTTTTCTGAAAATCTGCGAAAAGTGCGAAATTCTACGAAGAACTGCGCCCACACCAGGATGGTATGAATGAACAAACAACAGCATTCCGTATTGAAAGTGTGCAGATTCAAGTAATAATTAGTGGGGGGATGTTTTGTGGGGAAAAACTGCAGACTGTTCAAATTCAGAGTTGGCTGAATATTTTTGCTGTTCTTGAGCATCATGCATTGTCTCACTTCGTGGTTAGTTGCTTCCACATGCACGTATGTAACCACGCATATGGCATACCTTTGATTCAGGACATTGGGGGGGATGATATTTGGCAAATTTTTTTACATTTCATGAGGTTTGGCTAGATTTCTACTTTGAAATTTTTTTTGTTAATGTTGTTCAGAAAAATGCGACCTTCTACGATTAACTGCAACCACACCATTGATGGATTGAAGAACAACTACAGTGTTACATAGCTGAAGGAGTGTAGATTTCAGGAATATATAGTTTGTGGGGTGTGTTTGTGGGAAAAACTGCAGACTGTTCAATCAGAGGTTGCCTGAATATTTTGTGTTTTTGAGCCATCGTGTGTTGTCTCACTTTGTGGCTATTTGCTTCTACGTCCACGTGGGTAATCAAGATATGACATACCGTTTGATTCAGGACATTCGGAGATTGATGATTTAGTAACTTTTTTACATTCCAATAGGTTTGGCATGATTTTTACCTTTTGAATTTGTTTTTTGTTTATTTTTTCTGAAAAGTGCGACCTTCTATGATAAACTGTGCCCACACCATTGATGGGATGATGAACAAACTACAGAGTTACATAGCTGAGGTATATATAGATTTCAGAAAATTACAGTTTGAGGGGTATTTCTGAGTTATGGGGGTGTTTTGTGGGAAAAAAAACTGCAGACTGTTCAAATTCAGAGTTGTGCTAAATATTTTGCTGTTTTTGAGCCATCGTGCATTGTCTCACTTTGTGGCTTTTTGCTCCCAAGTCCATGTGTGTAAACATGCATATGGCATACTGTTTGATTCAGGACATTTAGGAGATTGATATTTGGTAACTTTTTCTACATCATAAGGAATGTAAGATTTCTTACTTCTTATGGAATGTAAGAAAAAGCATGATTTCTACCTTTTGAAATTGTTTTTTGTTCATTTTTTCAGAAAAGTGCGACCTTCTACAACAAAGTGCGCCAACACCATTGATGATATGAATGAACAAACAACAGCGTTACATAGCTGAAGGTGTTTAGATTTCAGGAATATATAGTTTGTGGGGGGTAATTCTGAGTTGGGGGGGTGTTTTCTGGGAAAAACTGCAGACTGTTCAAATGCAAAGCTGGCTAATTTTTTTTTTGCTGCTACTGAGATTTGGCATTGGTTCCGCTCTGGGTTAGTTGGTAGCCATGTCTCTGGGTACACCCATGAATGTGGCATACCGTGATTTTACAGTTGAGGAAAAAAGGAAAATGTGAGAAAATAACTTACAATTGGACGAAGAGCTGCGTCCGGGTATCTGCATTTTGATCTAAACTTACCCACTCATAAATCCTGCGGGTGTGTTGTTTCTAAAAATATCTCACTTTGGGGATATTTTTAGTTAATTTGAGAGATATCCTATGTTAACTGTCAGAAGTGTTCAATCTACACAATTTGGGAAGACACCCTTCCCCAGTATCTCCACAAGCACTCAAAAACACTTGTAATTCAAATTTAAATACGATTTATTGGCACAGACAAATATATAGACACTCAAAAACCCAACCCACTGTACCTCCCACCTCTTATAATAAACATAAACTAGAACACAATCTGGGCGTCCCCAGATAATATTATATTAGAAGGTCTCTATATAAATGACCTGAAGAAAAGTGCTCCTGTATAAAGTGGCTTGGTGCTATAAAAGTTGTCACAAAGTCTAGATTTTGTAAATTCCAAGTTCGTGGTTTACACAGACATAACTAGGCCTATTGGGGCCTCCGCTCTTTCCAAATATTCAAACTCCTCCGGAAACAAAAAAGCAGCGTGGACGCTATATACAGTTACATTCAGGCTTACCGGGACTTTTAACGGGATCTCATATCCTGAGGCTACTCATCCTGCTGTAGTATGTGACATAAGCTTTTACGATGGTCGAGCCTCAGTCCCTGCTTCACCCGGTGCAAACGCTTGAATTTATCTTGCGCCAATCAATGCTGTTTCCATCTCTCCAAACCGCCAAACCAAAAAGCAGCACATGTTTGAGTAATCGACTATCCGGAAACAAAAAGCAACATGGACGCTATAACTACATTAAGCCTTACCGGGATTTTGACGGGATCACATATTCAAGGGCTACTCATCCTGCTGTCGTGTATAACATAAGCTTTTACGATGGTCGAGCCTCAGTCCCTGCTTCACCCGGTGCCCTCGCTCTTGGACTTATCTTGCGCCAATCAATGCTGTTTCCATCTTTCCAAACCGCCAAGCCAACAGGCAGCACATGTTCAGGTCATCAACTACCGACGCGCTTTTCGCTTGTACTCGTATTTCCCACAAGCTTCGTCAGGGTCTAACTGTCAGAAGTGGTTATACATTTCAATTTGGTGTAATATTCTAGAAGGTGCAGTGAAGTTTGGGGGGGTCTCCTGTACAGGAAAAGTGGGGTACCTACATATATCTGGTATCGTTGTACTTGGGAGTATCAGAGCTTTTAGAAACAGTAAGATTTTTGTGTGTAACCTTAAGATAACTATAAGTAAAAATGGGAAAAATCTATGAAAATTTGCAAATTTTAATTTTTTTTGACATATTTGACCCATAATTCCAGTAAAATTTCCAGAAAAGTTACAACATTTTGTTACCATGTTAAAGTACACTTTGTGCTGAAAAAAACAATGTATAATATTCCTGATTTACTGTTGGGTTTCCTACTGTAAATTTTGACTGAACCAAATGTGTTTAAAATCCTGAAAATTCTTCTGCCATTTAACGCACACAAAGTGGTGAATTCTGCTGGCACTGAAAGGGTTAAGGGCATTTGAGTTGCAGTATGCAGTCAGAAGCAATCCTTAAAATTTCTTTCTTTGTTACCAGACATTGTTGTAGGGATGACCGTTCTGATTTCAAACCTTTTCCAAAACTGAAAAATGTAGTTTATAAAAACTGGATACAAATTAGCTATAAAGCTTTTAAATTACCTAACAAAAGGAAAAAAAAACCTCATTACCAAAACTTTTTACCAAAAAGTTTCTTTGGTCAATGCATGTTTTCAGTACTGCTGGCATTTCAACTTTCTTTACAGCCTAAATGTATGAAGCCATCTATACAACTTCGGGACATATTTATTTATTTATTTGTTGGGGTTTTTTTGGGTTTTTTTTAGAATAAATTGATCCATTATTCTATAATTTAGTTTATATTGCAATACTGCAGGAATGAGACACAAAATATACTATATAATATTTAGGGCATCTATAGCTAAAAAACGATATCTTAAATTGACTTTAACTGCAAACTATAATTCCCAATCACCACTGTATCATTTCTTTTGTTGATCTGCCCCCTATTTCTCTTGATATCCAATCTAAAACATCTTAGATTTCAGCTGTCAAGTTCCTTGATCTCAAAAATTATTCTTCTGTGAGTAGTTTTACTGTAGCTTGAATGATGACAGAGTTTTGACAGTTGGAATGCTGTGTGCAGGTTTGACAGTTGGTTTAAGGGGGAAAAAGTCAGGTCGGATGGATGTGGGAGTGGTTAAAAGAGGGAAGAGGGATACTGCTCCTAAACAAAATGTGTGCTGCATTGAAGGCATGCAGCAACACATATGCCTCAGAGTAAATGCTACTTACAAGTGTTCAATTATAGATTAAAATGAGGCAGTCATTTTTTCCCCCCCAGCATAGTGTCCCTTTAAAAGCTGCAACAAATCAGGTTCATCCGAACTTACGTATTCTACTTTGGATCAATACTAAGTTTAATTTTAAGTACTATCAAATAAAGAAATGGTGTATTATCAGGTGCATAATTTATATTATTTGCACTTCATAATAAATATGCAAGATTAATGCTACTAGGGGAGTATCTCTTCATTAAACTCCCTTTTTAAAAAAATTAAAATTGAAAAATGAATATTTAAAGTTTAACAAATATGTAGATACTAAAACAAAAGCTGTGAAAATAAAATCCATTTTAATCAATATTTCTATCTGTTTATCTTTCTGTTTTGTTTTTTTTTTAAACTTTTCATTGACTTTTCAGAAGGTTTTTAAATAAAAAAAAATAAAACGCCATGCATTCTCAGCTACAATTTCTCTATAATGCTATACAGTCGACCGTACATAAAAGTTAAGAACTCCTTGATATTTATGAATGGTTTGTGACATTATAAATCAATATTTAGAATGCCTATTTTCACCTTCTGGAGAGCAATGGTTTGGCAGAGAGTTTTTCATAGAGGGCAAAGCAAGTTATATTCTCTCGCAATATCTGGCCTTGGCATACAATTCAACTTTCATTTTGTTCCTTCATGGCTGATGGGTCCCATCAAGTAAAATTCAATCTTCATAACTTGCACATTTCAAGAAAGGAAGTTGAAAAAAGAAGAGTATTTTCCCTCAGAGATATCATTTATTTGTGAATGTGATTTATTTTTTCAGTTGTTTAGCCACATAGGCTATTTTTGTTCTATTTTTTAGACAGTAATGAAAGTGAAAATTATTGTAAGTCTGGAAAACTGGACAAAAAATCCATCTTTTTACTATCAGTGCTCTGTAAAAGATCTACACTTCGTGGCACTTGACTTTTTTTAATATGAGGAAGCTAGAAGTTTTTCCTCTATTTTGTCTTTAGATGTGTTGAGTTTTTTTTTTTTTAAATTATAAAAATTACTAAGTTACAAAATTATAATAGGAAGTCAAAAAGCCCTACAATCAAAAACAAGCAAATGTAATATATATATACAATATCAATTTGCACACACTTCAGAGACTATAATGACTATAATGTAAATGTGCACCCCTTAAGCCTTATAACACAACTTTGTCTATTACTTTGTCAACACCTCATAGCCACTATCTACAGTATAAAGCTTAAGGTGAGGAGGACTTAAAGGGCATGTCCACCCCTAAAACTAAAATCTCCCCCACTTCTGGCCCCACTGTGCAGTGTTTAAAAATCCTTACCTTACATCTCTACTCCAAATGGATCTATTGCAATGTCTGCCCAAAGTCCTAGAAAGTGAAGAGCAGGAGATTTCTGACTTGCTCACTGCAGCCCTTTACTCCCCTCCATCCCTACCTCCTGATCCCTGTTATGTTCCCTGTGCCCTAGTGTAAAACCTTTTTCTGTAATGTAGTGGACCCTATCCCACCCCCAACTGCTATATTTGTTTGTAAAACCAATGCCTCTCAACCAATCACGGATGCCGGTCCGGCCCCCTGCTTGCTGAGGGCCAGGTCTGAACACAGGGGGAATGAAGCTCAGTAAGTACATTTTAGATTCTTTTTTTTGCAATCAAATATGGCAGTTGGGGGTGGGATAGGGTCCCCTACACTATAGAGGTGGAGATACCCTTTAAGTGGCTTAGAATTCCTCTGCTGTACATAAAATGCTGCAGAGCCTTCTCTTCAATAATTTCAAAAAAGGTTCAATTGTTTACAGGTGATCAATGATAGTAAAATGAGTTGGGAACACTTACAGGGCGATGTAATAAAAGTTCACTAATCAACTATTAAAGCTCTTATTAAAAATGGTAATAATTTTGCCCCAACAATCAGATGTTAGCTTTCAAATGGAAGCTAACATCTGATTAGTTGGGGCACAATTAGCATAATTTATAATAAGAGCTTTCACTACATCACCCTGTTAGTCTGTCCAGTATTAGAGATGTCCAAACTTCGCAAAATCCGGTCCGCTCGAGGATCCGCAAATTTTCTAAAAAATTAGAAAATTCGAAAATCCGCGAGCAGACCCATTAAAATGAAAAATACCCTCGAAAATACGAGAAATCCTCGTAATTTTGAAAATTCTCGAAAATACGTATTTTAGAAAATACGAGTAATCCTCGTAATTTCAAAAATTTTCGAAAATACGAGAAATCCTCGTAATTTGGAACAATTTAGAAAATCCGAGAAATCCGCGGTTTGGAAGTTCGGAAGGCGGAAAATCCGGAAAAATCCGCGGCGGATCTGGGTTCGGATGTGCGAACCGGCCATCCCTATCCAGTATCCGTTGTATGAAATTTGATCAGGTACAAAATATTTGTGTGTGTTCAAGGCCTAATTTTTCCTCCCAAATCATTCAGGACTAGAGATGGACTAGAACTCCAACCCGAGTTTGAGACGAACTCTTCGAATTTGAACGGACTCAGACTTCTCAAACTATCCCGGACCCGGATTTTCAGTATTTTCTTTCGATAATTATCAAATGTTCGACCGTTCAAAGCAGGCGAATATGCAAGTAAAATGTCTATTATACCTATATGCGAGCATCGAATCCACGAGTAAAATGTCTATTATACCTATACGTGAGTAAATATCGAATCCGTGAGTAAAATGCCAATTAAACCTATATGCAAGCATCGAATCCTCTAGTAAAATGTCTATTATACCTATACGCGAGTCACATTATCGAATACTCGAGTCGTTCATGGGATAATTATCGAATGTTCAAACACGAGAGCTCGAAAGTAGCACGTATGAGAGTAAAATTGATTTTTCTAAAGTCCTGGATATTTGAACATGTTCCCCGGACCATTAACTGGGTCCCACAGCCATTTACCTTAAGTTACCATTAATATTTTAATTGTATTGCATTCGAATTTTTCAAACTATTTGACTCCCATTGACCTTAATGGGTACGTTTTCGAACTTTCCATGTAGTTTGAAAGTTCGAAAATGGACTGAACTTTTGAAAGTTCGGCCATCTCTATTCAGGACACTCAAGCACTTTACAAAATACCTATGAACCCTAATTCCAGTCACTTTGGGATGCTTCCATGAATCATCTGTCATAGTACCTAGTGTGTACTGTACTTCAGTTTTAATTATGGGTTTATTTATGACTATGTGTATTTTGTTAAACAAAACATACACCTCTATCCATTTATAAATGTTGTTTTCTAGGCCAACAGTCCTCAGTTTATACATTAGTCACCTATTTGGCACAGTATTAAAAGCTTTGGCAAAATCCAATACCACATCTACTGCTATGCCAGAATCTAAATTCTTACTCACTTTTTCATAAAAAACAAGTAGATTTGTCTGACATGATCTATTTCTCATAAATCCACGCTGACTACTACTAATATCAGTTCTGGAAACAAAGTCAAGGACATGATCCCGTAACAAAGTTTCCAGCACCTTCCCTACCACTGATGTTAGGCTTACAGGTCTATAGTTACCAGGTTGGGAATGAATAGCTTTTTTGAAAATTGGTATTACATTGGATTTTTTCCAATCCAATGGCACACCACCAGACAAATGTGAATCCGAAAAGATAAGAAACAGTGGTCTAGATAAAACTGGACTAAGCTCTTTTAAAAGCCGAGGATGTATTACACCTCACATTTGTTCCCCTAAAACACGTGATTACAGGTATGTAAAGCAGATTGTCATCTGAATTAAGTCAATATATGGCTTTAGAGTGCTGAAAATTATTAGTACATAGCATTAAATGTGATAATATATATTAACACTATGGAGATCTTAAAAAGTCTGAATTTATTTTAGTTATATCAGCACACGCTCGGTTAGAAACAAAGTTAAAATCGCTTGATTCAGTTTTAGTTCTTTTCTATCATGTATATTTTACATAGAGGGATATCATTGGGCTCAATAAAACCTTAATGTTTGACAAACGAGTTGCTGCTCAGATCTCGGGAGTTCCAGTGGGAAGAGTGTGAATAGATGATCAGTGAAGCAAAGGGCAATGGAGGATGCAGATGTATTTCTGGAAGCAGAAGGCAGTGAATTTCCAATTATGCTACTTCAAAGACAGCCTACACCCATTTCAAATTAAAAGTACAAGAAACTAATGCATTCTTAATTTGCTAGATACAAAACCTTCAGTAAAATTAGTGCATTGAAGATTATCTTTCTGTATATGAAAATGTGCAATGATTAAATTGTATACCATTTTACATTTTATTTTAGCTACAGCTTCTTTCTGTTTTCTGGCTTATAGGTCCTGATAAATAGAATTATGTCATCTGTAAGCATTGAATTAAGTTTTGGGTTTTTTTTTTAATTATTGTATGTTAAATCACTTTGTGTATGGAAGAGTGAGAACTGGTTGTAGAATGAGAGCTTGATTTTCCTTTGAAGTAGAATAATTATGGAAAGATTATAAAAACTGTAAACATTATAGAACTAAAACACCCCTTTCTTTTATTGGAGGGATGGTTAGACTTTTGGTATTGTGAATTAAATAGGACATTAGTAGCCAATATCTCTCACACTATAATCACACTATAATCCTGTCCCCCCAGACTGTGTCCCTGTACTTTAAGTGCTTATACACCCCCCCTCGTCTCCCTCAACATTTTAGACGGAGGCAAAGGTGGTGTACCGTGTTATCCGTTCAAAATATTTACAGGGTAACCCCTTTGAAATAAAAAAAATAACAAAAGTGGTATAAAGGTGATACCGTTATTGGCTAACTAAGATAATAATAGCAAGCTTTCAGAACATTTTAGTTCCTTTTTCAAGCTGAATATAATGAAGCTTTCTGACAGGTAAGGTATCACCTTTATATAAGGTGAACGAGGTTGACTGAAAGACTGACATACAAGATAGTTCATACAGACAGAGAGAAAACAGAAAAGAAAGATACAGTAGCTAGACAAAAAGAAAAATAGTCAAATGGACAGACAGAGAGATAGTCAGATGGACAGATAGAGATATAGATGGACAGATGGAAACAGGTTAAGAGAAAGAGACAAAATGGTGCAGAGTAACTGAAAAATTAATGAGAGTGGTGCAGAGTAGCTGGAAAATGAATGGCACTAGTGCAGAGTAGATTGAAAATTATGATAATGAATGAATGATAATGGTGCAGACCAGACGCCTGACAAATTAGTGGCACTGACTGTGTTTTACGTTTATCCACTCCCCACCCAGTACAGGAATCAAAGTCCATCAAAGTCAAATAATTCGGAAAACAGTCTGGCCAAATAACCTGGCAGACTGAGACTGAAGTATCCTCTAAATGATACTCCCACCAGACAGATAATTACCTTTGTATTTGTGGGATTGGTCCCGGTCCGGCACTGTACAAATGGGGCCTCCTAAGGTTGTCGGGGCCCTGAGAAATTGTCCAGCGCAAACACAAGCCCTGGCCCACAGTCCTGGCGATGTCAATGGCTTAACGACCATGACAGTAACATCATGACAGTGATATCAGGGCCAATGACTTATTGCTACTTCCCGAGCTTCTCCCTCTGTGATTGCACACACTTATAAAGCCTTCCGAGGCATTTTCCTTTGGGGACCCTGGCAACACAGTATTTTTGTTCTTGGGGTTTTGGAGGGTCTTTATCTTTAGTATGAAGAAAAAGACATTTCTAAAAAAAAAGACATTTTAAAAAATGGCTTTTTAACACATTAATTGTCTTGATAAGTGTATTATTGGGCTAAGCAGTTGACCATCTGCACATCATCCAATTCACACCATAAGCACAAAGGATCTAGCTTTATTTAAATATCCTGCTTATTTGCCATCTATGATTTTATACATTTTAAACGAAGAGTATGCCAAAAAGAAAACCAATCCCGAAGTAATGGAACATGAGATGATGTACTATCCACTATTATTCAGTCAATATCTACACACCTTTAGTTAAAAGTTGCAAAAGCCATAAAGAAATGAATCTCATGTTTACTTTACATTTTTGGCTCAGACAAGGAAGAATGTGTGGATAAGGATTTACAGTACATAAATTACAGGGGAGGAAATTCACAATATAAGTGCTAATTATACAGAAAAAAGAAGGAGGCTACTTTCCACAAGAACATATGGTGTAAATGAATCATAGAAAAATGCACAGACAATTGGATCAACCATGATTTAAATGAAATGACATTCTTGAGTCAGAAAACAAAGTATAATGTTGAATAAAGGAAAATAGATTGGATTTATTTGTTCAGCACAAACACAGGCTACAAAAAGAGGTCTGAAATGGCAGATATAAAAAATAATAGATAGAGCCGAGGACGTTCAAAAGCCACACACTACTGCAACCTACCTTACTAGTCCTACAGTAACTTTGCACTACATTTGCAATCTAACAGGGAGCTTTCTTCAAGCTTTTGCTTGAAGAGAAAAAGGAATTAACGTAAACATGAAAATCCAGCCTGGTAGATGGATGTTAAGTTTAGAGGTTTGATGTAACAGAAAATCAGAGAAATGTATGATTATGCATACTGCAGAAAAAGATACCCCCTTGAATACTTTAAAGCTTAATTTGTGTCAGTGTTCGCTCTGCAGAGACCATGTCTTTGAATTATTAAACCCTGACAGAAACTGCTAAAATGAAAAGAACAAAAAAAAAAAAAAAAAAGTGAACTGCAGTTTTTATTTATTCATTTTACCAGGATTGCTTAAAAAAAGGGAAAGCTTAGATGACGGGCATTTTTTTTTCTATAAAGGATCCTTTATGATGATGGGTTATTTTATGGGCAAGTTGTAAAATAGTGCCTGCAACAGTAAATGGGCAATACATCTGTATTTTTTACCTTTAGTTCTGGCACAAAATTACACTATTGCTCCTTTATCACTGAATTGGCATTTACAAAGCAATTGTTATTTTGTGCCAGAACTAAAGGAGCGATAATTTAGTAATATTGTTTTTCTAACTATCGTCCTTTATTTCTACATTAAAAAATGATCTTAAAAACTAACAGGGGATACAATAAACACAAGGTATTGTAAAAGTGAGCGTAAAACCCATACCAGGGCTTGTGTAAAGTCCAAATGTTTTGCACAGCGATGTCAATGCAATATATGTTCAGTTAAGTTTTGCACTTGTAGCAACTCACAGGGAGGTGCAAAGTGAGTAGGAGGTGTTACTTACCCGCCCGAGATCCTGCAATGCAGTAATCACTTGCAAGATTTACTTTGCAGTCAGGTAAGGAACACCTCTATAAGCCTCCATAGAAAAGCCGTAAAAGTTCACATTAAATTTTTTTAAAATGTATTTTATTTATTTCTTATATAGTGCTACATATTCCGCAGTGCTTTGCAATTATTTACTCAATTCACATCAGGCCCTGCCCCAAAGAGCTTACAATCTAATCA
The DNA here is from genome assembly GCA_019447015.1 of Hymenochirus boettgeri. NCBI lineage: Eukaryota > Metazoa > Chordata > Amphibia > Anura > Pipidae > Hymenochirus > Hymenochirus boettgeri. The sequence continues at coordinate 162,469,573 of CM033470.1, forward strand.
CTTTATGTAGAAATACAACCTATTAGTATGTCTTTATGATTGTGGGGGAAACCAGAGTGCCCGGAGGAAACCCACGCAAGCACGGGGAGAACATACAAACTCCTTGCAGATGTGTCCAAGGGAGGAATCGAACTCAGGACCTCATCGCTGCAAGGCATCAGTGCTAACCACTGAGCCACCGTGCTGCCCTACATAGGTACTTAATTGCATCTGATGCCGATAATACAAAACAGTGCGGGTCCCGCTATTGCAGTGTACACAAAATTAAAGGACAATTGTACGGTTGGTGCTCCACCTTGCTTTTGGCCCAGGGCCTAACCAATGGAAAGACTTGTTCTACAAGATGCAGTTCTTCCCATTGGACAGATCCCAGACAGATATGGGGTGGAGCTAAGCTTAGACAAAGCAGTTTTGTTGCATCCCCTGTTAATATGTGATGGATCAGGCCATTAATCTGATGCAACACTGTGGATAACTTTTTTTTAATTCTGCAGGTTTTTGTTTTTTTCTAAATTTTCTAAATATTACCTCTTACCAAAAAAATATCAGACAATTACCGTATATACTCGAGTATAAGCCGAGGTTTTTAGGTTTAAAATCGACCTAAAAACCTTGCCTCGGCTTATATTCGAGTCAAGAGAAAACTTACCTTAATTCCAGATGCAGCCGCGAGTCAGGAAGGAAAGCCGGCAGTTCCCAGTAGTTCTTCACGGGTGCGCGATGATGTCATCGCGCACGCTGGCGGGATGACGCCATCGCCCAGCCGCGAAGCAGTACTGGGAACTGCCGGCTCTGCCACAGAAACGAGGACGTGAGCAGGACAACATGCAGGCCAGGCGGAGGGGGACGGGGGAGGGACGAGAGGAGGGAAGCGGGGGGAAGGATGAGGGAGGAGTGAAGACATGAAGGACTGGCCAATAACTGGCCAGGGTGGGTTTATGTTTGGTATGTTATTTATATGGTATGGTAAGTGTTTGTGAACGGGGGGGGGGTGGGCGGCGGGGGGGGGGGGGTAGGCGGGCTGGGGCTGGGCGGGGGGGGGACGGGGGCGGTGGGGGGGAGGGGGGGCGGGGGCGGCGGAGGGGGGGGGCGGGGGGATGGGGGGGGGCTGGGGGGGGGGGGGGCGGGGGGGGGGGGGGGGGGGGGGGCTTAGGGTTGGGGGGGGGGGGCGGTGGGGGGGGGTGTGGGGGGGGGCGGCGCCGGGGGGGGGGGGGGGCTGGCTTGGGGGGCGGAGGAGGAGGGCGGGGGGGGGCGGTGGCGGGGCGGCGCGGGGGCGGGGCGGGGGGCTGGGGCGGGGCGGCCCGGGGGGGGGGGGGGGGGGGGGGGCGGGGGGGGGCTGGCGGGGGGGGGGGTGGGGGGCGGGGGGGGGGGGGGTGGGGGAGGGGGGCGGGGGGGGGGCGGGGTGGGGGGGGGGGGGCGGGGGCTCGGGGGGGGGGGGGGGGGGGGGGGGGGGGTGGATGGGGGGGGGGGGGGGGGGGGGCTGGCGGGGGGCGGCGGGAGCGGCTGGGGGTGGGGGCGGCGGGGGGCCGGGGCGCTCTAGGGTGGGGGACAGTATGCCATACAGTAACACCCAATAGCTCTTACTATAGGTGTTTGGAAACTACAACTCCCAGCAACGAAAGCAATGCTGGAGGTTGTAGTTTCCAAACATCTACAGTGGAAATGTATTAGGGTTACTGTATGGGATTACTGTACATTTAAAGGGCAACTAATGTCCTAAAACATAAAATATAGAATCAGAAGGCAGTAATGGTCATGGTAATTTCTACCCTCGGCTTATACTCGAGTCAATTATGTTTTTCTGATTTTGGAGGCAAAAATGGGTACCTCGGCTTATACTCAAGTCGGCTTATATTCGAGTATATACGGTACTGCGTAAGAGCCTTTCTTGTGACCTACCAAGGGGAGCAACACTAACAGGTTGCAGTGACCAGGAAAGCAAGATGAGTTTTCCACAATACACAGTTTATTAGTGATTTCAAATGATAAAAATTCGGGGTCACAGGCTAATTTATAGATTCATTTTACTTGTCCTTTAACTTTTAAACAAAGTATCTTCCAGTAATGGCAGATTCTTTGTTTACACAAAGACTTTATGACATTCATGTTTAGAGGGAAAATAAGAATTGATTCAACCTCTTTAATGTCTTAACACATCTGGGAAAAATATCTAGTGTTCTTATAAGCTTACAAAATAAAGCTATCAAAAATCCTTCAACTTCTTTCTATTGCTATATACCCCTAGGGTAGAATGACTTTAATGCATTTATTTTGTAAGATGACTGAAATATACAAAGGTATCAATAAATACATTTTCTTTGTACCACATTACATAAATGGAACCAGATAGTACTAAGTGTAAACATAGGTATAAAAATGTTATTTCGAATATGAAATTATTTTATAAAAACAACATAGTGGAGCATTAAGTCGCATTCCATGTTTTAATCACTGAACTGGGAGATATGTGTTTGCAGCTTCATATCAATAATCACTTTAACACAGCCTTTACAAAAAAAATTAGGAAGAACAGTCAAGCATGTCTTTTTATTATCTCCCAGTAAATCTTTTAATCTAAACATCTCATTACAGTCTGTTAAACTATCCCAAAGATTTGCAATTAACAGAAGATTGTTCTCCTGAGCAACATGCAGAATAAATCAGAGCAGCGTACTGTAGGAAAGCAGACAAGCTGTCATTTTTAGTGATCCTTCCAATATAACACAAAATTACACACTTAAGAACCTGGATATGTATTACAGCACATTATTGCTTTTTTAAATCTGCCATTAGATAACCCAGACACTTGTCCAGTTGACTCTTGCCATTTTGCTCTGTAATTTCTAACTGTTTAACTAAAATCTTATCCATAATCTTTATTTGACTTTACATGTGATTTCTGTATTTTTTTTAATCTACATAATCACTCTCTAATTCTCATTACCATTTTGTAGATTTAGTTATTCCTTAGGGTTTATTTAATAAGTGTTACAAGAAGCAATTTAGCAAAACTGCCTTTTACTGCATACCGAAATGTCTTTTTTTGGTGAAGGGGCACTGATTTAAAAATACAAGGAATAAAGAAGTAAACTAATCATTTTTAGGGAAGGTGAAGTGGTTATAACTGAATAATTATGAATGAACATTATAAATGTTGAGTTTCACAGCAAGTTTAAAACCACACCCTGTACAGCTGAAATATCAGCACAAGTCAGCATCCAGGTATTTACCTAGAGGATTTAAGGAAAGTACAAAAAGTGAATAGAGTTATTTATGTCCCGCAAGACTTGATACGCCATTGTTAGCTATTTAAACACTGCACATGGATTTGTTTACCAGACACAGTTTAAGTCTAATATGTGTGAATTTTAATAAATAAAAAGTTGCACATGACAAAGTAGAAGAAAATTGCAGACCTAGATTGGGATAAACTGGGCTGCTTCCCCATGTTAACCTTACTTAATTGCTTGATCTTAACTTTAATGGAAATGAACAGGCAGACACAGAGTTGGGTGTAAATAAACGGCCACAGCTTTATTTAACACATTACAATATGTGTTATCACAATAGGCCCGATCTTAATTTCTACATCCTTGCGATAATTCCAACTAACTCCCAGCCGTAGCCAATGCTGAATGCCAGGCCTCTGGATCCCCAGAGGGCATGTAACGGCTTCTTAAACCATACCGTTCGCAAGGATGTATCCGCCACTAAGGAGACAGTGTAATCCTACACTGAACTCCGACCGCCACCCAACATATATAGCGCCTGTTCAATCCCATCCTGCAAACCTGATAAGAATATATCTAATCCTATCTCATTAAGGTGCACCCCGTCCTGCCTCATAAGTGTTCTATTGCCGCCCTCCAACTGGCGATGTCTAACAACTACCCCCCCTTGAGACCTAATGAATCTAGAGATTCTCATATTCAGAACCCTCCTGGCTCTCTCTACTGCACCCTGATCTCTCGCCCCCTGCCACTGAACCCTAGGGATGACCTCTGACCAGACTATAACCACCTCCTGGAATAAAGATCGGAATCTCGTCAAATCCGTTTTCATTAGAAATAATAGATCCGAGAGATGGTTCCGACAGAGGTCATTCCCGGATGCATGAATGACCAAGACCATGGGACCTGGATCGGCTCTACTAATCCTGACTACTTTGAGCATTACTTGCCACCAAGCTAGCCCCCTTATCCCCTTCCAATAAAGTGTCGCCGATTAGAATCCTAGGTTGCGTCCTCCCGGTCGAACTTCTGCTCTTTGTGCCGCCCAGTACAAGTATGAATGTCCCACCAGCCAGACCGCAGGCTGTTGAATACCTAGAATAGAAAATTTAGTTAATGGCCAAATCAGGGCGGATATAACGCGCTACACAACTGGACCGCCAGCGCCCCAACCTGCGAACTCTTTCCTCTGAAAAACCCAGGGAATACGCTTCTGTTGCTGCCCCAATTCGGAAAGAATGGGTCCCAAATTCCTTAGGGGATAGACCCAATACACTGAGAGATTTTTTCAACACAGCTTTCGAATTAAAATCTAGTTAATGGGGAACCATCCTGATGTAAAAAGGAAGGTGAGAGCGGGCGGTCTAATAGAAGCAAAATTACAGATTGCCTGGACTGGGCACCAGGAGGATGCAATGGGGAAGATTGAAAACCATTTTCCTTCACCAAACAAATCTGTCTTAGATCTCTTTATGTTCACCCTAACTACAGATTTGGAGATGAATAGGTCTTCTAGCAATAAGCCACCTGGTCTTTTTGAACTGGCTGACACTAGCTCCCCCACTCTCATCGCCCCGAAGAAAGTGAGCGCAAAACTGGCTTGAAATAAACTGGTCTCATGGGGGGAATTACAGATATGAGGCAGGGTTTCGATTAACCTAACAAGCAACTTAAAGGTAATGGGACACCTGGGTTGCACCGACACGTGTTCTTTTCTCCAACCTTTAAGAATGGACCTTACTACAAATTCCTTGGTCACGTCTTTCCATCCTAACAACCTGAAAAAGAAAGATTAACCATCTAACCTACATTGGGCTACTAAGCCCGACGATCCTGTTGACCTTAGATGTTCTAAGTAGTCCAGGAGAGATTCCAACCTAATATGAAAATCAACATTAATATCTTTCCCAACTGTAAATGAGAGCCATTCAGACCAGGCCTTACCGTGACTCGCCCAAGTCGAGGGGGCGACTGAAGATTGAACCAGCTGACTCAGCTGCTGTTGATTATCCCCCATAGATATTCCGGGCAATCCAATCCTTGCTGCTGGGCATCCGGTTTGAGCCGATGAAAATACTGCCACTGAAAATGAGACAAGGCATCCGCCATACAGTTAAGAACACCCGGTACATGCCTAGCCCTGAAAGTTATGTTAAACTCCAGACACCTGAGTACCAGGTGCCTAAGTAATGCTAACACTGGGGGAGAGGAGCTGGTAAGATTATTAATGGCATAAACTATGCTTTCGTTGCCTGTCCAAAAGCGAATTCTTTTATTCTGTATCTTTGAACCCCATAGTTCAACTGCCACCACTATGGGAAAAAGCTCTAACATAGTGAGGTTCCTACAGTGGTAGCCTTTTTTCCAAGATTCGGGCCAAGGGGCCACACACCACTCCTTTTCCACGATGGCCCCAAACCCTACAGACCCAGCCGCGTCCGTGTAGAGCTGTAATTCTTGACTAGATAGCTCCTCCTCTTGAAAACAGGACCTGCCATTATAACTAATCAGGAAGGTATGCCATACCTTCAAGTCGTCGCGCAACACCTCAGTGATCCTAATATGGTGGTGAGGGGATGGAACGCCCCGAGAAGCTTTTAATCAGTGTCTGTAAACACACTCTCCCCATCGGCATTATTCTGCATGCAAAATTCAGTGAACCTAATTGGGATTGTAACTGCCTTAACGTTACTTTCTTAAACTGAAGGAACATTGAAATTGCGTCTAACATATCTTTTACCTTCCCGGCTGGTAACCTGCACTCCATCTTAACCGTATCAATCTCTATGCCCAGGAAAGATAACATCGTAGTAGGGCCTACCGTCTTTTCCTTCGAAAGGGGAACCCCAAACTTTTTCATTAAGAAACTGAATGAACGAAGTAAAAACTCACACTGAACAGAGTCTCCCGGGCCGACGAACAAGAAATCGGCTAAGTAATCTATGATGTTTGTTGGATTTGTTTCATATGCTATGGCCCATTCCAAGAATGAACTGAATATTTCAAACAAGGAGCAAGAGATGGCACAGCCCATGGGCAAACACTTGTCATAATAATACATTCCATCCAACTGACATTTCAGCAGATGAAAACATTCTGGGTGAATTGACAATAAGCGGAATGCGGACTCAATATCTGATTTTGCCAACAGTGCCCCTACCCCGGCCCTCCTTACCAGATGAATAGCCCTGTCGAAGGAAACATATGAAACCGAGGCCTCCTCCTTACTTATACCATCATTTACCGAGCTGCCCTTCGGATAAGAGAGATGGTGAATCAGGCGGAACTTTCCGCCTTCTTTTTTGGGGACAAGACCCAACGGGGAAACTCTCAAATTGGGGAAGGGGAGCTCGGAAAATGGGCCTGCCAATCGCCCTAGCTGGACCTCAGCTAAAACTTTGTCCCTAGCCACTTGGGGCGCTTCCTTGACCGATTTTAGGTTCTGAGCGAACCTGGGAGACTGAGAAAACTGAAACGGAATCTTAAAACCATATTTAAACCCCTCCCTGATGAGGCCTGCTGCCGCTCTCTCCGGGTAAACCTCGAGCCAAGGCTCCATGGCCCCCACGATCACCGGCGTCCGCCGGCCTACCCCCGCTACCTCGCTTACCTGTGGGACGGGATTTCCGAAAGCATTTTGCGGCCGAGTGCCCCCCTCCTCCGCAAAAGGAGCACTCGTGTTTAAACCTACAAGCTGCTCCGAACTTGCAATTCCCTTCATTAAATAGCCAGCAGGGGCCTGACTTCCTAACCCCGGGGGCCTGAAATGTGCTGGTGCTGGCTATTGGTGCTGGGGCGGAGCCCATAGGTGATCTCTGGGACAGCATGATTCTTAGCCTTGATATTCCACCCCATCTCGGGCCTAACCGCCAGGCAACGCCTAAACTCCTCGTCGTACTGACACCAGGCGGACCCTCCGTGCATCTTGTATGCCCCAAAGATCATGTCTAGGTAGACGAAGAGCTCAGAGCATTTTTGAGGGGCTTTTTGCCCTATGACCCCTGCCAGTACACAAAAGGCCTGTAGCCAATTCCCAAATGTTTTGGCCACCTTGGGTTTCTTTTCCCCTTTATCAGTTTTTGTTATTTCCTTATCTACCGTCACCATGTCGGTAGAAAGCAAGGACCAAATATCGACATAGTCGTTCTTCCATATCTTTTCTTTCACCTCCCCCGACAGGTGAACTCCTAGTGGGCTCACCTCACAAAAATAAGACTCCTTCAGTGCCTCCACTGATGGAACTTCAGGGGCAGGCGGGAGTGTTGTAGCTCCCCCTGGGACTGGACTCGCTGACGAGCCAGTAGGCATTGTGTCCAATTTTCCCATCAACGCCCTCAACACCTGGACCAGCTCACCGCCATCCCCCCCACTAGGTGTACCCCATGCCCCAGCACATGTGTACTCACCGCCCGAGGGACTTGGTACCGTGACACCTTCTGCGGGGGCCGATGCATCTGCTGGCGACGGCTGCGGCTGCTGACCTTCTTGGGGAGTGCTCCTCTCCCCGGTGCGTTCCCTTGCCGAGGTTGCAGCCGAAGAGACTCTGCTCCTGTCTGACGTGGATGAACGGGAGGGCCCTTGATCTCCTTCCACGGGAGTGTGAGCGTCGACGCTTGTCGCGGCTCCTGGAGTGTGAGCGGCGCCTGCGGCGACCGCCCCCATGCCACCCCTTGCACCGATGGCTGCGGGAGTCATCACTACTCTCGCTGGAGGACGAGTACCTATGCCTTCTCCTACCGTGCCTCCGGCTGCTCCTGGCCCTCCTAGGCTGACTCCTGTCCCTGGGTGACCTTCTTTCCTATAACTCCCTAATTCTAGTGGGTGCAGGGGTAATGCCCCTAACAGTGGACCTGGCATCCACAAACTCCTGTTCACCCTCTTCTGATTCACTTGCCTGCGGTGCTGGTTGAGGGTCTCTAGCTATGTCCCCCGCCGTTGCTGCTGCAACAGCTGGGCGGGCGGACTGTGGCAACCAAGGGGCAGGGCCTCCTCTACCCCTGGTTCTCCCTCTACCTAATGCTGAAGCGGGTGCGCCGGGTACCACAGGTCCTACCACCAAATCCTCTGAAAGAGGGCGATGGACATCCACCCGAACTAACTGGGATGGGTGTACCATATTAAAAGACCTAAGCAGGCCCTCAGTCACTGCGCGGCCCCTTGCCGTGCCTGACTGCCGAATCTGTGCACCCCGACATCCCCTGGCGGCTCGTGGGGGACTGGGACTCAGACGGGAGGGGGGGAAGGAGGGACGTTTAGGCCTGCCAGCCAGCCAGCTAGCGGACCTGGTAGTGGGCCTAAGCCCAGTACTCACATTCCTGGTGATAGGGGAATCTACACTGAGAATCTTCTGTAGCCATCCTGCCCCCTTTGTGCTGATCCTCTCCCTAATCCTGTTCAGCATTGCCTCATTATTCTGATGAGCCATCCTGGCTGTCCACCAAGTGCCTGTAGATATGATTGCCCTGAGAGAACTGTGTAAGAACTGTTTCTCTGGCAATGTTAATCAAAATGGCACCCGCACCTCGTGGCCGCCCCCTTCTTATAGGCTCGCATGACGTCATCCGTGACGTCACGTTCCCGGACCTCGCGAGACCCGGACCAGCCAATCCGGCAGCACGCAGCGACGCGCTGACATCATCAGCACGCGCCGCGACCGGGACCCACGAGGAGAGGCACGAGCGCCCGACTACAACTCCCAGCATCCTCAGCTGGGGACCCCATTCGAGGTCAGGCGCCCCGCCCCCTAACACAGGCCGGAGCTATCAAAATAAAAGGAATAGATTCATCACAAATTTCCTAAAAAACAATCTAAGACAGAGTGGATATGCGATATCAAATTCATTAGCCCATAATTCTATACCACAGAAATTTTAATTATTTCGATAATTCATATACAGGCTTCCACAAAAGATCTTAAATAGACATAATATACACAATAAATATGGTAAATACAGTCCCCTTGGTTTCCTTCAATTCATCTTTACTTTAAAAAACATTTTAATAAATATTGTTCATTCAGTCCCCTGGGATTGACTGACTATTCAGGCTTTTTATTCAAAACTCTCTTTAAAAATAGTTAAGACCTGTCACCCCTCTCCTCTGCATTGGGACATAATCCCAGCACCAACATCTTCCGTGGTGCTTTACAGTTGCATTAATATACATAAGGAAAACATACATGTTACATACAAGGGTAGTGCAAGTAATACAAAGTGCAAAAAATAAATGCTGGTCCAGCAGCATTCAGTGTGGTAAGTTACAGCATTACTGTGGTATAATATGATGGAGGACCCTGCCCGAGAGCTTACAGTCTAGAGGAGATGGGGATGAAACATAAGGTGAAGCAGATCAGTAGCTGTAACTAAGTTGTCAGTGGAGTATAACTAGCGGGACTGCGATGGGTCAGTAAGAGGGGTAGAAGTGTCCAGGTTCAAATTGTAACCTTGCCTGAAGGAGTGAGTTTTGAGGTTGCGTTTGAATATATGAAGTGATGGTGAGTGACGTATAAAGTGAGGAAGAGAGTTCCAGAGCAGAGGGGCAGCACGAGAAAAGTCCTGTATATGGATGTGGGAGGAGGTGATTAGTGCGGATGAGAGGAGAAGATCATTAGCAGAGCCATCCATTCTGGCCATCCATTCTTAAATGAAGAGTGAGGTCTGTTTTGCCCACATAGGACAACACACAGGGACACATAGTTATATAAAACACATGGGTGGTAATACAACTAATCACATGTTTGATGTTAAAAATCTCATCTGTGTGTGTATCTGACATTTGTTCCAAGAATAACACCCCGTTTTTCTGTTAGGCACCCAGATAGTTCTCCCCTTATAGCACTAAACTACATCAGGTTTTACTAACCGAACATGTTTACCCAACACAAAAATAGTGGGTTTATCCACCAATGAGTTCCGTAAGATAATAAAAGTTTCCAGTTATTTTTCAAACTTCGTTTGCATATTGCATACCCCAACATGTTGTTATTTATACTGCATAAAAATACCGTATATACTCGAGTATAAGCCGACCCATGATTGACTCGAGTATAAGTCGAGGGTTGAAATTATGGGAACTCTGCTGTCCATAAAAAAGCCTCATTCCTTGGCACTCCAGATGTTTTGGAAACTACAACTCCCAGCATGCTTTATTAGCTGGGAGTTGTAGTTTCCAAACCCCTTTAGTGCCAAGGAATGAGGCTTTTTTATGGACAGCACCCCCCAGGAAAGGCCCCAAAACATTCCCCTTTAGAGAGCCCCCCAGTTCAGGGAGTGAGGTGGTACTCACATGTGGTAAATCAGGGTAAATCTTTACAAAATCTGCTGCTGCTCACTACTCGGCGCCGGAGAGTAAGTTAGACAACCGCCGAGTACGGACATGCAGCGCAGCGTGCAGAGTGCCAGTAGGATCGAGAGAATTAAGTTACCGGTAGCTGGTTACATAGAGAAGTACCGGTAAGCAGCAGCAGATTGTGAAAATTTACCATGACCCGAGTATAAGCCGAGGTCGGGTTTTAAAGCTATTTTTAAAGCCTGAAAACCTCGGCTTATACTCGAGTATATACGGTACTCTGTTCCCTTTTCTGGGAAGGGATTGCATATATTTTTTTAAAGACTCTGGGTGATTGCTAGCATAATGCAGAAGTGTATTCCAGTCTGTCTCTTTAGAATAGAGAGTAAAGTATAACCCAATATGTTACTTTGTACATTGATTAACAAATTCAAGAACTCAATCTGTGTCATACTTTTTTTGCAGGTGAACCTTTTTAAAGATGTCAAGCCATCCATTATCCCCTCAAAGACACTCAAGTTGTTGATGAATTTGATGAACTGATCACTGAATCTGTATAAAATATTTCTGACCTCATTTTCATGCACATACCTATTAGTGTACGCAATGGCCAAGGCTACACCCATCACTGTACCTGTTTTCTGTTTTAAACAGTAGTTATATCGCAGTGTTCCTTAAAGTAATTCTATCAAGACTTATCTAAATGCAAGGGTTCCACAGTTGGAAGCCTTTAAAATGCATATATGACTGTAATCCCCTCCCCATGGGTATATTTGTGTACAGGTTAGAAACATCAAGAGTTACAACCAAATATATATGTTCCTTGGTAAAACTATGCCATGAAGGCACTGGCATATGATGGGGCCACATTGGACCCCATTGCAGTTCCCCTGAGCTGTAAATGAGCTGTAAATAGAATGTATCCTGGAATTAAAAATAATTTTGTGTTAATAAAATATTTAGAGTTTCCACAAAGAACTCAACACTTTCAATTGGGCAATCAGCCTCATCTCTAGAAGCCATCTTGTGGCTATTATCCCCTCTCGATGGGGAATCGAGGTGTATAGACTGGCCACATCCAATGTGGCCAGAAAAACACCCTCCTCATCCCCGACTTCAAGTTCAATTTCTCCAGGAAATCTGCATTATGCCTTATATAAAGTTTTCTACTTGTCAGTGGTCCCAGAACCCTATCCAACATTGTTGCCAAAGGTGTAAACACACAGTCTATGCCTGATACTATAGGCTGCCCATGCGGCTCTAAGTGATTTTTATGAATTTTTGGCAACATGTATAGTTGTGGGATGACACACAATAGCCTGGACAGACCCATCTCCAAATATCTGTCCTAGTGACCCTCAAAAAGTGTCTTAATTTTCATAGTAGGATCCCCTACCAATTTCATATACACTTCACTATCTGCCAATTGAGCCAGAATCTCTGGTGCATAATAAACAGTGTCCAAAATCACTATCACCCCACCCTTACCAGATAGTTTGATAGTGATTTCTTTATTTTGTGCCAACCTCTTAATAGGGTTATGATGTCACTTCCTGGTATGATTGGTATATATTGTCAATGTGTTATTTGATTTGGTTGGATGTGAAATACTGCTTGATAAAGGGCGCTGTGATGCCTGAAACGTAGTTTATTTATCATGTGACTTTCTACTTAAACAAATACAAGCTTTTACTATATAGGTATGCTGCTTCATATTTTCTCTTCTTTGTATATGGACAGGTATACGGAGCCCATGGAGGAGCTTGCACCGTGTGTATCCTTGACTGAGGACGGAGTGCCGCTTGCTTTCTGTATTTGATATATATATATATACACACAACTCTTGGATGAGTCCTCTGCACTCCCCCTAACGTTCCAACCACCCCGGTGCCACTGAAGGGATACGATAAGCAGATTTAGATGCCGGTGCACACATGGGATTTTCTCAAAAATAGAAACTTCGTGTTAAATAAAAAGTTTGTATTTTTGAGAAAATCCCACAGTTCACCGCATCTAAATCTGCTTATATATATATATATATAATAATATATATATATAATATATATATATATTATATATATAATATATATATTTATTTTATATATTATATATATTATTATATTATAATATATATAATATATATCCCAATAGGTTTATGACCACACAACCCACCACTAGAAAATGCCACTCCACATCACCCAATCTGTAATAGTACTTGTTTATTACATAACAGCTGTGTTACAAAACAGCAACATTTTGAGGGAGCAATCCCTCCTCAGGCTCACAGCAAACAGGTAGGCATATACCCAGATACGAATTCAAGTAGCATATATATAGCGTAATTACAGGAATTTACATCATCCCCTCCAATGTCCCTCCCTCAACCAAGCTAACACCTGCAACATGGATATTTATACAATCCAAAATTGCCCTGGAACATTTACAAAAATAGATGCAAGTTGTAATCCCTGTTTAAGCTGCCAGGGTGCATAATCCCCAGTTGCTTGACCCACCAGACCTCCCTCTGCTTGAGGCGCAGGACCCTGTTACACCTGGAACTTCAGCACCGCAAACTTGAGGTCCCTTTCTGTGTGTTTAAGTTTCCCAAAAACAGGTAATTTAACATTCCTCAACCTGACGTCCAACTTATGCTGGGAAATCCTCCCCTTAATCGGTTGGGTCGCCTCCCCAACATGAAACAAACAACAAGGGCAAAACAGAAGATATACAACAAATCTACTGTTAAATAAGTTAAAATGGATACCTTTAGTTATATTGTTTGAACAATGCTTAAGCTGATGCGTCAAAAGGTATCCATTTTAACTTTAATGCAGGTGATTACCCTTCATTGCTTGCATATATCTTTAAGTCTTATATCTAATTCATTCATGATTATATGTGTATGCTTTTGAAGGGTCTCATTCATCCAGGCCATGGTATATCTGTTGTATTCAGTTAGATCAACTTAATTGCCAACAGATTTTTGTACAAGTCATTCTGAATTGAGAAAGCCAGTCGAATGACTAACAAAATGTCTTCAAGAACTAAACTTTAAGTCCAGTTGATCTAACTGAATACAACAGATATGATTATATGTGTAGTTGAGTGCTGGAGTCTTTTGTGTAATGTATAAATTGCCGGTCCTCCTTTGCACCGCACCTGAAAGTATTTTTGAATAAATGTTTGAGCAGCATATTCATATACCATATATACTCGAGTATAAGCCAAGGTTTTTAGGTTTAAAAATCAGCCTAAAAACCTTGCCTCTGCTTATACTCGGGTCAGATCTCTAAATGAAGGAATGAGGCAGGGGGAGGAATGGCAATCGTAAGGTAAGTATATAAAAAAGTACCCGGTAACTTCTTTTCCGTTAGGCCACCGAAACTGTGTTGTGCGGAACTGAAAGGACTTATGCATAAGGAGACTGATGCGGGTAGGCGTGCTCACGTTCAGCGCGGACACGTCGCAATTAAGTTATACCGAACGTGCTGCACTGGGTGAGCAGGGAAGGAGCTCGTCTTCCAACACTCTTGTCCGGACATGTGGAACCGGTAAGATAAAGCTTCTTAGACATTCTTGGTCGCATTAGTCGCATTCTGCAACCAGGATGACACTATCAAAGGACTCAAGCTCAATGTACGGTAACCCTCCAACCCCCTCACATTGCCCTACCAAGATGTTTAATTCTGGGTTTGCACACCTATAGTTATGTGTGGAATCCATCAGGGCTCCTTTTGTGTGTAGGGACCGAGAGTTGTACATGTAATATTCTGAAAACTTGGGATAGGTAACTAGTAGCCTACTCTGCAACAGCAATGGGCACAGTGGGAATTAGGTACTTGTAGTTAAACAGGTGGCTAGCTACTGGCAGCTTATCCCTGCTGGAAATACATTTTATAAAATCCAGCACTTCTAATATGTTCCCTAACTTGGCTAGTGTTGAGCTTATTGCAATTAGCCATGCAGTATTATACCATTGTGTTTGGGGGATAAGACAAATTTAGTTTAAACGGGTGATTGATAATGTCTGTACTATAGACTATATAGCAATTAGAGAATAACTTTTGGCTACTGGAATTGCCAACAGTATTCTACAGAACATTGTGGTTTGCAGTAGTGGTGATAATTTTTACCCTCGGCTTATACTCGAGTCAATCAGTTTTTACTAACTTTTCAGGTAGAAAAGGTACCTCTGCTTATACTCGGATCGACTTATATTCGAGTATATACGGTACCTATATATATAAAACATTCCCAAGCCTAATGAGTCTATCCCCCTTTTCATCTAATCATAAAATTAAAAGCATCTTAAATGTTTCCACCAATAAATTGCTGTAAAAAAAAATAATGTTGTTCCTTTTAATCTGTTTCACAGTTTCAATAAAAGCCTTCACTTAATTAGCAACTAACTAAAACTTTAAGTGTTTTCCACTGCTGTAAACGTTCATCTAGCACAGGGCAATTACTGCTACAACAACATGTAAGTGCATTTAATTAGTCTTTATTTTGTCTTTGCATGTCAGGCATCATAAATAATACCATTATTAGGAGTTTAATACAACAGACATTCACAGCCCAATCCAGGCATTCCACAGTATTCATTAGGAAAGCAGATTAAATGCACTTGTTTTCATGTTGCTGGCCATTCCTTATTTACTAGAATAGCAATACTGGGTGTGAGCCAGGCAGTGAAATTGCATTTATTACAGTTTTGTTTCCGTTGCGTTCTGTTTCCATTGTACTAGTACTGTTACTTTGCTTTAGGAAAAATAAATTGATATGTGTTTATATTTTTATATAAAATATATATATTTATATATTTATTGGGTAAGCTACAACATCCTTTCAAAACAGAAATAATAATAAAGAAACAAACATAACTAAATATATGAATTTATGGTACATAGTTATCATGTTATATATTTAAGACCATGAGATAAGAGAAATGAAGGCCCTGTCCAAATAAGCATACAATGGGAAGGAAGTCATGTTATATGGGGGAAAGAACAATGGCATTAGGAGAAACCAGAATGAAAGTGCCCAACCCTGTTGCTATTAAGACACACTAATTAGTAGTTTTGGGGCATTTTGCAGACTGTGTTGCCCAGTAAGTACAGGGCCCCAGGATAAATAATCCTGCAAATGTTTATATTCTACTTATAAGTTGAATTTTGTAAGTGTGTGTATGTGGCCGTGTGTGTGTGGGATGTGGTATGTTTTTTGTTTTTTTTAATATTCTTCTGTATGTGCTATTCATTTCTCCAGACTGAACACATGCACATGTGCTGGCCCTGTCCTCACTTTGAAGTATTTTCCAGACTGAACACATGCACATGTGCTGGCCCGGTCCTCACTTTGAAGAATTCCTTTTGCCTATAAAGAGGGAAGGGATGGTGTGTGTGTGTGTATTTTTTTGAGGGAGTACAGATGCTCTATGAATACAGATGCTCTATGATACACAGGCCTTACATACAGTAGTTTCTTTTTTTTATATATAATTGGGTGTAATACTGAAACAGAAACAGACTAATTTGTCTAAACACATGCAGAGGTTTCAGCAGCTCTGTAAGTTCTTTATATTATATTTTGTCTTGTATCTAATATGTCAGCTTTATTTTTATTTATGGTCATTTAGATGTAATAGTGGGAAATTACACACATACATAACATACACCTTCCCTATATGTAATATTATATACCCACCTCATTGGAAAAAGGAAAAGAGCCACGGTAGATAGTATTTAAAGGGCAACTAGGTCAAAACAAACTTTTAGAATCTTAAAGGCTCATTGCTAGGGAGATAGGAAATTATATTGCTACTGTACTCCTCATGTCTCAATAGACAGAGCTGCTGTGTGTTTAATGATATGAAGCTGTGAGTACAGGAGTCAGTATATATATAGATATATATATATATATATGTATATATATGTATACATACATACACAGTACACTTCACATGCTCTGTAGTATAGGGATTTGGCTTTCTTGTCTGAGGATTTGAACCTTCAGCCTCATGTACAGTGTTTTTCTTAAAGAGCTAATATATATAAAGTCTAACTACTGCACTTCTACCCATTTCTTTGTATCTGTATGTTACCCTCCTAACTAAATATTAACAGGGAGATTCAATAAAAGTTCTTATCGTTTAAAATTGTGCTAATTTTGCTCCAACCAATCAGATCTTATTTAAAATTTGAAAGATAACATCTGATTGGTTGGGGCAAAATTAGCACCATTTTAAACGATAAGAACTTTTATTGAATAACCCTGTAAGCTCGATGGGGCAGGGACCTCCTTTCCTCTTGTGGCAAGGTTCTAGCACTTATATTGTGATCATCATATTTATATAATTTATATATTTAAGTACTGAACTATTTATGTATTTGTCCCCCCTTTTTGTATTTTGCTATTGTACAGCACTGCGTCCCCAAGTGGCAATACTTAAGTATACATGTACATTTACTGACTAAGTTTGACTCTGTATCTAACAAAAGATGAAGGTGAAGATGCAGTATTGGAAGCTGTTGCTTAGTTCTTTCTTGACTGCAATCTAGCAATGCCGTAAGTAATTTGCAGCAGATACTGCATTGGAGGAGCACCAGTTTCCTAAAGGTTATGGACCTGTGGAAGTCGAAGCTTTACTATAATGGTATTGCAAAAGTTACTGATGATTAGGTGACAATTGGAAATCACTGTTAGGACTGGCGTGGATCCATATTCCTAATGATCACCCAAGTCTCTCAACATGTGTTCCTAAAGCTTTCTATTAGATCATAGTGATGAATTTACTAAGATCATCTTAGACTGTTAGGTGGTTGTGTCTCCTCGTCAGGATCTCCAGAATCATTTATAACCTGTTTACGAAATAAATAAGTTGAACCCAAAAGTAGTGATTCTTATATGGTATAACCATTGTTCTGATTACCACATAGCCAAACCTAAAATAAGTAAAAGCACAGCAAGAAAGAGATGTACCATTCCTAGTGAGTGCTGTCCAAAAAGAACAATAAACATTAAGCTGCTCGTCCTTTTGTACAAACCTAACTACATCTCTATTCATTCTTGATACTTTATTTTTTTTTACAAGATTCAACTATAATAATCTATGGACTGTCAGATGGTAATTAAAGTGATAGATAATAAAGTGTTTGGAACTAAACATTATCAGTAAATGAACTGCAATTTCATTCATTTATAATAAAAAAAGCAGGTTATATTCAGTTTAGATGTGTGGACTTGATTGGCAAAAGGGATGTGGCCTATGTATGTTAGACTGTATACCATTATATATCTATCAGCGTACTGTATTCAGACTCTGTACTGGTTTACAAAATATATTGAAACAGTTAAATGCATGCATACCTGTATTTATATTTATATAGCACTACTTGATGCTGTGCTATAAAATATTATAGTACATAAAATTCAGATATAGTATAAAATATGAAAAGATAAATAAGTATACCTGTATAATAATACAAGTAATTGAGACACAAGGAAAAAGATCCCTGTCTAAATTGATAAACCCTTTTTAAATCAGTCATGGACAACAATCCTGGGCACAGGCATCGACTGTGCTCAAAATGCTCTACCCTGATGCTTGTGAAGGTTCTCATTCATCCAGGTCATGGTATACCTGTTGTATTCAATTAGATCAACTGGATTTAAAGTTTAGTTCTTGAAGACGTTTCGCTAGTCATCCGACTGGCTTTCTCAATTCAGAATGACTTGTACAAGAATCTGTGGCAATTATGTACCCTGGAAAATCCCAATTAGCATATCACAGCCAGGTGTTAAGGGTGTGATTGGATAGTGGCTAAGAGGTGTTATAGGAATGCCCAGGGTAAGGTGTTAAAACAGCATTGTACATGGCAGACAGTTGGTGTCGAACCCCCCCACCTCTATTTAGGCTTGGTTTCTTTATTTTCACATAAATGGCCTCCTTAACACCTCTCTTGAACCAGTCACGTTCCTTCGCCAGTATGTTAACATTACAATCTTCAAAGGTACAAGAATAATTGCCACAGATTCTTGTACAAGTCATTCTGAATTGAGAAAGCCAGTCGGATGACTAGCGAAACGTCTTCAAGAACTACATTTCAAGTCCAGTTGATCTAATTGAATACAACAGATATAAGATGACCTGGATGAATGAGAACCTTCACAAGTGTAAAACAAGGAGTTTATTTAAGATTGTACTAGTATTTGCACTTATATTTATTATTGTTGATTGTGAATTCTTAAAACCACTCCACTAGGGTGGAATTTGTTCCCCTTTTTCTTTTTTTAACCCAGTTTCTAGTCTGAGGGTTTCGAAGTCCCGACGAAAGTTTTTTAACTCCCAAATTTCACAGAACCCAGATTTTTTGAATTTTTATCGAAAATCAAAAGTAGACAATCATCGAAAATTGAAAGTAGATAATTATCGAAAATCTAAATGGGAACACTACCGTGCAGTGTGGGCCGGCGGACAAAAATGTGTCAGTTCACGGAAGTGTGGTAAGCGTCGGCTAATGGTCCGGACGCGCACTGCTGGCGGGATGACGCCACGCCCACCCGCGAAGCAGTACTGGGAACTGCCGCTCTGCACAGAGTGAACGGCAGCCAGGCGGATAATGAAGACTGTAAGACTGGCCAGGTATGGTAAGTGAACTGGGGGGGCTCTAGGGTGGGGACAGTATGCCATACAGTAACACCCAATAGCTTTCTACTATAGGTGTTGGAAACTACAACTCCCAGCAAACGAAAGCATGCTGGAGTTGTAGTTTCCAAAATCTACAGTGGAAATGTATTAGGGTTACTGTATGGGATTACTGTACATTTAAAGGGCAACTAATGTCCAAACATAAAATATAGAATCAGAAGGCAGTAATGGTCATGGTAATTTCTACCCTCGGCTTATACTCGAGTCATTATGTTTTTCTGATTTTGGAGGCAAAAATGGGTACCTCGGCTTATACTCAAGTCGCTTTATATTCGAGTATATACGGTAACTGCGTTAAGAGAGCCTTTCTTGTGACCTACCAAGGGGAGCAACACTAAAAGGTTGCAGTGACCAGGAAAGCAAGATGAGTTTTCCACAATACACAGTTATTAGTGATTTCAAATGATAAAAAATTCGGGTCACAGGCTAATTTATAGATTCATTTTACTTGTCCTTTAACTTTTAACAAAGTATCTTCCAGTAATGGCAGATTCTTTGTTACACAAGACTTTATGACATTCAGTGTTAGAGGGAAAATAAGAATTGATTCAACCTCTTTAATGTCTTAACACATCTGGGAAAAATATCTAGTGTTCTTATAAGCTTACAAAATAAAAGCTATCAAAAATCCTTCAACTTCTTTCTATTGCTATATACCCCTAGGGTAGAATGACTTTATATGCATTTATTTTGTAAGTATGACTGAAATATACAAAGGTATCAATAAATACATTTTCTTTGTACCACATTACATAAATGGAACCAGATAGTACTAAGTGTAAACATAGGTATAAAAATGTTATTTCGAATATGAAATTATTTTATAAAAACAACATAGTGGAGCATTAAGTCGCATTCCATGTTTTAATCACTGAACTGGGAGATATGTGTTTGCAGCTTCATATCAATAATCACTTTAACACAGGCCTTTAACAAAAAATTAGGAAGAACAGTCAAGCATGTCTTTTATTATCTCCCAGTAAATCTTTTAATCTAAACATCTCATTACAGTCTGTTAAACTATCCCAAAGATTTGCAATTAAAGAAGATTGTTCTCCTGAGCAACATGCAGAATAAATCAGAGCAGCGACTGTAGGAAAGCAGACAAGCTGTCATTTTTAGTGATCCTTCCAATATAACACAAAATTCACACTTAAGAACCTGGATATGTATTACAGCACATTATTGCTTTTTAAATCTGCCATTAGATAACCCGACACTTGTCCAGTTGACTCTTGCCATTTTCTCTGTAATTTCTAACTGTTTAACTAAAATCTTATCCATAATCTTTATTTGACTTTACATGTGATTTCTGTATTTTTTTAATCTACATAATCACTCTCTAATTCTCATTACCATTTTGTAGATTTAGTTATTCCTTAGGGTTTATTTAATAAGTTTACAAGAAGCAATTTAGCAAAACTGCCTTTTACTGCATACCGCAAATGTCTTTTTTGGTGAAGGGGCACTGATTTAAAAATACAAGGAATAAAGAAGTAAACTAATCATTTTAGGGAAGGTGAAGTGGTTATAACTGAATAATTTGAATGAACATTATAAATGTTGAGTTTCACAGCAAGTTTAAAACACACCCTGTACAGCTGAAATATCAGCACAAGTCAGCATCCAGGTATTTACCTAGAGGATTTAAGGAAAGTACAAAAAGTGAATAGAGTTATTATGTCCCGCAAGACTTGATACGCCATTGTTAGCTATTTAACACTGCACATGGATTTGTTTACCAGACACAGTTTAAGTCTAATATGTGTGAATTTTAATAAATAAAAAGTTGCACATGACAAAGTAGAAGAAAATTGCAGACCTAGATTGGGATAAACTGGGCTGCTTCCCATGTTAACCTTACTTAATTGCTTGATCTTAACTTTAATGGAAATGAACAGCAGACACAGAGTTGGGTGTAAATAAACGGCCACACTTTATTTACACATTACAATATGTGTTATCACAATAGGCCCGATCTTATTTCTACATCCTTGCGATAATTCCAACTAACTCCCAGCCGTAGCCAATGTCTGAATGCCAGGCCTCTGGATCCCCAGAGGGCATGTAACGGCTTCTTTAAACCATACCGTTCGCAAGGATATCCGCCACTAAGGAGACAGTGTAATCCTACACTGAACTCCGACCGCCACCCAACATATATAGCGCCTGTTCAATCCCATCCTGCAAACCTGATAAGAATATATCTAATCCTATCTCATTAAGGTGCACCCCGTCCTGCCTCATAATGTGTTCTATTGCGCCCTCCAACTGGCGATGTCTAACAACTACCCCCCCTTGAGACCTAATGAATCTAGAGATTCTCATATTCAGAACCCTCCTGGCTCTCTCTACTGCCACCTGATCTCTGCCCCTCTGCCCTGACTAACTAGGGATGACCTCTGACCAGACTATAACCACCTCCTGGAATAAAGATCGGAATCTCGTCAAATCCGTTTTCATTAGAATATAATAGATCCGAGAGATGGTTCCGACAGAGGTCATTCCCGGATGCATGAATGACCAAGACCATGGGACCTGGATCGCTCTACTAATCCTGACTACTTTGAGCATTACTTGCCACCAAGCTAGCCCCCTTATCCCCTTCCAATAAGTGTCGCCGATTAGAATCCTAGGTTGCGTCCTCCCGGTCGAACTTCTGCTCTTTTTGCCGCCAGTACAAGTATGAATGTCCCACCAGCCAGACCGCAGGCTGTTGAATACCTAGAATAGAAAATTTAGTTAATGGCCAATCAGGGCGGATTAACGCGCTACACAACTGGACCGCCAGCGCCCCAACCTGCGAACTCTTTCTCTCTGAAAACCCAGGAATACGCTTCTGTTGCTGCCCCAATTCGGAAAGAATGGGTCCCAAATTCCTTAGGGGATAGACCCAATACCTGAGAGATTTTTTCAACACAGCTTTCGAATTAAATCTAGTTAATGGGGAACCATCCTGATGTAAAAAGGAAGGTGAGAGCGGGCGGTCTAATAGAAGCAAAATTACAGATTGCCTGACTGGGCACCAGGAGGATGCAATGGGAAGATTGAAAACCATTTTCCTTCACCAAACAAATCGTCTTAGATCTCTTTATGTTCACCCTAACTACAGATTTGGAGATGAATAGGTGTCTTCTAGCAATAAGCACCTGGTCTTTTTAACTGGCTGACACTAGCTCCCCCACTCTCATCGCCCCGAGAAAGTGAGCGCAAAACTGGCTTGAAATAAACTGGTCTCATGGGGGGAATTACAGATATGAGGCAGGGTTTCGATTACCTAACAAAGCAACTTAAAGGTAATGGGACACCTGGGTTGCACCGACACGTGTTCTTTCTTCCAACCTTTAGAATGGACCTTACTACAAATTCCTTGGTCACGTCTTTCCATCCTAACAACCTGAAAAAGAAAAAATTAACCATCTAACCTACATTGGGCTACTAAGCCCGACGATCCTGTTGACCTTAGATGTTCTAAGTAGTCCAGGAGAGATTCCAACCTAATATGTAAAATCAACATTATATCTTTCCCAACTGTATGAGAGCCATTCAGACCAGGCCTTACCGTGACTCGCCCAAGTCGAGGGGGCGACTGAAGATTGAACCAGCTGACTCAGCTGCTGTTGATTATCCCCCATAGATATTCGGGCAATCCAATCCTTGCTGCTGGGCATCCGGTTTGAGCCGATGAAAATACTGCCACTGAAAATGAACAACATCCGCCATACAGTTAAGAACACCCGGACATGCCTAGCCCTGAAAGTTATGTTAAACTCCAGACACCTAGTACCAGGTGCCTAAGTAATGCTACACTGGGGGAGAGGAGCTGGTAAGATTATTATGGCATAAACTATGCTTTCGTTGCCTGTCCAAAAGCGAATTCTTTTATTCTGTATCTTTGAACCCCATAGTTCAACTGCCACCACTATGGGAAAAAGCTCTAACATAGTGAGGTTCCTACAGTGGTAGCCTTTTTTCCAAGATTCGGGCCAAGGGGCCACACACCACTCCTTTTCCACGATGGCCCCAAACCCTACAGACCCGCCGCGTCCGTGTAGAGCTTTAATTCTTGACTAGATAGCTCCTCCTCTTGAAAACAGACCTGCCTTATAACTAATCAGGAAGGTATGCCATACCTTCAAGTCGTCGCGCAACACCTCAGTGATCCTAATTGGTGGGTAGGGGATGGAACGCCCCGAGAAGCTAACAACAATCTCCTGGAAAAAAACTCTCCCATCGGCATTATTCTGCATGCAAATTCAGTGAACCTAATTGGGATTGTAACTGCCTTAACGTTACTTTCTTAAACTGAAGGAACATTGAAATTGCGTCTAACATATCTTTTACCTTCCCGGCTGGTAACCTGCACTCCATCTTAACCGTATCAATCTCTATGCCCAGGAAAGATAACATCGTAGTAGGGCCTACCGTCTTTTCCTTCGAAAGGGGAACCCCAAACTTTTTCATTAAAAACTGAATGAACGAAGTAAAAACTCACACTGAACAGAGTCTCCCGGGCCGACGAACAAGAAATCGTCTAAGTAATTATGATGTTTGTGGAGTTTGTTTCATATGCTATGGCCCATTCCAATTGACCTGAATATTTCAAACAAGGAGCAAGAGATGGCACAGCCCTGGGCAAACACTTGTCATAATAATACATCCCTCCAACTGACATTCAGCAGATGAAAACATTCTGGGTGAATTGACAATAAGCGGAATGCGGACTCAATATCTGATTTTGCCAACATGCCCCTACCCCGGCCCTCCTACCAGATGAATAGCCCTGTCGAAGGAACATAGAAACCGAGGCCTCCTCCTACTTATATACCATCATTTACCGATCTGCCCTTCGGATAAGAGAGATGGTGAATCAGGCGGAACTTTCCGCCTTCTTTTTGGGGACAGACCCAACGGGGAAACTCTCAAATTGGGGAAGGGGAGCTCGGAAAATGGGCCTGCCAATCGCCCTAGCTGACCTCAGCTAAAACTTTGTCCCTAGCCACTTGGGGCGCTTCCTTGACCGATTTTAGGTTCTGAGCGAACCTGGGAGACTGAGAAAACTGAAACGGAATCTTAAAAACCATATTTAAACCCCTCCCTGATGAGGCCTGCTGCCGCTCTCTCCGGGTAAACCTCGAGCCAAGGCTCCATGGCCCCCACGATCACCGGCGTCCGCCTGGCCTACCCCCCTACCACTCGCTTACCTGCGGACGGGATTTCCGAAGCATTTTGCGGCCGAGTGCCCCCTCCCTCCTCCGCAAAAGGAGCACTCGTTTTAAACCTACAAGCTGCTCCGAACTTGCATTCCCTTCATTAAATAGCCAGCAGGGCCTGACTTCCTAACCCCGGGGCCTGAAATGTGCGGTGCTGGCTATTGGTGCTGGGGCGGAGCCCATAGGTGATCTCTGGGACAGCATGATTCTTAGCCTTGATATTCCACCACCCATCTCGGGCCTAACCGCCAGGCAACGCCTAAACTCCTCGTCGTACTGACACCAGGCGGACCCTCCGTGCATCTTGTATGCCCCAAAATCATGTCTAGGTAGACGAGAGCTCAGAGCATTTTTGAGGGCTTTTTTGCCCTATGACCCCTGCCATTACACAAAAGGCCTGTAGCCAATTCCCAATGTTTTGGCCACCTTGGGTTTCTTTTCCCCTTTATCAGTTTTTGTTATTTCCTTATCACCGTCACCATGTCGGTAGAAGCAAGGACCAAATATCGACATAGTCGTTCTTCCATATCTTTCTTTCACACCTCCCTCCCCGACAGGTGAACTCCTAGTGGGCTCACCTCACAAAAAAAACTCCTTCAGTGCCTCCACTGATGAACTTCAGGGGCAGGCGGAGTGTTTAGCTCCCCCTGGGACTGGACCTCTGAGAGCCAGTAGGCATTGTGTCAATTTTCCCATCAACGCCCTCAACACCTGGACCAGCTCACCGCCATCCCCCCCACTAGGTGTACCCCATGCCCAGCACATGTGTACTCACCGCCCGAGGGACTTGGTACCGTGACACCTTCTGGGCGGGGCCGATGCATCTGCTGGCGACGGCTGCGGCTGCTGACCTTCTTGGGGAGTGCTCCTCTCCTCCCCGGTGCGTTCCCTTGCCGAGGTTGCAGCCGAAGAGACTCTGCTCCTGTCTGACGTGGATGAACGGGAGGGCCCTTGATCTCCTTCCAGGAGTGTGAGCGTCGACGCTTGTCGCGGCTCCTGGAGTGTGAGCGGCGCCTGCGGCGACCGCCCCCATGCCACCCCTTGCACCGATGGCTGCGGGAGTCATCACACTCTCGCTGGAGGAACGTACCTATGCCTTCTCCTACCGTGCCTCCGGCTGCTCCTGGCCCTCCTAGTGACTCCTGTCCCTGGGTGACCTTCTTTCCTATAACTCCCTAATTCTAGT
The DNA here is from genome assembly GCA_019447015.1 of Hymenochirus boettgeri. Taxonomy (NCBI): domain Eukaryota; kingdom Metazoa; phylum Chordata; class Amphibia; order Anura; family Pipidae; genus Hymenochirus; species Hymenochirus boettgeri. The sequence continues at coordinate 162,495,196 of CM033470.1, forward strand.
GGGTGCAGGGGTAATGCCCCTAACAGTGGACCTGGCATCCACAAACTCCTGTTCACCCTCTTCTGATTCACTTGCCTGCGGTGCTGGTTGAGGGTCTCTAGCTATTTCCCCCGCCGTTGCTGCTGCACAGCTGGGCGGGCGGACTGTGGCAACCAAGGGGCAGGGCCTCCTCTACCCTGTGTTCTCCCTCTACCTAATGCTGAAGCGGGTGCGCCGGGTACCACAGGTCCTACCACCAAATCCTCTGAAAGAGGGCGATGGACATCCACCCGAACTAACTGGGATGGGTGTACCATATTAAAAGACCTAAGCAGGCCCTCAGTCACTGCGCCCCCTTGCCGTGCCTACTGCCGAATCTGTGCACCCCGACATCCCCTGGCGGCTGCGTGGGGGACTGGGACTCAGACGGGAGGGGGGAAGGAGGACGTTTAGGCCTGCCAGCCAGCCACTAGCGGACCTGGTAGTGGGCCTAAGCCCAGTACTCACATTCCGGTGATAGGGGAATCTACACTGAGAATCTTCTGTAGCCATCCTGCCCCCTTTGTGCTGATCCTCTCCTAATCCTGTTCAGCATTGCCTCATTATTCTGATGAGCCTCCTGGCTGTCCACCAAGTGCCTGTAGATATGATTGCCCTGAGAGAACTGTGTAGAACTGTTTCTCTGGCAATGTTAATCAAAATGGCACCCGCACCTCGTGGCCGCCCCCTTCTTATAGGCTCGCATGACGTCATCCGTGACGTCACGTTCCCGGACCTCGCGAGACCCGGACCAGCCAATCCGGCAGCACGCAGCGACGCTCTGACATCATCAGACGCGCCGCGACCGGACCCACGAGGAGAGGCACGAGCGCCCGACTACAACTCCCAGCATCCTCAGCTGGGGCCCCATTCGAGGTCAGGCGCCCCGCCCCCTAACACAGGCCGGAGCTATCAAAATAAAAGAATAGATTCATCACAATTTTCCTAAAAAACAATCTAAGACAGAGTGGATATGCGATATCAAATTCATTAGCCCATAATTCTATACCACAGAAATTTTAATTATTTCGATAATTCATATACAGGCTTCCACAAAAGATCTTAAATGACATAATATACACAATAAATATGGTAAATACAGTCCCCTTGGTTTCCTTCAATTCATCTTTACTTTAAAAACATTTTAATAAATTTGTTCATTCAGTCCCCTGGGATTGACTGACTATTCAGGCTTTTTATTCAAAACTCTCTTTAAAAATAGTTAAGACGTTCACCCCTCTCCTCTGCATTGACATAATCCCACACCAACATCTTCCGTGGTGCTTTACAGTTGCATTAATATACAAAGGAAAACATACATGTTACCATACAAGGGTAGTGCAAGTAATACAAAGTGCAAAAATAAATGCTGGTCCAGCAGCATTCAGTGTGGTAAGTTACAGCATTACTGTGGTATAATATGATGGAGGACCCTGCCCGAGAGCTTACAGTCTAGAGGAGATGGGATGAAACATAAGGTGAAGCAGATCAGTAGCTGTAACTAAGTTGTCAGTGGAGTATAACTAGCGGGACTGGCGATGGGTCAGTAAGAGGGGTAGAAGTGTCCAGGTTCAAATTGTAACCTTGCCTGAAGGAGTGAGTTTTGAGGTTCGTTTGAATATGAAGTTGAGGTGAGTGACGTATAAAGTGAGGAAGAGAGTTCCAGAGCAGAGGGGCACACGAGAAAAGCCTGTATGGATGTGGGAGGAGTGATTAGTCGGATGAGAGGAGAAGATCATTAGCAGAGCCATCCATTCTGGCCATCCATTCTTAAATGAAGAGTGAGGTCTGTTTTGCCCACATAGGACAACACACAGGGACACTAGTTATATAAAACACATGGGTGGTAATACAACTAATCACATGTTTGATGTTAAAATCTCATCTGTGTGTGTATCTACATTTGTTCCAAGAATAACACCCCGTTTTTCGTTAGGCACCCAGATAGTTCTCCCCTTATAGCACTAAACTACATCAGGTTTTACTAACCGAACATGTTTACCCAACACAAAAATAGTGGGTTTATCCACCAATGAGTTCCGTAGATAATAAAAGTTTCCAGTTATTTTTCAAACTTCGTTTGCATATTGCATACCCCAACATGTTGTTATTTATACTGCATAAAAATACCGTATATACTCGAGTATAAGCCGACCCATGATTGACTCGAGTATAAGTCGAGGGTTGAAATTATGGGAACTCTGCTGTCCATAAAAAAGCCTCATTCCTTGGCACTCCAGATGTTTTGGAAACTACAACTCCCAGCATGCTTTATTAGCTGGGATTTTGTAGTTTCCAAACCCTTTAGGCCAAGGAATGAGGCTTTTTATGGACAGCACACCCCCCAGGAAAGGCCCCAAAACATTCCCCTTTAGAGAGCCCCCAGTTCAGGGAGTGAGGTGGTACTCACATGTGGTAAATCAGGGTAAATCTTTACAAAATCTGCTGCTGCTCACTACTCGGCGCCGGAGAGTAAGTTAGACAACCGCCGAGTACGGACATGCAGCGCAGCGTGCAAGTGCCAGTAGGATCGAGAGAATTAAGTTACCGGTAGGCTGGTTACATAGAGAAGTACCGGTAAGCAGCAGCAGATTGTGAAATTTACCATGACCGGAGTATAAGCCGAGGTCGGGTTTTAAAGCTATTTTTAAAGCCTGAAAACCTCGGCTTATACTCGAGTATATACGGTACTCTGTTCCCTTTTCTGGGAAGGGATTGCATATATTTTTTAAAGACTCTGGGTGATTGCTAGCATAATGCAAAGTGTATTCCAGTCTGTCTCTTTAGAATAGAGAGAAGTATAACCCAATATGTTACTTTTGTACATTGATTAACAAATTCAAAAACTCAATCTGGGTCATACTTTTTTTGCAGGTGAACCTTTTAAAGATGTCAAGCCATCCATTATCCCCTCAAAGCACTCAAGTTGTTGATGAATTTGATGAACGATCACTGAATCTGTATAAAATATTTCTGACCTCATTTTCATGCACATACCTATTAGTGTACGCAATGGCCAAGGCTACACCCATCACTGTACCTGTTTTCTGTTTTAAACAGTAGTTATATCGCAGTGTTCCTAAAGTAATTCTATCAAGACTTTCTAAATGCAAGGGTTCCACAGTTGAAGCCTTTAAAATGCATATATGACTGTAATCCCCTCCCCATGGGTTATTTGTGTACAGGTTAGAAACATCAAGAGTTACAACCAAATATATATGTTCCTTGGTAAAACTATGCCATGAAGGCACTGGCATATGATGGGGCCACATTGGACCCCATTGCAGTTCCCCTGAGCTGTAAATGAGCTGTAAATAGAATGTATCCGGAATTAAAAATAATTTTGTGTTAATAAAATATTTAGAGTTTCCACAAGAACCTCAACACTTTCAATTGGGCAATCAGCCTCATCTCTAGAAGCCATCTTGTGCTATTATTCCCCTCTCGATGGGGAATCGAGGTGTATAGACTGGCGCACATCCAATGTGGCCAGAAAAACACCCTCCTCATCCCCGACTTCAAGTTCAATTTCTCCAGGAAATCTGCATTATGCCTTATTAAAGTTTTCTACTTGTCAGTGGTCCCAGAACCCTATCCAACATTGTTGCCAAAGGTGTAAACACACAGTCTATGCCTGATACTATAGGCTGCCCATGCGGCTCTAATGGATTTTTATGAATTTTTGGCAACATGTATAGTTTGGGATGACACACAATAGCCTGGACAGACCCATCTCCAAATATCTGTCCTAGTGACCCTCAAAAAGTGTCTTAATTTTCATAGTATCCCCTACCAATTTCATATACACTTCACTATCTGCCAATGAGCCAGAATCTCTGGTGCATAATAAACAGTGTCCAAAATCACTATCACCCCACCCACTTACCAGATAGTTTGATAGTGATTTCTTTTTTTTTGTGCCAACCTCTTAATAGGGTTATGATGTCACTTCCTGGTATGATTGGTATATATTGTCAATGTGTTATTTGATTTGGTTGGATGTGAAATACTGCTTGATAAAGGGCGCTGTGATGCCTGAAACGTAGTTTATTTATCATGTGACTTCTACTTAAACAAATACAAGCTTTTCTATATAGGTATGCTCTGTCATATTTTCTCTTCTTTGTATTGGACAGTATACGGAGCCCATGGAGGAGCTTGCACCGTGTGTATCCTTGACTGAGGACGGAGTGCCGCTGCTTTCTTGTATTTGATATATATATATATACACACAACTCTTGGATGAGTCCTCTGCACTCCCCAACGTTCCAACCACCCCGGTGCCACTGAAGGGATCCGATAAGCAGATTTAATGCCGGTGCACACATGGGATTTTCTCAAAATAGAAACTTCGTGTTAAATAAAAAGTTTTTATTTTTGAGAAAACCCACATGTGCACCGGCATCTAAATCTGCTTATATATATTATATATATATATATATATATATATATATATATTTATTATATATTTTTTTTTTTGTCATCTTTTTTTTTATATCTTATTTGGTTTGCCCCTTGCCTCCACGCACACCATCTATTGTTGTCCTTGTTTTTACATAACAGCTGTGTTACAAAACAGCAACATTTTGAGGGAGCAATCCCTCCTCAGGCTCACAGCAAACAGGTAGCATATACCCAGATACGAATTCAAGTAGCATATATATAGCGTAATTAAAGGAATTTCATCATCCCCTCCAATGTCCCTCCCTCAACCAAGCTAACACCTGCAACATGGATATTTATACAATCCAAAATTGCCCTGGGAACATTTACAAATGATGCAAGTTGAATCCCTGTTTAAGCTGCCAGGGTGCATAATCCCCAGTTGCTTGACCCACCAACCTCCCTCTGCTTGAGGCGCGGACCCTGTTACACCTGGAACTTCACACCGCAAACTGAGGTCCCTTTCTGTGTGTTTAAGTTTCCCAAAAACAGGTAATTTAACATTCCTCAACCGGACGTCCAACTTATGCTGGGAAATCCTCCCCTTAATCGGTTGGGTCGCCTCCCCAACATGAAACAAACAACAAGGGCAAACAGAAGATATACAACAAATCTACTGTTAATAAGTTAAAATGGATACCTTTAGTTATATGTTTGAACAATGCTTAAGCTGATGCGTCAAAAGGTATCCATTTTAACTTTAATGCAGGTGTTACCCTTCATTGCTTGCATATATCTTTAAGTCTTATTCTATTCATTCATGATTATATGTGTATGCTTTTGAAGGGTCTCATTCATCCAGGCCATGGTATATCTGTTGTATTCAGTTAGATCAACTTAATTGCCAACAGATTTTTGTACAAGTCATTCTGAATTGAGAAAGCCAGTCGAATGACTAACAAAATGTCTTCAAGAACTAAACTTTAAGTCCAGTTGATCTAACTGAATACAACAGATATGATTATATGTGTAGTTGAGTGCTGGAGTCTTTTGTGTAATGTATAAATTGCCGGTCCTCCTTTGCACCGCACCTGAAAGTATTTTTGAATAAATGTTTGAGCAGCATATTCATATACCATATATACTCGAGTATAGCCAAGGTTTTTAGGTTTAAAAATCAGCCTAAAAACCTTGCCTCTGCTTATACTCGGGTCGATCTCTAAATGAAGGAATGAGGCAGGGGAGGAATGGCAATCGTAAGGTAAGTATATAAAAAAAGTACCCGTAACTTCTTTTCCGTTAGGCCACCGAAACTGTGTTGTGCGGAACTGAAAGGACTTATGCATAAGGAGACTGATGCGGGTAGGCGTGCTCACGTTCGGCGCAGGCCCGTCGCAATTAAGTTATACCGAACGTGTGCACTGGGTGAGCAGGGAAGGAGCTCGTCTTCCAACACTCCTGTCCGGACCTGTGGAACTGGTAAGATAAAGCTTCTTAGACATTCTTGGTCACATTAGTCGCATTCTGCAACCAGGATGACACTATCAAAGGATCAAGCTCAATGTACGGTAACCCTCCAACCCCCTCACATTGCCCTACCAAGATGTTTAATTCTGGGTTTGCACACCTATAGTTATGTGTGGAATCCATCAGGGCTCCTTTTGTGTGTAGGGACCGAGAGTTGTACATGTATATTCTGAAAACTTGGGATAGGTAACGTAGGCCTACTCTGCAACAGCAATGGGCACAGTGGAATTAGGTACTTGTAGTTAAACAGGTGGCTAGCTACTGGCAGCTTATCCCTGCTGGAAATACATTTTATAAAATCCAGCACTTCTAATATGTTCCCTAACTTGGCTAGTGTTGAGCTTATTGCAATTAGCCATGCAGTATTATACCATTGTGTTGGGGAATAAGACAAATTAGTTTAAACGTTGATTGATAATGTCTGTACTATAGACTATATAGCAATGAGAATAACTTTGGGCTACTGGAATTGCCAACAGTATTCTACAGAACATTGTGGTTTGCAGTGTAGTGGTGATAATTTTTACCCTCGGCTTATACTCGAGTCAATCAGTTTTTACTAACTTTTCAGGTAGAAAAGGTACCTCTGCTTATACTCGGATCGACTTATATTCGAGATATACGGTACCTATATATATAAAAACATTCCCAAGCCTAATGAGTCTATCCCCCTTTTCATCTAATCATAAATTAAAAGCATCTTAAATGTTTCCACCAATAAATTGCTGTAAAAAAAAATAATGTTGTTCCTTTTAATCTGTTTCACAGTTTCAATAAAAGCCTTCACTTAATTAGCAACTAACTAAAACTTTAAGTGTTTTCCACTGCTGTAAACGTTCATCTAGCACAGGGCAATTACTGCTACAACAACACATGTAAGTGCATTTAATTAGTCTTTATTTTGTCTTTGCATGTCAGGCATCATAAATAATACCATTATTAGGAGTTTAATACAACAACATTCACAGCCCAATCCGGCATTCCACAGTATTCATTAGGAAAGCAGATTAAATGCACTTGTTTTCATGTTGCTGGCCATTCCTTATTTACTAGAATAGCATACTGGGTGTGAGCCAGCAGTGAAATTGCATTTATACAGTTTTGTTTCCGTTGCGTTCTGTTTCCATTGTACTAGTACTGTTACTTGGCTTTAGGAAAAATAATTGATATGTGTTTATATTTTTATATAAAATATATATATTTATATATTTATTGGGTAGCTACACATCCTTTCAACAGAAATAATAATAAAGAAACAAACATAACTAAATATATGAATTTATGGTACATAGTATCATGTTATATATTTAAGACCATGAGATAAGAGAAATGAAGGCCCTTCCAAAAAGCATACAATGGGAAGGAAGTCATGTTATATGGGGGAAAGAACAATGGCTAGGAGAAACCAGAATGAAAGTGCCCAACCCTGTTGCTATTAAGACACCTAATTAGTAGTTTTGGGGCATTTTGCAGACTGTGTTGCCCAGTAAGTACAGGGCCCCAGGATAAATAATCCTGCAAATGTTTATATTCTACTTATAAGTTGAATTTTGTAGTGTGTGTATGTGGCCGTGTGTGTGGTGGGATGTGGTATGTTTTTTGTTTTTTTTAATATTCTTCTGTATGTGCTATTCATTTCTCCAGACTGAACACATGCACATTGTGCTGGCCCTGTCCTCACTTTGAAGTATTTTCCAGACTGAACACATGCACATGTGCTGGCCCGTCCTCACTTTGAAGAATTCCTTTGCCTATAAAGAGGGAAGGGATGTGTGTGTGTGTGGTATTTTTTTGAGGGAGTACAGATGCTCTATGAATACAGATGCTCTATGATACACAGGCCTTACATACAGTAGTTTTCTTTTTTTTTATATATAATGGGGGTGTAATACTGAAACAGAAACAGACTAATTTTCTAAACACATGCAGAGGTTTCAGCGACTCTGTAAGTTCTTTATATTATATTTTGTCTTGTATCTAATATGTCAGCTTTATTTTTATTTATGGTCTTTAGATGTAATAGTGGGAAATTACACACATACATAACATACACCTTCCCTATATGTAATATTATATACCCACCTCATTGGAAAAAGGAAAAGAGCCACGGTAGATAGTATTTAAAGGGCAACTAGGTCAAAACAAACTTTTAGAATCTTAAAGGCTCATTGCTAGGGAGATAGGAAATTATATTGCTACTGTACTCCTCATGTCTCAATAGACAGAGCTGCTGGTGTTTAATGATATGAAGCTGTGAGTACAGGAGTCGTATTATAAGATAATTATATATATATATGTATATATATGTATACTACATACACAGTACACTTCACATGCTCTGTAGTATAGGGATTTGGCTTTCTTGTGCTGAGGATTTGAACCTTCCCTCATGTACAGTGTTTTTCTTAAAGAGCTAATATATATAAAGTCTAACTACTGCACTTCTACCCATTTCTTGTATCTGTATGTTACCCTCCTAACTAAATATTACCAGGGGATTCAATAAAGTTCTTATCGTTTAAAATTGTGCTAATTTTGCTCCAACCAATCAGATCTTATTAAAAATTGAAAGATAACATCTGATTGGTTGGGGCAAATTAGCACCATTTTAAACGATAAGAACTTTATTGAATAACCCTGTAGCTCGATGGGGCAGGGACCTCCTTTCCTCTTGTGGCAAGGTTCTAGCACTTATATTGTGATCATCATATTTATATAATTTATATATTTAAGTACTGAACTATTTATGTATTTGTCCCCCCTTTTTGTATTTTGCTATTGTACAGCACTGCGTCCCCAAGTGGCAATACTTAAGTATACATGTACATTTACTACTAAGTTTGACTCTGTATCTAACAAAGATGAAGGTGAAGATGCAGTATTGGAAGCTGTTGCTTAGTTCTTTCTTGACTGCATCTAGCAAGGCCGTAAGTAATTTGCAGCAGATACTGCATTGGAGGAGCACCAGTTTCCTAAAGGTTATGGACCTGTGGAAGTCGAAGCTTACTATAATGGTATTGCAAAAGTTACTGATGATTAGGTGACATTGGAAATCACTGTTAGGACTGGCGTGGATCCATATTCCTATGATCACCCAAGTCTCTCAACATGTGTTCCTAAAGCTTTCTATTAGATCATAGTGATGAATTTACTAAGACATCTTAGACTGTTAGGTGGTTGTGTCTCCTCGTCAGGATCTCCAGAATCATTTATAACCTGTTTACGAAATAAATAAGTTGAACCCAAAAGTAGTGATTCTTATATGGTATAACCATTGTTCTGATTACCACATAGCCAAACCTAAAATAAGTAAAAGCACAGCAAGAAAGAGATGTACCATTCCTAGTGAGTGCTGTCCAAAAAGAACAATAAACATTAAGCTGCTCGTCCTTTTGTACAAACCTAACTACATCTCTATTCATTCTTGATACTTTATTTTTTTTTACAAGATTCAACTATAATAATCTATGACTGTCAGATGGTAATTAAAGTGATGATAATAAAGTGTTTGGAACTAAACATTATCAGTAAATGAACTGCAATTTCATTCATTTATATAAAAAAGCAGGTTATATTCAGTTTAGATGTGTGGACTTGATTGGCAAAAGGGATGTGGCCTAGTATGTTAGACTGTATACCATTATATATCTATCAGCGTACTGTATTCAGACTCTGTACTGGTTTACAAAAATATTGAAACAGTTAAATGCATGCATCCTGTATTTATATTTATATAGCACTACTTGATGCTGTGCTATAAAATATTATAGTACATAAAATTCAGATATAGTATAAAATATGAAAGATAAATAAGTATACCTGTATAATATAACAGTATTGAGACACAAGGAAAAAGATCCCTGTCTAAATTGATAAACCCTTTTTAAATGCTCATGGACAACAATCCTGGGCACAGGCATCGACTGTGCTCAAAATGCTCTACCCTGATCTTGTGAAGGTTCTCATTCATCCAGGTCATGGTATACCTGTTGTATTCAATTAGATCAACTGGATTTAAAGTTTAGTTCTTGAAGACGTTTCGCTAGTCATCCGACTGGCTTTCTCAATTCAGAATGACTTGTACAAGAATCTGTGCAATTATGTACCCTGGAAAATCCCATTAGCATATCACAGCCAGGTGTTAAGGGTGTGATTGGATAGTGGCTAGAGGTGTTATAGGAATGCCCAGGGTAAGGTGTTAAAACAGCATTGTACATGGCAGACAGTTGGTGTCGAACCCCCCCACCTCTATTTAGGCTTGGTTTCTTTATTTTCACATAAATGGCTGTGATATGCTAATTGGGATTCTCCAGGGTACATAATTGCCACAGATTCTTGTACAAGTCATTCTGAATTGAGAAAGCCAGTCGGATGACTAGCGAAACGTCTTCAAGAACTACATTTCAAGTCCAGTTGATCTAATTGAATACAACAGATATACCATGATCACTGTAAATAATCACTAGTGTTTTTTTTTCTATTTGGCAGTCATTTATATATGCCAGTCCAAAGGCAGCACATAGTCTTTGAATAAAAAAATTTAAAAAAATCTAACAATATGATTTTAAACAAGACTGATTTATTAATACGAATAAAAAATGCTGGATGTCCACTGAGTGTGTTTCAGCTAAAAGGTTTTGTCTCCCATTTCTGCCCTAGATTTTTGAAATTTGAGAAAGTTATATTTAATTGTGTCCAAAAATATTTCATATTTGTAGGCCTACATTATGTAGTTGTAAGTGACTTGAATGCCCTGTATATTAGATCTGAAAAAACGTCTGTACTGAAGCTAAACTAAATAACACCTGACATTGAATGAATTGAGCCATAAGCTTGCTAGAGGCAATAATCTTTTATTTTAATGTGATTTTTATTCTTGGGAGCCCCTAATGCATCCCCTCTTCAACCTTGCACCGAATATAGAACATTATAGGCAGATCTTATTATAACCCTACCGAATGCCTTTAAGGGAAATATGAAATTAATGTAGGTATGTTGAAATGTATGAATGACATTTTGTTAATGCTATTAAACCTAGAGTAACTGTAACTGATGTTTAAGGTTAAATGTGGGAAATAGACTGCAAAGCCTACAGAAGATGATTTGGGGTATGTATTGCCAGAAAACATGTTTTTAATAAAGCCCAATATATACACTATATTACTCTTTCTGAGTTCTTTCTGCACAACTATTTAAAAGTTATCTGCCTTCACAGTTTGGTTCAATTTAGAGCGTGGGACACTATCATGCTGGATTAGACTGTCACTTCTTTATTTGCTAGTATAATGCCACTCATCTTGACATAATGTCCCTCACCTTGGGGGAGGTTGCAACGAATATTAAAGTTTGTACTTTGCAAGCTATCTGTTAAAGGAACAATAATTTAGGCACAGATAGTTGGTATATTGGCCATTTTCAGTGTACCAGCATCTTCTTAGTAATACAGATGTTTGTATTCCCGTTTAGATTTATTTTAAAAGGAAAATGGATTCTGAGATTTTTAAAGGACTCATCTTCAATTTTTGTTAACTAAATTTGCTTACTTTGCCAACAATCAGTGTGTGTAATTATGTGTAATAGCTCAAATTGCTTTGAAAACTGAAATAGGTTACTTCCAGTTCATGTACAAATTAAACCGAGGGTCACACTCCTGGTGAATAACCACACATATCACATTTCGGGGGTTATATGCCCCTTTCTTCAGGTGATAACAGTGCAACAGTGTCCAGGGAATAAATAACCTGACTAGAGATATTTGAAAAATTTTCGAAAATCTTCTATTTTTGAAAATCACCTACTTTCAATTTTCTATTTTTAAAAATCGTCTACTTTTGATTTTCGAAAATCGTCTACTCTCTATTTTCAAAAATCATCTACTTTTGATTCTCGAAAATCGTCTACTTTCGATTTTCCAAAACTATCTACTTTCTATTTTCAAAAATCGTCTACTTTCGATTTTCGAAAATTGTCTAATTTAGATTTTTGATAATTTCTACTTTCAATTTTCGATGATTGTCTACTTTTGATTTTCGATAAAAATTCAAAAAATCTGGGTCTGTGAAATTTGGGAGTTAAAAAACTTTCGTCGGGACTTCGAACCCTCAGACTAGAAACTGGGTTAAAAAAAGAAAAAGGGAACAAATTCCACCCTAGTGGAGTGGTTTTAAGAATTCACAATCAACAATAATAATATAAGTGCAAATACTAGTACAATCTTAAATAAACTCCTGTTTTACACTTGTGAAGGTTCTCATTCATCCAGGTCATCTTATATCTGTTGTATTCAATTAGATCAACTGGACTTGAAATGTAGTTCTTGAAGACGTTTCGCTAGTCATCCGACTGGCTTTCTCAATTCAGAATGACTGGTACAAGAATCTGTGGCAATTATTCTTGTACCTTGAAGATTGTAATGTTAACATACTGGCGAAGGAACGTGACTGGTTCAAGAGAGTTGTTAAGGAGCCATTTATGTGAAAATAAAGAAACCAAGCCTAAATAGAGGTGGGGGGGTTCGACACCAACTGTCTGCCATGTACAATGCTGTTTTAACACCTTACTCTGGGCGTTCCTATAACACCTCTTAGCCACTATCTAATCACACCCTTAACACCTGGCTGTGATATGCTATATGATTTTCCAGGGTACATAATTGCCACAGATTCTTGTACAAGTCATTCTGAATTGAGAAAGCCAGTCGGATGACTAGCGAAACGTCTTCAAGAACTACATTTCAAGTCCAGTTGATCTAATTGAATACAACAGATATCCTTGTTTTACAATAAAATCATTTTTTAAGCAATAAAGCAATACACTAAATTATATATATTTTATTATTATATATATAATATTTATTAAATATATAATAACACACACATATATATATATTATTATATTATATATATAGCTTTATTGCTTTATTATTATTATTGCTTATTAATATATAACCCCCAACACGCCCCTTTTATGGGAGGTCCTATGCCTTTAATATAAAGCACTGGATGTCCTCTTCCCTCATTTTAAAAAGCCAAAGGGCTGGGGGGAAGTGAGAGAGCCTGTTATATGGATCCAGTGTGTAAGAATGAGGGATGCAAAGTTTGCTTATCGTTGAAGTAGAAGAAATTTAAAAAGGTTAAAAGTTAGGATTTTCCAGAATGGGGTTACCTTGGTGTGGTTGGAAGGCTTTTCATTCATGTGATCACAGTAATGTACACTAAAACCCCTTTTGTTTATAAAGTATGCCAGTGTGCAGATAATATGATATTGTATGGAGCCTAGGAATGTGCATTGATTATCTTTTCTATGTTTCTATAAATAATTGAACAGATTTAATGTTTATAGTATAAATGTTTGACCAGATCAGTAGCGCTTCCGCTAAATGTAGTTGTAAATTAGCCTAATTGGAGTGCTTCCGCAATCCTTTAATTGTGTGTGTGTGTGTGTGTGTGTGTGTGTATATATATATATATATATATATATATATATATATATATATAATGTGTGTGGTGTGTGTGAATTAAAAGTGACATATTAAGTGGTTAATGATTAATATGTGCAAACTCTGACTAAAAAAAGGTCATATCTCAATCACGTTGCCTGGAGTGGCACAAAGCCATGATATTTGCCAGACAAACAGGGCGATGAACCAATGAACCGCTCCTGTTTTGGAGTTTAAGAGTTTAAGCGTGACTTAAACTCCTTCCTTGCGGTGACTGAGCAAAAGTCATGATATAATAGCTGTCCCAGAATAGAAAAACATCAGATAGCAATGCTCCTAGAGCCACTATCGGCGTATAACATCGCTGGGCTGTTTGCGCCGGGTTTTTTTTTTGCTTTTTTTTTGTGAAACCCTAGCAGCCTCCAAAAAAACACAGTTTTGAAGTTATGCTAATATTTATTACATTAGTTAATGTAACAAAGTCTGCCACAATAACCCCAAGTCTTTGAAATAGCTTCAGTCTACGTTGAAGAGATACAAATGAGGGACAGCAAAACATCAGAGTAAATAACTTTTCATGGGAGATGTGTGAGTATTACGATCTTGGGGTTTGGTGATGGTGCTTTATTTGTAAAAGTTGGGGGGGCATGCTTTTTCAATCTGTTTTAGAGATCCTCCGTGCCTGTTTCCATGAGCATTTGCCACACTTTGACATTTCCTCCTTTTGATAATTAACTTTGATAATCTGCCTTCAAAATTGTAGACCCATATTTCTAGTTATAGAAAGCTGTCAACAAACTCATATTTGTTTGCCAGAACATTACTAGCTACAGTGGTTCTTGTAATTAGAGATGGACGAACTTCATAAAGTTCGTCCGTTTTCGAACTTTCTAACTTTAGTAAAAGTTTGAAAGTTCAAATTCAGACCCATTAAAGTCAGTGGGCAGTGATAGTTCGAAAAGTCCGGATGATTTACAGCTAAACTTACAATGGTAACTTACTGTAAATGGCTGTGGCACCTGGGAAATGGTCTGGTGAACATGTCACTATCACCAATATTTGTTAAAACACTTCTTGAACACAAGCAGGCAATTGTCGTGTTTTGCGCAATCTACATTCAAGGGTTACAGCCAATTCCAGGGTTACTGAATGATACTTTCGAGGGTTAGCGCACACATCCATAAATTCGATGGTTACCGAAATCGAACAACATCGACGACGAACATTCAATAATTATTGAAAGTCCGGGAAGTTCGACAGTTCAAGAAATCTGGTTCTGGGATGGTTTGAGAAGTCCGAATCCGTTCGAACTCAATAAGTTCGGCTCGAACTCGGGTTCTAGTTTGAGTTCTAGTCCATATCTACTTGTAATTAGAGATGGTCGAACTATTGAAAGTTCGGTCCATTTTCGAACTTTCGAACTATTGTAAAAGTTCGAAAATTTCGAAAACGGACCCATTAAAGTCTATGGGAGGCAAATAGTTCGAAAAGTTCGAGTCAAATACAACTAAAATATTAATGGTAACTTAATGTAAATGGCTGTGGGACCTGGGAAATGGTCTGGGGAGCATGTTCCAATATCCAGGACTTTCGTAAAATCGATTTTACTCTCACGCGCGCTACTTTCGAGCTTTCGCGTTCGAACTTTCGAGGTAACATGGACATTTTACTCGCAGATTCGATGCTCGCCTATAGGCTTTAATGGAGACTTTACTCGCAGATTCGATGTTCACGCCTAGATACCATGTACATTTTACTCGCGGATTCGAACGTTCGAACATTCGATAAATCATCGGAAGTCCGGGAAATATCGAAAGTCCGCGTCCGAGATAGTTTGAGAAGTCCGGGTCCGTTCGAACTCGAACAGTTCGGCTCGAACTCGGGTTCGAGTTCTATGCCATCCCTACTTGTAATGAAGATTAATTTTACAAGTGATAGCAGTTCAGGAAATCCATAAGGAATCATTTGAATATAAATTTTTTATCCTTTAAATTTTCCAATATACCTAGCTTCATTGGTAGTACTAGTTTGTCTGGAAACTTCATTATGATGTTTTGTATTGTATAGAGGCTAAACCCTGCTGTGCAGGTGAATAAAAGGTTTTATGCTACAAACAGTTTGAACATAGAATGTATAATAAAGTTGCCCAGTTAGCCATTCAGTTAGCTGGATCCGAATCAGTTAAAACTTGATTTTATCAACTCACATTACTCGCATTTCTACTGTATTATGAACAGACATAGACAACAGCTACAGAAGGCATGCTGGCTTCCAATTGAGAAATGATGCCATAGGAACAGCAACTGGAAAATGTTGCCTTAAGGTGTCATTTAGATGTGAATAAATGCAAATGCTGCAAATATATCAAGGTATCATCCAATTTAATTTGTTCTGTTATGAATGGTACATACAGGATTCGATGGTCCATCAATTGTCGCACAGAATATGTGGTATATTTAGCCACATGCAGCTTTAACAAACAGTATATGGGATTGACCACCAGGATGTTGAAAACTGCCCATCAAAGCTTGAGATCAGCCTTGTCCATACATATCATTGAGACCAACTTTTCCCATCAGCATAACTTTATGTTTTTTTTAGAAATTGACACATTTATGTCAGCTAACAGAATGCATTGATACTTTGTATAAGTATATAGTGTGTATTTTTATATCATGCATTTAAAGTTTTGTACTATTTTTCTGGGGTTTTAAGGGTTAAAGCTGGGTACACACATGAACGAAAAAGGGACAATTATGTTGGAACTGACAGAATTGCCCCTTTTCCAGCGATCTGTGTACTGCACAAATGGGCATTGCCAATGGTGATAAAAGTTTGTTGCAATTGGGATCGCTTGTTTGTTCGGAAAAGTATCATCGGCTGCGCTCGGCACCCTGCACTGTACTGTGTGTACTTAGCTTAATTGTACTAGGCATCACATTCTTCCTTTCCCTGTAGTATAACTATCTTGAAAATGCAGGGCTCTCCTCCTCTGAAGTGCCCTGCTATGTGCATGAAACTCGTCGGTAAGCCAGCATTCCTTCTGTAGCTGTTGTATGTCTATTAATACTACAGTAGTTGCTTTTAATGTGAGTTAATATAATCAAGTTTTAACTGATCTGGATCCGACTTACTGAATAGTCTATTTGGCACACTGGTATACATTCTATGTTCAAACTGTTTGCACACTTTTAGAAGAGTTCAGTTATCCTTTATGCTGATTGCCACTGAGGACCGAAACCTGGAGAGATGGGGAAGATGTCTTGTGCTGCTACATGCTTCTGACTTTGTTTTGAAACAGTTAGGTCTAATTGTAATGGATTTGCATTGACATTGTGTGGCTGTTTGTGTTAACTGCAAGTGTCTCATTCCCATGAGATTAATCATGAAGCAGTGGCTCTCTTTATTAAATCTGTTAATATGAATTGAGAGAAACTACATACTCTCTTGTTAACATCCTAATGGTGGCCATAGGTGCTACAATCCAAATGTACAATCTGTAGGCCGTACAATCAAATTGCCCGTCGGGCAAGAAATTTTCAACTGGTCCGATGGGGAAAATTATTGGATGATCGGCGACTGATGGTCCATACACGATCCGACGATCATACCATTAGTTTCATTAAAAAAAAAACAAATATATATACAATATATTGGCCTCCAAATGAAAGTCTTTTTTTTGGCAAACAAATTTCTAATTTACTTAAAAAAAAAATCTTTTGGTGTGAATTTAAACAGCTTACAAGTTAATCCTGTTAATATTATGATTTCATTGTGAGCTGCTGCAGTCAATCATTACTGACGCTAATTAACATAATGATAAGCCATGTTAAGTTAATAAAAGAGTTGGATAAGAAGCCAAATGTTAATGACACAGTAATGTCACTCACAATTGTCTAGGAATTTTCTCTGAACACTGCCACCTAACCTCTAATTATTTCCACTGTCCGTTTTGAGGCTTGGGGATTTAACTGGAAAAGACAAGAGATGGGAAATCAATCGAGATCTTTTAGTTCTGAAGTTTGCTGTTTCCCAAGTTGTCTGTGTAGTGATGCATTAAATGTGAGCTGTAGCAGGTGTCTGTAGAATACTGACAGTTCATGGTAATAATCGACCTCTGGTGTATAAAATATGTCATATAAAGCATTATTATTTGTACTACTTCTAAGCTGTATACCTATCATGATATAAAATGTGTCTGCTGAACTAGAAATTTGTTAGCAATCAACCGTAAATTGTTTTTCTAAATCAAAAATCCAGGAAATAAATAAATAAAAACAGAAAGCAACAACCATAAAGTTTGTTTAAGAATGTTATGCCTGTTAATTAATCATGTCTTTAATTATTATTTACTCTTTTTTTTACTTTTTACATTTTCCTTAAAGCAACCAAGACCATTTGTAAGCAGTGATGTTTGCTTTATTTTACAACAATACGATTGTGGACCAAAGATTCACACAGTATGAAACATTCATCAACTTTTGCATTATCACCAAAAACAGAAGTGTGTTATCTTTTTTCTAAGGAATCAGTGGAAGCATTAGCATATTTTTCTGTGGAAGCATTAGCAAATTTACCTCTCTGTTGGCTATAATTAATGGGTATAATGCATGGCCCCTCCCTCCATGCAGTCAATCAAGGCTGTAACAACGGACATCACAGCCAATGATTGACTGCTGGTTTACCTGCTGTCTCCTCTGCACATGCTCAAGCTTAAAAAAAGCTCTTTGAGCAGAGGGAAGAGGCAGTAAGGCAGATACCTTTGCCAGAAAGGAATAGAGCTTATCATTAATATCATGGCCTGGAGAGTGTTTGGGGCACTGCCTAAAGGGTAAAATAGTAGGAAAGGTCTTGGCCTGGAAAGGGTGGGCAAAGCCTAGAAGGTTTGAGAGAAGGGGGGTACAAGGCTTGGAGAGGGGATGGGGCACATGATCCTGAAGGGTGAAAGATAAAAGGTGGACAAAGCTTGAGAAGAGGGTGGACATGGCCTGGAGGGGTGGTTGGCACAGTCTGGGCAGACATGGCTTGGAAAGAAAAGGAGGATATGGACTGCTGGAGTGCAGAGCCTGGAGTGTGAAAGAGAATATATGGTGCATGGCTTGGAGAAAGACAGACAGCGGAATGGTCTGAAAGGGGTACAGTCTAGAGGGCGAAAGAGAGGTAGGGGGCACAGCCTGGAGAATGAAAGTTAAGAGGTGGACGTTGATTGAAAAGATGGGGGACATGGCATGGAGATGGGGTGGGGCACAACCTAAGGGAAACATGACATTGTAGCGACAAGAAAGACATAGTCTTCTTGAGTGGTAGGGATGCACAGCCTGGAAAGTGAAAAAGAAAAGATGGTGTTTGGCTTAGAGAAAGAGAGACAGGGAAATGGTCTGATGGGGGAACAGTCTAGAGGGAGAAAGAGAGGTAGGGATGCAGAGCCTGGAGAATAAAAGATAACGGGGAGGGCAGATTTCTTGGGAGAATGAAGAGAGTATATGGCTTAAACTGGAGTGTGGCATGAGGTAGGAGGGTGAACAAGAATAGAGGGGGACATGACTTGGAGAGGGGCACAACCCAGAGGATGAAAGATAAGAGGTGAAAATGGCTTAAGGGGGGCATGGCCAGGAGAGGGGGCATAGGACTGAAGATAAGAGAAGGAAATAGCTTGTATAGACAAAGAGGACATCACCTGCTGCACAGACTGGAGAGTGACTGAGAATAGGGGGTTCATGGCTTGGAGAAAGAGAGATGGTGGAATGGCCTGAAGCATTGCAGACTGGAGGGAGATAGAGTAAAGAGAAAAAGGCAGACATGGCTTGGAGAGTAAGGGGGAGATGGCCTGGAGAATGTGGGGGGAGAGAGATGTGAGGGCACAGCATGATGTCCCTGACAGAGGAGGAGACACAGTGGAGAGGAAGAGATGCAAGTGAGGGAGTATCAACATTTGGAGAAAGATGGAGAGAAAGAGAGGTTGGGCTTAATTACAAAAGAAAGGGGTAATACTTGCATAACAATTTACTGTCACAAATGCTCAACTTTGCCCGGGGACACATCTTGCCTAAAACCAGCCCTGGCTGGGACAGAGCATAATCAGCTTCATCAAAAGCTCTACCCCTCAACTTCTTTGTATTTTTTTAAGCTAGCTACAAGCCTAAAAAGAATTCTCTCCCAGTAGTGGAAAGGACAGAGAATATCAAATACTATTTTTCTTTTTCCACTCGACCGCTCAGAAATGTTGAGCATTATTTGTGAAAAAACAAAGATCGGACACAAGCCTGAAAAAAAAAAAAAAAAAAAGCTGCTTATGCTCTGGAAAGAACAGAGAATGGTTGCAGGTCTGTAAAGCCCACCATACACAGTGTAGATATTTTAAGAGATTCAAGGGGAAATCTGTGAAAAGATAGCCAGCTCAAGGTGGGAAACTTTGAGCGGTTCTTCAGATCAGATTTCCAATCGTTGCACTCAATCAGAAATCTGATTGGATGAGCATCTTCCCATGTATGGCTAGCTTTAGGATTGATAGGAATAATTGGTAGTATAATAAGGTTGAACCCAATGGGGTTCTATCGATCCTTTGCAGCTTTGTCAGTTTTTTATAGTATGCTTCTCTTTTTATTAGCTGTCTCCTAATAAATCCTCCAGCACTACCTCTAAGTTATAAAAAGAAAATGAATATTCATAGAGCTTCTAATGATAGAATACATGCAGTATGGTATGCCAACTTTATGTTAAATGTTCATTGTTTCTGTGCCAGACTTTATAATTTATGCTGCACGGCTGAATGTTTGGTTTTGAAATTTCTATATATAGGGTTACATTCATATTCATTTATGATACCTTCCAGATGCCCCAGAATTTAAAAAAGCATATAACACCTGTTCTGTTTACTGCATTGGACAGGTGCAACATAAAATAACATAACATAATGTAAAATGTCTGCTGTTTGATTACTAATTCAATCCAAGGCATCATTTTTCCTGGTTGACTAGTGACCTAACCCTTTATCTCATGTTTATATCTCTTATACCTGCTGCTTAACCTGCTTTCTTACAATGACAAGGGATAACAAAATATCAGTCTTGACTTAGACCTAATGTGCTGGAACCAATTTATCCTGTACACTCCTCTTAAACACTGGCCTTTATAAGAGATCTCATAAACTACCTCAAGAGCCAAGACAGTTTACTTTTCATATCCTCCTTTATTTCTATAATCAAATTTTGCCTAGACTGAGTCTAACCAAAAACATTTTCAGTATTAAAATTATTGCATGGGAAAACTCTTTATATATATGCTGATTAGGGATGGCCGGTTCGCGGATCCGAACCCGGATCCGCCGCGGATTTATCCCGTCCGCGAACGGCGGATTTTTCCGGATTTTCCGCCATCTGAACCTCCGATTCGCGGATTTTTCACATTTTCGAAAATTTTCGAAATTACGAGTTTCGCGTATTTTCGAAAATTTTCGAAAATACGGGAAAACACGTATTTTCTAAAATTTTCGAAGATACAAGGATTTCTCTTAATTCCATACATACATATTTTCGAAAATTTTCGAAATTACGAGGATTACTTGTATTTTCGAAAATGCATATTTTCAAAAATACATGAAAACTCGTAATTTCGAAAATTCCCGAAAAACGTGAAACTCGTAATTTCGAAAATTTTCGAAAATACGAAAAATCTCGTTATTTCAAGGGTATTTTTAATTTTAACGGGTCCGCTCGCGGATTTTCGAATTTTCGAATTTTTTAGTAAATTTGCGGATCCTCGAGCGGACCGGATTTTGCGAAGTTCGGACATCTCTAATGCTGATATATTAATATAAAAATGTGAGTTTTTGCAACTTGTCTATTTTTTTGGGAATAAGGACTTAAAAAATGTCTCCTTGTTTTCAATATTATTTGTTTAATATACTTCTGTTTCTTTTTAGATTACACTAAGCCGAAAATTGCAAGATAATGCTAAATTTATCTTAAATGTAAAAAATTTTTTTTCTTCTCACAGAAAAAAACAAGCAGGCAGACAGCTTAGAGTAAGTGTAGGAGCAAAATAAACAGGAAAGAAATTGGTTTGTTGGTGATCTTTTTAAAAAAAAAATATATAAATTCTCCCCTCACTGTAGGCAGCTTGAAACCCTCAAAATATCTATGTGAATTAATTATGTAACTTATCTGATGTAATATTTTCCCACTAACATAAAGAAAAATATATAGGGCTATGCACAGAGAGCCGATATCGTTCTCTATTGCCTCCTCTAGGCAATGCATTGAGCCGATAGGGGCTCTCAGTGCATGGTGAATGGCGCTTACCCATTCCGAATCTTTAACGCCAGCTATCTGCTGGCGTTAAAGATTCCACTTATAAGAGCCTTTATCAGCTTGGTAAATACCCTGTGGCGGTTGCGTGACACAGTTTTTGCGTAACCACGTAAGTTATGTCTTAAAGTCACGTTAAGCCTTGGTCCATGGAAAAAGCTGTTTACGGCTCTCAGTACATAGTCCTAATAATATGGTTAATAAAACGTTGCACCAAACGTTTCTATATGTATACTTATTTGTAAAAAATAAATAAATTAGTAATTACCAATTCATTCCAACATAACCATGCACTAGCTACAAGCAGCTGAACTGTACTGATCTATCTTTCATTTGAAGGAATTTAATTTCCTTTCTTTTAAGTTCATTTCCCAAACAGTAAGCTACATCAGTACCACACAGGCACATGGATTTAGTGCATAAACTTAGTGAGAGCTAAATATGGAACACAAGTCTTTCATTTCAAATGTGAAGACATGTTAATATATGGCTAATATACTTTTGATATATAAATATGAACAATCAATGGCCTTATGTACCTAGAGAAGCTATTTGGGGTCATTAACAGTAGTTCATTTAAAAATGATATTGACAGTGTGGTTGCAGGAGAGTCTTGTCTGTTACATTTATAGATATATAACCATACTAGGGAACATACGGACAGGAAAGCAGAATATTTGACATAAAAATGAAATAGTATGAAATTCCACACATCTACCAAGTAGATTTTTATGCAAGGTCTTGAATGATAATTATGAAGTATCTTGGCAAGATTGAGAAGAGGCAAAACGACTAATATAGATACATTGCTAGCTAGTTTTATTCCCTGCTTGCCATGTACAGTGTAGAACACAAGGAAATAATAAGCAATAACTGTAAAAAGCATTACATATACTTCTATGTTTATTACTCTCAATCCACTTAATTACTATATAATATATTAAAAAGCAAAGAGAAGACAGTATTAAGGTGTTTGGGATTAACTTTCTAAAATGCCCACATTTAAGTCTATTTATTATAAGACACCATATAGTTTTGATTTATTTAGTATTCTTGTCATGTGAAGGATGTACACCCACATATGGTGTTTTTATCAGTGCATGATTTTCCAAGCCTGAAATGAAACTCTGGATTTATTTTCTTATGATTTCAGATATCTGTGGTTGGATCCACTCTCCTTAAATCCATCCTTGCCTGACAAACTTTCCCTTATCTGTGCTCACCAGACGACCTGTGGTCACCTTACATCAAGTACAGCAATGCACCTGGCACTTGAGCAGATACTAAAATAGCAATCTTTCTTCACAGCTGCCCTCTGTAGGTCTCAACTACATCAAGATTAATGGAGTCATGCTTCTAATTGAATGGTGTCACCATGACTAATTTATTCATCAGACCAGGTCTATATAAAAATAAATACATGAATAAAAAGGTGGGGGGGGGAAATAGTATTGAAAAACATAATAGTATATATAAATAAATAATCCACCCACCACATGAGAATCCCAATGTGCACATAAATCCAACACACCTGTTATTACAGATTATAATAAAATAAAAACACTGCTGGTTTTTTAAACGGAACACATTGGTACCCGTATTACAGAGATTAAGCACAAATTGAACATGCTTCTATTTAGGAGGCAGATGGACACAAACAGGTAAACGTAACATAAAAGTTTCACAAGAAACAATGTAATGAGAACTGTTCATTTAGTCCACCAGGGGATTGAGTCTGCAACCTATGTATCCATCTGGCTTCCTTTTGTAACAACATTTTATCTTTATCCACAAATGGTCCCAGTTGTACCCCCCGTTAGACCATCAATGATCATACAACGGAGGCTCGACAGTGGATGAGACATCTTTTTGAAATGCCCAAGTATAAAATCTATGGAGCAGCATTAATGATTTTAAACAAAGTTTAAGTCCAGCTTTTTTTTTGGGGGGGGGGGGGTGTACAGATACTGATTTTTTGCCCAGAGGGGTGGATAGTCCCTTTAATTGTAGCTGTGTTTGTGTCTCTTGTATTGAACAAATCCCAAAATAATTTGAAAAAGTATAGTATGTGGCAACTCTAAATTAGTGTTGGTTATTGCTGTTGCATACATACCTTCCTAACAACTCTCTCTTTATCTGGTCTCTGATAAAGGGGTGTTCTCACCTTGAAACTCTTCAGACTGGCTAACATCTCCCCTTTGTATAGGTTGCTGTTGGTGCACATTTGTGATTTGATGTTTTACGATTGACTTTGTTTCAAATAAAGTTTGATGTGGTCACATGACTAAGGCTGATGTCCTGTGTTCCGGAGTGGCTGACCTCCATTGGTTTTCTATGTTTGTAAGTTGTTGCGGGACTGTACTGGATCTCATTTTGGGGGAAGAGCACAGCACTCAGGGACGGCAGCCAGCAGAACGAAGGCATATAGTAGCGCTCCCACTCTACAACTTGGTATATGTTGTACCTTCCTAGCAATTATTATTTTTTTTTTTTTAATTCTTTATTTATAATATTTTGTATATTTATAGATAGAGGTAAATGCGCAGAATAAGAAGAGTATAATAACATTGGAGAGTGCGCAGACTCTCAAAATTTGGTATTTCTTTGCATTCTTTCTATTAGCGTATATAAGAAAGGGGAAAAAGGGGTGGGAGAGAGGGGGGAGGGAAGAGATTTCTGTGGTGGACACTTTAGGTAATAAGATTTATAATGGTCTAACACAGGTTTTCATTCAATTGTTAGATAGTCTATCACTTCTTGTCAATAAAAGCATCACTTTTTGTAGTTTCGACGGGGGGATCGGTTGTGTTTTAGCTGTTAGTAATATTTTGTAGGTTCAGTTTCCATAAATGCGATCCATATCGTCCAGGTTGTGAAAATCTATCTTGGTTGTCGTATAATGTTGCTGTTAGATCTTCCATTCGCATTATGTGTAATGTTCCTGGTCCTGACCCAGTGGTTATTTGTGGGGCATGTTTGGTTTTCCAGAAACGGGGTATGACCATCCTTCCAGCTGTTAAGAAGTGCCTTAGTAATTGTTTTTTTGATTGTCTATACTTTCTGGTAGCATGATAATAGGGTATACTGGATGAGAGGTGTTAGGGATTGTGCTGTGATTTGGTTGTATATTTTTATGATTGAGGTCCAGAAGGTTGGATTAGTGGGCAAGATGACCAGATATGGGACATTGTTCCTTCCTCCTTTTGACATCTCCAGCATGTTGCTGTGGTATAAGGGTAAATTTTATGTAATAGTGTCGGGTAGCGATACCATCTGGAGATTATTTTTGTAATTTTTTCTTGAGCTTTGCTTGTCATTGACATTTTATGTGTCATTTAAAGCATTTCTCCCATTGTTGGTTAGTGAATGTAGTTTGGAGTTCTTTTTCCCATTTTTTGGGTGAAGATGGTAGGTCTGGTGAGAGAGAGTCTCTGAGTATTGAGTATATTTTTGAGATTGTGTGTTCTGGAGTTGAGGTTTGTTTGCAGATTTTTTCAAAAGGTGTGATTTCTTTCATTTGATTGAGCTTATGTAGTGGGAGATTTGGTTGTATTCCATATATTGTATGGTGGAGGGGGTTTCTTCTTGCATCAGTTGGTGTATTGGAATGATGGAGCCTTTCTTTGTAATTTGTATTAATTTTGGATTGTCTGTTTTGTTCCAGTTGAGAAATTTTTGGGCTGTTAGTCCCGGGGGAAAGAAGGGTTGAAGAATATGGGTGATATTGGTCCAGGTCTGTTTGAAAGTTTGTATCTTGTTCTTGTCATTTCCCATATTCTCAGGGTATTGTTTAAAAGATTTATTTCCTGGGTGAATTTCGGGCGGTCCGTGGGGGCGAGCCATGGCAGATTTTGAATAGGCATTTGGAGCATATCGCTTATGATTTCTACCCATAGTTTGTCTTGGGTATGATGTGTCCAGTTTATAATTTTGGTTAGGATAGCGGCTTTGTGGTACAGGTTTAGATCTGGTAGGCCCAATCCGCCCAGGTTTTTGTGTCTGGTCATTGTAGAGTACTTTAATCGGTGGGATGCGCCTGCCCATATAAATTTAAGTAGGAGCTGTTTGGTTTTGTCGAAGAAGATCTTCGGAGGGAGGAGAGGAATGGTTTGGTATAT
Source organism: Hymenochirus boettgeri (assembly GCA_019447015.1). NCBI lineage: Eukaryota > Metazoa > Chordata > Amphibia > Anura > Pipidae > Hymenochirus > Hymenochirus boettgeri. The sequence goes on from CM033470.1 coordinate 162,520,986, forward strand.
ATATAAGAACCTCGGCAGAATATCCATTTTTATTATATTGATTTTTGCAAACCACGAATAGCATTTTTTATTCCATGTGCACAGATCAGAGGAGAGTCTTGTTAGCAGGGGTTGTAGTTGAGATCATATAGTCTGGCATGATCATTTGATATTTTGGTTCCCAGGTAGGTAATTGATAGAGATGTCCGAACTTCGAAAATCCGGTCCGCGCGAGGATCCGTGAATATTTGAAAAAATCCGAAAATTCGAAAATCCTTGAGCGGAACCCGTTAAAACTGTTAAAATGAAAGTTCGGCAAAATCCGCATTAAAATGGTCTAAATAGCCTTGGTAACGTACACTTAACCACTCAGGGACCTGGATAATGGCCTTAGAAGCACGTATAAATACCAACAATACCTAAAAAGTACAGTCCGCTAGCGTGACTTTAAAAAACGGTATTTTTCGAAAATACGAGGATTCACGTAAAAACGAAGATTTCCGTAAAAAAACGAGGCTTTCTGTAACTATGATAGCTGCCATTGGCTAATTTGGATCATGTGGCTTGCGCCGTCTTGAAAATTTTACACGAATTACTCGTTTTTACGAGTATCTCGTAATTACGTGAATCCTCGTAATTACGTGAACCCTCATAATTACTAGGATCTTCGGTTTTTCCGTATCCTGCACGTATCGTAGATCCTCGTAATTACGGAGAACTCGTATTTTCGAAAATTTTCGTAAAAAAAAAATCCGCATTCGGAAGTTGGAAGTCCGGAAATCCAGAATAATCCGCCGTTCGCGGACGGGAATTTGCGGCGAATCCGGGTTCGAGTCCGCGAACGGCATCTCTAGTAATTGACTGAGTTTGCCATCTAAATGGGAAATTGGATTTCAGGGAGGTCGATGGTTTCTTTTGGGAGGGGGTAATATTTAAGCATTCAGATTTTTGGTAGTTAATTTTAAAATTGCTTAGTTTAGTAAACGTATCTATTTCTTTCAATATATTAGGTATTGAGATATGTGGTGATGTGATATATAGCAAGAGATCGTCTGCATAGGCTGCTATTTTGTGGGTTCTTGTGCCGATCTGGATACCTCCTGTGTTGGGGTTGGTTCTGATCGCATTTAGAAGATGTTCCATTGTTAATATGTATAACAATGGTGACAGGGACATCCCTGTCTGTTCCATTGTGTATTCTGCAGGGGTTGACAAGGTTCCTTTTATTTTAATTCTGGCTGTATTTTTTGGAATAGTGCCATGATTCTGTTTACACATATTTCTCCTAGCCAAGGTTTATCATGGTGATTTGAAGAGCCAGTTGACCCTATCGAAGCCTTTTCGCTTCAAGAAGAGGAGGCTGAGGGGTGGAAAGTGACATTCGGCTGAGATTGAGTTTAAAAGCACTTAGTAGGAATGGGGTTATTTCTGTTCTGAACAATTTAATAGAATTTGGCTGTGTACCGTCTGGTCCTGGGCTTTTGCCTATTTTGAGAGATTTGATAGTTTCCTTCATTTCTTGTTCCGTGAGGGTACATTGTGTAGCTAAGTTATCTATGTCTATTTAGGGAGAGATGTGGAGATTATATATGAATTGATAGTCCTTGGGTTGGAGTCTCATGTGGTTTTATGTTATAAGGTTTATCATAGAAGTCTTGAAATTTTTAGCAATTTCCTCCGATCTGTGCACCATGTTTCCCCTTCCTGTTTGATTTTGTTTATGTAGTTGCTTGTATATTTACAACGCAAGGAGTCAGCCAGGGACCTCCCACATTGTCTTTAAACTCGTACGTTGTCTATTGTAGTAGCTTTGGTTTGATTTGGATATTGAGTCTAATAATAACAAGGAGGTCTTGTCTAGCTTTAAGCAAATCTTTGTATATTTTTTGGTTCCTGTTTTTTCTTGTGTGTAGATTCTAATGTTGCGATATTTGATTGTAGTTGTGTGATTTGTGTTTAAAGGCTTTTTTATTTTTGAGCCTTGTTGTATAAAGTGGCCTCTAAGTGTACATTCAAGGGCTTCCCTTGTATGGTGAGGAAAGTGTCGTCATGCTTATGAGTCTCTTGGAAAGTGGATATGGCTGATTGATCAATCTATACATTCTTGTTTTTTTAATAGTTGGTCATTTAGTTTCCACGTCCAGTTGGTTTTTCCTGCCTAGGAATGGTTTATGTTTAGTGAATTGGAGCGTGGTCTGACCAGAGAATGTTGCCGTAGTGGCATTTTGGGTTCCAGGATAGAAGTGTGTGTGAGATTAGAAAGTAATCTATGCGGCTGTAGGAATTGTGTACAACGAGTAGAGAGGAGTCCTTTTGTGTGGGATTGAGTGATCTCCAGACATCTACCAGTTGATTGCTATGTAGTGTCTTTTTAGTGAGTTAATTAGTTTGTTTGATGTATGTGTGAATCCTGAGGATGTGTCTATTTGTGGTTCTAGAGCTATGTTGAGGTCTCCTCCCAGTATGATGGGTCCCTCTCTGAAGTTTTGTAGTTGCGTTAGGTAGGAAGTGCATGTTGTGGTCTGGTGGGTGTTAGGTAGATATATGTTAGCTAGTGTTAGGGGTGTGCCATTCATTTGTATCTTGAGAAAGAGAATCTGCCTTTTGTGTCTCGTTTTGATCTACTAGTTGGAAGAGGACCCTCTTGTGTATTGCTATGGCTACTCCCTTTGACTTGGCTTCTGGATTATTCTGAAGAACCATTTTTGATATGTTTATTGTAGATTTTGGGTGCTGCATCTGTCTTAAAGTGTGTTTCCTGAAAGAAATTATATCTATGTGTTCCTTATGCATATGGTGTAAATATTGTGTTCTGCGTTGCGGTATGTTTAATCCTTTTGCGTTAAATGAGCAGATCCTACTCACTCCCCGCAGACTCTTCAACAATTTTAGGCAAGCTTAGGTTGTGTCCAGCCTTTTGGTGGGTAGGGAAGATGGGGAGGGGGAGAGGGTAGAGGGGGGAAAGAATATAAGATACAGTAGAGAAAACATTATTATTAACATTTTTAACTTTAAACTATGTATTTGGTACCATTTTGTGGTGGTGCCCCCATAATTCCTGGGGGGGCGTTTATGTCCCTTGGGGTGGTGGTCCTTTCGATCCGTCATTGTTGGATCCCGGGATGGAATGTCCAATTACACCCCCTCACGTTGGTTAGATATGTTTTGCTGGGTATACTATTTCAACCTTGTTTTGTCCAATAAGCTGTATGGGAAGGATTATGTTGGATAGGACTTTTGTCCTGTGTTGGCTTTTAGTTTTCTTGGGGGGTTAATTCTCATTTGAGGTGGTCGTCTGGTTGATCTTTGTTTTTGTGTAGTGATTGTTTGCCAGGATTCTTGTGGCATAAGTGGAATGTTTGGTATGGGTAGTCCCAATCTGGTAATTCTATTTTTGGGAGGTTTAGCTTGGCGAGGAATGCTGTAGTATTTTCGGGGTCTCTTAGGGTGGCTATGACTTGTTCTTTTTGGCTTGCAGAGCAAGGGAAAAAGCCACTTGTAGGTGATTCCTGAGTCTTTTAGTATTTTGAGTAGTGGCTTCATGCCCTTTCTTGTTGGAGCGGTTCGGTTGGGATAAATCAGAGAACAGGGTAATTTGGGTCCTTGAAGCTCTATATCTGAGCAATCTCTTGCATTGAGAATTTGTTCCTTTGTATGGAAGTTGTGTAGGCAACAATTACATCCCTTGGGGGGGCGTCATCAGATTGTCTGGGTCTGAGGGCCCATGTACTCTGTCTAATTCAATGGGTGTCCTCCGTTGGCCCAGTATATTATTGAATATTTTTTGAAGTGTTTTGGGGAGGTCTGATGTAAGGACTGTCTCTGGTAGCCTCTCACTCTGATGTTATTCCGGCGGCCTTGGTTTTCGAGGTCGTCGATGTGATTTAGAAGGGCTCTTATTGTACGTGCTTGGGAGGTCTGTGTGGTATGGAGAGTGTTAATGGCCATGTTTTGCTCCTCATACCTGTGTTCCAAGTCGGAGACGCGGTCTGCGACTTCCCTGAAGTCTTGGTGGAGGGTTGATATTTCGGCCTTGCATGTGTGTTCCACCTTGGTGATTAATTTCTCGAAGTCCCTTTTGGTGGGTAGGGATTGGAGGTAGGATCTCAGATCTGGAGCCAGTTCCTCTGCGTCCAATTCGATCGGAGAGTTGCTGTGAGGCTCGCCTGCAAGGCCCTGCACTTCCTGCTCGGGAGAGCCGCGTGGTGTCCTGTGTGCTGTGTCTCTTGGTGCTTTACCGAAGTAGCGGTCCAGGTCTGTGTTTGGCGGGTTTTGGTGGGTGGATTGGGGTTTGGGGGTGTTCCTTCTCCCCATGGTTATGAGTTACAGGAAGGTTGTGGGCTTATTGCAACGTGGTTTGGGGTCGTTGTCTCGGAGCTCCCTTCAGGTACGTCCGTCCATGCAGAGGTCCAGGCCACGCCCCCCCTAGCAATTATTTTGACCCAGTTAACCACATTGATTTAACCAAATTTTTAAAATACGCTAAAATTCCAAATTAAGCATGTATGTTGCCCAATGCTGAATCTAATTTCATATGACCAGTAGATATGTTGTATGAACTTTTTGATATAAGTAACAAATTGGTTTGGTATGTATATATTTCATAATCCTCTAACTCTTCTTGTTCATTCTCAAATGTAATAATATTGAAAGACAATAATTGGTTTAATTGTTACTTGGTTTGCTTTTCATTTTCAGAGTGTTTTCAATCATGGTTTACTATAAGAAAGTGTACTAAATTGACAGATCATTATTATCATCATTTTCTTGAATCTGGCTAATTGTATTTGCATTATGGACTAAATGGAATGATTTGTAGTCTTAGTTCATTGTAAATGTATATTCATGACAGCTATTACAAAGCTTGAGCTAAGGAAAATTTAGCTAACAATAATGATATACACCTGTCAAGTACATGAACCACATTGGGGTGGTAAGGTTTAGATTTAAAGAGCTAAATTTCAAAATTTTTCATCAGTTCAACCAATTTAACCATTTATAAGACAAAAACACTCAAAGTACGTTAAAAATGTTAAAGGACAAATAATACTCACCCGCAGCCCTGCTCTTCTTCTCTTTCTTGTCATTTTTACTCAGGGTGAGACTAGTAGACTAAACCTATGGTTGAGGACCTAGCATTTTAGGTCCTTTCCCTGAGTACTTTCTTTGGTGATGGGTGTGTTTTTGTCCCTATTGTTGTCCTTTAAATGCTGTTCCACATGAATTAAATTAAGAACCAAGTTTTCAAGTAACGCAGTATTATTTTGTCCTCTGTTCTCAAAACATCCTTGTTAATGATCCTACAGTATATCCTCCGATTCTCACCACTGCTTTTACTAAAGGTGTTCATCCACTGCAGCTTACTACCAAAGTGTCTGTGACCTTCCAGATAACTGCCAGATCAGTTTAAGACCATCATTACTAGTGTAACATTGATCATAAAGTGTTATCTGCCTGGGAACATTGCAGGAATATCAGCAAGTAGACATTACAGCCTATTCAATGTTCACTGGGTAGAACGTTGAATCACCTGTAATGTCTAACGTGTATGGCCACCTTAACATCATATATGTCTAACATCATATATCTGCTGAATGGGAAAGCCCAGGGTATTTATTGTCAATGGTTACTTGTACAAGTCATTCTGAATAAAGAAAGCCAGTCAGATGACTAGTGAAATGTCTTTAAGAAAGAACGGACATATTTATAAAGGTGCAGTATTGTTTTTAGCGTTACCACCCTTTAACGAACGTTCTGGTAGATTAATAATCTACCCATAGAATACGGTATTGGTATGCTACGAATGAACGTTTCCTGTAAATGTACGATTGTGGCTATACATTTACATATAAGGTTGTTCAGTAACGATAGCCCGCGGAATCACAAACGTGCCATACCTCGTGTGTTTTAATATGGCCCTAAACTTTAAGTCCATTTGGTCTAACTGAATACAACAGATATACCATGAACCTTCACTAGCATCATATATGTCATTACTGGATTGTAATAGTTTTACTGCTGTATTTTAAACAAAGTCACTATCAACCCTCTTGTTCTTTTTCTATTAGTGCTAAACTACTGTATTACTAATAACATCCGCACTATACTTTAGACTGGCATCTCACTAATAATCTGTTTAATGAGCAAAAATATCAAAGTAACCTATTGCAATAAATAATTAATCCTGTTTCTAAAGAATTATGCTAGAAACAAAATAACCAGGGCAATAAACTATATAAATATCGGTTCCTACAATAAATAATTAGAAACAGAAACATATACAGTAAACAATTTAACTTACATAGTGATATTTTAAAGCAAACCATATCTTACTTTACAAAAATGTATTATTAATACAATTCATGGAAGAGACAGTAAAATCTATAAATCACTTAAGGATTCAATTAAGATGGTAAACTAATTTCCTATGCACATTTTTTTGGCACAAACAGGAAGTGTCTGTCATAGAGCCCACTCAATGGGACAAAAGACATACCTCAAAAGACCCCTAAATAAGCACTCACACACTTCACTAGTCAAAGTTTAGAAAATATTTATTGACACAAAGAAATATATAATCACTATGCTAAATAGAATACTCCCTACCCCTATACCAAATATCAGTGCTGACAATGAAACTGGGCATCCCCAGTGTATTCAAAACATATATCAAAAAGGTGTGATGGTCTATTATATACTAGTTATTGTTCTAGTACAGTAACCCTCAGACGCTGGACTACTTCTCCACCTACATGCGTTTCACTGCTCTGCTCTCACACCGCGAGTTAATGTATTAAAAGTAAGCGTCTGTCATTTAGGAGTTCCCTAACCTCTCTTACCTGTTTCTAGATTTTCCAGTACATGCTCATTAAGTTCTCTAGCCTCCCCTCAAAACCCCCACTAGAGCTGTCAATCAACTACTGAACAGCCTGCTAGAATCCTCTGTGTTAATGATGTACTGGAAACCAAAATCGCCAGTTCCGCCATCAAAATTTCATTGGTTGAAACTATGGACACATTTGTGAAACAGAATTACAGAAATTTTGGGGTTTTTCGATGGCAAAACTTAGCATTTTCTACACAGAATTTCTGGGTAGAAGCCTGGAACATTTCCACAAACCTGCAAGTGAACAAAACCTATGGGTTGTGAATCTTGTAATCAAGAATGAGAAGTCAGAAATCCATTTATTATTCTGTAGATAAAAAACCAGCATGTGACATAAATCTGTGGAATTTCAGATGATTTGCAGAGAAAGGGTTGCAGTTGCTGCTTATTAGGAATTGTACAATCCATTCAGACTAATTGACATTTTAGATAATATTCTCTTTAAAGGCGGGATCGGGGAGATTCAATAGCGCAAATCAGCGCCTCTTACCTTTCCGCAATGCTAGATACGGGATTACAGATGGTATTGCATCGCGAGATTGAGAATAGGTAAGACACGTGGCTTTGCGCTCCTTCATGGCCCCTTACAATACACCATGCTACAAGGTAGTGCAAAACTTTACTTAAGGGGTATTGTGTTGGGAGCACTGCCCATACTGACAGAAAAACTTGGAAGCTCCTGTACAATTAGTGTAAAACCCACAGTAACCCTATATTACATGGGGTTGTGTAGGTTTAACACTTATTTTATGCAATATTATATCTCTCTGTATATGGAATTCCTTCTGCTTTACCATTTTTTACAGTTTTTAATTGGCCTATAAATTTTTATTATAGTTGTCCAGCATAGGAATATTTACCATTTTAATTAATTCATAAAAAACATGTAAGCTTTTTTATTTTTCTAGTTATTATTCCCAGTGTATTATGTTGCAGGCATCCTCATCACCGCTTTTCTTCATCATCTGTTTCAAACAAAAGACAGTAAACAAGCCTTTACCCCTATTCTTTGGTTTCCATGGTTATAAAATCTTTAGTTCAGTTCTGTTTGTGTGTTGATATTGACAATAGCAGCAAGATTAAAAAATATTGTTTATTATATTACCAGTATTTAATTTTTTTACTGAACAAATCATTCTTCTAAGACGTACTAAAGCTATAACCATTTTCCTTTCTCCCAAATGTTTGTTTGTCATTACAGCTACAAAAGAAAGTAAATGTTTGGGGGTATAATGGAGCTTGTAGACTTTCCTAAACTGACCCACAGGAAGGTTGATTCAAATGATCCAGCACATGCAGAGATTTTGTTTCTTTCCTTTAAAATAACTCAGGCAAAAGTAGTTCAGTGTAATCAAAGCATCTAGTTCAACCCTCCCTTTTATTCTTCTTACTCCAAACCTTTCAGTTGAATCTCAGGGAAATCTGTAGTCACACTGCGCTTTCAATGAAAAAATAAAAACGTATACATGTAAATTATTCACTCCAAAGGGGATCTAAGAAAAAGGCTTTTTAAAATGAAAGCCGCTTTTTCTTGCTGAATGTCAAACAGCTCAGCTCAGCTCTATTGCTGTGCGGCTGAAATACAAAAAAACAAAAAAAAACAAATAGGAAAAAAAAATTGTGTACACTGTAGCTGTTGTGTTTTTGGAACATCAAGGATTTTTATTCCTTTGATTGGATGGGGTAAGGATTCATGAAACAAAGGTGAAAGAAGCAATTTCATTTATTTTTATCCTTGAGTTTAATTTTACCACCTGTAATAGTTGCCCTCATTCGGACCTTATGGGCAGGATTCTGCAAAGGTCTGTAAAATCTGGATTAGGCAAATGCACAGCATCATCTGCTTTTAAGGGGAATAAGCTATTAGGACTTCATCCAGAGAGTTATGGGTACAGATTGAGCTATAGAAAGTAATGCTTTTCAAGATGGATTAGCAACGAGAGTTATAACAGATGTTAAAACCCCAAACTACTTGCTTTTTATTCTGTAACTTCAAATTCTGAAAAAACAATTAGCCCTCTCAGTGTCTCCAGACACATCATTTAGCAGCCTTACAGCTGTCCCCAAGTCCTATACTGGTAAGGGGTAAGTATTTACAGGGATGTTTAATTCCTTCCACCAATGGGCATGGGGTTGTTGTCCTCTTAAAAAGTCTGTTTTTTTCCCTGTGAATTACAGCTCCTTAAACCCATCTTCCACAAGATATCTGAAGGTTTGGATAGGAATCTTTATTGATTGGATGAGGCAGACAGCTCAAAACCCTGACCTCTGAAGTCTACCTGTTAAACATTTTCATGACGTTTCCATATTAAATGGCAAGAATTCAAAACTCTTGCCAAATGAAAAAATGACAGTTTTATATTGCACATTATTAGCATTAGAATGTGTGGACTGAACTGAAAGTACAAAATTCATTTAACATTTAAATGTGAAGCCAGACAGAATTAAATTACTGCAGTCAGTTCAAGAATGGAGGAGTTTCTAAAGAACTTAAAACCCCAAATTACTCCTACTTCTAGAAAGTAACAGATGGAAGATCAGCAAAGGTCAACTTCTATAACTACCTATTATTATTTAATGTGTAATCCTTTACTTAATCAGAGGTTTAATTACACATTTCACTTGAAACACAGCCTGCTTTTGGTCCTTTGTATTAGAATGCATCTGCTTTGATGTAATAACAGGGAAAAGAACCGTAATTGGTCACAGAGCACCTGGTGGGCTGTTTTAATCCACTCACAAAATCAAACTGAACATTCCCTTTACATAAAGACACTGTGTCAATAATGAAGAAATAAAATGTATACACTTGTTTAAAATAAATAAATAAATAATGAGGGCTGTTGTGGAAAGGAATTCATTTCAAAGTTATTGATGTTTTAGTTGATAGTAACTAAGTGCCATATTCTGTAGGATCCATTATGCAAAACAACAACATAAAATATTGCTCTTCAAAAAGATTTTTGTAAGATCTACTAACTAAAGACTCATACACAGGTGCGTTCATGGGGGCCGACCAGCGGCGTATGATGTGTCAGCCAAAACGGACGTTCGGTTGGGGCTTGTTAATGATCCGCCTGGTGGATCGGGGTGGAACGAGCCCCATCCAAACGTTCGTTTCAGCCGACAAATGATGGTTTTTTTTCCTTTATCAAGTGTTGTATCCTTTTTTAAGGCTTTCAAGGCACAGCACACAATCCCAGCCCATTCAGGTACAAAGCTCCACCGTTAAGAACAAGCCTTTAAACATTCTTTATATACATAATTGTTGCCCATTTGTGCAATTATTAATTTTATGTATTATTTAAGGATCAAATAAGTTATTTTATTCACAGAAAGGCAGACCTGGCAGCTGGTCTACTGTATTTGTGTAATATTATGGTTTAACTGCATTGTTCCATAATGCATTGCGTTCCTTCTACATTCTCTAATGAAGTTCTGCTTTCTCTCCATATAAAGACACCATTGTCAAATTCATTTTGCTTACATATATTATACTTTTTAATATGGTCTATTTTTGATAACTGGTGAATTATGTTCCTGAAATGTGTAGCAGCAAGATAATAATAAAAAGGTTCTGCTTTTGGTGTTACTCTTACTACGCTCTTTGGGTAGTTTGATTAGTGCTGCTGTGGAGTGCTGGAGGGTTCAACGCAGCATCTACTATGTTTCCTGACTTTATGTTTATGGGAATCAGCAGTCACTATCTATTTGCATGGGCTTCTTTCAGAATTATAAGAACAGCACAGTGTGTGTAATGGATTACTAAAACCAATGTTACAGTATTATTGAGGAAAGATAAAGTGGGGGTAAATATGTATTATGTATATACTTATTTATAAAGTTCCACATACATGGGTATGCAGCACTGAGCATTATAAAAATTCAGATGAAGGGATACCTGTAAGCAGTGATAAAAATATATGAAAGATGATTGCATAAATAATGAAAATTTAGAAAAATAGTCAAAGAATACCTACAGTATATATAAATAAAGGATATATCGATATTATCAGGGAGGCATTAACACATACAGAGCTTTCCTGCCCCATAGAACTGATTGCAATCTAAGCAAAATATGTTTTGATATAAATAGCTTTCAAGCCAAGAGTAATTAATAATGTATAATATGTATTTGATTTTTGGGTATTACAAAGCACAGATATGTACCCAGTATTAGACTATTTCTTCCTCTGTTCTTTACCTTGTTAAGATCTATTGTGAACATTTTACCCTGCTGATTAACTAAATACATCTCTATTTCTTGGCTCAGATACTGATATACAGTATTATAAACTTATTTATTTTATGTTCTGTTCTTCTGTTAAAGGAATTGTACACTGAAAAATGCCTTTTTTCAATCTATAAATGAATACATGTAAGCAGCACTTAACTATGACATGTTTGTGTTTCTGCATGACTTTAATCCAGTACTTATTTAGCTCAGGATCAGTTCCTCAGACCCTCAGACTATCTAACTCTCTGTTAGGGCATATTCAGTAATCCCTATGAGGCAGTACTGGGAGAGGGAATTTCCCACCATGCAGTTCATGTACCACTGTCACCATTCCAGATATATCAAAACTACACATAACAGCAGAGTTTATGATACTAAGGCACTTGATTGACAGCTGAAATGTAAGGTGTTTCAGACTGGATATTTAAAGAAACAGGGAGCAGATCAACAAAAAATGTGTTATTTGGGAAGAATTCTAGATTCCAGTAATGGGCAATTAAAAAAATACAAATTCCCCAGTGTACATATCCTTTAAAATATGTGGATTAGAAAAAATACTTAATTAAACTTGTGAGAACAGTGAGATACACTGTGGTTATGCATAAAAAGATATACTGTATACAAATGGGAGTTGTAGTGATCTACATATAATAACCTTTTTCCGGCTTTCAATTTTATATTTTCCTTCTTTAAAAAAAAGTCACCTGAATTTAAATATGATTAACATTTTCTTTCAAACAGTAGAAGCAGAGTGAAGAACATGCATGCTGAATTTTCAGAAGTTGATGAAATATTCTAGCAATTTCTGGCAATAAGATTGTCATCCAATACACATGCAGACTGATCAGTATGTTAAACTCTCTTACAGCTCACTTTACTGGCTCAGAGTTGACCTTACTGATTGCTAATTTCCAGTCTCCCCACACAGCAGGATCACACTGAAATAAAATTATAGAGTTATTCATCTTCGGCACAATTTTTTTTAGTACAAATGTCTGCTGATTACCTGTCAATCACTGGAGTGCGTTAACATCTGACACCATATGCATAAGAATAACAACAACCATAAATGGGAACCTTTTATGTTCTAAAATAGAAAACGAGAGCACAGAGCTAAGGTTCATTTCAAATAAAGGACCAATGAAATGTTAATATGTGAATAGCAGCACAAAACATTTTTTTTTTTACATTATTGTGTGCTTCCCAGCATAAAGAAAACATTTTTCTACTTGATTTCTATCTCCTCTGTAACTTCACTTGCTGCTGAGGTAGCAAATATAATATTTGCCTTTATACTAGTAAACTAATTGTGTTGGTCAGAACCCAAATGGAATCAAATAAAAAGCAAACAAAAGGTTTTATAGGCATCATAACAGCTAGGTATAAAAAGATGTGTTTTGCACTGCATGGCAATACCTCTTTATTTTTGACTAAAAAATTTATTTTTTATATAACACTTTTATAGACAAGCTTTTGAGAGATATACTTCTTCCTTTTATTCTGAAATAATGGCGACAACAATCTTTTATGCTAACTAATCTTAAATAAAATGGTCATCAGTAAACCAGTACTGTACATTGTGAATGCTGATCCTATTGAAAAAGAAAAAATAAATAATCATTAGTACTGTAAATCAACTGTATATATAACTACTTTATAAGTAGTTAAGCATATTATTGACACATGTACTTGATTTCTTTAAAAAAAAAAAACATGGGCTTACATTTTCTTTTTGATCTCATTTCCTCATATATAATTAATGTATTTGTTGCCCACAGCCGGAGGCCTTGTATCCTAAAACAGCATTGATAATGTATGGTCTCACTTAAAACACTTTGGACTGAAAACTATTCTGCAGCCTAAATAGGCTGGAAATACTTTGAGTCCTTGATTCTGACTAGATGTGAAGCTGCAAAAGGCCCCAGATTCCTATGCGGCATATTTTACCTGTGGCTAAAATATAATTCAATCAAAAAGCCTGTGGAAATGTAACCCAAAATGGAACTTCTCAAGATATATAGTGATGACCATGCCATTTAATCAATCCCTGTCTTTGTGAATGTACTGGCATTGCTTTTGTGTTTATAAATAATTTAATATATGCAATGCAATAAACATTTTGATTAACAGTGGTTTATTACAAGATTTCTATGGTCCTATTTTTCAAGAATTATAATTTAGCACAGTTTTATTTATAAGATATAGATCTCATATATTGTTGGGGTCCCATTCTTAAATACTATATATAAAAAAAAAATATATATTTTTTTTAACACTAAGGGTTTATTTCCCAAAATATAATATTGAGGGTGGGGTATGTTTTTTTCCTTAAGGATACATGTGTGAGTATAATAAATATCAGCTAAAAGTGTGTCTAATTTATTTGCAAATTCATTTATTCAGTTACAATGTATCACTTTTGTGAAATTTGTCTTGGCTACATCAGTTACTAGCATCTAGTAAGTAAAGTAAACATTTCTTTTATAAATAAAGTATAGTATTTAAAGTTGAATAAAGACATATGTCCCTCTAGTCTAGCCTACTCAGCAATTACCTGCCTACCTGTTGATCCAAAGTAGGGCAAAAAAACTTTATGAATTAATACCAGTTACATGCAACATTCTTTGTTTTTATAAACTCCTCCAGTTTTTGTTTTTTTTTAACTATCCAATGAACCTACCATCACAGCGTCCAACAGAAGAAATTTCCATAGTTTTATCATTCTTACAGTTAAAACACCCATCTGAACTTGAAGACTAAACTCCTTTTCTTCCAGTCTTAAGGTATGTCTGAGTGTCCTCTGGTATGTTCGACTGGTGAATAATGCCTCAGACAGTTTATTATATGGTCCGTTAATGTATTTATATTTATACACAATAATCATATCCCCACCCAAGAGTGTGCATACTTGTAATTTATCCAATCTGTCTTCATATTTAAGCTCCCCCATTCCCTTTATTAATTTAGTTTCCCTTCTCGGAACCCTTTCCATTTCCAATATATCCTTTTTGTACACAGGATTCCAAAACTGCACTGCACATTCCAAAGGAGGCCTTGCCAGTGTTTTGTAAAGAGGGAAAATAATATTTTTCTCCCTTGAATCCATATCCCTCTTTATTCAAGAAAATATCTTGCTGGTGCTAGCTGTTGCTGCCTGGCAATGCTTGCTATATTTAAGTTTGTTATCCACCAAAACTCCCAACAGAGATTAACTTAACACAGAGCCATTTATAGTATAAGCAGCACAACATTTTTAAGTCCAAAATACATAAGCATACATTGAATCTCATGTGGCTCCTAGCAGCCCAATGTGACAATCTACCTAGATCCATCTGCAATGTTGCACCTCCTCTGTAGCTTTTAATGGTCAACAAAGTTTTGTGTCGTCCTGACAATACCCACTTCCAAATCATTAATAAAACAGATTAAGTAAATTAAGTGGCCCCAAAACATAACCTTGTGGCAACCCACTTCCATATTGACAAAGCCCTATTAACAACTATTCTTTGCATCCGATCAACCATTTTTCTATCCAAATGTACAAATGTGCCACCCCAGCCCAACAGACCTTAGCTTATATATAAGTCGCTTATATCAAAAGTCTTTGCAAAATGCAAGTATACCACATTTACTGCTATGGCATAGTCCAAATTCCTACTCACTTCCTCATAAAAGCCAAGAAAGTTTGTTTGACAAGATCTGTTTCTCATAAATCCATGCTGATTACTACTTATAAGGTCAGTCCTTGAAACATACTCAAGAATAGGTTCCCATATCAATTTTTCCAGTACTATCCCCACCACTGAAGTTAAAGGAGAACTAAACTTAAATTTTTAAAAACCTAATGTAAAAGTTTTTCTCCCCAGAACACCTATACATTGTAAGATTCTTCTCTGGTATGTTGCATTTAGTATATGTGAGAAATAGATTCTGTAAATAAGAAGGTTTTCATGTTGTTGCCAGTACAACCCACTGCCCATGAAGTCATCAAAGAGCCACGCCCCCTGACCCCAGTATTCACTGTCTCTATACACAAAGCATTTTTTATACAGATGTCTATACACTAATATGGAATCCCTGATAATACTTTGAAAGCTGCTTGTTACCCTGCAGTTTATTTACCAGTCAGTGTGAGCTGTTGTTATTGTACAACTATTTAAGGAATCCTTTGTATATATATTGTAAATATTGAATGGATTGTAACTTGTTGCTTTTAAATACGTTGAGAGGTTTCCTGAGATGGGGGAGGTATTAGGTTTGCAGGCGGAGCCTATACACGTCATTTCCTCTTTTTAAGGATCCTCGTGCAGCTGCCCTCAGAATTATGTTGGCAGCTTCAGGCTGCAATGATATAGTGATGTCTAAAAATTGAATGGATTTACCCCCAAATTGGAACGTAAACCAAAGATTGAAAGAGAGGTTACAAAGTCTACAAAAGAAGCTTCTGTCTCATTCTAAACCCATATGAGATCGTCAATATATCTCTGATACATTGCAATTTTCTGGTCAGTGTTATGAAACATGGGGTGGTGGTAAAGGACAGTCTCCTCCCAACACCCCATGAATAAATTAGTATAAGTGGGGGCGAATTTCGCCCACATCGATGCCCCTCTTTTCTGATTGTAAAATGTGCTGTCAAATTTAAAGAAGTTGTTATTTAACAATTAATGTATAGCTTCCAATATGAAAGTTTGCCACTCTACAGGATAGCGGCTGTATGTAGAGAGATGATACCGAACGGCTGTCATACCCCATTGATGGGGAATGGATGAATAAAGTGAAACTACATCTGTGGTGGCAATTGAACTATAAGAAGAAACTGTCTGGTTTTCTAGGATTTCCAAAATGTGTGTAGCGTCTTTGATATAAGACGAAAGCCTTTTCACCAGGGATTGTAACTTCAGGTCTGTTAATTCAGAGAGACCTTCATTCAGAGACTGAATGTCTGCTATAACTGTTTGACTGATATTAAATTTGATATAGCAGCGAGAGACAGGACACAGAGGTTTTTAAATAGAGGGTATAAAAGATCTAGCCTGTCTCAATCCCCAAAAAAGGCCAGGACACAAGAGAGAGCGTCTCTCATAAGAGCTAGTGATAAGAATAAAAAAACCCAACAATGTAACCAATTTTGAAGGAGTGATTTTTTCCACTCGTTACAGTCCACAATATATTCAGATAGTTAAGATCATACAAAAAATCTTCCTATATTAGACCAAGATCCCAGCTTAAAAGAAATCATTAAAAAAGGCTGCAAATTTGTCTCCAAAAGAGCAAAATCAATAAGGGATATCTTAGCCCCTATTAATGTAGAATCCATGAATCTTGTCATTGACTCATAGTTGAAACATAGGGGTACATATCCTTGTGGAGCATCTAGATGCATCACATGTAACCATATAGACAAAAGCCCTATTTGTACCAGTACAATTAATAATAAAAAATTTGGGCAAAGAAACTACATAAACTGTAATTCTACATATGTAGTATATGTATTGAAATGCACCTACTGTAATAAATAATACGTAGGATACACGTCAAGAACCCTAAAATCCCGTATACGAGATCGGGGAGGTATTAGGTTTGCAGGTGGAGCCTATACATGTCATTTCCCCTTTTTAAGGATCCTCCTGCAGCTAACTTTCCTGCCTATGAATAAGGACCGGCAACTGTTCGAAACGCATAAGGCGTTTCTGATAGCCGCTGTGTCATTGGAATATATGGTTAGTAGTTCCTAAATAAACATTGTTTTTTTTTATTTTACGGAGTTGATGTAAGCCGTTTTCCTGAAGTGCACCACGACCCTTTCTACACTTACCTATACATACATACATATCTATAATAAGCTATATAAAGTTAGAAATTACCAGATTCAGTAGAGCACCTTTTCTAGGAGTAACTTCAACCACCTGTGAGAGAAAATCAATAACCCATCACCCTTTTCTGTGTTGGCAGTTCCACTACTCCAACCAATGTCAGGGTAATTAAAGTCCCCCATTATCAGAACATTCCCCAAACATTTAACCCTTTCCATCTGCACATTAGCTGAGTCACTTTGTCCCTGCTAGCATTTGGGACACCAACAATAACATTATCCCTCTTCCTGTCATCCAATCCTACCCATGTTTCCTCCACCTTAACATCCATAACAACAGTTATCTCTTCTTTTAAATTTGGCTTCAACTCTTTTTTAACATAAATACATAGCCCTACCCATTTCCTATTTTTTCTATCATGCCTAAACAAGGAGTATCCTTTTAAATTTACAGCCCAGTCCTAAGAATTGTTCAACCATGTTTCTGCTATTCCTATTACATCATATCTTCCAGGCAAAGCCATTATCTCCAATTCCCCCTCCTCCAACCTAGTTTAAAATCTGCTCTAACCCGCTAGCCATCATCTCCCACAAAACAGCTGCACCACCATCAGTGAGGTGCAACCCATCACTACTAAAGAGCCTTTAGTCGACAGAAAAGTCTGCCCAGTTCTCTAAGAACCCAAACCCATCTTCTTTGCACCACGCATTAATACCCCTAAGCTCTCAATGTCTCCCTAGCCTAGCACAAAGCTGCGATAGTATTTCCGAACATACTACCCTGTAGATCATTGCTTTTAACTTTGTCTCTTGCTTTTTAAGGACTTCTCCTCCTCCTCTAACTTTGTCATTGGCACTAGAGGTGAAACTAACCCAAACCTGAGTTTTGAAATCTTTAATAGTTCAAACAAACTCGAACTCTTCCAAACTTCCTGAACTACAAACTAGTTTGAGTTTTTCAAACTCGCAGACTTATTTTTGGTAATTATTAAGAATTTGATAATTATCAAATTTTCGATAATTAGCAAAAATAAGTCAGCGAATGTATCCTTAAATGTATTCTTCGATTTTGGCAACCTTGAATGTAGTGTTTAATTCGGATGCCCTCAAATGTAGCCTTTGATTTCAGTAACCATTCAATGTATCTCCAAATTTCTATACATGCTCCAAATTCCTATACATGTGGCAGGATGCACATTGCAATGTTTCAACAAAACTGTCCCTTATAAATGCCCAACACCAACACATACCAACCTTGTTTAACCACCATTCAATATCCTTCTTTAGCTATGTCCTTAATAAAAAAAAGTCCTTTAAAACAAAGAAGCTGTTGGTAAAAGATGAGAGTTGTAGTTTTCAAACATCTGCAGGGCCAAAGGAAAGACATCTATCTTTTATGGTCACAAACAGACACACACACACCCATAGATAAAAGTACATGCACCAACTGCTACACACCCACCCTCTCAACCTACCTTCTATTTCTATGGCAGGCATACCAAATCATCAAAAAAGTTAGTTTTACGGTCTACAATGCAAAAACATACCCCCTAACACCATACAAACACAGGTACACAATCCAACTTACTCTTTCATTTTTATGGCAAGCATACAAAATCATCAATAAAGTTAGTTTTATGGTCTGAAATGCAAAAATGTGGTACACATACCTACTTAATGCAGAAAAAAATACCCCCTAATACCACACAGACACAGGCACACACACCTACTGATACACAAGCCAACCTACACTTCTGTTTTCATGGCAAACATATCTTTATTATCAAAACGGATAGTTTTACGGTCTAAAATGCAAAACCATACCCCATAATACCACACAGACAGTTACACGCGTCTACTGATAAACACTCATAAGGCAACTTTGTCTTTTGCTGGGGGAAAGAGCAGTGCAAACTAAATCTATGTGCAAAGTGAATCTTGGGCTAAGTGAAAAGAGGAGTTTAACAAAGGAGTTATTGAAGAAGTTATTGAACTGACACCCATCTCTCTCTCTCTCCCCAGGTACGGGTTCTATACTATTTTTCAATATACCACAGGACTCTGCAATTCCAGAACAACTGCCATCAGCTGAAGCAGTTTGGAACATCAACTGAGATCCTTTCCCCTGCTTAACAGATTATCGGGGAGATTCAATATCGCGTCTCCCGTTACTTACCTTAGCCCGATCCCGCGATACAATAACTGACGTAAACGAGATTATGTCAGTTATTGCATCGCGGGATCGGGCTAAGGTAAGGAGCGGCACTTTAACGCTCCACAAGCCATAGCATTAAGTTTCACGCTACAAAGTAGCGCAAAACTTAACACTACGGGTTTACGTTAGCACAGCGCTTCCGAAAACATTCGGAAATGGTGCTGTGCTCGAAAATCTGTCCAAAACCCACGTTAACCCAAATTTTTTTAGGGTTAACGTGGGTTTTAGATGGAAAAGGGCCATATTGAATCTCCCCCTATGTCTTTATTATGGCTGTGTCATTTTTACTCTATTCCCTAAGCTCACTTAATCTCTCTCTCCTCCATCCCACTGTCCTTATTCTATTAATATCTGACCATCTCTTCTCTCTACCTCCGCTCACTGCTCTGATGCACTATACCAGCTCTTTACCAACACCACACTCCATTATCGGTCTGACACAAATAAACGTCACCACCTCAAATCCATCTCCGGTTTCTATTTGTTCTGCTACCCCCTTGTTGCTGGGGATGTATTGCCTAATCCTGGCCCCTGCAATGTCTCAGTTTCCTATTGTCCTCGCCCTACTCTCCCTTTAATCCCCCCTTTTCGTGGATCTACACCCTCTAACCTTTTTTCCGTCCCTCTAATACCCTCTTCATATTCGCCCTTCTCCTGTGCTTTGCTTAATGTTTGGTCCCTTTCTAACAAATCCACTATTATTCACAACTTTTTCTGTTCCAAGAATTTTCACCTTCTTGCCCTTACTAAAACCTGGCTCTCCCAAAACGACTCTGCTATTAAGGTGCAGGTGTTGGCCTCCTTCTTTCCCCGCCTGTCATTTTAATGTCATTATCCGATCATGTCCGCTCACTACATGCCTTCTTTCCTACTGAAGCACTGTAATCAGGCAGTCACCCTATACTAACCCATATATTCAATGCCTTCTTGACCCTAATTGCCATGCTAATTACCGCCCAGTCTCTCTTCTACCAATAGCCTTCAAGCTACTGCAACGTCTTGTCTTTTCCCATTATCTTAATTTTCATAACTTACTGGACCCCTTGCAATCAGGGTTTCTTCCTGGGCAATTGAAAACAGCAAAAAAGCGAGGGTCGCACTCCAAAGTAAATTAACTTGAATTTATTTTAAACCACACATATATCACAACGTTTCGGGGGGAAACATGCCGCCTTCCTCAGGTTTTTTGCTGTTTTCAATTGATATATGTCCATTAAGGGTTGGACTATCTGGAGGAGTGGGCACCCACGGGTGGACGAGTGCAGAGGATCACCTTTACTTTACTGGGTAATGTAGCCCTACCCTGTCTATCCATATCAATTACTGTTTATTATTAGTGGTAGGTTTCTATGGATATACTTATTGGGTTAATATTTGAAGTGATTACACCTCCTATGAGTGTGAATGTGTGTGGCTGTGATGATAATGTGCTGATATATACTTGATACCATTTTATAATATTGTTGATGATAATGATGTTTGGGGTTTAACAGAGTGTGTTTTAACTATTTTTGTGCACTTTAATATATATCCCATAATCCGTACTAATAAAGGATATTTTACCGATATAATAGCAAATTTGGGTGTTCCCTCTTTTCCACGGCCTGTTTTTCTTGTTGAGAATAAAGTGCTGGGTTAGGAAAAAAATCAGACTATTGGGACACAGGTTTGATTCCCCATGTTCCCTTTTTTTGTTTTTATTATGTGTCTAGCAAAACATAAAGACTCTACATGTACTGGTTCATAACGTATTAGCCCATGTGGCATAGAGGTAGAAAGCTTTCTTTTTAGAAAGACACAGTATAGAAGGTTGCTGGTTCGATTCCCCATACTTACTTTTATTTTTGGCTGAAATGTTAAATGTTCTGTTTCTTTCATCCGTGCTAGCAAAGACATTCACTGCAAAGATTAGTTTTCTTTTTTGTTTGAAAAGCATAGGAATTTATCATTGTTAGGGACAGGAGCATGATGATTGGCTGTCAGCATTCAGGAAGCAAGACTGCAGTTTCCTGTGAAGTGTCCGGCACACACTTAGCTGGGTGTTCCCAGATAAGGTGAATTATGGGAGCTGACCCTTAGTACACACAGGTTATTTTCATAAATCACCTAGCATGCACAGCAAAGGGAGACATGAGACACAGCTTGTTGTGTGTTTGTGAATGTGCTCTGTCTATTGGGACAATGTTGTCTGTGGACTTAAGTTCTCCTTTAAGTTAGGAACTTGTAGTACATGTCTGGAGACCAAAGTTCCCCTTTAAAGATACACCTGTTTCAAGCCAGTATTTTTTTTCCTTGTGCCACTCCTCTTCTAGCGAACAAGGCATGGTCAGTATGTTTAACCAAAGTAGAGAGTGAAAAGCTGTGCAGTATCTCCATATGCTGAGGAAGCGTCTGCTATAGTTCAGGAGTGTTGGTCCATTGAAAATGTTGCTTTTCTTCCAGAGGGAAGTTAGCCCCACTCCTGCTGGTTACGTGGTGCTTTTATCGCTGTAAGATTATACCTCAGTATCTCTGACTCAGAGTTGGATCAATTCTGGCTTTTGCTTATTTGTTTTCATCTGTAGGCTCCTTTGCATGAGGAACTATTCAGTTACTGCAGCCATTTTTCATTTGGAAAAGGATAATATTACTAGAAAAACATGATCATCAGAAGTTGTACATGATACACCAAGGGTTAATGCTGTTGGGTATTTTTTTTCTGTAAAGAACTTTTCAATAACAAAATAATATTTTGTGTTCCATAATTTTCTGCTTTTATTCTTGCCCTATAATTTTTCAATGACAAAGTAGTTTCTTGTTAAATTGATTATTCAGGTCGTCTGAAAAAATACCCATCTACATATATAAACACATCTTATAATTATGCGCCTACACCTGTGTAATAGTGCATTGCATATGTCAGTAATTTCAGTCTAATTATGTGTGATTATTACAATACCTTTTCTAGTTCCTTTATCCATATTGCAGACCTCTGATTTGAACAAAACTTCTGAAATAACAATCTGGAGCCTCTCTCATCAGAATAATGGCTCTGTCAACAAAAACATTATGATTAATGAGATTTTGGAATAGCAAGGCGGCTGTTTCACAACCATTGATTCACACCGTTGATTTACCTTGTCCTTTAAATGTGTCATTTAAATTAGCAGAACGAGTATAAAGTGTCCGTGTCCATTGCAGTGGTAGTGAATTTTCTGCTAATACTTTCTATATGCGAACACACCACAAGCCACATTATAGCATTTTACATTCATTTAACTCCTTTTGCATGTCAATATACATATTTTTTTTCATTCTATGTACACAATCCATGTTTAATAGACCGTTTACAGTTGCATTAAATTATCTAAATTGTCATATTTACCTTTCCTTAATTGTTTAATCTGTCTCTGATCTCTTTTCCCCCAAACTTTAAATATACAATATAAACAGATGTGTGTGTGCACATATTATGTAGCTGAGACATTTAAAAAATACTAAACACTTAGGGGATTATAAGCGACAGTACTTGGGTCCAAGGGAAATAGTTTGCTATTTACACATGAAAAATAATTGGTTTTGCTGGAAATTCTGACTGAAGCAGTTTAGCAAAAAAAAAAGTTAAAATAGAATATTATCCTGCTGTGTAAGCCAGCTGATTAGTAACTACTGTACCTCCCTCTGAGATATTTGATTATATTGAGTTATACAAACAGATTTTCATAGCATTTACATCTTACCTGAGGACAAAGAGCTGTTTATGGAGAACTAGTAAAGGAAAAATTGAATGTAAAATATCATTTATTACTAAGACTCAAACAAACCAATGAAAAAGCATTTTGCTGCATCTATAAGGTAAAACGGTACAATGTTTGGGTTAACAGTTTGTTTCACTGCTGTAAATAAGGTATGGCTGATTATACATACTGTAGAGCTAACAGTCAGCTTGCTGCTGATAATATCCCAGACCTTCGTGAGAAACCAGAGGGGAACTCAGTCAGCCATAAATAAAACCCAGAAAGAATATAACTGTAATCAACATATCCCCTTACTGTAATGATGACACTGACACAGAACTTTTGGGTAAATGGTCGGCCACGGCTTTTATTAATAAATTAATTTACATATGCCTCATTTACACATGTACCTTAGCATATTAATCCCAATGTACACCCTTGCAACTCATAACCATCCATGTTGTCAACCATTTAGCCGTAGATCTCCTCTTGAATGCCAACCTCTGTGTTATCAGAGGGCAAGTAATGGCTCCATAAATATCTCCAGCAAGGGTGTACACGCCAGCCATGACTCCAACAATAAACACAATAAATATAACATGTTCCCTGGGATGAGATGTTCCCTGGTCGCCGGCAAACCTAAAATGGTGCCGGTGACCACGTGGTGCTGGTTTATATAGAGACTGCAATGCCCAGTGGACAGCCACACCATAATGGAGATGTGCTTCCTGACACTGCCGCATTCCCACCAAGGTCAGAGGCCCCAGGAATAAATCAACCTGATGCTAAAATTATTTGGCATTGTTATGGATGCCAACGCTCCTAGGAGAAGGCAACTATTGAAAAGTGTAATATTTCATTTGTAATCTATGACAATGTATGTATGTTTATTTACATAGCGCCACTATGGGACGCAGCGCTGTACAATATAGAATACAAAAAGTCATACAAGGGGGACAGTAAATAAATACAGAAATATATAAATAAGTATGAGCATCACTAAATATGCAAGTGCTTAAAACATGTAACATGAGGAAAGAGGTCCATTAGAGCTTACAATCTACATACAGATACATAGGAAAGGGTGGAAGTAATAACTGGTGCAGTGTCAACAGTCCCATGTTGGCTTGTGCTCAGAGAGATAGGATGAGAGGTTAGATTTAAACTTGTTTATTGAAGTTTCTTGATATAGAGAGAGGGGAATAGAATTCCAAAGGACGGGAGCCAAAAGAGAAAAAGGTTTAAGGCTAAAAGAGGCAGTGTGAGTGGGGACTCTATATAAGAGATGGTTCTGTGATGAGTGGAGGGTACGGACAGGAACATATCGGGACACAAGAGAAGAAATATGAGAAGGAGCAGATGAGCAAAGGGATTTAAATGTTAAGAGAAGGATTTTGTAGATAATGCGTTGTTTAATGGGGAGCCAGGTAGATGTGCGGCAGAGAGGAGATTTAATATTCCGATTGTTAGAGAGCAAGACAATGCGTGCGGCAGAGTTAAGTATGGACTGAAGAGGAGAAAGATGGGAAACAGGAATACCAGAAAGCAGAAGGTTACAATAATCCAAATAGGGTGAGAGCGTGGATAAGCATAGCAGTAGCTTGAAGAGAAAGGAATCTACGGATCTTCGCAATGTTAGGAAGAAAAAAGTGACAGGTTTTAACAACATAGTTAATGTGATTGAAAAAGGAGAGAGAGGAGTCAATAATAACCACTAAGCAACGTCTGAATAGGGTAAATGGGGGTGTTGTCCACAGAAATGGAAAAAGGTGGGATAGGGCCAAGTTTAGGTGGGAAAATGATTAGTTCGGTTTTAATAAGGTTTAGTATGAGGCATTGGTGCACCATCCATGAGGATACAACATGGAGACAGTCGGAGATGCATGATTGAGATGTCAGGACTAAGCGTGGGGGTGGAAAAATATATTTGCATATCATCGGCATACAGATGGTAGTTAAAACCAAATGAGCTGATGACTTCTCCCAGGGAAATGGTATAGAGGGAGAACAGCAGGGGTCTAAGAACAGAACCCTGCAGAACCCCATCATTAAGAGGAATTGGAGAGGATATTTTATTATCATATGACACAGAGTAGGTTCTGTTCAAGAGGTAAGATCATAGCCAGGATGCCGCTTCATTCAGGATGCCCAAGGAGTGAAGAATTTGCATAAGGAGGGAATGATCAACTGTGTCGAAATCAGAGGAGAGGTCGAGAAGGATGAGAATAGAAAAGTGGCCTTTGGCAGCCTGAAGCTCATTCACAACTTTGCACAGGGCTGTCTCCATGGAGTGCCCAGGAAGAAAGTAAAGGTGATCCTCTGCACTCGTCCACCCGTGGGTGCCCACTCCTCCAGATAGTCCAATCCTTAATGGACATATATCAATTGAAAACAGCAAAAAAGCGAGGGTCGCACTCCAAAGTACTTTGGAGTGCGACCCTCGCTTTTTTGCTGTTTTCAATTGATATATCTACATTACCCAGTGGCAAAGCATACATTGATCAAACCATAGGTCTCACTAACCAGATACCAAAACCCTGTTAGGAACAGGGGCTAATTAAAAACACCGGACGTGTTTCGTCCGCATGGTCGGACTTTCTCAACGGCAAATGTAAACCCATTTGCACGCACCTTAAATACCCATCAGAACAGGCTGCTAAGGAAGTAGAGGAAGTGACGTCATGCATAATCTCGCGAGACTTCAGAACATCTCTCTAGGTACCTTACTCCCGCCCACAGTGAATGGACCTCTCGCCATCTTGGATAAGGGCAAAACCAGTACCTGCCCAGTAAAATAAGCCAGTGTATCATAAGGGGTATATATGTTATGACAATATTATTCTATTCAAAGCAGTAAATAAGTATGTCAAAGGGTAAACAAATATATCAAACTGGGGGAGTACATAGAGTTATAATATCATATAAGCTGTTGTGACATTCAGCGTGAAAAAGATGAACATTAAGGGTGCACGGTACAACCTTAAGGGCCATGTCCCCCTAGTGACATTTCAAAATATCCCCTCGGCTGTACCATCCCAGTAACATATATGAAATAAAGGGCATACGAAGCTGATGACTCATATGCAAACAGATCAAGGCAGGGCCAAAAATATGAAATAACTGGGCAGAGCTACTAGTAAAAATTTCGCATTACGGAAGGGTACACTTCTTGATATATATAAACGTCACTTATCACTGTTCATGATTAAGATAAATACTAAATCTAGATAGGCAGCGTGATAACAGGATACCATCCTAGAAAAGGGGACAGGGCACACCTTACAGCAAATTAACAATAATACATAACCTTTGCCAAGAGGACAATATATCAAACAATTGAAAAGTGACCAAAGTCCATACTTGTAATCCTAGTAAAGAGAGAAAATAGAAGATATCACAATCGTATATGTAAAAGCAGCAATAAACACAAGCGAATGTACAGTATCCACATATAATGAGATAGAAACCATAAATGTCACAATCTTCATCCCAAAGAATATCTGTAAGAGTTGATGCATAAACAGGCTCCCTTTGACATAGTGTTCAGGTAAGTGTTACCATACAGCAAATATATACCATCTGACCTTGTTCCTCATAAATAATCGCTCAGTAGCACCTTGCACAGATCAAAGACCAAGTAGGGAAAGAGTAAGTATGGCTCATATTTCCAAATGTTCGAATAGCCAAAGGTCTCCCGATATTATCCAGAATGATGTATCCGACTCAAGAACCAGAATCTTATCCAGATCTTCACATAGAGTCCCATAAGTAGTCTGTCCATCATGATACCTTTCACCAAAATACATCCATATCTGGTATGAAGGAAAGGAAAAGGAAATTTACACAGTGTCAAATAAATGGAGTTAAGTCCCACTCCTCATTTAGCCCCACCGGGGCCATGGTACCGAGTCTATAAATCCACCGTGCTTCCTTCTCAAGTAGGAGGTTATCCAAATTACCCTTTTTCAAATTCAATTTTACAGTATCAATTACCATGCATTTTAATGTATCGGTACGACCTTCGTGTTTTATCAAAAAATGCTCTGCCACACTAGTTATACCTCGCCCATCTGTCTTTAACCTCTGTGCATATATTAGATACGTGTGAACTTAACCTTTCTTTAATTTTCTGGGTAGTTTTCCCCACATAAAAGAGTGGGCAGGAACAGGATAGCATGTATATCACATTTTTCTATTACAATTGCAGAACTGTCTAATCCTATGCCTTTTACCATTCCTATCCACAAAGGAATCTGTTCGACACATATATTTACACAATTTACAAGAGCCACAGGGATACATACCAATGGTATGTATACCCCTCCCCAAGGGGCATACAGATCTTTCAAAATGACTCCTGCAAAGTTTTTCTGATATGTTCTGGCTTCTCTTAGCTGTCAATAAAGGTCTCTCAGGCACCAACTCCTTCAGTATCGGATCACTCCTAAGAATAAACCAGTTATCTGTCAGTACCTGTGGTTTGGACCTAACAAAAGGAAGTTTCCTGTGAGTGTAACGAACTTGTGAGTGGCCCTTTCTCATAAGGACCTTGATCTCAAGGACATAAAAAAAGAAGGACACTTAATCATTTGATGGTTGTATGGTGTGTGTGAAAGTTTGAAAATAAGGATTGTTTGACAGTTTGAAAATAAGGATTGTTTGTACTGTTAAAAACTATGTGTGCAGGATTGAGTGTGCAGTAAGCAGACTAATCTTTCTTCTTCCAGTTAAAGGAGTGTGCTGGACTTCTATATTCTAGTATTGTACCTGTTGTAATCACAAACAGGCTGTGAAAGGGTTAATAAGTGTTTGGTTTTTTTTCCCCTCTCTTTCTGGCTCTTGCACTAATTGGTGTGGGGGTTGGAGCCTATTAGTTAAATAGGATTCACAGTTGTTGGGCCTGTGGTTTGGACCTAACAAAAGGAAGTTTCCTGTGAGTGTAATGAACTTGTGAGTGGCCCTTTCTCTTAAGGACCTTGATCTCAAGTTTTGTCAGTACCATGCAATGTGCATCGTGTATAGGAACCTGGAGCAGACGTTCCGGGGAACCTATGTCTGTGTCAGGTGTGAGTGGGTTACCCGTTTGGAAGCTGAGGTGGAGAGTCTAAGGGGGCAGCTTGCAGCATTGCGGGGATTGGCAGAACTGGGGGGTCAGCAGGCACTGGCTGGGGCCAGTATAGAGGTGGGTGGAAGAGGGACAAGAAAGGATGAGGAAGGAGGTAGTTTTGTTAGGGTTACTAGGGGAAGTGGGGGACGGAAGAGTAGGGGGGCTTCTTCCCAGATTGTCCATCCCAACAGATTTGCCGCCTTAGGTAATGAAGTGGAGGAGGACACCTCGGAATTAGCGTGTATGGAGGGGGCTAGTCCCTTGAGCACCCAGGGGACTGCCATCTCTGATACAAGGGAGGAGGAACGAAGGGTCAGGAATGCAAGGCAGGTGGTAGTGGTAGGGGACTCCATTATAAGGAAGGTAGATAGGGTAATCTGCCGCCAAGACCCTACATGCCGAACTGTGTGTTGCCTGCCTGGTGCTAGGGTTCGGCATGTGGTGGATCGTGTAGACAGATTATTGGGTGGGGCCGGGTGTGACCCGGCGGTCTTGGTTCACATTGGTGCCAATGACAAAGTTAGAGGTGGAGGTGAGGTCCTTAAACATGATTTCCGAGAACTAGGGGCCAAGATAAAAGCAAGGACCTCCAGGGTAGTGTTTTCAGAAATACTACCGCAGCCACGTGCTAAGCCAGGGAGACAGCGGGAGCTTAGGAGCATTAATGCGTGGCTAAGAGAGTGGTGTAAGGAAGAAGGGTTTGGGTTTATTGAGAACTGGGCAGACTTTGCTGTCGGCTACAGGCTCTTTAGTAGGGATGGGTTGCACCTCACTGATGGTGGTGCAGCTGTTTTAGGGGAGAAGATGGCTAGAGGGTTGGAGGAGATTTTAAACTAGGTTTGGGGGGGGAGGGTATTAGCAGTCTCACTGGGATAGATTGTCCAGGAGGAAAGCAGGGTGTAGATAGGCCAGTGGTGGGTGGAAAGGGGGGTGGGGCTAGCATAGGGGATAGGGAGAAATGTGTATCAAAGTGTACGAATAAATTACAGGATCATAATCTAAAATGTATGTTTGCAAATGCGAGAAGCCTGGCTGACAAAATGGGTGAATTGGAAATGATGGCATTGAATGAAAAGTATGATGTAATAGGTATAGCAGAAACGTGGTTGAACAGTTCTCACGACTGGGCTGTAAATATAGAAGGATATGCCTTGTTTAGGCAGGACAGAAAAAAAAGGAAAGGGGGAGGAGTATGTGTATATGTTAAAAAAGAATTGAAGCCAAATTTAAAAGAAGAGATAGCTGGTGATATGGATGATAAAGTGGAGGCAATATGGGTGGAATTAGGCAACAGGAAAGGGGGTAATGTCATTGTTGGTGTCTGCTATAAGCCGCCAAATGCTAGCAGAGAGGAGGTGAGTCAACTTCATATGCAGTTGGCAAGGGCTGCAAGTTTGGGGAGTGTGCTCATTATGGGGGACTTCAATTACCCTGACATTGATTGGTGTGGTGGAACTGCCATCACAGAAAAAGGCGATGAGTTCCTGAATTTGCTGCAGGATAATTTTCTCTCACAGGTGGTTGAGGTTCCTACTAGAAAAGGAGCTCTGTTGGATCTGGTAATATCTAACATTGTGGAGCGCATTATAGATATAAAGGTAACTGGAGGCTTAGGGAATAGTGACCATGAAATAGTGGCATTTGGACTTTGTTATCGAAAGGAAAAGTGCGCTGGGTTAACAAAGACATTTAATTTCAGGAAAGCAAATTTTCCCAGGTTAAAAGCAGCTCTTCAGAATGTCAACTGGGATAATGTATTATCAGGTAAAGGTACTGAACAGAAGTGGACTGTGTTTAAGGGGATTTTAAGGCAGTTCACATCTAAATTTATACCCTTGGGAAATAAATGTAAAAAAAATAAATCCGCGCCCATGTGGCTGAATTCTGATGTAAAGAGGCAAATGGTAAGGAAGAAAAAGGCATTTAAAACCTTTAAGGCCGAGGGAACGGAAAGGGCCTTTAGGGAGTATAAAAACTGTAACAAGGAGTGTAAGAAAGCAATCAAACTAGCTAAAATTAATAATGAAGTTAGGATAGCTGAAGAAAGCATCACTAAGCCTAAACATTTTTTTAAGTATATTAATAGTAAGAAGATGAGGACTGAGAATGTGGCACCATTAATTAATGGGGATAAGTTAGTTACGGAGGATGGCGATAAAGCAAATGTCTTGAATAATTTTTTTTCCTCTGTATACACTATAGAAGATCCAAGTACAGATATCATAGAGTATAGTAGCAATAAAGGTATACAAGATTCAAGTTCACTTTGGTTAACCGAGGATATGGTACAGAAAGAACTAAATAAGGTTAATATTAGTAAATCTCCTGGACCGGATAAAATACATCCTCGGGTACTTAAGGAGCTAAGTTCAGTTTTATCTAGGCCATTGTTTCTTATTTTTGCTGATTCCCTCATGTCCGGTGGTGTGCCTCTGGATTGGAAAAAGGCTGATGTTATTTCAATATTCAAAAAGAGTAGTCGTTCACAGCCGGGTAATTACAGGCCTGTAAGTTTAACTTCAGTGGTGGGGAAGATCCTGGAAAGTTTAATAAGGGAACATGTTCTAGAGTATGTTTCAAGGACTGACATTATAAGTAGTAACCAGCATGGATTTAGGAGGAATAGATCTTGTCAAACTAACTTGCTTGGCTTTTATGAGGATGTAAGTAGAAATTTAGACTCTGGTATAGCAGTAGATGTAGTTTACTTGGATTTTGCAAAGGCTTTTGATACAGTCCCCCATAGGCGACTAATGTATAAGCTAAGGTCTGTTGGTCTGGGGAGTCACATTTGTACATGGATAGAAAATTGGTTAATGAATAGGATGCAGAGAGTAGTTGTTAATGGGGCTTCATCATTATGGACTAAAGTGCTAAGTGGGGTGCCACAGGGTTCTGTGTTGGGGCCGCTTCTATTTAATCTATTTATTAATGATTTGGAAGTGGGTATTGTCAGCAAGGTTTCTGTGTTTGCTGATGACACAAAACTTTGTCGACCATTAAAAACTTCAGAGGACGAGCAATCGTTGCAAGGGGATCTAGATAGATTATCACATTGGGCTGCTAAGTGGCAGATGAAATTCAATGTTGATAAATGTAAGATGATGCATTTTGGACTTAAAAATACTTGTGCTACTTATACTATAAATGGCTCTGTGTTAAGTGAATCCCTGTTGGAAAGGGATCTTGGAGTTTTGGTGGATAACAAACTTAAAGGTAGCAAGCAGTGCCAGGCGGCAACAGCCAGAGCCAGCATGGTATTGTCTTGTATAAAGCGAGGTATGGATTCAAGGGAGGAAAATGTTATTCTCCCTCTTTACAAAGCATTGGTAAGGCCTCATTTGGAATATGCAGTGCAATTTTGGAATCCTGTGTACAAAAAGGACATCTTTGAAATGGAAAGGGTTCAGAGAAGGGCAACTAAATTAATAAGGGGATTGGGGGAGCTTGAATATGAAGAGAGACTGGAAAAGTTACAATTATGTACGCTGGAGAAAAGGCGCTTGCGTGGGGATATGATTACTGTGTATAAATACATTAACGGGCCATACAATAAACTATCTGGGGCATTGTTCACCAATAGAACATGTCAAAGGACACGAGGACATCAATTAAGACTTGAAGAAAAAAGGTTTAGGCTTCAAGCTCGGAAAGGGTTTTTCACTGTGAGAACGGTAAGGCTATGGAACTGTCTTCCAGTGGACGTTGTAATGGCAGGTTCATTGGTCAGTTTAAAAAAAAAGCTGGATGAGTTTCTGCAAACAAGGAATGTTGCAAGTTACTGGTATTGATACATAATGTAGAGTTGATCCAGGGAAATTTCCGATTGCCACTTGGAGTCAGGAAGGAATTTTTTCCCCCTTCATAAATTTGGTGTTTTTTTTTTGCCTTCCTCTGGATCAACAGTTAGGCAGGAAATGAGGATATTGCTAGATGGGTTGGACTGGATGGACGTATGCCTTTATTCAACCTCAAATACTATACTATACTATACTATATACCTTTCGTAACTTATCCCATTGCTGATTGATCTGCTGATACCAGCAGATCATCCTGTTGTAAGTTACCAACATGCTTTTTAAAAGCAGTTAATAAATATGGGGGGTATCCCCTCTCCAAAAAGCATCTTTCCAGATCTTCCGCAGCCTCCATATAATCTTTTGTCTGTGTGCAGTTCCTTCGTGTACACAGAAACTGGCCTTTTGGTACACCTTTAGTGCTTTGGGGTGTGAGCTGTTAAAATGTAAGAGTGAGTTAGTGGCAGTAGGTTTACGATATAACTTAGTTTTTAATCTGCCATCTCTTACTTCCACTACCACATCTAAAAATTCACATTTAGTCTTAGAAATATTCTTGGTCAAGAAAATATTGAATGGATTAGAGTTCAGGCTTGGTATATACTCCAATAGGAGCTCATACGTGCCCTGCCATAATATAAACAGATCATCAATGTATCTTAACCATATCAAAACATGGGGTAAATATTTAGCCATGGGCTCATTAAGTGCCACCTCCCTCTCCTACCAAGCCAAAAACAGATTGGCGTAAGAGGGAGCGCACCTGGCGCCCATGGCAGTTCCCCTGATCTGTAAATAGAAATTGTTATCAAAAATAAAGAAATTGTGACTCAGAATGAATCGCAACAAATCAATGATGGTTCTTATCGTGCATGGACATGAAATATTCAGTGGCCTTAATGCCATCCGTATGATTAATATTGGAATAGAGGGATTCAACATCACACGTGACAACCCAGGTGCCATCATCAATGGATATATCCTTGATCTTCCGGATAAAGTCCGTAGTATCCTTAACATATGACTCCAGGGTTGTCATGTGTGGCTGCAAGTAATAGTCAATAAACAAGCAGGCAGGTTCCAATAGACTTCCCACCCCTAACCCAGCACTTTAGCAGAACACGCCACAGGTGAACTCTCAATCGACAGAAGTAAATGCAAGTAAAATCAGTTCACTATTTTGTATTGCTACTGGAAGACTGTCAGCAATTCAAGCTGGTTGGTACATAAATAACAGAGATGCTATATATAAACAGGGTTATTTAATAAAAGTTCTTATCGTTAAAAACAGTGCTAATTTTGCCCCAACCAATCAGATGTTAGCTTTCAAATGTTAAATAAGATCTGATTGGCTGGGGCAAAATTAGCACCATTTTAAACGATAAGAACTTTTATTGAATCTCCCTGATAGTTTGTACATATGTAGAAACTTCATATTTTTCTAGAAATATGGAAACAAACAAAGAAAGAAAGCACTAAACTCAGGCAGTAGACTATGCTATATTGTTTCAAGTAAACTAAGGGATTTGAACTTGTGACTTCTTGCTCTGTTTGTTCCTAAACACACAGCATTTACATGGTGCACCACCAGCAACTCAACTGTGATCACAGGTACATTTAGAAACTTTTTCTTTCGCTAGAAAGAGATGCTAGAAACTCTGCACATAGAGACAGTGAATCCTGGGGTCAGGGGGCGTGGCTCTTTGAAGCCAACATGGGCTATGAGTTGTACTTGCAACAACATGGAAGCCTCCTTTGTTACAGAATCTATTACTTATATCTACTAAATGCAAATAACAAGAGAAAAATCTTTCAACGTGTAGGTATTCTGGGGAGAAAAACTTTCACATTAGGATCTGAAAAAACAAAGTTTAGTTCTCCTTTAAAAATAAACCATCAGCCACCTCTCTACATGCTATACAGCCCAAAATATGAAATCTCTGATCAGAGAGTTATGGGGTGGGGAGGAGTAAGACAGAAGACATTACAAAGATTGCTCCTCCACCTTGCCTGCTGTGAGCACATAAATGGTAATACATATTATACAAAATCATACATACAAACATACACATAATAATACATACAATATAAGGACACAGAGTGATGAGTTACTTAAAGCAATACTGTGATACAATAGGAAAGAGGACCCTGCCCAAAGAGCTTGCAGTCTAGAGGAAATGGGGGTGAGACATAAGGTGATGGGAATCGGTAGGCTGTAGATAGAATGGTGGTTAGGATCATGTTGGGTCAGTGAGAGGGGTAATCTCTAGGCCAGGTTATGCTTGCCTGAAGAGGAGGGTTTTAAGGTTACGTTTGAAGGTATTAAGGGATGGTAAGTGACGGACAGATAGAGAAAGGGAGTTCCAGAGCAGAGGGGCAGCACAAGTAAAGTTCTGAATATGGGTCATCTGGGACAATATCTGTGGATCAGCTCTGAGATGTATAGAGGGGCTGTGGGTAAACCCCACAGTAGTGTGTTGCAGTAGTGTAGTCGGGATATGATTAGGGCATGGACTAGGATTTTAGAAGCTTCTTTCAAGAAGAAGGGATGAATGTGGGAGATATTTCTGAGTTGGAGCCAACAGAAGTTGGTAAGCGCATTGACATGGGGTTTGAAGGAAAGATCTGAATCTAGCGTTATTCCCAGGCAATGGACATGAGGAGATGGGGATATCGGTGTGTTGTTAATATTAATAGTCAGACTAGGGAAAAGGGAAAGATTCAAGTTCAGTCTTGTCCATGTTTAGTTTGAAAGTTTGATTACATGAAAGCAG
This sequence comes from Hymenochirus boettgeri, assembly GCA_019447015.1. Classification (NCBI taxonomy): domain Eukaryota; kingdom Metazoa; phylum Chordata; class Amphibia; order Anura; family Pipidae; genus Hymenochirus; species Hymenochirus boettgeri. The sequence continues at coordinate 162,555,512 of CM033470.1, forward strand.
AGAGTTTGCTTAATTGGGTGAAGGTGAATAACCAAAAATTGCCTGAAGCTCAATTTAACGGAAAATCTTGTTCCATCTTTAATCATTATATACAAAGCATTTTGAAAGTTTAAAAAAAAAAAGAAAATGCTAAATTCAGGCTTATTACTCTACTATATACTATCCTATATTCTATCTATCTATCTATCTATCTATCTATCGATCTATCTATCTATCTATCTAGATATAGATATAGATAGATAGAGAGAGAGATCTTTTTTGATCCTGAGGACAGCCGTATTAATGGCTGAAACGCGTTGATCGTTTGTTCCGGCACAGCGTTTTTATTTTCTATGATAAAGTCCCATGAGTGCCCTGGGTTCTGATCTCTATATGCTTTTATGTTTTGTTCCGGTTTTGGCACCTGGGCGGTGAACTAATGGTGGAGTGCACAAGGAGTCTGTGGTGTATTTTATATATATATAAATGTTCACAACAGGGTTGCAGCACCTCAAATCCACGTGTCTTAGTGCAAAGCTGTATCAAATCAAGTATGTATTTTTCTCCAACATTACAGCAGCACGATTATTGCAGGTAAAAATTTATTTAACATCCGATATCTGTGTCATACAATCTGCGACGTTTCGGGCAGCACCCTTTCTCAAGCAAAGAACACAGAGACTGAACAGTGTTATTAGTAAATCACTTATAAACATTGACAGGAAATTGATACAAATGTGATTTACTAATTAACACTGTTCAGTCTCTGTGTTCTTTGCTTGAGAAAGGGCTGCTGCCCAAAACGTCGCAGATTGTATGACACAGATATCGGATGTTAAATAAAAAGTTTTTTACCTGCAATAATCGTGCTGCTGTAATGTTGGAGAAAAAAAAAAATATATATATATATAAAATAGTATACATATTTGTATTGGGGGCCAACAGTTTTTTTGCACTAATATTTATGATATGGAGGGTGGGGGTATTGTGGATTGTATGCCATGGGTTGAGAGTTTATTTATCTCTGCTAATAATTGGATGGCAAGTGTGTGAGTGCTATACAGGGATACTTTGTAAAGTCTCTCCCTCCCACCTTCATGTTTGCTTTATATGATTACTCAACCTGCCTAATAGTTTTGCTCTTTACATTTAAAAGATAGCACTCATTGGGTGCAGAAAAACATGATAACGGCATGTTGCATTTTTCCTAACATGGTTACTAAAGAGTTAAATAAATTCAACATTTTATATTTACAATTGTGTATTAACAAAAGAATTCTTAATAAAACGTGAAAGGCAAACTTATCTAAAAAAACAGCTTGTGCTTTTAGGGCAGTATGGAAAAGAAATTGGCCCAAGTCCCCATGGTAACACAATAATAATTAATGAGAATTGCTCACTTAATTACAGGTCCCAGAAATTAGAACAAAGAACACCTCCATTACTTTGAATATAAAACTAGCCTTGTTTTAAATGATTTGCTTACTTAATTTCCTTTCAGAGACTCATTTGCTTAAACCGGGCAAAGATCGCTAATTACAATCTGTATGCAGCATGATCATTAATTCTTTTCTTAGGCATTCTTATATATAGTAGCAAAAGTGTGCCCATTGGTGCACAGTGAGAATTATGTGTGCGCATGTTTGGCTATGTGTGGATACAGTGGAAATAACATGTTTACTAATATATTTATATATGGGCTTCAGCTAGTTATTTAAACTTGTGTTAGTATAACTGAATTGGTATCCTGTCTTTTTGTACATATGTACCCTGAATAATATATGGGACAGTATTTAACAATATTACTAAAGATATTTGAGCATGGGCAGAGACATTTGCATTTGTGTAATAGGACAGTCTTTATTAATATTATTGTGTGTGTATCTTTTATCATACCCACAAAGCCAGCGCAAGTGAGGGGCTAAACTTGTGCTTAAAGGACAATTATACTCACCTTCCCTCCGCTACTCTTCTTTGGTCAGTACCTTTTACCCAGGGTGAGGACCTGAACCGCTAGGTCCTCACCCCTGGGTTCACGTAACTTGAAGCACGGCCTTACTGAAACGCTGCTCTGGTAGGCTCCTCCCCGTCGGCGACAAGGCCAATAGGAATGCACACTCATTGCAGAGCCATGTCCATGATGTTTGAAAGTGTGGGTGTGGCTGTGCCATTTGGGGGCATCGGTATGGTGTTTTAGGGTATGGGTGTCAAGTTTGGAGGTGTGGTGTTTAGGGGGGTTCCTGTGATGTTTGGGGGCATGGGCATGATGTTTGTGGAAGTGAGCATGACTGGGGGAGTGTACGTGTGTTTTCGGGCGTGATTCATATCACCAATAGCAACATAGTCTTTCCAGGGTTTATATTTGTATATAAATGTCATTCATATCACCAATAGTAACATAGTATTTCCAAGGTTTATATTTGTATATAAATGTGGTTCATATCACCAATAGTAACATAGTCTTTCCAGGGTTTATATTTGTATATAAATGTCATTCATATCACCAATAGTAACATAGTCTTTCCAGGGTTAATATTTGTATATAAATGTGGTTCATATGACCAATAGTAACAGTCTTTCCAGGGTTAATATTTATAACCTTCCAGGAGCAAATTGTGATGTCTTACAGACCTTAACGGCACGGCCACGCTGCGCCGCACATGCAATCGCATGTGTTTGCAACGATTGCAATGTGTTAGCAAAAATCGCATGCGTGAGCGCAAACTCAACAAAATTGTGCTAATGTGGCCTAGCTCTAAGGGAAATGTCTGGTTCCCTCTGTTATAGAAGCTGTTGTTCTGTGTGTGCAGCTCTCTGAGTTGTGTAGCCGTACATTACACTGTTGTTGTGTCACTGAAGTGGACTCTGTGTCTGTGTTGTTGAAATCGGGCAGCACACAGAGCCCAGGCCCTTCATCTGAGTTACTGAATTGGGGAATCACACTCTGCAAGTGACGTGCAGGATTTTTATTGGTCAAACTGGACTTCATGGGCGTCGTCACTTCCAGAGGGCGTCACCATTATGTTGAGTCATTCAGGGGTGTGGCTGTGAGGTGAGCGCATACATACATACATGCATACATACATACATGCATACATACATACATACATACATACATACAAGATTTCTGCTTTATGTAGTAGATAGATCAGGAGCACCAGGGCAGCTGGAGGATGTTGAAACTGTGTGCCTGCTACTGACTTCACACTAAAAAATGTGAAGAAAAGTCCCAAAGGCCAAAACAGAATTTGCTTTATTAAACATAACAAATGGATTTCTAAGTAGCAATTTGGTTTGCTTAATCTTTCTTGCCACAATAAGGTTTCTCATCTGGTTATATTATCATGAAAATGGCTAAACTCACATAGTACCACAGAGGAAATTGTTTTTATTGTCTGTATTACCACAAAGGAAATTGCTTATTTGTTTAAGGTAAACTTGTAGCTGATATGACTATGTTTGTTTGATCTAATGCAGCAGATGGCAGTGGGTAGTGATGTATTCCCTTCAATGTATGGATAGGGCTATTTTTATAAAGGCTTGGAATCGATATTTTGTGCTTTTAGCAAATAGTATATTTACAACCGTGGTCATACAATATCATTGCTGTAGTCTACTACCACATGATATTGTATGAACACAGTTTTAACTGTAAAACCGTGGCCGTAAATGTACGTCATCGACAACTTTCCAATATTTTTGCAAATCTCTGAGGGGCGCAGCTAAAAATTTAGCTAGACACAATCAAGATGTCAGCAACTTGCAAGCTGGAGTGGTAGGCTTTTTAAGTGAATTTCTTTAAGGGACTTCCCAAATCTCAATATCTTAGGGTCTCCAGAATATGCAGTGAACCCAGAGACCCTGTATTGTATACCACAAGGGTATGATACTATGGTATATGCTGGTAAAGGCTGACCCAGTAAACAAGTAAATTAGGACACCTTTCTCCTTTTCAGATAAAAAAAGAACAGGTGCTAAAATTGTAATGTTTGCAACTCCATGATTATTGGAAGTTTTCTTTTTTGCATATCGAATGAATGAATATTTATTTGTCATTGTTACTTTCAAAACGGAACAAGAAAATGGTCAAAGTACAATCGATTCAGTGTAAAACAAATAAAACTAAGAAATGAACACACAAATTAAGAGCACAATAATATAATTAAAAACCCATATCACATGTTTAACCTATGTATAAAACCTATGTGTTCAAGCCTTCGGATGAAAACAATTTTTTTAAAAATTTGTTCTGAGTTTCATTTGCCTATATCTCCTACCACATGGTAATCTGAAAGAAGCAGTGACTGGGATGAAGTAAGTCCTGTAAGATTTCTATTGCCTTCTTCCTGCAAGTGTATAGTTGATCTCTCCCTGCCACGCTAACCACAATCTGAAACACCTTCTTTTCCAAAGCAGTGCAGCTGACATACCACACGCACAGTGGTAAAAAGAACACTCTTCACAGCACAATGGTAAAAAGCAAGCAGCAACCAGGTTGGAAGGTGGTTCTTTTTTTGCAGAAAAAGCAATCTCTGCTACTCCATAGTATTTCTACCCCATGTCAAGTCATCTTCCAGCTCTATATCTAATAATTTTATATAAGGGATCATTGACACCTTACAGTGTAATGGTATAAAGTCACCAAGGAGTTCCCTGACCATATAAAAGCACGAGGCCGCAGGCCAAGTGCTTTTATACAGGGTAGGGAACTCTGAGTAATGAGCGCATTATTTCTTATAATACATAAGGTTTCAAAATTTTTATTTAAAAATGGTGTGTGGGCTATGTACAGCTTTAAATGATAGTTGTGTCTTTTCCACACAGCCTGTCACCATTAATAATGAAAGATTTCAGTATTTTTGGGGTAAAAACATATAGCAGGACACAGACCTGATCCGTAGCTATCCCGTTAATGATGTCTCCCTCCAGTCAGTGTATATCCCAGTCTCTGTGATGACTCAGCGTTCAGTTCAGCTCAGCTCAGGAGACACAAAGGTCTTTGTCATAGAAAGGACATCCAGGTCTCCTGAGCTGAACTGAACACAGAGTCATCATGGAGACCGGAATTTACACTGACTGGAGGGAGAAATCATGATGTGCTGCTTCACAGGATATCTACTGTTCAGGTCTGTGTCCTGCTATAGGTTTTTTTAGTGGAGTCCTTTATCGTTGAGGTGACAGGCTTTCAATGGGGAGGTGCAGTGGTATATATTCTTATAAAAATATCTTAACTACGTGGTTAAGAGGTTTTTATAAGGATATATTCCACTGCACCTTCCCATTGAAAGTCCAGAGCCTTATGTATTATATACATTATAAAGTATGCAAGCTTTTAGATAATATGCAGTATGGGGACTAGCAATGTACATATTATATATTCTATGTGTGTATAAATGAATGACCAAATAAGTTGCACTTCTGCAAAATGTAATTGTAATTTAGGAGTGCTCCCATGGTCCTTCTATTGTATAGATGCATACTTTTGACACTATAAAACCAAGTGGCTTTATGTTAATTGGGACTCTCTTGTTTTCTCTCTAGAAGGTAATTACTTATCTTTCATACCATGCTTAGTGTTATTACTAATAGATTAAAACTATGTATGAATTGCTTTTTAGATATTTTGTATACATTTGTTTTAATATACATTATTGTAAATGAGATTATGTCTGGTATTGCATCGTGGGATCAAGTAAAGGTAAGATGTCCCATACAGAACTCTGTTAAGTTTTGCGCTACAATGTAGCACAAAACTTAACAAAGAGGTTTTGTATCAGTTGCCCTAAAATCCCTGTAAAACTGGATAAATTGCAATATTTGGTAAGCACACTGGTCTGATGAAGGTGCAGCCATAGCACCGAAACATCACATATAGGTTAATAAACTTTGAACTAAGAAGTCTGGTGTGTGACAACCATCGGTACCTGCCAGACAATGTCATACCCTTTGTTGGAGGGCAGTTGTCACTGTAAGGGACAGTTAGCAGTATTACTGTACTTTTTTATGTTGCTCTTCTGGTTTCTGATTTCCTTTTATCTAAGAATCATTTTAGTTTGCTGGTACTTCATTCTGTATAGATGTACTCACACCTAGACTTCATGATGCAAATTAGTTTTGAAGCTTAACTTAAAATGAAAAATGTTACCATACATAGGATCACCACACAGAGAGATTTTTACTGTTTAAATTACACATGTTCCTACTTGTTGAGACATTCATTTATTTATTGCTATGACAGTGATACTATTTCAATTTACTTAATGCTACAGCTTTAATTTGCATTGTGTTAATTAGCTCTGGCATGGTGATGTAAACATTTGAAACAATTATGTTTAACCACATTTATGGTTTGTGTGTTTTATACATTTTAAAGCAAAAGTTCACACTTTTTCCTTGTTGATAGGCCAGAATTTGCTAATTTTTAACAAAAATGTCCAAATAAGAAATGATTACAAATTGCACTACAGCAAGCCCTGCCGTTTTTACTCTTCCCTTAGCACAGGAAGATAAAAAGCAGCTCCTCTCTTTTTCACAAGGTGAAACACAATGTACAGACATATTGCTTGTTATGTCATTATAAAGTAACCAAGTTTGAATAGAGGTGTGTGTGTGCATCAACAGCAATGTTTTGACGCCTTACCCTGGGCAGTTTTGTTAACACCTCTTAGCTACAATGCAATCAACACCTTGCATTAAGGACACCATGCTATAATATGCTGATTGAGACACATTCCATGGTCAGGGGTGTCCCTACCATGAAGCAAACTGAAACAATTGCTCAGGGCGCACCCCTGCAGAACACTTAAAAGGCGGCAGTTAAAAAAAAAACCTTTCTTCATGCAATACTGCATTTCAGCACCAGCCCACCAATAAGTATTAGTCATCCCACCACTCCCACCTCCACGCATTTGTTCCCTGATGAAGCAACGCCTACTTCACGTGCCACCACCCATCTATCGATAGGCTTCTGCAGCCCTGCTACTATGTAAGTAACAAAAGGAATTCTGACTACTTGTGTTGATTACAGAGAGGTCACAGGCAATCTTCCAGAAGGTATGATAGCTCTGGCAGATGGGAATAGGAAGTGGGGCTAGTAAACTCTCTCAGGGAGATGTAATACTTACCCTGTGCACTCCTCTTCCTTCTGGATGTGTGATTTACTGCATCTCAAAACCCAGAAGGTAAGCGTGGAGGTAAAGCCTTAATTTAAGAGATGTTTTCTTGGTTTTTTTTATACAAAGTGGATCAAAAATTAACATTTAAGGTTTTGCATTGGGTACTTGTGCTGTTAAAACCAAATTGGCATGAGTTAATCCCATGCTAACCCAATATCACATAGGGAAGCATGAACTGAACTCATTTTCTGCAGTTTTTGTCCGATATGACATCTCCCCCACTGTGTTTAATCATGTTTAAGGACACTGCTGTATTTTTGTTTTGGGATCCATTTGCCTTGTGACATTTCATTCTTCCAAAATGTCCTAAATCATTTGTGTGATAGGAAATATAGAAAATATTGAAATGCTTTTACATGGCCACTGGACTATATTTGACTTCTAAAATCCTTTTTTAGCAATAGATGTTTTCTAGATATACATCGCTTACTTTTGTGATGAGTTTTAATCAGTGCTTTAGCTATGTCACCTTTGCCAGTTAACTTAATGACACCCATGCGTTGCATTATTTTAAAAAAATCTATTGTATAGAAAAGAGTGCTGTGTATTGGACTCACACCCGAATGTGCATATTATGTACATACGCACATAAAAAATTACAGCCGATCCTAAATTGAGAAATTTCCTACTAGCACTTCCCCCCCCCCTTTTTCAAAAATAGCCTTGAACGTTTGGAAATTATCAAAAATACGATTGGACACCATTTTCGAGTTTCCGATCGTATTTTCGAAGCTTCGAAAATACGATCGGAAACTCGAAAATGGTGTCCAATCGTATTTTTGATAATTTCCAAACGTTCAAGGCTATTTTCGAAAAGGGGGGGGGAAGTGCTAGTAGGAAATTTCTCAATTTAGGATCTCCTAGGGGGGGGGAAGTGCTAGTAGGAAATTTCTCAATTTAGGATCTCCTACCTCACTCTGTGTCAGAAAGTATTTCAGTAGAAATCTAATAATCACTTCTTCATCTGCCTGCCGTTCATTTTGCACCATGTATAGTCAGCCTAAAATAGACAACCCTGACATAATTGGAACTAATGTGATCTATCAATAAATTGCCTCAGAGGTTAGATAGGCATCATCTGGACAGTAGAAAAGATGTTTCATCTTCAGGTAGGAAGGTGTTTTTTTTTTTTTTTTTAATCATTCATTTTTTATTGAAAATTTTTCATACAGATTATTATATGCATAACTGTTTGTAGATTATATTCAACATATATATATAACAATAAACATATTTTGCATGTATGGAGTTAGATTTGGAAGGTAAGTTTTATAATATTCATTGGTGAATCCATTGTCTTTTGTTTTCTGTTTTTATTTATTTGAGATGCTTGTTGAATGCATATGTCTCGTATTACTGCCTTGTGGGCGTTCCATAATGTGAAGGGGTCAACTTCTGGGGATTTATTTATTTCAAAGTATTCAATTATTGCTTTTTGTATTTTATTTTTGGCATTTTCAGATGATAATAGAGTTGGATTTAGTCTCCAAGGTTTTTGCTGATTCAGGTTGAATCTTTCTTTTAAATGGATTGTTATTGGTGCATGGTCTGACCATGTAATAGGGAGTATTCTTGAATCTGGGAGTTTTTGAAGGGTCCATTTATCTACAAGGATGTAATCTAGTCTGGAGTATGTATTGTAAGATTGGGAGAAATATGTGTAATCTTTCTCTGCTGGATGTGTTGTTCTCCATGCGTCAAATAAATCTTCTGATTTTAAAAGGTTGGAGAATGTATTATTTTTCTTTGTGTTAGGGTTAGTAGGGTCTAGTTCTGTGTCTAATAGTTGATTGAAGTCTCCACATAGTATAGTATTTTTTTGGTGGTATTCTTTAACTTTGTGGATGATTTTTTTTATAAATTTGATTTGTTTTTGATTGGGAGCGTATAGATTAGCTAATACTAGATTCTGGTTGTTTATGGAGCAGTGAAGAATTATATATCTGCCTTGGGTATCAATTTTGGCATCATAGAGTTTAAAAGCTACTGAGTTGTTTATTGCAATGGTGACTCCTCTTTTTTTTTTGTCTGATGAGGAGTGGAAGATATTGTTGTATGTTTTATGTTTGAATAGATGGTTAGATGTTTTCTTAAGATGGGTTTGGAAGGTGTTTTTTCACAGTAATAATTGGATAACAGAAATAAGACATTGTACAGATGGGTTAACTGGATAGGTTCAAGAGGTTTAGATGCACAAAATATTAACATAACTCGTGTGCTCCAACATGATCTATAGTTTCTTCAAATCATTATTTGGTGTCAACAAGGATTTCTTTTTTCTTTTTCTGCGGCAAATTGACTTTCGACAGTGTGGTTTTTTTTTTGCCTCCCTCTTAAACATCTGATTGCCACTATATGGAAAGAAAAAACTCTGTTATGGTATGTCTTTAACCTTGAATATTATGTAACTGTATATGTTAATTAATGAATTATATATTAATTTCCCATCAACAAACGTATGAAGGCTACTGAATTTTTTTACAAAAAAAGAGGCAAACAACAGATGCTTGCTTTACATTAAGGACTTATAAAATCTGAATATCATTTACAAAATTCTTAAACATCAAAACAAATGGCAAGAATTCTCACAAACAATTAATGTAACACAATTTAAACAGTTTTCCCCTGAAAGTTAAAATTATGAAAAAATTCACCCTACCTAAAAGTATTTTTTCTGTGGTCAACTAAAACCTTGTTGATATATGATTTCCTGAAAATGACAGAAAAGGGTACATAATTCCTGATATACAGTACTGTATGTATCAGATGTGTTACAGCTTCTATTTAGGTATGTACCATAGTTTTGGTTCAAAATTAAATGTTTCATTATCAAACTTTTGTTGTCTGAACTACCTGTTGAAAATTTGACATGGTACTGAATTTTTTACTGTCTAAACCAAAATTCAGAATTGCAATTTTAGAGTTTTGATGTGGTGGGTGTGTGCATCCTTACTTAAGATTATTTGCTCCATTTTATCATAAATACATCCATATGATAAGAGCAGATTTAGTGTTTCCACTATACTTTGTTTTAGGGAGGCTATATGTTTTGGCCGTGTGTGTCTGTTTAAAAAGTTGTGAGGGGGGGGGTATTGCCTGGAACCTGATGCAGACAGACGCATAACTCCAGTGCTCAGGGCCTAAGGTGGGCACACAGGCATTAAACCTAATCCAAGAGCTGATCTTTAGAGCCAGCATAATGATCCATGGGGAAAACATCAAAAAAGACAAGCCAAAATTTCTTCCCTAACTATGCAAAGGACCATAAGGCCCTCCAAGATGGTGGACACACACAGAACTCTGCAGACAGTCCTGAAGACACAGTCTCCACAATGTAAAAATGTACTATTAAACAACCAAACAACATTCAACAAAATACATCTAATATCAATAACAATACTAAAAAAAAATACAGTATGTGATTGACTAATCAGTGTATAAGGAATCTAACGCACCTGCATCCCCAGTAAGTAACTCATCAAACCCATTATAATGACCAAATAATGTTACTGAAACCTTCAATACTCTAGTAGATGCACACAATAAAACTTAAAATAAAAGACCTTGAGGACAGAAGCAGGAGGGATTCCAGAATCGGTTAAGCAAGCTGAACTGCAAAATTAGTTGAAAGAATTGTTTAAACTCCTGTTACCTGACTCTGAAGAACAAGATTTTGATATAGACAGAATCCACAGATTATACAAACAAAAAAACAATTCCAGATGAGGCTCCCAGAGATTACTAATGAGAATTTCACAGCTTAAGAAATAATACGAAAACCTACATAACTATATACTGATTTATCTCTAGCAAGTCTAAAGGCTAGAGGAATTTTTAACTAGAACCCTAAGGGAGAACAATGCAATCCACAAATGGGGCTTACCAACAAAAATACATATTTTCAAAAATGCAACCCCATACACACAGTTCCACACCCGAAACCACTACAAACTTGCTCAAATCCTGTCACTTATTACTTCAAAAATCCCCAAACCAAAAATCATCTATTACAAGATCCCCATCTCAAATGCAAAATGAATGGATACCTACCACCAATAAGAAAAACAAAGCAAAATACAGTAAATGCTTTTCATTCCAAGTCCGGAACTCCAATTTGACCAATAATGTCCCTTTAATCTCTCACAGAAAGGTTATATCAGGAATACTTTGAAACCAAGATATGAAAATATACCTACAGTACTAACAGGACAAAGAAACTTTACATTCACTAAAGCAACCTGATATTGATAATACCTAATGTCAACACATAATATCTGCTAGGAATGTATTTTTCATATATAGACATATAGACAATATTATTAGAAAGTTATCTTAATATGCAAAATTTCCTTTTCTCTAACCAGTAGTATCAGACAAGATTGACCCATGTCACCACAAAACCTCTAGCACAATATGTAAGAATTAATCTCAATATAAAAGGAATAATTATTTTTTAAAAAAGTAAATAGAAAATTGATCAATTCTTAGATGACATTATAATAATGCTCACCAACACAATATCTTCACTAATATATCCCATCCAGCCCTCTCCCTCCCTCTGGATCCCGTTTGTCCCTTCCTCCCCCTAACCCTTAACCCCTTTGATGTAGTTAAAAGGCCCCTATTCTACCCCCAACAGCTATGTTTATTGAAGAAAAAAAAAAACCGGGGTTCTGTAATGCCGGCAGTTGCGTCCGTAATTGGCTGCCTCTCATAATATAGCAGTTGGGGGTGGGATAGGGAGTCAGGGACCTCTATAACATATAAAAAAACTACTTTAAGGGTGGACATGCCCCTTTAAACAAATACATTGATACTGTGAGCCTTGTAACTCTAATACTAGATCATATCTCTATGAAAAGTCCTTGGAATTCTCAACCTACTATATTTAATTCTTAGAACTACAGAAGACACATCAGCTACCTAAACACAATTTCTTCAAATATTTACAAATACACAGCTTTCTAAAGAACAAAACTTTTGTCCCACAGTCAGTAGATCATAAAAAAACAATTGGAAAATCCTATACAGAATGTATATCACCCCAGCACTGACAGCAAAGTGGTATAAAGAAGAATCTTCACTCTTTTGGAGAAACTGCAACACTACACCTAACCTTTTTGGTGGCCATGCTATAAAATAAGAAATCTCTGGAACAAATCGAACATCTTATATAAAGCATAACTCATTCTAACTTAATTCTGACCTTACATTTAGCGTTATTAAACATTGGAATTACCTTATAACTCGCAAACAATTATCTTTCACATTTTTGCCTCTACTAGAATCTTGATCACCAAATATATATAAATAATATTTTATGAAAAACCATAAAAATACCTAAAATCAAAGAAATAATAACAATGCTGAACCAAAATCTGCATTACGAAAAAACCTTTTATATCTTAAAAGTTCTTATCGTTTAAAATGGTGCTAATTTTGCCCCAACCAATCAGATGTTAGCTTTCAAATGTTAAATAAATTCTGATTGGTTGGGGCAAAATTAGCACCATTTTGAACGATAAGAACTTTTATTGAATCTCCCTGTATGTTATGTGAACCAGCGCTTTTTAATAATATTAATACTTTTCACTTCTACTAAATATATTAAAGGTTTCAATGTGCTCTATGTTCATTACTTGTTGTTGTTAAATGTTTGTTCTTTATTATTTTTATAAAACTCAATAAAAAAAATCAATGATTATTAAAAAAAGTTTGTGGGGCATCATAAGTAGTTTGGAAGATGTCATAAATAGATAGATGATATATAGATAGAAATAAACATTTTATTGCTGAAGATGGTATCTGACAATTATTTCTGCTCAGATAAACAGACAATATTTATCTATCTATCATAATGAAACTAAGAATATTGGAATATTGGTCTCTTTAAGGACAATAGTCTCTTATATCTGCATACAGTTGCAAAATCACATATGAAATATCTTTCCAAGCTTGGTCTTTACAATCAAGCAGTTACTTGTTTGTTTCTGTGTACCCAACTTAAAGTTGAGAGCAATCAACCTAAGAGATCAGCTGATTAACATCTCCTCTGATTGATACAGTCATTATGTAAAAAAGAGGAACATGCAACGTGACATACATTAAAGCACAGCGTATTTTAACATAGGTATGAATTTTAAAAAGCTATGCCAGAACTATTGAAGGAGGCAAAAAAAGATACTTAGTTTTTTGTGACAACATTTATATTATTCACATCAGGCCCTTTCACATCTAAGCACTTAGACCACATACACAACATATCAATATGTCTATACAATTGTGGGGGAAATTGGAGTGCCTAATGCAGGCAATTATAAAACATATACAGGGTTATTCAATAAAAGTTCTTATCGTTTAAAATGGTTCTAATTTTGCCCCAACCAATCAGATGTAAGCTTACAAATGTTAAATAAGATCTGATTGGTTGGGGCAAAATTAGCACCATTGTAAACGATAAGCATGGTTATTCAATAACAGTTCTTATCGTTTAAAATGGTGCTAATTTTGCCCCAACCAATCAGATGTAAGCTTTCAAATGTTAAATAAGATCTGATTGGTAGGGGCAAAATTAGCACCATTTTAAACGATAAGAACTTTTATTGAATAACCCTGAAGAACTTTTATTGAATCTGCCTGATAAACTCCTTGCAGGTGTGGCCAAGGAGCAACTCAGGTCTTTAGTGCTACATGGCATCAGTAATAATCACTGAGCCACCATGCTGCTGAGACACGCCTGTACTTTTGTTCTAATTCATATACCCATGTTAAATACAGTACATCCCTGCAGACACGGTTCTGCCTGTGACAGCACCTTGGAGTTATCAATCTAGTTTAATGATTACCGGTAGTAACTTTTTAACATTGCTAAATGAAACAATGTGGTAAATATGGCAAATGTTTTTGCCGGGTGATTTTTTTTTTTACAGAAATACTTTTTGTAAGCTCTTCGGGACTGGAATCTCATTCCTAATGTGTCAAGGCATACTGCACTTGTATCAATTTATCTATAATATATATATATATATATATGCTTTCTTAACCAATGCCTGAAATTGTATTTCATTTTTATTTATCTCTATAATGGCTTGCACTTATCCCTGTTTGTATACATTTTATAAAGATTTTGACAAAAATATATTAGAAATAATCAGTCAGTTTATTTACCACAGTTATAAATACTACATTTATATTATATACCACAATTCTAAAAACCATTCATTCATTTAGAGCACAGGTGTCAAACTCGCGGCCCTCCAGATGTTCGAAAACTACAACTCCCAGAATCCCACAGGTACGCACTGCAAACAAGGAATGCTGGGAGTTGTAGTTTTCAAACACCTGGAGGGCCGCGAGTTTGACATCCCTGATTTAGAGGATATGCTATCCATAAATACCGGAATCCAGATTTCCCATTCCTCATATTTTACTGGCACAAGTGACAAGGCCTCTCTATATTATTACACATAAAAGCAATTCTTGTTAGAGTGCTCCTTTGTATATTATATGTAATGCTAAATAACAATTGCAAAAATTGTCACAAAATTAGGGATATGCCACACACTGGGGCTAAAGAAGTGCATTCTTAAGGCTGGGTACACATGGAGGGAATATGTCCATTGGCACAACAAACTCGGCCGCGGCCGAATTTGCGAACGATCGACCATGCCGTCCCATAAGGAACCGCAAGATCGATCGGGATTTTCCAAACGGACGATTGAGGTCGGTCGCGGCCGGCCGTCCCACACCAGGAGATATTTTCGCCCATCAATCGGTCGATCGGCCGAAAATATCTTCTGGTGTGTACTCAGTCTAAGAGTTAGAAATCAAAATGTTAGACATGAATGGAAAGATTCAAAATCACATTTTTAATGTTTGCTATTTACTATGAGCCTAACACTTGTTTCCTAACTGCTCAATGCACATCTTTAATGGCATTCCTGATGAATAAGAGGATCTATTGCTGGATAAACACAGAGACTGAGAATCTGTGCAGTTGCAAAGTGAATACATCCAAAAGCAACAATCTTGCAACATATATCCCGTGCAGGAAAGTGCTAAAATGTCTTTGTACAGTTCACAGATCGAGGACACATCAAATGTATACAACGTGAAAGTTCAAACAACTTTAGCAGACTGGAGCTGGAGCTTACTTTCCAATGGGGATAAGGCAGGTAAGTTACAGGCATCCATTCTAAAACCAGACCCAAACGGGACTTAAGGTGGCCATACATTAGGCAGACATTAGATAGATGTCTAATGTCTTACATAGTGTATGGGCATCTTTAGAACTGCAACAGTGTACACTTAAATGTACACGCTAACCTACAGTTGGAGCCTCTATCACTCATGTGTCCAAGGAGCTACAAGCCCTGATTAGGAATGATGCTGGTATGACCCTCAGCACCACCCCAAAGGGGTATACAGAGGTTGCTATGGATGATTATGCACCTGGATGTACATTTTATAACTTAATTCTTCATGGTATAGATTCAACAAGGTGTAAACACTAAAAAATAGATTGTATAGCAATCATTGTACTGTAGACTAAAAATAACTGTTGTTAGTAAGGAGGGTTATTTAGCTAAAAACAGGAGAATAATTTATATAGTAGTATACTCACTGCTTAAAATAATATGGAAAGATGGTAAATACCCAGAAGTCTTTGTTCCTTATTTGCGTATTGCTGAAAAGGGAGTTTCAAAGCCTTTATTCTCTCCCTATTCTATTTATGTCGATCTATAGGTGCTTTACACTGCAAAACCAGAGGCCTGCACTACACTAATGATGTCTCAATAAAGCTGAAACCGGTCTGTAGTTGGCACTCTGGTTTTGCATTTAGCTTGTGGAATGCTGTAAAAGTCTTTTTAAAGATATAGCTTTCCTAAGAGCTTCCATGGAAAAAAGGTAAATACCCAGAAGTCTTTGTTTCATCTTAAAATAATATTAATAATAGATCATTTAACAATTCTATCACAAAAAGTAATTTAAAAATATTTTTGTATTTTAAAAGTAAATTATTATAATTTCTCTAATATTATTATTGTAATTAAATATTAAGAAGCTTTGCTTTCTTTAACATAAGAATATGTTTGCTCGGTAGGTGATTAATAGGTTCATTTGTTTTACCTAATAAATTTACCTAACCTGCTCTCTGGATCTTCCCAGTCAGATTCCCTGACATTCCTTCTGTATCTGACAAAGGCAAGCTTATCTTTTTGATAACAGAATGGGGAGGTTCGGAATAAGTATAGTGTCCCTATAATTAATAATATATATTTCCAGTTTATTAATGACTTGTATTACATGAGATGTCTGATTTAAAGTACACTGTATTGTCCAAGCTCCTCCCCCACCTCAATCTGGTATCTATCCATGGGAAAGAAGGCTATTGGCTAAGTCCTTGGCCAAAAGGGTGGAAAATCAACAATAATACATTTGTCCTTGATTTGCAAATGACAATAGTATGAGACATCATGATATTTTAGGACAAATTCGCCTTTCTTTGCCAACTAAGGATGTCCAGAAACCTCAACTTTTTGGTAGAATGTAGAGGAATAATCAGGAAGATTGTTCTTATAAATTACTGGCCTACTTCAGTTTACAGAAGCCCCAATACATGTGAGTATTTCTAGAATAAATAAATATTCACAGTAATGCACTTCAGCTGCCACTACTGGTGTAATATGCTGGTAGCAGCTGATGTTAAAAGCCCTGCAAACGTTTATGGTGGATTGCAATTTACCAGGAACCGATATCGGCATATTACATCATATGTGCAATCTGAAAGTGGCTCCTGGTACATTGCCCTGATTAAATCTTAAATGTAACCAGAGACGCTATTGGGTCCCTATTGGCGATAAGGTCTCTCCATGCATCGTGGAGCTCCAATATCCTTTGCAGGACTGCAAACATCAGCCATAAGCTCAGGGGTTAGAAAGCCCTGCAAGAGTTGCCACTAATGGCATATCAGATTGGTTCATGTCTGTAAATAGCTTATTAAGGGCCGTTTCTAGCCACCTGGGTGCCCTAGCACGATCAGATTGCAATCCCATCACACTTAAATTCGCAGTAGTGTGGCCTAGCCCTCCAAAAGTATTGGCATTAACACTTTCAGTGCCAGCAGACTTTCCCAGAATATTGTGATTACCATTTTCAGTGCAAGCAGAGTATTGCCATTAACCCTTCATTGCCAGCAGACTTTCTTACTAATAATTTCAGTGCCAGCACATTTCCAGAGTATTGCCATTAACCCTTTAGTGCCAGCACTTTCCCAGAGAATTGGCATTAACACTATCAGGACCAGCAGAGTATTACCTTTAACCCTTCCAGCTTCCAGCATTGACATGATATACAGTATGTTCTCATTGGAGAGTTGGGTGGAAGGAAGAAAGAGGCAGGGATAGGGATCTCATGGCTGGTTGTCACAGAGGCCACTGTTAAAAAGTCTGGAGCAGCTTTTACCTGGAAAAAAAAGTTGTTCTCCTCAGTTCTTTTAGATGAGCTTATCCTCCCCCCTCCTTCCTTCATCTTCAGTTCATTTGCAACATTGTTTTCAAGTAGAGTGAACTAAGTTCAGGCTCTCTACTCACTACAAATTACAGCAGATGTATCATTCAGTAACCCTCAAATGTAGCGGTCAATTTCGGTAAACCTTGAATTTATTGTTCTGTAACCCTCAAAAGTTTTATTTGGTAACCATCGAATTGGCCATGACCTTCAAATTTAGCATTCACAAACCAGACAATTGCCTGATTGCGACTAAAGTTAGTGTTTAAACAAGTTTTGGTGGACATGTTCCGGAAGTTCGGCCATCTCTAGTAGTGAGTGAAGTGTACCCCTTTTCATCATCAATCATGTGCAGATTTCAGCTTTATTTCCAACTTGTCTGGTCGCTTCTGTTTCGATAAAATGCTTAATATTTGTCTGGTTTCATTGAATCAATTAAAAAAAATTACCCGTGTATGCCATCATCCCCATAAAGACAGGTTTCTGGGCTGTAATGTACTATGTACTGTTCTAACAACCTTTTTATTTATTTGATAGCACTGGAAAACTTTGCAAAACTTGCCATTTGTACTTATTTATGTTGTTTTTAAATTGTAAATATTACTTCCTGTCTTAATCTGTGAATATATTATAACAATAGAAAATTGTTACAAAAATATACTACATTAATACAGCTGCAGATGGCATTTTATTTCACAGATGCACACTTGTCTTTTTTTCAAGAGAAAAACATTTTACGATGTAAATGAATATAAATGTAATGCCTATTTTTTTGATTGAAAGAAGAGTTTTTATATTTCTTACAGACAGTTAAGAAAACAATGAGGTGAAAAGCACGGAGGCCCTATAATATATATTACATTGGGAATAGGTTAAACTCCATTTTACCCCCGAACCCCACATATTATATTTCCCCACTGAGTTATACCACAAAATGCATTATTCTATATGTTTGTAGTCGGTTTTGACTAAAATGCTGTGAACATACATTCTTATCAAACTGAAAGGTGCTCGATTTGTTGCAAATATCTCTAAAGATCCTAAAGATTTGACCAATAACTATCCTCAAACGTGTGCAATGCAGTAGGGCAATTACAGCACAAGAAAATTTGCCAGCTCTTTATATCTAACAGATTCCACTTTTTTCAAACTAAACACCTCTATAACTCAGAAACAAGCCTCTTAAACAGTATGTTCTTCGAACCTACACACTTGCAGCTACATAAAGGTTATATTTACACTGCAAATGGTTCAAAATTTTAAATCTTTCTCAAATCCTCATGAAAAGAAACATGGATAATTATTAAACAATTGCTCCAACAATTATTTATCATTCAATTCCCAACTGGCAGTAGTAAAGAAATCAGTTATGTTTTATGGAGCAGAAGCAACTGGGAGAAAACCTGTGTGAATTCAAAGACTGTGCACCCGCTACATCATTGACTAGAGCAGTTCTTTGTTGTACGCTTTCCAATTAATTGATATCCCATCTTTGGTGGAGGCATATAATCAAAAACCAACATTACAGTGTTTTATCCACAATAACCCCAATGGCCTTAACACAGTTAAGTTTTCAATGGGTTTTTTTGTTTTATTTTAGGCAAAATATGGTTCATGCTAGAGCAGTCGTTTCTCTACTTTTGTTAACCTTTCTTGTCCTTCACTATGGCCTGTTCTATTTATGTTAATAACAAAATAAATAATGCTAAATATTCACAGTGCATATTTAAAACTTTTGAAATTTCCATAATAAGGACTATACTTGAAAGTATATGATTAGTATATCATCACTTTATATAAGCTTCCTGAACATGACATTATTTCAGCCTGAGTTCTCTTACTTCCCACTGTGCTTTCATTGAATACATTAGTTAATTAGCAGTTTGGGGCAGATATTTAATTCTGCACAGCCAAGGAATTGCTGACTGCCTGTGCAAAATCCAGCCAAGGTACTTGAAATCTGGTTCCATGCACTACACATTTTACTACTTACAATTGCCATACCTTTTCTCATGTTGTCCTCCAAGCAGCTGGTCTGTGTTCAGTGCAATATTTACAGTACATGCAGCTTTTATAATTCAGTTATTTGCAAATGTCAAGTATATTCCCTGTAGTAAGTATTCTAAAAAAAAAAAAAAAACTATATTAAAATGTCAATTTACATTAAATTTTCACTGGTTTTTACAGTTCATCTGAAAAGTATGCATCCACAGGCACTAATTAAATACTATATAATGATCTGTATAATAACCAAAATCACAGGTAGTCCAATTCATTAAACAAAATAGTATAACACAGAAAGAACCCAAAAGGTTCTCAGCACTGTATAAAAGGGGAACTGTGGCCTCCAAACAAGTTGGGGTTAAATAAAGGTTTGCTCCATGGGACAGTTCTTAAGGTTAAGCTTAAGGTTAATAATAAAGAGCAAACACGCTGGATCTCTTTTGCAAACTCAGTGAGATTTAATTTGGCACAAAAAGCAAATTGTTTGAGCACAAACTGCTCTTTATCAAGTTCCTGCACACTCTCCGTCTTTTAGTAAATATACATTGGAGAAGGAAGAATAAGGCAATGTTAGTGATATGGTTTAAGCAACCAGTTATCATTCATCTCTTCGGGCTCCAGGCTTTTCACTTTTCTTTTATCCATCTGTATTATTCACAGGGAGATGAGAACACTTATTCCCACCTGCCTGTGAATAATAGAACGCCCGGGGGACACTGCCGAACTTACCTTGCCTGTGCTCCACTCACAGCTGCTCCTTAGCTTTCAGCCGCGCTGCCCGATCACGCCTATCTTTTGTACTGCCGCACATGCGCAGAAGATATGTGCTTGGTCGGGACAGTGCTCCTTACAGCTGAGAAGGAGCCAGGTAAGTTCAACAGTGTTCCCTGGGCATTCTATTATTCACGGGGAGGTGGGAATAAGCATTCTCACCTCCCTGTGAATACTGTGTAATACTGTGAGGTCTACGTTGCAATTGTCAGGTAAATGCTTTAGTTTAACATATTTCACTAGCCTATAGCTATGTAATTGGATTGCTACCTGTTTTTCAGGTTCAATACTGTACATTCTTTCTCTGCTTGTTCAACAATGTAGTCAATTTCTTCCTGTACACGAAGGCATTCCCTTGTCTGCCTTTTATTTGTAATAAGTCTGACAGGCCAGTCAGGATATTGGATTGCTGAATGCCCTAAGAGTTTGGCTTGTAGTGAACACCAGTAGGCCTAAAAATGCACATGGAGGGACGCCCATCGAGAGTAGTATGTGCTCTAAGTGCAGCTTGTCAGGGTATAAGGTTATCAAAATGTTAACATTTTCTGCTTCCAGTAGCTTGAGTGATGTCACCAGAAACCTCTGAAACTCTCCTCTCCTGACAGTGTAAGCCTTGTGTGCTGAGTAAGCCCTGCTTGATTAATTGCACATGGTGCATCATCAGGAGCAGATTTATGATTTGAAGGTTAAACAAGTGTGCAGAAGCATTATGCAAAGCATAATACTTCTGCATTTTATGACACATTTTAAAGGTAAGCAGCCTTCTACTTAAATCTGGAGGCCACAATTGCCCACACAGTGTGTGAAGGACACAAATGAAAAAAGAGAGGAACAATGGCCACAGCAAAAACTATATTTTGTAATCAACCAAGCAGGCTTGAAAACAGATATCATACCTTATAAAAAAATATAGAAGTGCACAACCTAAGACCTGTACAGAGTAATAATAAGGAGAATATATGGAGGATGAAGAAGTCTAAATCCATGTAATATGCAGATAAGCATAAACTGACCACAGTCTCACAACAAATCAAGGTTCTCTCCAAAAATTACCAAAGACATGTAGTAACATTTTGCATTTTTTATTTAATTGTGAAAACATTCTAGTGATTATGACAAAAAATATGTTCCTAGAACATCAAAATCACACACAAAATAGGATACGGATATCATCCAATCAAATTTAAATTGCTTACATGCTATAGACCTATAAAAGGATTTATTAATGGATTATACAAAACAATTTAGGTTAATTAATTATATAATAATATATAATTATAATCTGATTAATTGATAATATAAGTGAGAAAACAATACTTGACCAATTGAAAAGGCAATAACATGAAAGCCAAGGGTTACTCCAATTGTGAACAAGTGCAATTCTACTGGGCTTGGGAAACAATATCAAAAGATCTCTGGCCTCAGGCAAAACTAGTAACCTCCGAATTTGGGCAAAATCATCAATAATCTCCAGGCTCAGGAAACATCAATAATCTCTGTGCTTGTGGAAACCAGTAATCTCCGTGCACAGATAGAAATTGCAGTGCCCTAAACATCACATCTACTCATAAAGAATTCCCAAAATGATATTACATAAGTAGGTGTTTTATAGTCTTTTACTACAAAGGAGGTTGTGTTCAGCATCAAGATACTAGATGCCATGCCCAGACAATAGTTTATATATTAGCACAGCATCCTGATATCCACAATGTACTGTTTTCCACAAAGATAAGCTCACAAAATAGAATATAATAGTGTGACTGTATAACCATCCAAACAAGCACTAGAATCACCACAAACAGAAACACACTGGTAGATTGAAAAACTGTTTCTAGTAGGGAAAAACAGATATAGCTTGTGAGTCTAATCAATCACACGACTCACAATTAAACTTGGGTGGTCCAGGTGCTCAAGCCCCAGACCCATCGCTAGCAGTGAAATTTAGCATAGTTAGCTTGCATCTGTAGTAGAAAGCAAATTCTGTGATCACACTCACCAAGCTGGTCGGGTGGCTCGGGTTCAACCAGCCCCAAGCCCGTCACTACGGCTGAATACAATTAAACTGGCAAACCACTGGAAAGGACGTGCACACCGATCAAGTGAAACCGGAACTCCAGGCCAATTAGGTTAAAAACAGCTTTATTAATCAAACATATTAAAATATGTAGAACAGTCAAGGCCCAAGTACCTGACGTGTTTCATACCTAGGTTGGTACTTAATCATAGGTAGACATTAATGGGAGGAAAGGAAGAAATCTAAAATGGCCCCACCCCTTGGTTCGGTATGAAACCAATAGGAACATAGCAAACACTCATGTAGGGAGCAAGAAAAGCAAAACAAACTGACACATGTGAAACAAATGGGTAAATTTAAACAAAATGAAATGAAAAAATCAGTATAGAGCGAAAAGCTTCACCAAGTATAAATGAAGCTGTCTCATTTAATAAACATTAAGTAAATAAATCCAAACAAACAAAATTGTAACTGTAAAATAATAACTGTACAAAACATAATAAAACAAAAAAGAAGCATAAAAAAATTATTTAGATTTACATACTGTATATACTCGAGTATAAGTCGAATTTTTCAGGCTTTAGCCTGAAAACCTAACATCGGGTCAAGTCCTAATTTAGATCCAAATTCTGCAATTGCGGATAGTAACAAGTAGGTGGTGCTGTGTTAACCTGCATAGAAAGTTACAGGAGCTGATCTGCCTTTACACTTCCTGCTTCCTGTAGTCTGGCTGCTGGACTCACCCAGCACTGTCACTGCTCATCTGGATGCTGTAAATCTAATGGGTCTCCTCAATGTGGGGCAAAAAACAGCTGCTAGTACAGTGCAAATGACAGTTTAATACTACAACTCTCAGGTAACACTTTTAACTATTGGGATCAGAGGGCCCTTTACTATATGGGGTCAGAGGGCACTTTACTATATGGGGTCAGAAGGCCCTTTACTATATGGAGGTTAGGAGAATTGTAAATGATGGTAAGCTTAATTAAAAGATTACTGAACCTTGCCACTCCACATGTTTAGAAACTGCAACTCCCAAAGGATGCTGGGAGTTGTAGTTTACAAACATCTGGAGTGCCAAGGAATTGGAGGTTACTGGTACTGGATTTGGCTATTACTGTATGGGATTCATGTATGGGAATTCTGCTGTCCATTTAAAGGCCAACTTAAGCCACAAAACAATACTGAATCAGAAGGCAATAGTGGTCATAATTTCTACCCTCGACTTATACTCGAGTCAATCAGTTTTTCTAAATGTTTCAGGTAAAAATAGGCACCTCAGCTTATACTCTGATCGACTTATACTCGAGTATATACGTTATATAGCATTCTAGAGATCACTAAATGTATATATACTATAACTGGCTATATGAATAGCCCATATGCTATAAAAGTGTTTACATAGCACCAAAGCAAACCATAAAAGGTTATATTTATCCAATGAAACCTGTGATGTCAAACAAACTATTCAAGCCATTTGGAACTCTAGTACCGAGTTCAAAAAGCCACCTCGCTTCTGCTTTTCGTAAGACAACCTCTAAAAAACCTCCACGTCTGCCTTCAGACATGGGGGTAATCTGCTGGATACCTTGAACTAATAAATAGGACAAATCACTGTGGTTACAGGAAGAAAAGTGTCTTGCGACTGGACTATGACAATTGTTGGATCTGATGTCCCTTACATGTTCTCTGATTTGTGACTTTAACGTGCGGAACATACATCCCACATACTGAATGGAGCAAAACGAACATGTTAAAAGGTAAACAACCCATGGCGTGTCACAATTAGTATACTGTGTTATGGGGTAAGATCGTCCTGTAATAGTACTATGAAAAAATGTATTGACTAATATATAATTACATGTCAGACACTGGCTCTTTGCACACTTATACGAACCCTTGTATTTTAGCCAGGTGGCTGATGAGTGGGTTTTACTAGAAAACCAACTAAGTGACAAAATGTTACCCAAAGTAACCGCGCCCTATGTGCCACAAACTTTATACCTTTCGCCAGAGAATCTTTCAATACAGGGTCTTCATGTAAGATGGCTAAGTATTGTTTTATAATTTTGGTGATCTCTGTGTGTTGTCTACTGAGACACGTGGAAAAAAACACTTGTTGAGAACAAGCAGATCCAGGGGGAATCTTATGGTGTATATTTCTAAATAAATTAGAAGTACCCAATCCACCTAGTAGATCATTTACCATTACATGTTCAAGAATCAAGTCATCCCTATTTCTAGAGAGGGCCTTTCTAAAGGCTGCAATCAAAATGTTCATAAGGTCCAATAGTGTATCTTGTAATGCACAAGATTGTACAATAAAGTCTCTAAACTGTGAACAATTTTGTTTAATCCGTAGAAATTGTACATAGGGGATTCCCTTAAAACTATGTGGAGGATGACAGGATGAGGCATGGAGAATCGTATTGTCTGCACTCTTTTTGCGAAGTAGTTTTTAAGTGATCACCACAATGATTAATGGTGACATCTAAAAAAAATCAAGTGACATACAGCCATATACATTATCCAAGGTACTGAAATCAGGGTCTGATGTATAGGGATCTAGTTAATTCTGTAAGTCCTCAAACTCAGTTCTAAGTGATTTAAAGGTTTCCTGTTTCGCTTGTATCAAAAGGGAAATTAATTTAAATGAACAATCAGACCCTGATTTCAGTACCTGGGATAATAACATTAAAGATAAAACCAAAAAAATTGAGAAAGATATCATGCAAAGGAAAAGTAGAAAGTTCCAGAGAGATAAGCAAGATTACGATTTGGGTTAGAGTGTATGTAAGAGATGGGATATAGACGGGATATCTCATTCAGGCAATGCTCTATACCTAAACGTAAATCAATTTTAAAGAACTTAACTACTAGCCAGAAATTGAGAAATGTTAGCTTTTCAGATGTTGAAAGTGAACCTTTAGTGGACAGATCCTCTCCCCTCTCTTCTTCTTCTTCCCACAGCATTCAGAGTCCTGAGAAAAAAGGGCCTTGGAAATATTTTCTTCACATACTCCAAACAAACGGTCTTCCTATACCAAAATCTTCATGGCAAAGTTCCAGGACTAATAACACTTCTGATTTATCTAAATCACTGAGGATGATGACTTTGACTATTTAATGGAAGATTTACCAAAATCTATATCAGTGAGTAGACCTCAGGCAAAAAAGTATGGAGGTCCTTTAGGAGACCGGGAACGACAAGGTTATCATTTTCGGGACAGGGGGAAAGATGGGGGATCTTCCACTGGGAAAGAAAAATCGGGCTCTGAGATATTAAGTGTAATTAACCTTTCAAATTATTCTTTAACAGAAACAGAAATAAGTGTGTTGTCACGTGCATTATCTTATTGTCCTAATGAAAATTTCAATTTATTCAATACGATTAAAGATATTAACAAATTAGTGAAAAAACTTTTGTTGCAAAAATTTTTTTTTTGATGGGAATCAGCCTAGTTGTGACCAGGTAACATTAACAGTGATTTACCCACAGATATAAGTAGCTTAACTGAATCTTTAGATGAACGTAATATACAAACCTTGGTGGCCCTTTTGGACCAACATGATGAGTCTACTTCCTGTGGTAACATTAAGGTGGACCTTAATACTTATAAATGTAAATTTCGAGTCCACTTTTTACCCTAACCAATGTCGATCAAGTACAATAGATGTCTTCTAACAGTTGGTAGAAACTGTCTTGGTCAAATTGCACAATACAACACAACAACAAGGTCGTAATAAAGATATTGCATTCTCTCAAGGACAATATGGACATTATTGTAATAAACGCTGATAAAGGCGGGTCTGTGGTAGTCTTGAATAGAGTTGATTATAAAAGAGAGGCTCTGCGACAATTATATGACAGCAGTACTTACAAGGTTTTGCCTGGTAACCCCACCAGAAACTTTTTAATGGAACTAACTATTATCATTGAAAATGGAATTTCAGTTGGATTAATCACCCACTATATGAAAAATTACTTTCATATAGTACCTATCCACCCGGTTATTCCCATCTTCCATTTTCTACCTAAAATACACAAACCTGAGAGAGCCCCCCCCCCCCCCCCCCCCCGACAGACCTATAGTATCTGGGATTGGTTCGCTAGGGGAGGGCCTCTCAGAGTTGATTGATGTTCCGGCAGGTTCGATGAACGTCGTGTGAGTGCTCGGTCGGGTAAGTAATATTGCACTGAAGTATTGCCACCTTTAGTATTGATAATACTTACAATTTGGCTTCGGTTGATGTGGGTGCTCTTTACTCGAGTATACCACATGACAAGGGCATCCTAGCCATAAAATACCATCTTGATGAGCACAGTGCATATTCTAAATCTCAGAAAATGTTCATTATAGAGGCAGTTTGGTTTCTATTGAAATGGATTCTGCCTCCTCCAAGTCTGAACACGGGATTCAGTCAGACAGAATTAGAAAGGCCCTCTCTATAAATATGGATGACTTGATTTTTGAACATGTAATGGTAAATGATCTACTAGGTGGATTGGGTACTTCTAATTTATTTAGAAATATACCCCATAAGATTCCTCCTGGATCTGCTTGTTCTTAACAAGTGTTTTTTTTCCCACAAGTTTCAGTAGACAATATACAGAGATCACCAATATTATAAAACGATACTTACCCATCATACATCAAGACCCGGTTTTGAAAGATTCTCTGGAGAAAGGTATAAAGTTTGTGGCACGTAGGGCGGTTACTTTGGGTAACATTTTGTCACCTAGTTGGTTTTCTAGTAAAACCCACTCATCAGCCACCTGGCTAAAATACAAGGATTTGTATAAGTGTGGAAAGAGCAGGTGTCTGACATGAAATTATATATTAGTCAATACATTTTTTCAAAGCACTATTACAGGACGAACTTACCCCATAAAACAGTATATTAATTGTGACACGCTATGGGTTGTTTATCTTTTAACATGTTCATTTTGCTCCATTCAGTATGTGGGATGTACGTCCCGCACGTTAAAGTCACAAATCAGAGAACATGTAAGGGACATCAGATCCAACAATTGTCATAGTCCAGTCGCAAGACACTTTTCTTCCTGTAACCACAGTGATTTGTCCTATTTATTAGTTCAAGGTATCCAGCGGATTACCCCCATGTCTGAAGGCAGACGTGGAGGTTCTTTAGAGGTTGTCTTACGAAAAGCAGAAGCGAGGTGAATTTTTGAACTCGGTACTAGAGTTCCAAATGGCTTGAACAGTTTGTTTGACATCACAGGTTTCATTGGATAAATATAACCTTTTATGGTTTGCTTTGGTACTATGTAAACACTTTTATAGCATACGGGCTAGTCATATAGCCAGTTATAGTATACATACATTTAGTGATCTTTAGAATGCTATATGTAAATGTAAATATAAATATTTTTTTTTGTTTTATTATGTTTTGTACAGTTATTATTTTACAGTTACAATTTTGTTTGTTTGGATTTATTTACTTAATGTTTATTATATGAGACAGCTTCATTTATACTTGGTGAAGCTTTTCGCTCTATACTGATTTTTTCATTTCATTTTGTTTCAATTTACCCATTTGTTTCACATGTGTCAGTTTGTTTTGCTTTTCTTGCTCCCTACATGAGTGTTTGCTATGTTCCAATTGGTTTCATACCGAACCAAGGGGTGGGACCATTTTAGATGTTGGGTATATAAAGGTCCTCCATCTTTTCTTCCTTTCCTCCCATTAATGTCTACCTATGATTAAGTACCTATCTGGGTACGAAACACATCGGGTAATTGGGCCTTGACTGTTCTAAATATTTTAATATGTTTGATTAATAAAGCTGTTTTTAACCTAATTGGCCCGGAGTTCCGGTTTCACTTGATCGGTGTGCATGTCCTTCCCATTGGATTGCCAGTTTGACTGTTTTCCACAAAAAACGACTATAGCTATAAAAGGCATAATAGGATAAGAGCCTAAGGCTTAACAGAAGTATTGGGGTATATAATTAGCACAAGCAGCATCATGGATACGTGAGTGCAGACCTGGGCAAGAACATATGAAACAATAAATATAGAAAAACAGGACCCAGGTAGTACTCGGTCTCAAAGACCTCAAGGCACTCCCACTGCATGTAGCATGCCCAAATAACCAGGAAATGAGGCAAGTTATCAAGTGTAAACCAGAGAGCGGGGTGGGCACCCAACACACATAGACTTTAATAGAGCATTACTAAAACATACAACTAGAAACCCACCTAAAATAAAAACCCACTGCGCAGTGGCTCCTCACCGATCTCATAGACATCCAAAATGGGAGAAAAAAATGAATAACTGGAACCCAAAGCGGTATACAAAAGCCAAAGCGGCATGTCCTGGTCAGCATCATCCAACAAAGCGGATAGAATAGATTCAAGGCTCTTATCGGCTGACTCTTTGTTGAATCTATTCTATCCGCTTTGTTGGATGATGCTGACCAGGTCATACAGCTTCAACTTTTACCGCTGGGTTCCAGTTATGGTTTAGGACTTCACCTTTGAGGTACGCAATCCTGTTGGTGAGACCCATCCACTATACCTATTTTTACTGCATTGCTATAACCTTAGCGTGTAGCATTATACCCGGTCCCCCTACTAATCTGTGACTGGTGTGTGTGCTATATAGCAACTTGTTTGCTTAGTTTATTAGTCCAGTATAAGTAGTGGTTGAACTTTTTGATGTACACTACCTCACACATTACCGGCTGTGTGATCCTAGGATGTTGGACTAAGACTTGCTTTCTACCTCCTAAGGCTGAGGCCACAATGCAATGCACAGGAATTGCGCACACAATTGCAAGCGTTATCGCACATATTATGTGGGCGGTTCTTGTGCGTTTTGCGATTTCCATTTTAGCGAACATCGCGGGCGCAATCGCGAGTGCAAAATGCATGCACAAACGCGCGAAAAACCTGAAAAAAATGCGCTAGTGTGGCCTAGTCCTTAATGGATACTTATATATTTATGTGTGATTTCGCATTTTAATTCACAGCCTATTATTGCTCCTACTTTGGTCTATGAGATCGGTGGGGATCCACTGGGCAGTGGGTTTTTGTTTTAGGGGGGTTACTAGTTGTATGTTTTTAGTATCGCTCTAATAAAGTCTATGTTTTTATCTTTTGTGTTGGGTGTCCACCTCCCTCTCTAGCTTACACTTATGGGGTAACTTGCCTCATTGTCTAGTTATTTGGTCACGCTATATGCAGTAGCAGTGCCTCAAGGGCATTGAGCCCTGAGTACTACCGTGGTCCTCTTTCACTATATTAATTGTTGGCTATAAAAGGCATACTATAGTTAAAAAAGACAAGTTATACAAAGCAAGTTATATAGTTATTAACAGTTCATAAGAACAAGTAAGGTCATTCACAGTTCATAAGAACAATTAGTAATTAGGTACAATATCACTTCATTACTACAAAATGTCTCATATTGAAACATTGATTCACACATCATTCTAATTCCATTTTTATCATACATGCCCCAAAACAAAAATTTTTATAGGATTTAAACCAAGACCTCCCTAGGTTTAAAAAACAGAAATTGTCTGCTATAGGTACTTACCTGGCTCCCTTGTTCCTGGCCACTTCTGCTGCTCTTCTGTACGGATCACCAAAAGGGTTAGACAGGCAGTTTTGTCTGTTTGGCTGAGACTTCAAGGGAATCGGAAGGAGACAAGGGGAAGAAGATGGAGGGCTCCATTGCGCATGCCACAAACCTCTCAGTAAAGGGGCAGGTCCGGATTACACAGAGAGAGGCTTCCTACTCACCTACTCTTCAGTTTGACTTTCATCAGGCCCTGCAGGACAACCATATTTAGCAGTAAAGAAAGGTAGGGGTCATTTAACAATGCACAGTGGGCTCAACAGTGGGAGGTATGTGGACATGCCGATTAAAACCCTGTTATTGCAATAGAAGTTACCCTGATACAGAACCAAGTGGTACACCACTTACAACTTTAGCCCATATACTGTAGATTAGTGCAAACTTTACCGTCCACTTGCAATTCACAATATGTTGAGCTATTGGATCGAATGCGATCCACAAAAAAATGTGATTGCAAGCACTCCAAAAATCTGGCCACTTGTCCAACACTAGCGTACGCTTTTTGTTGTGCAGTCGGATTTTAACCACAATCAGATCACAATGGCCTAGCCCTTAAACACCTGTGACAAAAATCTGAAAGGTGAAGTTCTGTGGAAATACATATGTTTTTAAGAAAAAAGAGCAGTATTTTTCCATCTCAATGACCTTAACCTGCCCATTCAGCATTTTGTCTGTGTATAAATGAATACTACCGAATACTAACTTCCTGTTTGTAGGACCCGTAATGGAGACTGTTACGGTTTTGCCCTTGACCCAGTGCCTGGGTTAATTCAGTTGCTCAGTAGAAATCTGAGCATGTTTGACCCATCATCAACAGCCAATCAGTAGAAATTACTGTTAGGAACATTCCAAGGAAGTGGCGCATCCTGGGAAAAAGAAGAACCATTAGAACCTGAAATGTCAGCTCACTAATGTCAACAGTAGGGAATAGCAAGGGGTAGAAACAGATTTTTTAAAATAGGAGAGAATATCTAGAATAACTAGGTATTTATAATATAAACTAATACTTTTTAAAATATTGATATTTTCTACTGAACATTCCCTTTAAAGCAAATTACAAAATTTGTTACATTTTGCTGTATTGGCAGTTCCATCACTCCTATTAATGTCAGGGTAATTAAAATCTCCCATGATTAGAGTGTGCCCCAAGTTATACCATGTGCATGTGGAGCTGAAGTTCTTCACTGTAATTTTCTTATATTTGTGGTTCCGGTTTCTAGGATTATCCTGCAAAGATCACTGGGTATATAGCCTTAAATCATGCTTTTACTATAAGAAGAATATAATAATAATTAACGTTTAAATGACATGTAAAAGTATATTGTTGACTTTATACTTTCAATTGCTGATGTGTTTTCCAAAACAAAAAAAAAATGAAATATTACCAGTGAATCCTCTGCAGGGTCAGAAAAGCAATGTGAAGTCAATATATATCTTTTCGCAAAAGAAATAAAATAACTGATTGATTCTATAACATTTATTACAGAATAAATGGGGCAAACCTTTGACGGGCATTGACTGATGACCTATCCTAGAAATATTTTAGTGACCTTATTAAGAAGGCTCTAAAAGTGAAACAAGTCAAATGGCAATTTGCCAGAAAACATAACAGGGACTGCAGACTAAGGAAACACGGGATTTTTTTTAAAAAAAGTATTCACTGGACAAAAATATAATAAAACAGTAAACTTTGAAAAAGCTAAAGGGAAAAAAATAAGGCAGCAATACAGCAGCCTGGATCAGTGCCTTATTCCTCCTAAAGATATTTTAAGAAACAAACAGAGAGGTTCAATAAACAAATGTTCAGGCTCATTTACCAAGGAGCACTCCTTTCAGGCCTTAACATTGCGATAACCAATTTACGAGTGTTAAGTCTCGCTTTGCGGCTGCTGCCTGAGTACCGGAAAAGGCAGCCGTCGCAAGCTAATTTACCAGAGGCTGGGTGGCTGTTCTGCCAGCTAATAGTTGCCGTTAAATACTTATGTGTGGGTAAGATTAACCCAGAGTCACACAGCCTCTGGTAAATCCGGAATGGGAGATTTGCCCAGAGAGCTTGCGCCTCTGGGTGAATCTCCCTGCTTATTGTCAAAATGGTGCCCGAACCAATCAGATCTAATTTAACATTTCAAAGCTTACAAAAGCTGACATCTTATTGGTTGTGGCAAAATTGTGATTTTTAGTTTTGTGATTCACATTGCTTAATTTTCTAACTTGATGATTAGGTGTGCATTATGAAAGAAAGAAGACATGACCTTTTAAAGGAGGATTACACCCATTGACAGGCATTATTTTATTTTCTTTTTTTTTGGGGGGGGGTTAATTGAAAGTGGTGGGTGGGTGTTAAGTGTAGTAGGGAGACAAAGGATGCTTTTTCATTCCAATATAAATATTCCTTCATGTAATATTTTTTTGCAAATATCCATCTGTTTTGCTCTCTTCACTTCCAGAAAGTGAACTGTTTATTGAATAGTGCCAGGGACATGCAGATGATCGTGGCAAAAGCTCCTGGTGGAATTCATGCCATTCCCCTAAACTGTGTAGGGGCATGGTAAGCACATTCACATGTTAATGAGTGGCTACAGATACCTTAATTTGAAGAAGTATGTATGCTTATATGATTTATTTATAAAGCGCCACTTAGGAACGCAGCACTGTATAGTAACAAAGTACAATAAAGTCATACAAGGGGAACAAATATATAGATAGTTCAGTACATAAATGTATAAATGATATAAATATAATTGCTAGAGCTTAGCCACAAGAGGTAAGCTCTAGCACTGACCTATAGAGCTTACAATCTGGTAAGTACTTCTATTGAGCTCCTTGCAGATATGGATGCAGACTTTTGATTTACCTACCTAGATGTAGGTTTTTGCAAAACTGTAGTGACTCTAGTGTGTTCCAGCACAAGTTATTCCCCTTATGTTCTTACCTATGTTCTGTATATTTTATTACAGGGGCAAACAATGAAATAAACTACACATGAGGTTTGACCTTTTTAAAACTCTTTAGGTTTAATCTGGTGCTGAAACAAGTCCTGTTTATACATTACAATTTGCCACCTACCTCTGAATTTTACTCCACCTCCTCCTATCTCTTTTTATTTACTAGATGCTATCATGGGCCATATTTATAAAGGCGTGGTATAGCTTTTTAGTGATGCAGAGCCTTTAACGATCGTTTTAATTTCCGATTGGTTTAACGATCAATAAACCGATCATTAATTTCCAATTGGTTTAACTATCATTAATTTACAATCGTTATAGTAAATTAATGATATCGGTTGTAAATTAACGTTAATGATCGTAAATCTACAATAACGTGATCATAGATTAACGCACCTCATAGAATACCATTGCGATATTTTACTACCACAGTGTATGACCAAACGTTCCTTAATTATTCATCCTCCATTAAAAACATTTTCTGAAGAAGTTGGCACACCACAAAATATGTCAAGCTAGTAGTACCCTGATGAGGGTGTTGTTATTTACGTATATGTTTTTTCAAAAAAGCAGTTTTTACGAGAACAGTGGGAGTTTTAGGTTCATGGAGATGGAGGCATCACGTGACATAGTCACTACTACCTGTGGTTGAGCTCCCAAGATTTCCTTCACAGGTATCTATTGCATTAAATAGATCAGAGGATTCCATAAGGTAAGTATGGATTGATTCTAACTCAAATTCAGAACCATCCTAGATGATTAACATGTCATCGATAAATCCCCTGATAGTTACGCCCATGGTTACCAAGAAAACTGAAGTTTCTATGTGTCTGTGTGGGGTTGGGTAGTATTTTTTTTGCATTTATTGCTTGTAATGTTTAGAAATAAACCAGAAATTTCAAAACTTCTCAATCTTAAAAACTATAAAATTCAGTGTTGAAAACTGGAAAATTTAGTTATGAAAATGTAATAGTTGTAAATCGGTGCCAAATTAAAAAAATGGGTTTTAAAGGATTTTTGGCTCCGCAGAACTTTCTTCATTTTTTAGACATGTTTTCCATGGAAATGAAACGGTGAAGTGGGTGTAGGGGTGCTCCAGTAGGTATATGTACATGCACCTGGAGGGTGGGGCAGTGTGTTTTTGAATTTACAGATAGCTCGGAAACGCTTCCACAGATTTCTTAGCTAGAAGATGTTTGATGTCTCCAGATTAAAAACAGTGGTAGGAAATATAATCCAAAATATGGGTAAAACAAAAGAGAAGATTAATAAGATTTTTTTTTTTAAAAGCAAGTTAAATTAACAAGCATCTTGGAACAAAAAATACCTACAGCAGTGCATAAAGCAAAGGTAAATCAAATGATCTGTAAAATTGCTGAACAATGTGAAATATATATGTATATAGGATAATGTGTCCCTTACAGTGTAATACAAGGAAATAATGTCACAGGAGGAGTTCCATAACTATATAAAAGCACAAGACTGCACATACATAGTAATATAATAATATAATGTAAATGGGCAATATAATAATATACAGTATTATAATGTAAATGGGTGCATAAAAGTAGGCTGTGAAGATCTTATTTTCTTTAATTAAAGCAATAAATCAGACTAACTTTTACGGTTTCATACACAGTCTTCTTGTACCGGAATAAATGTTCAGTTTGTAAAACTGACAGCTCCTTTGGCCCTGCTACTGCACTGAGTAGAGAGAGAGAGAGAGAGAGAGAGAGAGAGAGCGAGAGCGAGAGCATGTCTTTCCTGAGTTAAAGGAAGACACACACGCTCTTTCTGCTCAATATCTCTGGGACAGGTGAACTGTCAGTTGTACAAAAAGAAGATTTATTCTGGTATAAGATGATTGTGTCTATGAAACAGTAATAGTTAGTCTGCTTTATTGCTTTTCGTTAAAAATACTGCCCTAGGAACATTTTAATCCCTGTCCCTCTAGGCAGACAGATATGATTAAAGTGAATCGAAGCAACATTGTAATATATTCTTATAAAAAAAACAAAAAAAAATACTCAGCTATACAGCTGAGTGATTTTTACAATGGAATATTCCACTGTTGCTTCCATTTAAATTACAAAGCCTTATGTATTATACAGTATATATATAATAAAAATAAAATAATACACTGAACTTGTTTAACTGGCTTTATGTTTAAATATTTATTTCCTTAAATTTTTTTGGAAGGCTTTTTTAATTCATGTGATCACAGTAATGAATACTAAAAAACTCTTGTTTATAAAGTATGCCAGTGTGCAGATAATATCATATTGTATGGGGCCTAGGAATGTGCATTGATTATCTTTTCTATGTTTGTATAAATATTTGACCAGATTATTAGCACTTCCGCTAAATGTAGTTGTAAATTAGCCTAATTGGAGTGCTTCCACTATACTTGTATTGTATATATATATATAGTAATATATGCTTCGGGGCTCTCCTTGGACTTCAAAATTTTTATTAGGATACAGAGGTAGGTAAAGGAACCTACGCTTTCAGCCCCCAAACATAGGACCATCCTCAGGGTTACAAATTTACCACACAATCATCAATAAATTAAGAGGTGCACACCTATATTGATGATTGTGTGGTAAATCTGTAACCCTGAGGATGGCCCTATGTTTGGAGCCTGAAACGCGTAGGTTCCTTTACCTACATATGTATCCTAATAAAAATTTGGAAGTCCAAGGAGTGCTCCGTAGCATATATTACTATTTCTTACCTTTATGGGAGCACCCGGGCAGTCTCTTGAAGAATGGAGAGCGAGTGCTTCTCTCTAATAATTATAAAAGTAACACGATGAGTAAAGCACTCCTGGGTCTTGTGTCCAAATTCATCCTTTAATATATGACAAAAGGTCAATGCGTTTCGGCCGTTTTCAAGACAATATGCAATGTCCAGTGATAATTGATATACAACTAAAAACGGAAATGCACACCCCCCTCCCTTCCCTCCTCCCTCCCCCCGGTGTCGTCATCCGCTCCCCATAGCATCCGTAGTAACCATGTGTAGGCATAGTCCAAATATCCCCACTTCCTGTATCAGTCCATCATAAGAGATCCAAGCCTCTAACTGCGGGATATCATCTCCAACATCAAATACGGATCATAGGGAACAGATACAGCATCCAGGTGGGTATCGTACCTGTGGGATAAAGTGCAATAGTGATAGTGCGACAATATATTTAATCAAGAGGTTGGACGCCCTAGTTTTATATGTATTTATTTGATGTTTTATATTTTCACCATAATCTTAATATACAACACTAGGTCTCTTGATTAAATATATTGTCGCACTATCACTATTGCACTTTATCAATTATTACTGGACATTACACAAGACCCGGGAGTGCTTTACTCATCGTGTTACTTTTATATATATATATATATATATATATATATATATATATATACATTGTGCCCTAGAACCAGTTAATTAAAGGAGAATTTCAGTTTAATTTTTAAATATATTTAAACTGATATTTTAAAGTCTTAAAGGGGCCTAAAATCCTTGGTGAAATGTGTGGCTTATAAACAATAGACCAATTTTTTAACACAGCTGCGTACATATTCTGCTAAATCAATGTGGATTTCCCATAACTGCTTGGCTTCACATTCACCTTTCTTCAACATAGGGTTTTTCTAATTATTCTGTTATAGTACTGATATTGCGTATACTATAAGGACTATATTTTCATCATCAAATATTGGCTGTAATATTAACAGAAATTGAACAGTGTGCATTCTGTATACAGTGGCTTAAGTAAAAAGCACAAATGAACAATTTAAAAATGAAAACACATATTGTACGCAAAAATAAGGTTATATAGGATTTTGCATATACAGTCCAAACTTAGATTTTCTTTTTTTTGGTATGGTGTAATAAATTTTAGACAAATATTTGTAGACTACTGTCTTGGTCCCTGGAAACTCATGGTTCACAGATCCCTGCAAACTCTGTTTTTAGTCAAAATATTATAATTGTACATGTCATTGTCATATGAAATCCTTCCTTAACGGTATAAATGTCAGTGTTGTAGATAAACCCAGCTGTCTTCCCTCCCTCCACATATATTAATCATAGATGAGCTAACTGGT
The DNA here is from genome assembly GCA_019447015.1 of Hymenochirus boettgeri. Lineage (NCBI taxonomy): Eukaryota > Metazoa > Chordata > Amphibia > Anura > Pipidae > Hymenochirus > Hymenochirus boettgeri. Next base: position 162,592,625 of record CM033470.1, read on the forward strand.
GACATTTTGTTCACCTTTCCTTCACATCAAATCATGATGTTCTTTTTTGGTCTTGGTTTCAGTAATAGCTGAGAGGAGACAGTATAAACAGTATTTCATCTTGCCTGCCTCCCTCTTGGAATAATAAATATTGTAATTAAGCAGTCCTGAATGAAAAGGGGGCTTTGCAGTATGATGCCATTATTCAAACACATGATCCAGGAAATAACTGATTTGTACCTCTTTTAATCTCTGATTGATACATGTGTTATAGCTCACAGAATGTAAAATGAGAGCTCTACAGGGGGCAAGTGCATGGGGTCTCATTAATTTTAACCACTGTAATCTGGTATCATTGTTCTACTTATACAGATTAGTGCATTTAAAATATCACATAACCCCCTCCAATACACAGCTGGTGTGAACTGACATGATAAGTTAACCAGAATCCAAAGCAAGCTAGCAAATGCCTTTATTTGTAAAACAGATAAGTTAAGTATAAGAATAAGGCTGAATACACACCATCCAATTTTTCAGACCAGAATAAAGGATAGTGTATTTTTGGGTGGCCAATCTCAGTCACCCGATCGTACAAATCAGACCAATAGATGATCAGGTATGTGGGAAAATCATGGGCGATTGTGCGGCTCTCTATGGACCGCATGATCAGGTAAGGCAAACTGTCAGCCCTGGCTACTTTACCAACAATGATTGATGACTGGTAAACAGTCGGCCGGATTTATGGAAATAGCGCAATGCCAGATTTTCTCACTAGATCTTTGCATGAAAATCAAAGCCTTTTCAATTGTGGCTTGCAACTAACACTCACATTCACAAAATGTAATAACAATTGCAAAGTGATTACTACATAGTGGGAATGAATGCATGTAAGTTGCAATAGGGACATTAACTTTATCTCCCCTCATAGTAGAGATGGCTGAAAAGTGGAAGCTTTGTTCTGTTTTCAGGGAAAAGCCATGGATCCGAGAATCCAAGAATAGAACTTACTTCAGAGGGTTTGCAATGTATTTTCAAAGGGATAATCATCGAAAATACGATTGGAAACTATTTTTGAGTTTCTGATCGTATTTTGGAGGGTTGTTGAACATTCGAGGTTATTTTCAAGGGTTACTAAAAATAACCTCGTACATTCGGTAACCTTTAAAAAATTTGCGAAGTCCCAAAATCAGAACAATCCGCCAGGGTTTGGACAGAACGTTTGGATTTCGGAACCGAGGGGTTCCGTATCAGATCCCATCTTCACACCATAGGGGCCTATTTTAAAAGATGCTGTACTTAGGCAGAACAATATTAATGTTCATTTAAATATTAAATTGTTAAAATATTATAGATTTTGATGTAATTATCTATTTCATTTTATTGATATTACTACTTAATGCAATATTTAAATATTAATCTGTCAAAAATGAGGTTTTATAATAGCATTATATGTTTTTAACATTATTACAATACACAAAGCTTTTTACTTGAGGTTTTTCTATTCTATTCTCTATCCTGTTATTTGTCTAAAGATCCAGTATATTACTCATTTACAACATAATTACTACAGAAATTGAATGTTCAGAAAGTAAACAGAGAATCAATTATGATATCCCATTGAATTCTGATAACCTCATGAAATAGTATGAGGGGGGAAAATTTGTTAATCCTTAAAAAAAACAGAAACCCGTATGACATGCTTTTTGTTATATGACTGCAGTATAAGGCTGGGTACACACTAGCAGATATTTTCGGCCGACCGGCTGATTCATGGCATTTCTGGTCAGTCTGTTGGATGAAAATATCTGCTGGTGAGGGGTGGCCAGCCACAACCGACCTCGATCGTTCGTTTGTCCGGATTAAACGTGTCGGTAAATTCCGATCGATTGTGCGGTTCCCTATGGTGACCACTTTCTTCCACTTAAAGTGTATTATAGCCTCTGGCTGTGATGTTGTGGAGTGGAAAAAGCCCTCGAGTTAGGCACCTCCACACCTATAAAGCAAGGTGGGATAAAGAACCCCAAGGACTCCTGCGTTTAGTGGAAGAGGGCACAAATGGTTTAAGCAAAAGTAAACAGAACAAGGCAATACATTGTGGTGTAATAAAATTGATAATTCTGAAATGAGAAAGAATAAAAGTGCATTATGGGCGCTCATGTTAACTGGGTCACTGTGGGCCTTTATAAGGTATAAGAAGGCAAATAGATTGTTCAAAAAAGCAAGCAAAATCAAAATTAAAAATGATTGTAAATCAAATCTAAAATTACATTTTAAATAAAAAGATGGGGTGGTTCATTTAAAGATTTACATAGTAACAAAGAGAAGGCCAAACCTTTAAACTCCTTCTTTGCTTTTGTTAACACTAATGAGGCACCAGTAAACAAATGTATCCTTTATAATAAATGAATTTCTAGCTTGGGGCAGATGGTATTCATCCCAGGATTTTTAGGAGCTAAGCTCCTATATCTAGTATTTTTGGATTCCTTAAAGGGTCTCCAGCTCTAAAAATATTTGTAGTGTAGTGGACCCTATCTCACCCCCAACCGCCATGTTAATGTGCAAAAAAATTTATCTGAAATGTACTTACCGATCTTCTATCCCCCAGTGTTCTGATCTGGCCCTCTGCTTGCAGTAAACTGCAAGCAGGGGGCAGGACCAGCAGCTGTGTATGTGATTGGTTGAGAGGCAGCCAATCACAGATGCGGCTGCTGTCAGTGCAGAACACTGGGGCAAAGGAGCTCAGTAAGTACATTTTGGATTTTTTTTTTTACAAATGAACATGGCAGTTGGTGTGGGGTTAGGGTTTACTACACTACAGCAAAATGATTTAGAGGAAGGGCATGAGGCTGCAAAGAGGGATCCAGAGGGAGGAAGGACTGTACATGCCAGAGGAAAGTTAAGAGGTTCACAGACAGGTTCCTTGTCTTCACTTTTTGGGACTGTGGACCGACATTGCAGGAGAACCATTTGGAGCAGAGAGGTAAGGTAAGGATTTTTTAACACTGCACAGTGGGGCCAGTAGTGGGTTAACTTTTAGTTTTGGGGTTGGACATGACCTTTAATGTGTGATTGGATTGCTGAGGTGGTGTCTATATTTTAAAAAAAGTACTCCATTACTAGCCAGGAAATTATAGACCTGTCAGTTTTACATCTTAGTAGAAATATTAAGGCATAAGATGGAATGCATTTTAGATTACACCATTAAACAGTTGTGCTCATAAGATTACATACACCAGCAGAATTTGTGATTTCTCAACCATTTTTCAGAGAATATGAATGATAACACAAAACACTTTCTTTCAATCATGATTAGTGGTTGGCTAAAGCCATTTATTGTCAAACATCTGTGTTTACTCTTTTTAAATCATAATCACAGCATACATTTCCTGAATAACCCTAATCAAAACTTTACATACCCTAGTTCTTAATACTGTGTATTTCCCCTTAACATCAATGACAACTTATCTTGTCAGATGGTAATGCTGCCCATTCTTCCGGGCAAAATTCCTCCAGTTCCCATAAATTCTTGGGTTGAACTGCACATTGAAGGTCTCTCCATAGTGGCTCAATGATATTGAGGTCAGGAGACTGAGATGGCCACTCCAGAACCTTCACTTTGTTTTGCTATAGCCAATGTCAGGTCAACTTGGCCTTGTATTTTGAATCATTGTCATGTTGGACCAAGTGCATCCCATGCAAAGCTTTCAGGCTGATGAGTACAAATGAACCTCCAGTATTTTTTTTTTTAAAAAACTTACTGCACCCATATTGCCATGAATTCTGACCAAATTTCCTGTACCTTTGCAGCTCACATGTCCCCAAAATATAATTGATCCACCACCATGTTTCACAGTAGGAATATCTGTTTTATTCAGTTAGATCAAGTGGACATTTCGCTAGTCATCCGACTGGCTTTCTCAATTCAGAATGACTTGTACAAAAATCTTTTGACAATATAAGTACCCTAGAAAGTCCCAATTAGCATATACCAGCCAGGTGTAGGGGACCTTCTGATGCAAGTTGTGATTGCATTGTGGCTAAGAGGTGTTATAGAAACTGCCCAGGGTAAGGTGTCAAAACAGCATTGTACATAGCAGACATTTGTTGCTGAACCCCCCACCTCTATTCAGGCTTGGCTTTGTTTATTTAAACATAAACGGCCTCCCTAACATCTCTCTTGAACCAGTCCTGATCCATGGCCAAGATGTTGACTTTACAATCTTCAAAGGTGTGTCCTTTTTTCTTAAGATGCAGGTATATTACTGAGTCCTGACCCTATGAATTGGCTCTTCTGTGCTGCAGAAGGTCCCTAACACCTGGCCGTTATATAGTAATTGGGACTTTCCGGTGTACTTAATTGCCAACAGGTTCTTGTACAAGTCATTCTAAATTGAGAAAACCAGTCTTCAAGAACTAAACTTTAAGTCTAGATGATCTAACTGAATACAACAGATATACCATGACCTGGATATATGAGAACCTTCACAAGCACACAGTAGGAATGGTTTTCCTTTTATCTAGGTCACATCTTAAAATAGACACACAACATTTTTTCACCTGAAGTAATTTGTGAGGTTTTCCTTGCAGCCCCAACAATCTGGCAGTTGTAGCTGGAATTTTAGTTGGCCTATCTACGTGGTTTGGTTTCAACAGAAGCCCTCATTTTTCTTATATCCCTCTCCTGTTTTATAGAATTGAACTTCCTTTCCCTGAAGATACTTTGACAATTCTTTTCCCATGACTTCAGTGTAGCACTGGATGAAAGAGTCAAGGGTCTCTCAGGAGTCCAGAAAGTCATTGACCTTTTATATAAACCCACTAATTACAAGCAAACAGATCACAGATGAAGATGGTTTCCTTTAATATCCATTCTAACCCATATGTATCAAGTGTGCATGTTATCAGGCCAAATCACCAGGGAATGCAAATTTTTGAGAGGTCATTTGTGTATTTTGTGTTGTGATTATGGGGTAAAATAAAATAAACACAGTTGTTTGACAATAAATGGCTTCAGCTAACCACTAATCATGAGTGAAAGAAAAGTTTTTGCATTATCATTCATACAGTATTCTCTGAAAAATGGTTAAAAAATTACAAATGCAGCCAGGGTATGTACACTTAAGAGTACAACTGTCTGTATGAGTCTTGACTAGGTATGGCATAGAACTCGAACTCGAACCCGAGTTCGAGCCGAACTTTCGAGTTCTGGACGGAGTTCCGGACTTCTCAAACTATCTCGGACGCGGACTTTCGATATTTCCCGGACTTTCGATGATTTATCGAACGTTCGAACATTCGAAAAATCATTGAATTTAAAAAAAAGTGCCCACATGTCCAAAATCACCCAATGGCAGCTAATTTGAGCATTGCCAGCCCCCTGGGTATAAAAGGCAATGCGACCAGCACCATTTAGTCAGTGTGTTGGAGAGTGTTTAGTGGAGACCTGACAGTGTAGGTATTGGAGAGAGATTTTTGCGCTTTTTGAGCTTTCTGTGTGTGGATTTCAGCGTGGTGGTTTAGCACTTGTAGTTACCCACCCCTGTATTCACACATCTTGAGTCCCAACAGTCCTTTTAAGGACTAACCTTCCTTGTGAGGCCCAAAAGTCCTTTTAAGGACTAACCCCCCTATAAGTCCTTTGGACAATTTTTTGTGTTAGACCTTCTAGGTGTCCTGTTTTTTTGTTTGTTTCTGTATCTGTGTGTCAGCGTCTGTGTGTTTGTGTAACTGACAGTGCTGCGTTCAGCAGCAAACAGCAGCTTTTGCTGTCTGATCTGCTGTTTGCTGTCAGTCGTGTCAGTTGTTGCTGTTTGCTGTTTGTTTGCTGTCAGTTGTGTGCCTGCCTGGCTCCGCAATAATGTTGTCCAATTGCAGTGGGTCTACTGCTACTCAATGGTGCTGTTCCCACAATCCCTATCTCCTTCCCCGCTTTCCCTTGCCCGAAGCATACTCTGAGGGTGAGAAGCCAATGGGGTATGGGGTCTGTCCGGTGGGGCCAAGCCTGCCTGGCTCCGCAATAATGTTGTCCAATTGCAGTGGGTCTACTGCTACTCAATGGTGCTGTTCCCACAATCCCTATCCCCTTCCCCGCTTTCCCTTGCACGAAGCATACTCTGAGGGAGAGAAGCCAATGGGGTATGGGGTCTGTCCAGAGGGGCCAAGCCTGCCTGGCTCCTCAATAATGTTGTCAAACTGAAGTGAATCTACTGCTACTCAATGGTGCTGTTCCTACAAACCGTATCCCCTTCCCCAATATCCCTTGCATGAAGCATACTCTGAGGGAGAGAAGCCAATGGGGTATGGGGTCTGTCTGGTGGGTCCAAGCCTGCCTGGCTCCTCAATAATGTTGTCCAATTGCAGTGGGTCTACTGCTATTCAATGGTGCTGTTCCTACAAACCCTATCTCCTTCTCCGCTTTCCCTTGCACGAAGCATACACTGAGGGAGAGAAGCCAATGGGGTATGGGAAAAGCCTAAATAATTATGTTTGTAGTCAATGTCATTTGTAAAGATAAAACACAGAGATTTGTTTAGTTTAACTTTTTTAGTAAACGTAAGCACCTTGCTTACATATCAATAATAAGTATAACAATAATAAAATAATAAAAAAAATATATAAACAATAATAATAACAAACATGGTCGTATATATGGTGGTATAGTGGTGATACTTAGTCAGAGCTTGTCAGAAAGATCTGCCGCAGAACCGCCTGATTAGTGGTGCAAAAGGTGGTGTTTTATACAACTCAATCACAGATAAAATTTAATATATAAATGTGATACTTGCCTTGGACATTCTGCTGGATGTCCTGAACGTAGTTCTGTCTCTGCCGTTTGAGGTCTGACCACCTCTTTTGGAGCTGAGAGGTGGTCAGATCAATGCAAAACTGCGTCCGCAGTTTCGCCTGCAGGTGGCGCATTATGCGCCGTTTGCGCTCTTTAATGTTGGGGGTGCCGATTGGCATCCAGTCATAACCTAGCCGGGTGAGATATTCCACCATCAGATGCTGCCATTGCATGGTGGCCATGTTTTCTGGTGGGGAAAGTAATGGTGGAATGACTACACCCACTTTCCAGGCTCGATTTTAGATCCTGGATTGCATATAGAAGTCAATGGGAAGAAGCGAATTATAATCGAATGTCAAAATCGAATCCGCGAGTAAAATGTACATGGTATCTAGGCGCGAACGCGAATCAGCGAGTAAAGGGTCCATTGAAACCTATACGGGAACATCAAATCCGTGAGTAAAATGTCCATGGTATCTAGGCGCGAACGCGAATCCGCGAGTAAAGGATCCATTGAAACCTATACGCGAGCATCGAATCTGCGAGTAAAATGTACATGTATCTAGGCGCGAACGCGAATCCGCGAGTAAAGTCTCCATTACAGCCTATATGCGAGCATTGAATCTGCGAGTAAAATGTCCATGTTACCTCAAACGTTCGAACGCGAAAGCGCGAAAGTAGCGCGCGTGAGAGTAAAATCGATTTTACGAAAGTCCTGGATATTGGAACATGCTCCTCAGACCATTTCCCAGGTCCCACAGCCATTTACATTAAGTTACCATTAATATTTTAGTTGTATTTGACTCGAACTTTTCGAACTATTTGCCTCCCATAGACTTGGGTCCGTTTTCGAACTTTCGAACTTTCCCAATAGTTTGAAAGTTCGAAAACGGACCGAACTTTCAATAGTTCAACCATCTCTAGTCTTGACATGCCATATAAATATTGTCTTGGGAAATGGCTAAAGCATATACTTATACATATACCCACCCTACATCAACTCAACTGACTCATTCTGCCCATACCTATATTCATGCTAATATTAATGTAGACTATAACAGAAGAGCTTGATGACTATATTAACTACTGGTTTATGGACTGAGAAATATCTACTAAATTTTGACAAGAAAACAGGTAGTTTAGACCTAAAACCAGGTTCAGGATGAAACATCCCTGATGTGTATAAATATTGTTCATAGTGGGAAATTTAAACATAAAAAAATAATTTTGTAATGGAACAATAGAAGAGATAATGTGAGAACTGCAAACTCAAACATATGAAGATTAACAATTGCATGATGGTACCAATAGCCAAAATAGTTTTTATTAATATATAAACTGAAAAGTAGACTGGCTATTGAAATGCACAAACAATATTGGAATTTGAAATTAAATGTATGACATAGGATTGAAAAAAATGCATAAATTTATTTGCGAAAATGAGCCTTTTGCAGCAAAACCAACTTTGTAGCAAAACTTAGCTCATCCTTTTTTATAAATAATAAATAAAGATGCACATATAAAATGATAAATTATAGGCACATACAAAGTATTATATAAAAAAGGATTGTGCAAATCTTAAAAATGCATGGAAAGGTTCAAAATGAGTTAAATTGCACATTTTCATTTTTATGTGCCTTCTGGAACTGGAGCAGAGGCAGCCCAAACCAAAATGTTTTTCTGGTGTTGGCATGCTGATCCATACCCCCAAAATGCAAAGCAATCACATTTTCAGAATTGTTTTCAACACTTCATTGTCAAATGTTTATTTAATAGTTTAATAGGCGGTCATGTCCATCCATAGACTTCAGTGGGTATATGCCAGCTATTTAAGGACTATTGCGCAATGACCTTCATATGTAGCTAGTCTTATTGAGCTCTTCTATTTCCAGTGCCAGATGGTACATAAAAATACTGAAGTTAACACAGCAAAAATAATAAGGGGAAGTACAATTTATGCACTTTATATTTAACATAGTTTGAACCTTTTATCCGCAAATATTTTACAAAGGTTCTTTGATTGTATCCCCTAGTCTCAAGAAACCTTCTCTGGATCCATCTGCTCTAACCAGTTACCGGCCTGTCTCTCTTGTACTGTTTGCATCTAAACTGCTTGAACAACCCATCTGTGCTGAACTGATTAATCACTTTTCTCCCAACTCCCTCTTTCATCACCTACAGTATGGCTCCTGCCCCATCCACTCCACAGCAACGGCTCTCACCAAATTTACTAACAATCTGCTTAATGTTAAATTTAAAGACCATTATTCCCTCCTTATTCTGCTTGACCTGTCTTTGGCCTTTGATACAGTGGATCACCCTTTACTGCTTCACATCTTATCCTCCCTAAGTATCCAGGGTTCTTCACTCTCTTGGCTGTCCTCTTACCTCTCAGGTAGGGTCAGTGTTTGCTACGCTGGCTCCAGCTCCACCACTCTCCCCCTCCCTGTGGGGGTACCACAAGGCTCAGTACTAGACCCTCTTCTCCATTTAAACCATTGGGCTAGGTCAGCACATTAGTTCCTTTGGATTCCAATACCACCTGTATGCTGATGATACCCAAATTTACACCTCAGTTCTTGATCTCGTTAATTCCGGGTCCCTGACTGCCTAAATGCCATCTCTGCTTTTATGTCCTCCCGCTTCCTCAAACTTGACATGGATTGTCATTTTCTAACCCTCTTGATCTTCCCCCTACCTAACACTACTATCCACATCAATGACACACCAGTCTCCCCAACACCTGAAATGCAATGCTTGGGAGTAACCTTTGATTTAGAATTTTCCTTTAAACACTTCCTTAAACTTGGCTGGACTACAGTAACACCCTCCTGTGCGATCTACCAAGCAACTGACTGGCGCACCTTCAATCAATCCTTAACTGCCAGGCTCTTTCACCTCTCTTCCTGCTTCTCACACTCTTCCCCTTTCTGTCAATCTCTCCACTGGCTTCCCATTACCCAAAGGATCCAATTTAAGCTGCCAACCTTATCCTACAAGGCCCTCTCCAAAACATCCTTACCATACATCTCTAATCTGATAAAATGATACTACCCAAGGTCTAACCTCCGATCTGCTAATGATCTTCTCCTCTCATCCACTCTAATCACCTCTTCCCATGCCCTTATACAGGGCTTTTCTCGTCCTGCCCCTCTGCTCTGGAACTCCCTTCCTCACTTTATACACTACTCGCCATCACTTTCTTATCTTCAAACGCAACCTCAAAACTCACCTCTCCAGGCAAGCTTACAATTTGGACTTGGATACTTCTACCCATCCTACTGACCCATCGCAGACCCGCTAGTTATACTCCACTGACAACTTAGTTACAGCTACTGATCTGCTTCAGCTTATGTTTCATCCCCATCTCCTCTAGAATGTAAGCTCTCGGGCAGGACCATCCTTCCTATTGTGCCACAGTAATGCTGTAACTTACCACACTGAATGCTGCTGGACCAGCACTTAAATTATTTGCATTTTGTATTACTTGCACTACCCTTTTATGTAACAAGTGAAAAATTCCAATCTCAGTTTTCCTATCTGGGCCTTGCTTCTCTCTTTGCTGCCTATTGATTGGTCTATAGTCCCTTTTTAAGTTCCTGTTTGCTATTGCACCAGTGACCAATATAGCTTCTTCCTAGCTCGTGGTGTGGTTTCCTTGGTTAATCTTAAGTTTCAAAGATTCCTCGCTGCCTGGGTGCCGCCCCCGCTCCAGTTTTAAGCTTGTTTTGAGCAAAATCAGGAGCAGAGGGTTTCTGCACTGACAGCCACTCCACTTCCACAACAAGGAACTGGAGCGGCTGTCAGCTGTAGGAGCGGTGAGGGGCCGAATCAGGTTAGCAAGTTCAGGGGCATCTTTGACACTTAAAAATATTGTACCTAGGATTGGGGGGACATAAAGGTTTACCCTTTAAACAAACCATAGCATTAACATGAAAGCTTAAAAACAGTCTTGAGGCAAAACCGTCATGAAATTGGGTTGCAGCAAATGTGTGGTTTGCTTCATGAATCTGGCGCAGTTGAAGCATACCCTTTCTTAAAGTTGCTTAAACCTATAATCAATAGGTTAGTATGATTTTATGAAAAGAGGATATCCCCATCACTGGGTAAATGAGATTGCATGCTTTTAGTATTTTCTTACCAGGGATAAAGTCCGGTTCAGAGTCGAACCTGGTTCTGACTCAGAACTAAAGGTTCCAAAGCTCTGATAGAACTCTCAGTACTTTTGGATTTTTTCAGATCATGGAACTTTCTCAAATTTTTGTTAATTATCGTTATTTCGGAATTGAATATTCTAGAATTAGCAATTTTTAGGAATTAGAAATTATCAAATATAAATGCTGATTTAGAGAAATATTAAATATGTGAGCCCTTGAATCAGAATGTGGAGAAAATATAGACTACGCCAGCCCTCCGATCCGAATATTTAAAAATTATCGAATATTTGATGCAGAATTTTCGAAAATAGCTTGCACATGAAGAAAGTTAGTTTTTTTTTTTAGTTTTGGTTATATGTATGTGTTCAACAAACCATTTCCCAGGTCCCTGGCCATTTGCACTAACATACTATTGATATTTATACCTTAAATTTAATCGGAATTTTTTAAATCTTCTATTGAGTTCTATTGATCCATTTTTGGATTTTTCGAACATCTCTAATTTCCAGCTGTGGCATACAGTAGTTTTAGCTAGCTTTTAAATAACTAAAGTAATAAGCATTTATTCTTATTTGTGTCTTTTGTTCTCTTTACATATGAGAACAAGCCACTTCTACAGAGGATTCAAATGAGATTAGGACTGACAGCTACATAGTTAGGATATATCAAAGATCTAAATTTATTAGGCCACTTGATATCTTGATCTATGCCTGAAAGAAATATGTGTCTCTTGCATTGCAAGAGCCCTGAATATGTTCTAACCATAAATTTTACAGCTTTCAGCCCTTGAATGATTGAGTGTTTTTCTGGGGACATTATGTAAAAGGAAATGGACAAAAATGTTAGCAACAAACCTGAGCATTGGATGTTAACTTTCTCAGTGACAACGGAGCCATATATTTCTTTTTGAAATAATCCCTGCTAGAACTTCTTTATATATGATTTCAACATCCAGTTTAAAGCAAATATATCAGAACATGCAGCAAATAGATTCTGGCTAAACCCAGCTGAGGATAAACAAGTATTAATTTTGGCCTACTGTGTTTGTAAATAGAGATACAGTATATTTAGCTTCTTTGCTGAACATTATTATTTATCTTTGTCTTTATTTATTGGTCAAGTGGGTTTATTATAAAAATGAAACTCACATATGTTATTGAAATTTAAAGGGTATCTCCACCCCAGTCTAAGCCCCAGAAATATACTTACACTCCTTTGTTCCCTCGGCTGTCTGTTCCAGGCCCTCTGCTTACCAGAAGTTGCAAACAGGGGCTGGCACTGGGTCAAATTTTAGTTTTGGGGGGTGGACATGCACTTTAAGATTTAATGTGTAAAACATACTCAGATGTTTATGATTTAAATGAACTGTGACTCCATTACTGTCTACAACTAAGCAAACAGATGTCTTGGAGTCAGGACAAAGTCAAGTCACTGTTTTCTTAGGTTACATATACATTTTTAAAAAATATATTTATATTTATAGGCCATATTTCAGACTTTATGAAAAGCAACTTTATGGTGGTATTTTAGAAGTGCTTTGGTTCTCAGCAACAAAAGCCTTTGGAATAGAAGTAAAACAGACATTTATAAATAAACATTAGGAGTACAATAAAGAAGCAACATTCCAGTGTTTTAAAGACCTATTGTCATTATAGTATATTATAGTGTAGTATTTGAGGTTGAATAAAGATATACGTCCATTTAGTCCAACCTTCTCAGCAATACCCACAATATGAAGGGGGAAAAATTCCTTCCTCCAAGTGGCAATCAGTAATATCCCTCGATCAACTTTATGTATCAATACCAGTAACATGCCATCTTTATATTTAGAAGCTCATAAAGCTTCTTTTTATAACTATCCAATGAACCTGCCATCACCACGTCCAATGGTTCCATAGTTTTACCGTTATAACAGTGAAAAATCTATACCCAACTTGAAGAATAAACTTAATTTCTTCCAGTCTTAAGGGATCACAATCCCTCATCATAATTCTAATTTGGAATCCAAGATTTTGGTCACAGTACTTTCCCTATCACAATACTTGAGTATAATTAAAGGGGAACTAAATTCTCCCGACAACATCGTCCCAATAGACAGAGCACATTCACAAACATACAACAAGCTGTGTCTCACCTCTCCCTTTGCTGTGGCCATTGGGTGATTTATGAAAACAACCTGTGAATTAGGGGTCAGCTCCCACAATCCAACTTTGCTGGGTAAACCCCCAGCTAAGTGTCTGCATACAGGCACATGCTCTGTAGAGCTCAACAGATCAAAACAAGGAAGTTGCCGTCTTGCTTCCTAGAAGCTGACAGCCAATCACATTATAGCACAGAGATTCTCCCTCTTCCTGACACAGAACAGGGATTTCAGTTTTTTGTTTTCAAACACATTTAATGCTCCTGCCCTAACAATGATATAATCCTTTGCTTTTCATACAAAAAGAAAAGTAATCTTTGCAGTGTATTTCATAGATAGCATGGATGTAAGAAACAGAATACTAACATTTCAGCAAAAATAAAGTCTGGGGAATAGAACCTGAAACTTGTCCATTTACTCTGTCTTGCTAAACGCAGAGCTCTTACCTCTAGGCTAAGAGAGACACTACATAAACCACTGGTATATGTAGAATATTGTACTAGGAACATAATGGAAACAAAAAATAAAGGTAAGTTTGGGGATTCAAACTTATGACCTTCTGAATTGTATGTGTCTAAACCTGACATCTTACAAGGTGAACCACCACTGAATAAACTGAAAGTCTAGGTACAATTAAAAGCTTTATCTTTTGCATGGAATATAATAGAAACAAAGAAGGTATGTCTGGGGTATTGAACTTGTGATCCTCTAACCTGTGTATTTTTTCAACCTGGTGCCTTACCCGGTGCGCCAACACTGAATAAGCAGAGAATCCAGCTACTTTTGGAAGCTTTTTCTTTTGCTAGGAAAATAATAATTTTAAAAAATGGAATATGGAAGTCCCTAATAAGACTTTGAAAGCTGCTTGTTACCCTTCAGTTTATTTTCCAGCAACTCACACTGACTGGTAAGTCAACTGCAGGGTAACAAGCAGCTTTCAAAGTCTTATCAGGGATTCCATTTTGGTGTAGAGACATTTGTATAGAAAACACACTGTGCATAGAGACCGTGAATATGTGGGTCGGGGCTTGAAGCCTTCTTATTTACAGAATCTATTTCTCACATATACTAAATGCAACTTACTAGAGAAGAATCTTACAATGTATAGGTATTCTGGGTAGAAAATCTTTCACATTAGGTTTTAAAAATTTTTAGTTTAGACTCTGACCACACCTTCTCCGGCACCAGAGTTTTTAAAGCTGCTACTTCCAATTAAACTTAACTTGCTTTTACAGTGTACTTATACTTTAATATCTTAAAATGGCATTCAAATGACCCATACAAAGAATAAAAGAATTTACAGTATAAGGACCACTCCAGCCCATCCCTCTTCCTTCACCTTCATTTAAGGACCTATACTGAGGACCAAAACTGGGTTCACATAAGTACAGTATACTTGCATAAAGTTGCACTCCCAGTTTAGGTCCTGTATTAATAGTTACTGTAGCCATAAAATTTAAACTCTAAACCTAGTTCCTAAGATTGCATTTTTCAAATCATAGAGTTCACTCTGGAAAGAAACTTTAAAGGAATTATACAATTAAATTTCAATCTATAAATGAATACATGCAAGCAGCACTCACTCTGGTGTGTTTGTGTTGCTGCATGACTTCAATCCATGGTATGCTCAAGCTCAGTCCCTCAGTCCCCCAGCCCCTGGCAGACTCTTTTTAAGGGCAAGCATGCCCAGTAATCCCTATGAGCCACCATGCAGCTCAAGTTCCAAATGTTGCCATTCCAGCTGCAGCAAAACTATACATAACAGAAGAGCTTATGATACTTGATTGACAGCTTAAATGTATGGTGGTTCAGATTGGATATCTAAAGAAATAGGGAACAGATTAACAAAAAATTGATACAATGATAGTTGGGAAAAATAATAGTTTCTAGTAATGGTCAATTTAAAAAAATCCCATTTCCTTTAATTTTCTTAGCATTGCGGTCTTTGCTTGTACCCTTATAATATAGAACTGTAAGTGCTCAGGGAAGAAGCTGATGTTTGAGGGGTCGCTAGTGCTAAAGGTCTTCCTTAAACAACAACAATTTGTTATTTCAATATTAGATACATAGGGGTGATGTATGAGTTTGACATGACCTGTGCTACAGTTTAGCATTGATTAACTAAAGAAAGTTTTTACCTTCCAACAAGTACTGTATGTTGCAGATTAATTAATTAAATTATTAATATCATGTTCCATTATACACTGTAATATTATTCCTCTCTCCTGCTTTTTCATGCAAGTCCCTTTGTTCCTTTCAAATATTTTATTATATGTCTATTTTATATTGTTGCTATTACTTCTCAATGTGAATATCAACTACAGTTGTTTATTTAAATGTTAGCTGTCATTGTCAACTTTCTAGTAATGTTTCAACTAATGCTTTAAGGATACTCCAATCGACACAGTCATTTGCAGCAGAAAGTATACCTGGAATGGTTAAAATGTGCATTTTCTACGTTGTACTAATTTGATCTATAGCACTTCATAGGTGTACAGAACTCACACTTTTTTATAATTACTAAACTATAATACATATATATTTCTATATTTCATATAAATTTCTATCTGTCCATCCTTTTACCCTTATAATAATTACTTGCTTTAATCACATGCTATATATACTACTTTAGCTTAAAAAGTCTCTGATACAATGATACAATTTGGTCCTATAATCACTTACAGCTCTCTAAATATTTTCTATGACATCCAATATATAACTCTTCTATGAGCAGCAAGTGAACTAAAGCTTATTGCAGATTGGTTTATTACCACCATAAAGCAAATACACAATAACTCTGTCTTACAAAACTGTGTTATAGCAATTCACTTCAGGAAAGACACAAGAATGAAATGTTACATGGATTCAGAATAACATTGGTGCATAAAAATTGTTATATTTATGTCAGATCTGTTACAGGTTCCTTGAAACTGAGGAATGAGCTGTGGTTTAATATTATTTTCAATGTGCCATTTTCAGTGAAAACTCAAAACAAGGTCATTGCTAATAAAATATTTACCTTGTTGACCTTAAGCTACAATAAATGCAGCTATGGCTCTAAATTAATTTAAGTAAAATTGCAATGAATACTACCTTGAGAAATTTTGCAATCTAAATTATATTTGTTCCATTTAAAAATATATATATATTTTTTTTTTATTTTTAGGTACCAACAGGGTTATTCAATTAAAGTTCTTATCGTTAAAAATGGTGCTAATTTTGCCCCAACCAATCAGATGTTAGCTTTCAAATGTTAAATAAGATCTGATTGGTTGGGACAAAATTAGCACCATTTTTAACGATAAGAACTTTTATTGAATCTCCCTGCTAGGTTCTAATCACAATCCTGTGTTTTCCCTTAATGCTGATTTTTCTGGTTATATAGGGTTTTGGAGTCATGGTAGTAATACCTTCTTTATTTAGTATAGCTGAGGATCCATGAAAAAGCTGGAAAAGAGTTTATTTGTGAACGGGGAGATGTAATAAAAGTTGTTATCGTTAAAAATGGTGCTAATACTGCTCCAACCAATCAGATGTTATTTAGCATTTCAAAGCTAACATCTGATTGCTTGGGGCAAACTTAGCACCATTTTTAAGGATAAGAACTTTTATTACATCTCCCTTTGTTGCTAATATGACAAAGGCCCAATCATGCATATTATGAATGCCCCTGGACGAGGCATTATAAAAAAAACAACAACTATTTTTTGTTGTAGTTTTCCCCACTGAAATCACAGTATTTTTGAGATCTGAGGCATTTAAGTCCACAATTTACGTATAAAAAGAGTCTCTGTACTGTATATGAAAGCCAAATTTTTATAATGCCTCTCCTTCCCTTGACCTAGAGACATCAATTGCAGCATATTATTAGCTCTCATACATGGGAATAGAGAAAAAAGGATGAGATCCCTAACATAGATGCTTGCTGTCTACTGCCGTAAGAGTGCTGGTGGTGATCAGGGGTCAGGATGACATTGGCCATCCATACAATCCTAGTGCTCCTGCGCATTAGTGAGTAAATAAATTATTACTCCTTCTCTGTGTGGAGCTGTGCAGAAATGGAAGAGGGGAGGAGAATGTAAGTAAGATACCAAGCTACAAAGACATGGCTTTATTATGCTATTCCTAGAGGTACAGAACAGTATTGTTAATATTTCACTATAGTAGTTGCCCTTTAGCTATTGTTTCACTTTATCTCTCCCTTCTTATTCTCTCTCTCTCTCTTCTTTTATAAAGGGGACTGTGATTAAATCCCTTTGTGTACTGTAATCAGTACCCAATAAACCACCACTGTCTGAAAATGATTTCTTCAAATCGATTTCTGTGCCTTGTAAACTATACAAGCAAAGTGGTTTACCCTAGCTAATACAACAAACCCTACCTGTTGTATTCACATATGGTGTTTGGATGCAGGCATCTCTGTTATTTAAAGGGCCAGTAGCAGAAATGGAGGTGCTGGTAAAACAGATGGTGTTATCTAATGCTACATTACAGCAAACAAATGCTGTACAACATCAAGCTAATGTGGCACAACAACAAGGAAAATGACCACTATCGTGACATAAATGCTGTGCACAAGTGTACGCATGTGATGTTTAAAAAGTTGACAACTGATGCGGAAAAGGACCGGAAGACACTGACAGAAGTGGTGCAAATACTTGCACACAGGTCCCCCGGGAATTAACCGCAGTGGCTACTGACCAGCTCACAACTGTCCACGTGGGTCGTTTTCTGTCCAAGACGACTGCAGACAATAACCCAGAAGCCTTTTTCCTGACATGTGAGAGGACCGCTGAAAGGGAAGGTTGGCAGGGCTAGTAGCTCTTCTGTTAACTGGTGAGTCACAGAAAACCTACTATGACCTGGAATTTCAGGGTGCTCTGGATTATGACAAGGTCAAAAAAGAGATATTAGCCAGCCTGGGTGTCATGTTAGCAGTAATGGCACAATGTGTCAGCAGTTGGTCTTAAAAGGTTATGAAACCTCCACAGTCACAAATGTTTGACCTAATTCACTTTGCCCTGCAAAGGTTAGTGAGTCAAGGGACCCAACATTGGCTGATCTCTTTGCAGAGCCTGTAGAAAGGTACATTGCAGCTGAGGATCTGATTGCCCCTTTAAGACCGTTCCATCCAAAACTTCGGAATTCTTAATTTGCTAGTAAGACTGCTGCAGAGGACATAAGTGGAAAGCAAAGGAAAGATACAGGGGGAAAAATGTCTAACTCAATGTCTGGAGAGTGGCATTCCAAAACAGGAAATCCAACACCCTTCAACAAAACTAATTTGGGAAATATTAGATGTTTTGGCTGCCGTGAACTTGGTCATAAGGCAGCAAACTGCAGCAACTTGTGACGTTTCTTTAAAGGACAGGAGACAGTCTTTGCCTCTGTTTTGTGTGCCGCACTTCCAGTAAAAGGGAAAAACATGTCTGCTCAGTGACTGTGAATAATAGGACGCTAAAAAGTATGTTAAGAAAAGTAATTGATAAGCATGGGAAAAATTACTTCTTTTTACTTCCCTACCTGAGGTTTGCCATTAGGGAAGTCCCTCAGTCCTCTACTGGCTACTCCCCATTTGAGTTGATTTATGGGGACATCCTAGGGAGCAGTTAAACATTGCTAAAGAGACTTGGGAAGAGGAGAAGACCCACTACAAAGGTGTTATTGAGCATGTCTCACAAATTTATGATAGAATAGCAGTAATGATGCCAATTGTTAAAGATAATTTGGCTCAGGCCCAGTTATCTCAACAAAGAGGGAGTATTTAGGTTATGTAACCTAAATGCTCAACTACGTATTTTTTTTCTCCTGGGGACAGGGTGCTTGTGTTAATTCCTAATGTTGAGAGCAAATTTCTTGCCAAATGGCAGGGTCCCTTTGAGATTGTTGAAAGAGAGTTGGGGGAATAAATTATAAAATCTATCAGCCTGAGAAAAGAAAACCAGTGCAAATTTATCACTTAAAAAAAAACTCTGGAAGGACAGAGTGTCACTAGCTGCAAAGGCTTCCCAGGTTACCCTATCTGCTGCTCATATTCTTGAGGTTACTATCACTAATAGCTTGTCTAATTTCAAAAAACAGGATGTTAGGGAATTTCTATTAAAGAACAGAGATATGTTCTCAGATTTACTGGTCAAACTTCAGTTGTCCAGATTATTACTGAACCTGGGGTACGGGCTAAGCCAAGACCATACCGTATTCCTGAAGCAAGGAGAAGAGTTGTGACGTATTAGCTTAAGAAAACGTTTAGTTGGTTATAGTGGAAGAATCCAGTAGTGGCTGATCCAGACCCATTGTCCTAGTCCCAAAACCAGATGGTAGTTGGAGGTTTACTAATTGACTTTAGGAAACTCAATTCAATGAGAAAGTTTGACATATATCCTATACTTAGGGTAGACAAGCTCATGGACCAACTGAAAACAGCTTGTTATTTAACAACTTTGGACTTCACAAAGGGTTACTGGCAAATACCCCTGACTGAATAGGCCAGAGAAAAGACTGTGTATTGTTCATTCTAATACAAAATGGTGACTTTTGGTTTACAAAATGCCCCTGCCACATTCTAGCGAGGCATGGATAGAATTTTAGACCCTCATTGTCAGTATGCTCCTGCATACTTAGACCATGTAGTTATACATAGCACTAATTGGGAATCTCATCTGCCTCGTGTACTGGATGCTCTTCATAAAGCAGATCTTACAGCCAATCCAAAAAATGTGCCATTGATCTCAAAGAGGCACAGTATTTGGGATATACTGTTGATTGTGGCCTTATAAAACCTCAGTTAGACAAAATAAAAGCTATTTTAAAATGGCCATGTCCTTCAAACAAAAAGCAGGTTAGAGTTTTTGTTGGTATACCAGGTTACTATAGAAAGATCATCCCTAACTATGCCACTATTGCTGTGCCGTTAACTGATCTGCCACTATTGCTGCGCCGTTAACTGATCTTATTAAAAGAAAAAGGCAGTACTGGTTAAATGGTCTTCAGAAGCTAAGAAATCTTTTGAAGTCCTTAAAGGAGCAAAGCCAGTACTTTACTACACAGATTTTTCCAAGGACTCTTCTGATGTAGGTCTGGGGCAGTGTTGTCACAGGTACAGAATGGTGAGGGACACCCCATAATATACTTAAGCAGAAAATTAAATGAACATAAAGTAATTGAGAAAGAGTTTTTGGTGTTAGATTCCTTAAAGTACTATTTATTAGGTTGGCACTTTGATCTAGTGACTGACCCCGCTCCCCTAAAATGGATGGCCCACAAGAAAGAGAACAAGTAGATCAAGTATTGTGTTTAATTTATGCCGGGACAGGGCTAGCTTTATTATTTTCTTTTTTTCCCCCTTTTATATATCCTTTTGTATACTGTAATCAGCACCCAATAAATCACCTCTGTTTGAAAATTAATTTCTTGAAATCAATTTCTGTGCATTGAAAGCCCTTCAAGCAAAGCAGTTTACCCTAGCTAATACAACAAACCCTACCTGTTGTATTCACAATACATATATATTTAGCCTTAGGTTCACTCAAAGGGGTTGCACTAACCAGGTGCTTCCATGGACATACATTTGTAAATTGGGATAAGGTGCATGTCAGGAAAGTGTGTAGTGACTTGGTAAGAATGGGTTAACTTTTGGTATAAATAATAGTTAAATAAAAATACCATTCCACCCTGGAACAGTCCTATTGTTTATATTACGATTAGTGAAGCATGGAACCAGATCTTCTTTCCAGACAATGTGGGGCCTAACTGTATATCTGGATTTTTTTTCAGCTAGGGGTATGGTGGGTACCCTAAGAGGTCATTTTAAGGACAACCATACATGTAAAATAAATGTATTTCGGTATTGGAATATGTACGACAGAAACCAATATTATACTTGTGAATGGAAAAGTAGGCCCATTAAAATGATACCCAACATGGAGCCCTTATTCCAGTACAATATGGTCAATATCCCAGTACAATGTACATATCTACATTTATATGGAATCTGCCTAACTGAGGGGGAATGAATGCTTTTGGCTAGTGGTAAATCTGGACACTCCCACCTCCTGCATAGCCCAGAGAAGGGGGGCGGTTCATGAAATGGTTTAAAAATCCTTGTAGCCCCTATAACTTTGTTCATACTGAGGGGACATGCTAAAACCGTGTGTATGGACCCGATGTGAGTAGGGTCTGTGAATATTTTTATCATTTTTATTTTATATAACTGTTGTACCTATTGTATGTCATTTTATTATAACACCATTTTCTTTTATTTTTGTATTATATGCACTGTCCATCTTTTGGAATATTAAATCTAAAATTTAATAAGTTTTGTCTTTGATGCTCTAAAAGAACTCAGTTAGCCTCTGATAAGTTTATATGTGGTTGAATGGAGTGTTTTGCAGTGTAAATGCTAATTAACTCTGTGACTGCTTGTGAAGGACTGATGCTAATTAACCAGTTAGTTGCTGGAGTGAATGGTGTAGTGTTAACCATTTAGCTGCCAGGACAGGGGTGTGCATAGTCAGTGAGAGTCAAGAGTGTTTTTGGGGCATCTTTAAGGCCAGTGGTGGCAGCAAGTACTGATTGATTGGTCAGATCACGTGCCCAGCGAACTGGCATTCGTGACAGTGCACTCCAGGGTCTTCTGAATAAGTCTTTATTAAGTTTACATATTTACATCTTGTATATGCATCTCGCTTTGCAGTTAGACCACAAGGAACGGCAACAAAACTTCCGTATTTAATACTCATGTAAATGGGGAGTTCCAATATACAGTCACATACCCACAGGATACATCTGTGGTTCTTCCGTCATGTGGTTGCCTTGCTTGTAATAAAGGGTTATTTTATGAACTACTGATGCTTTTCAATCTTCTCAAACTAGTCTGCTCCTTTTCCTTTGACCTCTGATATAAACAAGGGATTGCTGATTAGCAATCGAATAGGCTTACCTAATAAAGTTTCCAATGAGTGTGAATATAAATACAAACAGTATATACACTACAGTAAAGTATACACAAAATAAATCATAGCACTCAAGGGAGTCTAGAGAGTAAACTATATGTAATATAAAGAATGGAGGAGCTTACAAAGAATGATAGTCAATATAAAATAGAATTATACACAATGTGGCAATTTGTGGGGATTCAGTTATTTTGTATAAATAAATAAAATTTTCCTTCTTCTGCATATAACTCAATACCTATTGTAGGTAGACATTGTGGGTTGATAAAATTGTTGAACTTAATGGGTCTATCTCTTTATAAATCTTCATGAATCTTCTTCTACTTTTACCTTGTGTAAAAAAAAGTTATCTCCCTGATGCTTTTAAAAATATAGAGAGAATATAGTTAGGGGGCATAGATGACTGTCCTAGCAGTGGTATTTTCTGAAATAATAAAAGTTCATAATGCAAAACATTGTATCTGGTAATTTAAAAAAAAACTTCAAATCATTCAATAGCTTTGGCCTGACCAATACCTTTCATATCTTCTGGGATGGTAAAAAAAAGTTAATGTAATAAAAGGGGAAAATATAAAGAATTGATTTTAAGCTTTACCCCCGTTATAAACAAATAAGATGGGTATAAGTTTGGTTATTTAGGGAAATTATTCAACGTAATTCTTTTCTTTGAAAAAGTTCTGCCTTTTGCAAATCTGTTCTTGAAATAAAGAGATTGTCTTTAATAAAAGTGGACTTTATTGCAATACCATCCAATTTGAAGATTGGACAGCAGGTAAGTGCTTGTAAAGCATCAATAATTTATAAACTCTGAGAAAAAGAATGAAAACAGCTACAATATTGAGAGTATTTTTAAATTATTTTAGGCAAGACAGTGAAGATCTCTCAAAGGAATGACAGATCCCTTACTAACAAGAACACATCATTTATGCTTTTCAAAATGTGTGTAACTTAAACAGCCCCTAGTCTCTTTTCCCTTAAGAAGTATTTACAGGTTTGTGGAGTTTTATTACAAACTCTTCCAGGAATCAAAGACTTTACAGAAGCGTGTCAGTAAAGTTTTGTTAAGAGTATAATCCCTTACTCTCCCAACATTAAACTTTTCAGTTTAGCTTTATATTTTTCCATGAGATGAAGGGGAACGTGTTGGTTTTTGCTTTTTTTTTTTTGCATTCTAGGGATGCTGGGAATTTACTGTATATTTAAGTGATTATTAGAGATGTAATGTGGGTTAGAATAGAAGATAATTTCAAATCGAATCTAAGGGTTTTCGAAGTCCCGACGAAACTTTCAGAACTCCTGGATTTCACAGAACCCGGATTTTCAGAATTTTCGATTTTTTTCAAAATGTCAATAATCATCGATATTGAAAATAGATGATTATCGAAAATCAAAACCACAAAATGAAAGTAATAATCGTTTTCGGTAACCCCCGAAAGTAATGAACGATTTCGGTAACCCTCGAAAGCAAGAAACGATTTCAGTAACTCTCGAATTTGTAATATCGGTAACCCTCGAAAGTAGGGCTTGGTTTCGGTAACTCTCAAAAATAGAATGCAGAAGCTCGAAAACAGCCCGATCGTGAGGAAATATAGTTTTAAAATGTTTAAAATAAGTTTTGGTTATATTTACGGGTTGCCCAGAACTTTCCCCAGGTCTTTCCCCAGGTCTCTGTGTCATTTACAGTAACCTACTATTACTATTTGTCCCTCAAAATAAAACTTTAATTTTTTTTTCTCTTCTATGGGTTAATTTTCGAAAATTCAAAAACGGAACGAAATCAACAATTTCGAACATTTCTCGTGATTATTATGCAAAACTTGAACCTGCCCAGTTCATGCATTTTAGACTCAGCAGCAGCAATACACCAACATCCCCCCTTCACCCTGGGCCCAGTAAAATTGCTTCCCATGCTACCTTGGCAGCCACGCTGCTTTGTTTTTTTACCACTAAAAATCCAAACTTCGATTTATACAAAGTCTAATAAATTAAATTCCACAATCCACTGTATAATAAGAACCTGCACTGCAATATTTTTAAGTTCTAATAGAAACTATTTAAAGGGCATGTCCACCCCCAAAACTATAATTTAACCCACTGCTGGCTCCGCTGTGTAGTGTATAAAAATCCTTACCTTACATCCCTGCTCCAAATGGTTTTCCTGTAATGTCCCTCCAAAGTCCAAAAAACTGACCACCAGGAGCCTGGCCGAGTCCGTATAGGACTCTGCCTCCTGTCTCTCCTCCGGGAGAGTGCAGCCCTCTCCCCCTCTCCCTCCCGTTTTGCTCTCCCTCCCCCTAGTGTAAAACATATTTTCTGTAGTGTAGGGCTCCCTCCCCCAACCCCAACTGCTATAGTAATTTGTCTAAAAACTCTCCAGATCTATACTTACTTTGTCTCTTTCCTCCCCTAGTTCTGTATAGTCGGAAGCCGCATCCGTGATTGGCTGCCTCTCAGTTTCATGCAAGCAGAGGGCTGTGACAGAACGTCAGAGGAGAGAGGCAAAGTAAGGGAGTTTTTAGACAAATTGCTATAGCGGTTGGGGGTGGGGGAAGGAGCCCTACACTACAGAAAAAAAATAAAAAAGGGTTGGACATGCCCTTTAAATCAGCATCATAAAATTTATGATTTATATAGATTTTAAAGACTTGTGGTTAGGGCCAACTGCTTAACCTATTAAAGCAGGAATCTTTATATAAACACAGATACTCAAAATAAATTACCCTGTTCATCATGCTTATGGGGCTAAAGTTCATTTAAAAAAAGATTTAAAAAAAAAGAAAGCATCAAAATTCTGCTAGAGGGGTAAACGTATATTGCATCTATTCCCTGTCAAATCATTTTCTTAACTTCGAGCATGCAAATTATTTTAGATTTGTATTCCTTTCTGATTGAAATTGCATTCTTTCATCTCCATTCTCTTGGAAAGAGTTTATCTTGTGAAATGGGCAATGTTTCCCAATGCATAGTACTTTTATCAAAATGATTCTCTACATAAGGTCCAAAGAACAGACATGATGACTTCAAAGTGATGTGAAATTTGGAAAGATTTAAAGAATAACTAAACACAAATTTTTATACTTTATTATTTGTAAGCACCCCCCCCCCCGAACACCATTAAACAGTAAAATCCCACAACAGTAAATGGCATCTACATGGGCTGTGAGTTGTACTGACAACAACACTTAAGCCTTTTAAGTTACATAATATGCTTTTTATGTGTATGTAAATGCCTAGAAGTATATTAAATGTATAGGTGTTTTTTTTTGGGGGGGGGGGGGGGCTTTAAAATTTTCATTTTTAAAAAGTTTAGTTGCCCTTTAAATTTTCCTGTTTTTAGAAAATTTTACAAAACAATATTAAAACTTCCAACCCCACAGCAATTCTGCAATAGTAAAGAGGCAGATATAGTTACAAGATGCACTCATCTTTTCCCAACATTATTCTGTGTGTGAATTATTTCTAGCTTTGAAATTAAACAATTTTTAGCACTTTAGTTGCCTTCTAAGTGAATATTGATGCTGTACACTACTTCTTGGGCATACAAAAGATAAATATTTAAAACGTATTTAAATATGTTTAAATTAAAACTATTACGTAACCCAAATTCTCCCTTCCCTGTACATAAATAACATCATTTTGAAGGGAAAAAAAGGATACCTTATGTTTTATAATGGTTTAAAAGTGTTCTTCAGCAAGAAGTGATAAGAAAAAAATATTTGCAAAAATGACTCTATAAAGCCTTTTGATTGCCTCTAAAACTATCTTTTAGAAACAAATGCCGTGAATAGTCAAATTGCCTCAACATAGAATCTTAGATTTCAGTGCAGTGTTTAGTTATCATTCTATCAGATAACTAGAAAAATGATGCATTCTTTATATTTTAAAGGATACTTGTAAACAAATGCAAAACATTTCAACTATTATATTTTCATTATAACCCTTTCTGGTTTTATATCAGTAGTTTGTTTATTTTTATCACACCATCAAACATGTGGCTAAACTACCCATATAGACTTTTCATATTGCTGTGTAAGTTTGAAAGTTTTTCTCCAAAATGTTCTCATTTATCTAGGTCATGGTATATCTGTAGTATTCAGTTATCAACTGGACATGAAGTAAAGTCAGTCCAGATTTATCTAACTTAACGGATAAGTGCACTGTAAAATCAAGTTATGTTCATTTGGAAGCTGCAGCTTTAAAAATACTGTTGCCATATTTTTTTTTTACCTATGCCCCTCCAGAGCCTACCTTTGTGACTTGAAAGTTGCTGACATCTTGTTACTGGTTTGCTGAATGTTAAGCTCCACCCCTCTGAGATTTCCTCTGCTTTCTGCTGCTTGAGCCTCAATCGATTATTAGTCACAGGTGAAGCCCATATGACAAAGGGACAATTATGTCTTTGCAAAAATTGACGCAATGGGCTTTACCAAGCTGTGAATATTAGAATACTTTTTGTTAGTGTCATTTTGCATTGAAACATTATTACAAAAGCTGTTTGGGGTAAAATGAACCATTTCTTGAAACAAAATCTGCATTAGAATTATTGTTAAATGGTACTTCATTACGTCTATTTGTACACAAGCGACAAGACTCTTGTCAGAAACTGTATAGTGATCACCAGAGGGAACAATAAAGTGCTAAACACGGAAGTTTCTTCCAACCCAACCAGTCAGTATTCCATGTCAGCATAGTTAGTGAGTCCATGTTAAATGGTTGCATAAAAGAGAGACAGTTGGGACGCGTTTTGCTCCTATGACTTGAGATTTGGGGGTGATTCGAACATGGTTTAGAATAGAATCTGACGGTTCTGAAGTTTGATGGATAATATTTATGAAAAAATTTCAAAAATTTTAAATAAAAAATTAAATATTTGGGAGGTATTTTTGAGATTTCGTTTGAAAATTGAAAGCAGTTCAAAATGCAAAGCTGGCAGTATTTATTTTGTGTAGTTCCAATTATGTATTTGTTTTTTCAGGGATAGTTGGTGGCCAGTGTACACCCATGCATGTAGCATACCGTTTGATTTGGGACATTTAGTGGGTATTTTTACTTGTCATTGTAGTTTGGGTATGATTTTCTAACTTTGAATTATGCTTTTTATTAGTTTTTATCAGAAAATCTGTAAAATAAAAACATTTTATCAAGGACTGCATCCAAAATTCTTCTTAAATTTTTAAAGAATTGCACCATTTGGTAGCTGGCGGTGTGTATGTTCCAAAAATATATTGTTTGTGTAAGGTATTTTTGAAATTTGGGGGCGTTTAATATGTGTGCTATTGCTATTCGGTCCTCTCTTCAAAATGTAGAGATTACTGAATTTGTAGGTATAATTTCCTTTATGCATTAATTCCCTTTAGAGATAGTTGGAAGCCATGTCTCAGTGTGCACCCTCACATGCAGCATACCATTTTATTCAGGATATTTGGGAGACTGATATTTATTGGGATGTTTTTCTTGCCATCAGGGTAAGGGCAAGTTTTTCTAACTTTGAAACATGCCTTTCACTAACTTCAAATGGACCAAGGCATAAGCGCAATAAGAGAAAAACAAATTAACTCTTTGTTTTGAATAGATTCCAGTTTTTCTAACTACATACCCCTCACACTCAGAAATGCCCCCCCCAAATTATATATTTTTAGGACAACACAACTTCAGGTATGTGACTGTATAATTCTGCACATAGTTCTTTTTTAAAAATTTGCACATTTTGGGGTTTTTCAGGGGGGGGGGGAGAATTCAGACTGAATGACCGATACACTGTAACGTCGGTAATAATCTGCATTTACTTACTTACTTAAATCCCTGGTGACTTTTGCACAGCTTGGAAAGAACTAACATTTACCACTAATAGTGGTTTTATTGTAAAGAATTTTTTTTAAAAAAAAGAGCAGTGTGTTTAACTTTAAGAACACACAGTTAACTCACTTTAAGACAATCCCCCCCCAGCACTCTTCCATTTCTCCATGACAACATCTCTGAACTGGAGGATGTTAGAGACCTTCTGCTCATCCATCTTCCATTTGAGGATGCCCCATAAATGCTCAATAGGGTTTAGGTCTGGAGACATGCCTGACCATGCACCTTTATCCTCAGTGTTTCCCAGGTTTTTTTCAAAGGGAGAATATCATACTCTGCCTCAGCATGTCGCAGCACATTCATGATCAATGGCCCTCAATATTCTGTAGCTCCCCAGAATAGCTAAAAGGTTCGCCATTACTGACCTAGGCCATCTTGATGTAGCTCAACAATTCTTTTTTTTAGTTTTCCTTACCATGAGGGGTGATTGTCCACTTCAAGGGTTGTGCAGAGGACCTTCACTTCCTCTCTCTCTCTATATATAAATATATATTAGTGTGAGTATCAAAGAGTATACAAGAGTTTAAAAAAATGCAACTTCAGGAAAAAGGTCCCTGCCCCATAGAGAGCTTACAATCTACAGATCTACAATCTTAGGTGGGTAGCAGATACATAGGGAAAGGGTAGAAGTGCCATAGTAAAAACTGATGGAGTGTCAATTTAACAATCATATATGGTGCTCTGAGAAGTAGGATGGGAGATAAGATTTGAACCTGTTAATTGACTTCCTTTTTAAATAGAGAGAGGAATAGAATTCCAAAGGATGGAAGCCACAAAAGAAAAAAAATTTAAGGAATAGGAGGCAGTATGAGTGGGGAGTCTGTATAAAATATGGTATTGTGATGAGCGGACGGTACGGACACGACACAAGAAATATAAGAAGGAGCAGCAGAGCAATGGGATATAAAGATTTAAAATGTTATTGAGAAATGCAAATACACAAGGTTGCAACCACCTCCAAACCCAAGCGGAAATGCCTTTAAGCTGGTAAGTTGGAATGCATGCCATGGCTTTCAATTTATTTTTAGATTTTGCTGTGTTAGTGTTGTAACTTCAAAGACAAGGTTAATAATATTTTCCAGAAATGCATTTGAGGGTACTTAACAGTTAATATTTAGAAAATTCACCATAGGGCCTACATATATTGTAGATATTAAAAAAAATTCAAACAAATTCTCTATGGTTTAAAGCATCAATAATTTTTTTTCAAGACTAGTCATATTTTTTAGATACAAATAAATATATATATATGAAAAAGAATAAACTGTAAAATTAAAATCAGGCAATCTTTCTTCACATTTGTTGATCAGCTCTGTGCTCTCTGGAAAGTGCCACTGCTGTATATATCACCAAGATCTTAATACGGCTTCATGTGCATAATTAATGATCTGGAAAAATAAAATAAAATGAGGACCACCATTTCAGTGTAAAGTATTTTAACTTCATTAGAAAAAACTCCTAGGTCAAATATTTGTCGGAAAGCTAAGGTTGTCAAAGGCAACCAATAAACATACAAGGGCAGCCATTTAAAAGGTCTCTTTTTAAAATAAAAGCATCGATATCTATAACATTTACTTAGTCCCAAGAACAAAAATCGGTAAAAAAACTCAAGACAGGGTTTGAATAGAATCCATACATTTTACCTTCAATTTTGGATCATGAGGCTTTTTTACCATCCAGATTCCATTGAAGAAAATCTTTTTTATCATTAGGTGAGAGGTTTTGGTGGACATCAAAAAACACCAACAACCAAGAAACTAAAACTGACTTCAGCAACTGGGAGTGAATACCCCAAGCAATTCTAAGACAGCACCCAGTGAAGCAAAGACTCATGTTCTCAGGAATAATATGGCGATCATGCATGCCCAGCTACTGAGAACTTAACTGACCTTAAGCATTTTAGCTCAGAACAAATGTTTTAGCACTGGGCTTATAACATTAGTACAGAGAGTAAGTATTGGCCATACTAAGCGTTGTCACTGGATTCGCATGTATTTTAGCAGCTGCCGAGATCCATTTCAAATTTCTAAGTCCGATGTTTGATGGCCAACTGAGGCTGCTGTAGGCAGCCACAGCTTATTTAGAAGGTCTCTTTTTTGAAATAAGAGCATTCAACTCTTAAAATATTTCCTTAGTCCAATGAAAATAAATTGGTTGAGAAGTCAAGAAAAACACCATCTTTTTCAACTTTTGGTTTCCAGCAACTGGGACTGAATTCCCCAAGTCTTTCTAAGAATACAGTAAAGCAGAGACTCATGTTCTTTGTAATAATATTCGATCACGCATGCCCAGTCCATGAGAACAGATCTCCTATAGTTCTGGGCTCATAACATTAGTACAGAGAGTAAGTCTTGGCTATACTAAGCAGTGTCACTGGATTAGCATGTATTTTAAAAGCTGCTGAGATCAATTTAAAACTTCTAAATCTGATGTTTGATGGCCCACTGAGGCTGCCATGGGCAGTCTCACAGCTTATTTTGATTTTTTTTTCTCAAAAAAATAAAAGTGCATTCAAATCTTACAACATCAACTTAGTCCAAAGAACTTAATTATTGGAAAAGTCAAGAAAGGTTCTGAATGAACTTTTATTTTTTTATCTTCTCAGCCAATCACTGACGTAAGGTAAGGTAAGGCAAGTAAAGCTCGGGGGAGTTCCTGTAAAATCTTTTATAGCGTTTGGGGCTGGGGGATAGACAGCTATTATATGGCAAAATTCTGAAATTGGGGTGAACATGCCCCTTTAATTAATATAGCGATCACGCATGCCCAGACCCTTAGAACAAATCTCCTATAGTACTGGGCTCGTCACATTAGTACAGAGATTAAGGGGCATATTTATTAAGGATTGTCTTTTTCGCCAAATAATTAGCGCAGCACATCGCAGCGAAAATAGCGCCATTTGGGGCTTCGTTTCGCCTTATTTATAAAAAAGGAAAAAAACACACTTCGCGGCTGAAAAAGGCGAACGGGCGCGATAAAGAGCGAAAAGTATCGCAGCGAAAACTTAACGCATCTAAGAAGACTGCATTGTGAAAACCATTCGAAACCAGAAAAGCCCACTAGAAAATGATGTCAAGTTCAAAATGGCCACCTCACATTTACCAAGAAGTCAGCCATGTCTTATTTAGTCAATCTTCTTAGAATTTCTCAATTGGAATACAATTTTCTTTTGCACTGCACATTCGCCTTTCTAATGTGCGTTCGCCTTTCTAATGTGCGTTCGCCTTTCTAATGTGCGTTCGCCTTTCCAAGGCATATTCCATTATAATGTGCGTTCGCCTTTCCAATGTGCGTTCGCCTTTCTAATGTGCGTTCGCCTTTCTAATGTGCGCTCGCCTTTCTAATGCGCGTTCGCTTTTCCAAGGCATATTATATTCTAATGCGCAATCGCCTTTCTAATGTCGCTTTTCCAAGGCATATTACATTCTAATGCGCGTTCGCCTTTCTAATGTCGCTTTTCCAAGGCATATTACACTCTAATGCGCGATCGCCCTTCTAATGCGCGTTCGCTTTTTCAAGGCATATTACCCATTAGAATGCCTTTTCTCTCAAGCAATGACTTTTCACCACCTTCCGGGTCGCGCTAATCTTTCGCTCTTTTTAACGCAAACACCACCTTTCGCTCTTTTATAAATCGCGTTATGCCTTTTTGCTCCTTTTTCGCTAAAATTACCATTGCGAAGTTAGGCGAAAAGGGTTTAGCGATAGCTCGCGGAAACGGTTTCGCCATTCGTTAACGCTACCTTTATAAATAGCGTTAACTGTCTTTTTGGCGAAAACCCATGCGAAAAGCGAATGCGAAAACATTTTTTATAAATATGCCCCTAAGTCTTGGCTATTCTAAGTGGAGTCACTCAACTACCAAGAATTTGAACAGTTGCTGAAATCTATTTAATTTCAAAGATCAGATGTTTGCAGGCCAGCACAGAATGCCAAAGGCAGCCCCTGTTTATGTGCAAGGTCAGGTTAAAAAAGCATTCAGCTATAGAATAATTCTATGATGCAAAGGCCAGTTATGACCAAATCTCTACCATCTTAATAAAAAGGGAACTAACCTGATCTTATATGCATTTCTTCATGAGGATTTTCTCCGGTTTTTTTTCTTATAAAATAAATATATATATATATATAAGTAAAATCAGTTTTTTTCTCCTGAACAGACTCTTATGTTCTATGAGAACCTCTTCAAATTCTCAATTAAGTATAACACTCTGAAAAAAGAAAAAACTGCAGTAATTCATTTTGTCAAATAATGAGGACAAAATTATATAAACCATATATTGGTCAGACATAAGAATTCTTTCATTATTAATAGTGACACCATTGTAAGGAAATCAATAGATTTAGATATAGATAAATTTTAATAAAATGGATACATTTTGCTGTTGCTCTTCATAACATCTAATTATTGTTTTTCCATTTTTTTAGGGTCCCCTGCAAAAAAAGAAACTCTAGTTAGCTTTATAGACACCAAATTAGCAGCATTAAACTTATTTCATGAACAATTGAATTTGCACAAAATAATCAGAAATCCAACACTGAGCTACCGAACATATTTTATTTAAAAAAATAAAATGGAATATGTTTAATAGGAAGAAAAAATTAGTGCAACAAATATATACCATTTTCAAAAGTGTGGTATATGCCATGCCCTTATAGAAGACTTACAGGACTCCAGATTACAGTCCACTGGAAAGGGTGCCCCAATTCAAGAAATACATGGAGGTTGGATGGCAATGAAAACAAACATTTTTTATATTTTTCAGTCATTTTTACAATACACATTCTATGCCATGCTTTTGTACAGGACTTACAGGCCTCCAGATGGATAGTAACAGTCCACTGGAAAGGGGACCACCAATTAAAGGAATAAATGGGAGTTGGGTTTGATAAAAATACACAGAAAGAAAAATACATTTTAAAGATTAAGTGAAATTCTTAGTCAACAAAAATAGTTATTAACATTTTACCAAAATCAACACATATGTAATCTTGGCCTTCTCTAAACATACAGCATCAATGTATGCTTAGATTACAGCAAGACGAGCACATGCACACATCTGAGTAAGTAGAGATTCATTAGAGATGGGGAAAATAAGTTTGGATGTTAGGTACAAAGACAACTGTACAAATGTAGATTAACATGGGGCACAAGAATAGCAGTATTTTATACATATTAATGAATTGAAAAGACAATTTAATTAGACAAGCTAGCTAACAAACTGGATTATTAGCATATTCCCAATAACTATATATGTGTTATCTTGAACTTCTCTACACATAGAATGTAAATGTATGCTTAGATCAGAGCAAAATGAGCATGCACAGATCCCAAGTATGCAAGGATTTGTATTGAATGTTGGAAAAAAATGCTTACGTGGTTAAGAACCTGTAAAAGGAAATGCACACTAAATTAGATTAGAAAATTAAAGTACAATAATAGCAATATTTTAAAGGTTACTGAAGTTAAAATAATTTAAGCATAGCGTTTGAAATTAAAATGAAAATTAGCCAACAAAATTACCATTTTACCAAGATCAATACATCTTGATCTTGAACTTCTCTACACATACAGCGTGAATGTATCTTTAGATCAAAACAAGATGAGCTGCACAGATACCAGTAAGCAGCGATTTATCAGAGATGATGAGGAAAAAAGGTTAGGAGTTTTTCTCATTTTGAGAATTAAAGGATATGTACACCTAAAAAAATCACTTTAACTTATTTGCTAAGTGGGGCTGTAAGCTGTGGATGTCTTTTTTTCCCCTATTCCCTGCCCACCCCTACCTTAGTGCTGTGAAGTGTCTAGCTTCCTCTTTCAAGGTGAATGGGCTTGTTGGTCTGCCCCCACAAGATCTGACAGGCCCTTCCCATCTCTGTGGTCTAAGCCGGTGGTTGCCAGCGTTGGCGTGCTCCCGTGTGTTCCCGGTGACGCCATGACACGCGCAACACGCACCCCGTGCACAGGCGCACTGACGCCAACATGGTATACATACCATTTTGATGATTAAGGAAAAATTTGCAACCAAAATGGCTAATTAGCAGTTTATCAAGATTTATACATGTATAATCTAAGTTTGCTAATTGTAATTGAAGTAAAAAAGGTTAGAAGTTAGGACCTTCCAGACTGGGGTTTACCTTGACATGGATGGAAGGCTTTTCATTCATGTGATCACAGTTATGTATACTAAAACCCCTTTGTTTATAAAGTATGCCAGTGTGCAGATAATATGATATTGCATGGGCCTAGCACTAGATTTACCAGGCCTGCGCAGATTTGCGTAAATTCCCTGGACCTCATAGCTCACCCCTGCTGAGTTGTTTAACATGCTATCAGCTCCATTGTTCTCTTTCTTTTGTTCTGAAAATACACCCATTACCTGTGAGGCCTGGCACATTTGCATTTGTTAGCTTGAACCAAGAAAGGTTGAATCTTTGTGTGTGGAAACCTTCGGAAATGCCTGCCATATTTATACAAAAGACACATTCACAATATATGGGTACACAAGTCTGTTTTATTTTTAAGTGTTTCAAATTTTACAGAGTTTACAGCGTTTGCAGACCCAGTGTCCATCATTCCTGCATTTGGCACAGGTGAATTTCTGACATGTTGCACAGGTAAACCTGCTGCAATTCCTGTTGCAGCTCTCTTGGACCTGGCACTGTGTTGTCTGTACAGTCCCTGGCACAGCAGCTGCAACAGCTTCAGCAGCCCGCCTTTGTGCCAATATTTCCTTGTGCTGCATGAATCGGCAACAGAGTTCTTTAGCTAGAAGACTCAGAAACAATCTTCTTTTGCCTGTCCACCCTGTACATGCCTTGTACAAAATGTAGGCATTCACCGCTGCCAGGTTCAGCATATTGTAAAAAACTGCTACTGGCCACCTGCGTGTTGCTGCTCTTACGGAATACATCCGTGCCATTTGGTCCAACACGTCTACACCACATTGTAAAAGCAGAGAGAGAGAGAGAGACATGAATATATGTGCTTTTTTTCTATAGGCCTGTATAGTACACATCAGAAATCAGATTTCCCCACAAAATGTTTGGGTGGGAGGTCCGAGGTCCGTGGGGGTGGAAGGTCATGGGGGGGCATCATTTTTTTTGCTATGGGGCCCAGTCATTTCTAGCTACGCCCCTGGCTAATACTGTACTTACTGAAAGTAGCAGGGATCAGCATACAATACAGCTGGTTTACAATCAGTAAAGGCACACAGTTAGGTAGTGAGTGACAGCAGGGACCCCCTGTTAGGTAGCGAGTGACAACAGGGCCCCCCGTTAGGTAGTGAGTGACAGCAGGGACCCCCGTTTGATAGTGAGTGACAGGGACCCCAGGTTAGATAGTGAGTGACAGGGACCCCCAGTTAGGTAGTAAGTGACAGGGACCCCCATTAGGTAGTGAGTGACAGGCGCCCCCTCACCTCGCAGCCAGCAGCGTCAGTCCTCGATAAGCGGGCGGCCCGACCAGTTAGAGCGGGCGCAAATAAGCGGCCCGCTCTAACATGTACAAGCATACATTGGAGACTGAAGTGTTAGCAAGTTTTCATTGTATTCATGTCATTGTATCAGCAAGTTTTCATTCTGTTTTCACACTATTTTTTATAAAAGACTTGTGTTTCCATATATTGTGAATGTGTGTCTGACATGTGGGGGACATTTTGTATAGATGCAGGCATTTCTGAAGGTTTCCACGTCTCACACACAGGATTGGATCTGAGCTAGTCTGAGTAAAATGCAAATGTGCCAGGCCTTACAGGTAATGGGTGATTTGCACAACAATAGATTGCAGATAATCAACCTGAAGACCTGTGAAAATCTCAGCAGGGGTGAGCCTTGCACCAGAAACTAAAAAAGTTTGGTAATTCTAGTGCTAGGAATGTGCATTTATTATCTTTTCTGTTTGTATAAATGTTTGACCAGATCAGTAGCACTTCCGCTAAATGTAGTTGTAAATTAGCCTAATTGGAGTGCTTATACAATCTTGACGTGGTTGGAAGGCTTTTCATTTATGTGATTTCAGTAATGTATACTAAAACCCCTTTGTTTATAATGTATGCCAGTGGGTAAATAATATGATATTGTATGGGGCCTAGGAATGTGCATTGATCATCTTTTCTATGTTTGTATAAACATTCCATCTACATACCCTTTAATATTACTACCTTTAAAAGATAGCAATCTGTGCCTTTAAAGAATGAAGCAAAGAATACACACTCGCCTCTTGCCTGTTCTCACTATTCATTCAATCTAAACTGATCTTTGCAGGCTTTCAGCTTTCCCCTACTGTGTTTTGCATGAAATAATCAGACTCCAGATAAGATTTCTGTATTTACTTATTATATATTCACTGCAGTCTCTACAGTTTGTGACTGAAGTGATACTGCTGTCTGTCTGTTTTCTACTCAGTGCCTGCTAGCACGAGGCCACTTCTGTATAAATAAGGCAGATTATAAAGAATTACAAAGCTCTATTTTCTCTTCACATGCAGGTCAGGTACAGAGCAAAAGGCAGTTGTCTCTGATGTAGTTACCTGAGCAGGGAAATAAAATGTGAACCATTTGCAAATTGTCTTAAATCTAAAGATATGGTCTGACTGGCAGTTTTCCTTTTGACAAATGCACAGAATGTGACGCTGAAATTAAGCAATGCATATGTGTTTAAAAGGCAAAATTGTTTTCATGATATCCTAGCAATCATTCCTTGCTTGAGCAGACATGATGACAGTATCTATCTTCTTGGCATGCAAAGGATAATTATAATTTGTCAGAGACTGCAGGGGGCTTATGTATCTGTATTACCAGTTGGGTTTTTCCCTTTAATAAATTCATTATGAATATTTAATTTTGCTTTGTGATCAGGAATAGATAGCTGTTGTTCTTCCTAGTGTTCTGTCAAAGGAAAAATCTGATAAGAACCAGATTTAAATATGGACAGAAAATAAACATTGTTGATTCTAAAATCAATAGTCCCTATGTTAATACTCAGGGATAATACACAAATTCTATGTCCCCTTTACTTAAGATTAGTGAAGGATCTGATCTCGAATCCGAACCCAAGCTCGGATCGAACTTTAGTAGTTCGTATGAACTCCGAACTGTCCGAACTAGTTTGTTTTTTTCTAACTCACAGACATATTTTCACAAATTTTTGAATTTTCAAATTGGTAACCCTTGAATGTAGTGTTTGAATTCGCTATCCCTTGAATGTAGTAACCCTCGAATGTAGTCAATAGTTACAGTACTTGCCCACGGGAGTCCTATGTATATCCTCGGAATCCAGCGCTCTCCACACCTCCAGATAGCCGGCTCCTCCACGGCATATATATTTGTCCGATACACTGAAGAAAGAGGCGGGCAGACGATATTCACTTTATTTCTCGTATAAAAGCAAAAACCCCAGATCGGTGCACATCTTCAATCACCCTCACCTGAAAGCTCCGCCAACATGTTTCATGACTAACTCGCCACTTCCTCAGGGGCAGTTGCAGAGTTAGTCACGAAAACATGTTCGCTTTCAAACTTCCGAACTACCGAACTTTTAAGTATGGAATTTCGAAAATGAACCGAACCAAGAAGTAGCAGCAAAATAGCATGCATCTAATATACTGTATATGTTAATTTGGATTCAGGAGTTACCAGCTAAATACAGTAAATCCCCATACATGATATATAGGCTCTGAA
Organism: Hymenochirus boettgeri; assembly: GCA_019447015.1. Lineage (NCBI taxonomy): Eukaryota > Metazoa > Chordata > Amphibia > Anura > Pipidae > Hymenochirus > Hymenochirus boettgeri. The sequence goes on from CM033470.1 coordinate 162,630,172, forward strand.
TCACATATAAAATGGTTATGGATCCTTGCACATTAGCACTGAACATTTGTTAGGAGCTAATTGTATCCACATAGTTTACATATAATTTAGACTAACTGGTTTATGAAGTTAGTTCTGAAAATCCACTTCAAACCCAATTGAATCATAAATTATGAATATTAAAATTTTTATTGGAATTTACAATTTTTTCGATAAGATCTTTTGATTTTTGAAAAGTTCCATGATTCGAAAAAATAGAAAAATCTGTCAAATTAGCGGATTTTCAAAAGATACAGTTCCCAAGAAAAAACAGGTTTGCTTCAAAACCAGAATTCATCTCTAGTTAAGGGAGTGTGAACAATTTCAGTGTGGGATGCAGAATACACAATCAGGGAGATTCAATAAAAGTTCTTATCATTTAAAGTGGTGCTAATTTTACCCCAACCAATCAGATCTTATTTAACGTTTGAAAGCTAACATCTGATTGGTTGGAGCAAAATTAGCATCATTTTTAACCATTGGAGCTTTTATTGAATCTCCCTAAATATTTGCAAATGTTTCAACGTACTACTTATTAACAATAACGAATCAGATCTGTTCTGCAGTTTGATAAAAGGTTGCTGCAGATTAATTGAACAGGCAAACACAGCAAAAAAACACATGAACAGGGATGTTCCTGGTACAAGTTGATTTTGAATGTGCAATTGCTCGTTGTAATTCCTCATTCACTGCTGCCTATAAATATGACAATGTAGAGAGGGAGAAATTTATATACGCGGATGAGTAATGCCACTTCACCTTGATTCATATGCCTTAAAATATACCAGTTTTATGGCCTGGAATTATTTCAAGCGTAGTTTAAAAGAGCCTAAAACTATTAAATATTACACAACTGATTTTAAAAACTCCTCCCCAGTCATTCACTGCACGATTCATCTTAATCTTTCAAAATTCAAATAAGCTGATACGTTCTGCGAATACAACTGGTTCCATGATGTGACTTGTAAAAGTTAATGAAAACAGATGGATGTTGTTTAACAGTTCTTTCCCCTGCCAATCTAAAGAAATGTATTTTGTGATAAGCCAACAGCTACTATATTATCAGCCTCAGTGCTGTGCTGTTCCTGCGTGCCATGCCACCCATAATCTGAATTGTTAACTGTCAGTTTGTCTCAATATTCATGCAGTTGCACAAGAATTGCAGTAGGAAGAACTATAAAGAACTTTGGAGAACTATAGAGAATTAGCCCACAGGAAAGTGTCTGTATGAAATACAGTTGATTCAGAAATACCTAGCATCATACCACATGTTAAGGATCTGTATTTAAAAAATGTGCAGTTATCTAAACTATCAACCTGAAGTCAACCTGAAATACAGTTTTTCTTTTGCCCTGGGACCTACTTGCAGTTAAAAGAGACATGATTCACATTTACATGAATAAACTAATATTAACAATTAATAATGTCAGTGGCTAAAACATATGTAATTGAATCCTTCTGAAATGTATGCCTTTAGCATTATTTTACAATATCAGCATAATATTATGAGGGATTTTGTTTAGGGACAGTCCTGTAATCAATTAATAGAGGTGAACTCTGCTGCAATTTCTAGGATTCATAGGGAACAACTGTTTGGAAGTAATTACAAAGCTCTATGGAATAACATCATTATATATATATACATATTTTAGTGCAGGTATCATAATAACTGAGAAGAATTCCTTTATTGCAGGAAAAAAATCCTGATTCTTACCCAGCCAGCAGTATACCATTGTTAGGTAGCAGTTGTCCTTTGGTATTGCCCTTGTTGTTGTTGATATACTGTCAGAACCTCAAATAAGGGCAATTATTTTGAAGAAATAAAGAATTGCTTACCCTATATACTCGAGTATAAGTCGACCCGAGTAAAAGTCAAGGTAACTATTTTTACCCGGAAAAGGAGTAAAACATGATTGACTCGAGTATAAGTCGAGAGTAGAAAATAGGACCACAACTGTATGGGAAATCTGCTGTCCATTTAAAGGGCAACTAAAGCCTCAAAACAATACAGAATCAGAAGGAAACAATAGATACCATTCTCCTTATTCTGTATTGTTTTAAGGCATTAGTTGCCCTTTAAATGGAGAGGAATCTAACACACTAACCCCCAATTCCTTGCCATGCCAGATGTCTGGAAACTACAACTCTTAGCATGCTTTAGTTGCTGGGAGTTGTAGTTTCCAAACATCTTCAGTGGCAAGCACTGCACCTATCCCCCATCCCCCCAGAGCCCCCGGCTGCATCTATCTAAAAGCACTAACCTGAAATCCTGCAGCCGCATGCTTCATCTCTCTTCCGCATCCACAGTCCAGACTCCTGTCATCACTACTAAGCTCCGGGTAAGACCGGCGCCGAGTATTGACATCAGACACAGCACCGTGGGATGCGGAAGAGAGAGGAAGCGAGCGGCTGAAGGATTTCAGGTTAGTGACTCGAGTATAAGTCGAGGTAGGATTTTTAAGCTCGAGTATATATGGTATTCCTAACCAGTTAAGCAATATGTGTTGGATGGGTATTGACGTGTTCCAGAACAAAGAGGGAAGGGATCAGAGTAGAGCATTGCTCGAACACAAAGCCCGTTGATACCTTGTTCCTTCATGGACTAAATGAGCAGATATCATATGCAAGCTTTATATAAAATATGTTCGTATTATGTAGGTAGACAGCGATATTTTCCCCAGTAGTATACACGTACTTGTAAGTAGTCACTGTTTCTCTTTTTATATATGTATTTTTAACACTGCATATGATTATGTTTTTAACTCTGTATATTGGGATTTACCTGTAACTTTGTGTGGAGGGTGTGTTGGGGGTGTGTTTTAGCTATGCATACCTGATATATTCATCAGGAAGTGATGTATTATTCAGTCCTGATGACGGCATAATGGATGCCGAAATGCATTGACTTGGATTTAATAAAAGTTACGTTATATCCTGAAATATCCCGGATCTGTTATAATTAACATGTTTGAATTTTCGGGTGGTACCTGGGTCAGAGTTGTGTGTGATTTCAGCTCATTCCTGTGAAGTATTGTAATGGGATCAGAGGCACTCACTTCAAGCCATTGTTGTTTGCCCGGGTGCTACCACTCTGGTATCATAGAAATGTAGGTATTCACGGTGCACTCCTGAGTCTTGCAAATAATTACTTTATTAAAACATGCAATAATAATATTTGGCATAAAGATTTTTAAACTTTTTTGCAGCTACAATATGTTCACAATTAATTACGTGTTGATCATTTCTTGTATAAATAAAGAATACATATGTTTTTGTTGTAGTCTCATTAGAGGATTATTTCTTATGATGGACACGTCATACTTTTCTGGTTCAACACGTTTTAGGGCCCCATATAATAACATACTATTTATGCATTTGTGTAGATTTAATGCTAAAGGTTTAATAAAGTTTTTTTAGTTGCCTTTGAGACACCTCAAGGTAGGTATTTGGGATGTTACTTCCTTATTTCAGGCGGTCAGCCTGAAATATTGGTGGTATTTTACCATCTGCTGCTACCCGATGTTGGTCCATCTTTTGTCCAAATCGGTATCTGAATGCCCATGTGTACCTCGCATTATAATTCTTTCAATAACCTTTCAGACTTGGTTTATCTTGGCGTGGCTGGAAAGGTTTTCATTTTTATGTAACACATGCAAAAATAGTGTAAAATTTACATACATAAATACAGTACAAACATATAACAATAGTTTAAATTTTATAACAGGTCATTACAGATAATTTGGAAACATATGAATGCCTAACGTGTTTTGAATGCCTCCCAATTTTTACTCGGGCTTCTTCACTTCCGCTTCCTTTACTTCTTTAAATTGACCACACATCGTGCAACAACCACCAGGTGGTGCTAAAGTGTAAAGCATTTTACAATCAGTAGTTATTATCTTGAGATGTTCCTATATGACCCATTCATTTTATGATCTCAAATTGATTGTATGAAAGAATGGGCTAGGCGGTTCTAGATAGATTGGACATTTACCTTATGAGAGATTGGACATCTGTCTAATGTTTTATGTAGTGTATGGTCACCTTTAGATGTATGTTACTAACTCATCCACTGCATCAATTGTTGTCAATATACTTTTCATGGGAAAACTGGCATTGATGTTGGAACAAACTTAATCAATGAGCATAAATAGACTTAATTATAACATGAACATTAAAAAGATATAAAGAATTCCAACATTAATACCTTTTGCATTTGGGGTGTGAACTTGTGTAGAATTTAGATTTTCTTTTGTTAATTACTTGATTTAATGAAGAAGGGGTAATGATTTAAAGTACACATGTCACACTGTATTGGGCTATTGAATTTGAACTAATTTGAAGTCACAAATAATTAGATACTATATTTCTCATTACAGAAAGAAACGAATGTGGGGATTTTTAATCTTATTTGCAGGAGAACCACAAAGTGGTTGTGGTTGCTGGAATGTATATCTGAACTGCAAGATGTGGAGGTTTTTGTCCAAATATCAAAACAGGACTTGAGAATATCTACTAAGACGACAATAAATCCAGTGTATCAAATGTAGAATTTTAACCCCACCCACTAAACTGTAAGCTTAGACTTAACACCCAACCAACCCTCATTTTTGCAATGTTTATCCCTGGTACTCCTAGCATCAGCTATCTTACCGTAAAGTCTGCCAGGCTAACACACAGCTATAAAACATCCAGTCCTTGCAGCTGTTGTAAGTCATTGGCCACAACGTCACTATCACACCTTGACTGATGATTGCAATACAAAAAGTGGTAATAAGTGGGGGAGGACCAGAAGACTTCTAGATAAAATACATAGGGCCTTATTTACCCAGAACTGCAAATTGCTCTGGGCAAATATGGCTTCCGGTATTTAATACTGGATTTGCACCTTATGGTAAATCCCAAAAGGGATTTTAGCCCAGCGCCACTTTAAGACCAGCCATTAGCTGGTCTTAAATTGTGGAGTTTATAGTGGTGCAAATCCTTTATTAAATACATTGCACCGGTTGCATGGGTATTTTTTGGAAACTCGTGCAGTCAGTGCAATTATGGAGTTAAACTTGCGCTATCCTATTCAATATTGGTTAGCACGAGTTTAACCCCTATTTTTAGCATAGCACACGTGGGTAAATCAGGTCCATGATGTTAGGAGTGAGAAAATACTGTTGTGTCGGTTAAAGTTTTGTTTGAAGGGTGAACATACATTTTAAGAGGTGTTTTACTGTAGTCCTTACATAGCTATAAATGCCTACATTTGGACATACATAAATATGAATGTAAACAATATTTGTACAAATTGGCCTTTGTCATCAGTTATAATCAGTGCTTAATTTCATGTCATCAGTATCACATGATATTGATGGGATCAGGGTCCGATACGAACCTGGATCTGACACGAAACTCCTCGGTTCCGAAATCCGAATGATCTGTCCAAATTTCAGGACTTCGGAGCACATTTTCGAGAATTTCGAAAGTACAGAGCTATTTTAGATAATTATCGAAAATAGCATCAAACGTTTGAAAATCCTCGAAAATACGACCGGAAACTCAAAAATAGTCTCCGATCGTATTTTTGAGAATTTTCGAATGTTTGAGGCTAATTTAGAAAATTATCGAAAATAGCTCCGTACATTCTAAAATTATCGAATATTCATTATGGTTTCGGATTTTCGTGATTTTCCCAAGATCCGGAAATCCGAAAACGGAACTAAACTAGTTAGTTTCGCAATCTCTATGATTCACTAAAATGAATAGGAAATTGCACCCTACATTAAAATATAACGATATAGGAATTTAAATGACAGTTAAATGACAGCTGTTAAAGCTCTTGACCTGTCGTCCTGTGCTGTTAAATGGTCAAGAAATGCCTACTAACTTTTAACAATAATAATTAATATTATTTTACAATAGGGGTACAATATTTACTATTCGTATTAATGTAAAGTTTTTCCAAAAAACACCTTATTGATCTCTAAGTGATCATCGGCTATTGTAAAAAAAATTGTGCTTAAAAAAATAATGGAAATGTTATAATTGTTTCCTCAGGTATGTAAATGGATTGCATCAACAAATTCATCAAATCTTTAAAGAGCAAATCCATCCAAATCTTAAATATATACATAGCCTAATCACCCCCCAAACTCCAATACCGCACTTGTAAAAAGTACCAAAAAGGCAGATCTTTTGATCTGATGTTTTTCTTCTCCTCCTGTTCAAGGTGTCAAATCATCTTAAAATTGTACAAGATCGTTATGAGGAGCCATCTGACTGCTGCTACTTGAAAGAACCAGGAAGCAGCAGAGAAGGGGTGGAGAACATTGGATCGAAGAGCTTCTGGTACATCTTTCAAGTAGGTAAGAATTATAGCCTTGGAATTTGGGGGTGAGAAGGCTATGATTAGATTTTAGATTGGGGGAACTTTCCCCCAATAATTCATCCAAGCAAAATAAATGCAACTTCCCCAGAAAAAAAATGTAGGTTATAGCCCTTCGAAATTATAAGGACCATTGACCTTCCAAACCAAAAACCTTTATGAGTGCTTTTTATATGTCAACATTTTTCTTCCATTAAAGATATGCTGTTACACATTGTAATGCAGTAAGTAACAAAAGGGTTAATGATAGCTCAGCTTAGAGAATAAAATTACAGACATTCCAACCAGGGAAAAAAATAAGTCTTAACAGATAGCAAACTGGGTCTACATAAAAGAGAGTGCATTATTCCTGCAAATTGCTGTAATTTCCGGCAAGCACAGCCAGGCCCTATAACTTCAAAGAAAGAAACAAAACAGCAAGCAACAAGATGGTTCTAAACAGCTGTGACATAATGAAGACGAAACGGTTCCTAATGTTTCCTAATTGCCAGCCACATCAAACTTTGAAGTAAGAGTAATATGGACACCTTGCTTCATGATGGGAGACCAGGGGAAAAAAATAGAAGCTGAGCAGGGCAAAAAGAAAGGGGTGTAATGACAAGAAGACACCGAAAAGCTTTTAAGAACTCTCTAAATGTATGCGGGCACCTAAAACATGCCAAAATAAGCTACATAAACCTGTGACATGATTGAAATTCAGTTCTAAAAGGAAAGCATTGGCATGGTAAGTAATATAAATGTACAGAACAAAATGCTGTAAGTTGTCTTGGAGGAAAGGTAAAGGTAGGCCAGAACAACCCTGTAACACTGTTTGCAAAAACAAGTTTTCTAAAGGAGAATTACAGACTATTTTATGAGAGGCTAAAAGGTTGTTTGTTATATTGCATTATTTATATTGCATTATCACCTGTTAAATGATTTCAACTTTCAGAATGAGATCATACTCTAACAGTGAGATTCAATAAAAGTCCTTCAGGGAGATTCAATAAAAGTTCTCATCGTTTAAAATGGTGCTAATTTTGCCCCAACCAATCAGATTTTATTTAACATTTGAAAGCTTACATCTGATTGGTTGGGGCAAAATTAGCACCATTTTAAATGATAAGAACTCTTATTGAATAACCATGCTTATCATTAAAAATGGTGCTAATTTTGCCCTAGCCAATCAAATATTATTGAACATTTAAAAGCTAATATCTGATTGGTTGGGGCAAAATTAGCACCATTTTTAAAGATAAGAACTTTCATTGAATAACCCTTTAAAAGTCCATTATTTCACTTCCTTTTGTGGCCAGCGAGTGCATACATATTCTTTCTATGATGGATTGTGGCTTTCAAATAATGACTATGGATACTTTTTCTGACTTCTCAGTATAATTTGATTTGGCTTTGAGTGAAGATCATGCCAAATGTAAGATACTAAACAAGGCTTCCAAACCAAGAAATTCCCTGTTCAGGGCTAAGCTTGGCAGGGAAAAAGAGCCATGCACATACAGTAAAATCAGTGATGTGGATAGTTCAACATGTGGAAAAGTGACTGATTGAAGAAAACCTTCTGCATAATGTTTTAGTTTTGGACTGCCCCCACTAGAAGGGGGATAGTGCTAAAAGGCATATTAAAATGAAAGTATCTTTACAACATTGTGAAACAATTAATTAAACTATTGTTTTGTGTTTTTTGACCAGATAGTAACTGGCACATGCATTTGAAATCTTCAGAGTAGCTAAATCCAACTCCACATTTTGTACTGTCCAAATAATGCACATGTTTGAAACACCCGGGAATCTCTTGAAATGAAATCTCACTTAAATCTTGTTATGTGAGATTTCTTGCAATATACAGATCTGATGGTCATGAAGATATCCAAACAAGACTATTTTAAACTGACTCATTTTAAACTAAAATTAACAAAACTTAAGTATGAGTGTTAAAAAACGTATGTTTATTGTTTTGTAAGTTGCACTTTAAGGAGAACTGAACCCAGTTCTACCCACCTCCACAATTCTCATCCCCATTAGAGCACCCATGGAGAGGACATGAAATGCTGAGTCCTCAGCACTGTATCTTTTTTAGCTCAGGAGAAATACTTAAAAGAGGAATAAACTTAATGCTTTTTCAAATCCTAATATAAAATCTTTTCTCCCCAGAACACCTATACATTGTAAGATTATTTTCTAGTTAGTTGCACTTAGTATATGTATGTAATAGATTCTTTAACTAAGAAGACTTCCCTGTTGTTGCCAGTACAACTCACCGCCCAGCCATACCCCCTGACCCCAGTATTTGCTGTCTCTATGCACAGAGTATTTTCTATAAAGATGTCTCCACACCAATATGGAAGTCCCTGATAAGACTTTAACAAAAGCTGTTTGTTACCTTGCAGTTTATTTTCTAGCCAGTCTGAATTGCACACAGCCTTCCTGGGGCAATACAAAATGTTCAGATGATTTTACAAACATTTTTTTTTAAATTATGTTCCTAGTAAAAGATAAAGCTCCTAAATGTGCATTTATACCTTATAAGTGCTGTGGTATCTCTCCTGCTAAAGTACTTGTATTAAAAACACACAACCCACAATGTCAGAGGTTCAAATCCCCAGACTATTTTTTTTCCATTATGCTCCTACCAAAATATAAAGTATCTACTTAGAGAAGTGTCCCACATAGTATGTCTGTTAGGTTAGGGGTTAAAGCTTTTCTTTAAGAAAGGCAGAGTACATGAGGTTACAGGTTCAATTCCCCAGACTTACTTTTATTTTTTACTAAAATGTTAAAATTCTTATTTCTTACATCCATGCTAGCTAAGAAATATACTGATTACTTTTCTTTTTGTATAAAGAACAAAGGATTATATCTTATATATATTGTAAAGAAAGGAGAATTGAACGTCTAAAAAATAAACCCCTGTTCTGTGTCAGGGAGAATCTCTGTCCTGTTATATGATTGGCTCTCAGCTTCTAGGAAGCAATGCCGCAACTTCCTTGTTTTGGTTTATTGAACACTACAGAGCATGTTAAGTGTACTGCTACTAAGATACTGTAGCTAATGGAAGCAGATAACTAGTACCCACAAGTTCATTTCAAAAATTCCCCAGCAGCCACAGCAAAGGGAGAGGGAGAGGTTATACAAAGCTTGTTGTATGTTTGTAAATGTGCCAGGGGACTTAATTCACCTTTAATCACTGCATCTAGGCTGTGCCTTGCTTAGACAAATCTAACTTTAGATACCGAGTGGGAACCTAGAGGTGGGATTAAAAAAGTTTAGATCTCATTTAATAAACATTGAGAAATGAAATCCAATGGCACACAATTATTATGCTTATTGTAAGAGTGACAGAAAGACTAGATAGGGAAAATAGGGAAAGATGTACATATCCTATAGAAATGCTAATCCTGGTTGGTTATCTGTCACTCCTAGACTAGTGTTAGTACTAAATCATGTACAATGTCTCCAAAGAAAAAGAAAAATGTTTTTAAAACCGTGCTTAAATTAATGTTTAGAACAAAAATCACAATTTATTTTAATTGAATTTCAGCCTGTAGTCCTCATTTTTGCACACCCCATCAGGACTTTGTTTTCGTGTTTCAACAAATCCCATATTTTAGTTGTTTAATACTCCTTAAACCTTATAACCTTTTAATTTTTCAAGCACAAGTAAAGGGGGTTGGTATAATTCGGTCTTAGTGCATTAGTAAGTTTTCAGGTAGTTTTCAGTAGGCATCTGTAAGAATACAGTGGAGTTTTGTTCTGTTTTCGGATTTTTTTATGTTTTTTTTGGGAGATAAAAAGTCCGAAAGTTCAGATTAAATTTAAGGTATAAATAGCAGTAGTATGCTAGTCAAAATGGCCTGGAAATGGTCTGGGGAACATGTACATATAACTAAAACTTGTTAAAAAAAACAAACTTTCCTCAGAGGATTTGAGGATTTGCAAATACAAATACCAGGGTTTTCACTGCCTGTCGCAAATCACAATCTCCTAGCCATCTTAACATTCTGCTGAAACAAAACTCTAAACCAGTGGTGGTGAACTTATGGCACGTGTGCCAGAGGTGGCACTCAGAGCCTTTTCTGTGGTCACTCATGCACAGCAAAGTTTGTTTGAGATAGACACGGCCTGGTCTGCTCCCATTAATGCAATCCAGAGATTGATAAATTGTACCCGCTGTCTGTAGCAGAAGAGGTCACATGGACATCAGTCTCTCTCTCTCTTTGTCTCTCCCTTTCAGCTTCTGCACCTAACAGCACTGTCTATTTGTTTGAGTTGTTTTGTCTAAAGCAAAACCTCAGTATTCAGTAATCCCTGCTAAGCACTTACAACATTGTGTCTTCTTCTTCAGGTGCAGTGCTAATTAGGAAGGTCATCACATCAAAAAAAAAAAAAATACAATGTTGCAAAGACTTAGAGCTTTGCTACATTAGAATGTTAAGCTAGATACATACTGTAAAGTTCTTTAAAAGATGACAGACAGAAGTTTGAAGAAGATTAGGTTACACACAACCCAGAGCATTCTATATAAAGTATAAGACTGACTCGTTTCCATGCCCAATTTCCTATCCTTTAGTAAAGGGTGACGACCGAGGGAAATTTTTGGTCAGGTCCAGGGTTCCTGAGGCAGATGGTGGAAGTTTGTTGGCCTTGGGAATGCACCTTTCTGCACTGCACACTTTAACAATAAAGATGTGGTTCCCTGTCCTTTTTATCTTTATCTTTTAAGAGTATCAAAGTATCAGTGCACACCAGTCTTTGCAACAAGTAGTGTTTATTAACACGTGTAATATGTAACGAAACGTTAAAAATGTTAAAAAACACTACCTGGTGTGCATTGATACTTTGATACTCTTGGATATTCACGCCTATGGCTACGGTGAGTCAGTAGCACCCAGCACAAAGACGCTGAAGTAGATGTGGATAGCGTGCGGGTGAGGGACCGGGTCAGGTAAGTAAGCTCTGGGGCCTCTGTGAAATGTGACAACTATGCGAAAGTGGGGTTTGGGGTGCTAATACACATTTTAAAGAAAAATATTTTTTTTGGCTGGACATTCCCTTTAAGCTTAAGCAACTCTACAACAGAGTAGTAATGGCATATTAATAGGAATTATTGGAGGGAATGCCAATTAAAGGGGCACTGTAAGAGGGAATGCAAACATGTTGAATAAAATGAAAAAAGGAGGGCTGCATGTGGGAAGTTTTGAATAAACAAAATCACTGTTTCAACTAGGGTTCCCACCTTTGCCTTTAAGACTTTGCCTTTAACAACATGGTGCAGAGCTGCAAATGACATACCCTTCAACATTCCCCTTTAATATGTCCCCTTATAGAACATGGTGCAGTGCTGGATAGAGGATAATATAATAATATAATGATGACCATAATCTTAGCACAGCTCTGTGCAATGCATTTCTCTGTGTAATGCATTTCTTAGCTTAGCTCTGTACTACAGTTTGTTATTTTTATATAGACAGCTTAATCAAAAACACACTCTTTCTACCCTCCAACATTCCCTTTAATAAGGTACAATGATGAGCTGTGACAGCTCATCATTAACAGAGCTATGCTAAGATCAGGTTCACTTCACTATCCTCCCCCTACAGTTCTACACCATGTGGTTCTTATAAAAACACACTCGTCCTACCCTCCAATATTCCCCTTTAAGAAGCTACACTTTCTACTAATATTGCTGCAGCTGATAGGGAGAGCTAGAGACCTTCACACTACGGGCCATATTTATAAAGGTGTGGTATTGTCTTCTTTAGCGATCGTTATGGCAATCGTTAATTTATGATCACTATCGGAAATCTTGTAAATGTAAAAAAAAAAATTGCCAACGTAAATCTACGACCACCCATAGAATATCATTACGGAAGTTTATTACCACATGTTATACTACTGCCATAGTTATCGAAAACCCATGGTATGGCAGTGATTGAGTGGGTCTGAAACATGTAGCACGCATGTTTTGCAATAAACTTGCACTATTCACAGCTACAGACACGTGTCTCTGTATGTTTTACCTGCAATTTATTGTTTATATATCGGATTCGGTGGAGTGAAAGCCGTAGGTGAGACATACATTATTTCAGATCCGGACACACTAGATACCCAGACCTATACACATCACACTACAACACTGCTACTAGGAAAGGGTTAATCAGCTGCACCACCAATTTGAATATTGATGATTTAATATATTCCTACATCATAGGGGTTAAAAGGTGGGAGTGGAAATCACACAGGTACTGAAAACGTAATCAAGGTAAAAGTACTGGCAGTCAAGTGAAAATGTCAGCTTCAGGGTTGGGGAACAAACAGAACCTAAAATGAACTCATAGAGGTAAAGAAAAGCCCCTGAGTGGAATCTTCCATGCTGAGAAGGATATTGAGGCAAGTACTTTCTTACATTGATGTTTAGTTCTCCTTTAACCTCTATGGTACAGTTGTGTTGGGTATATGAAAGTAAATAATTAGGAATATGTCATATAAAGAGTCTATTTTGTGAGTGGGTATTGTATGTATGTATTTTATTTCTTATATAGCGCTACATATTCCGCAGCACTTTACAATTATTTACTCAATTCACATCAGGCCCTGCCCCGAAGAGCTTACAATCTAATCACTTTATGTACACATACAACCTATCAGTATGTCTTTATGATTGTGGGGGAAACCGGCGTGCCCGGAGGAAACCCACGCAAGCACGGGGAGAACATACAAACTCCTTGCAGATGTGTCCAAGGGTGGAATTGAACTCAGGACCTCATTGTGCAAGGCATCATTGCTAACCACTGAGCCACCGTGCTGCCTGTGAATTGAGAAAATAATTGTAAAGCACTGCGGAATATGTAGCGATATATAAGAAATAAAATGCATACAAACATACATACATTGGTGTATGCAGAGTCTAGTGCATTAACTGGATCTTTACATTAAAGACTACCAATACATCCACCAAATGTCATGTGTGCCCAAACCCAAGATGTTACTGTAAAAAGTGTTTTGTGCTCCTGTACCAAACAGTAGTCCATATAATTTACACTGGGTGCCATAGCTTCTGCTGCTAAAGCTAATCAGATGATACCTTTTTACTGGTCTACTGCATTTCACAACATATGATTAATTGCTGCAGAATAAAAGAACTGCCATCATTTTGCACCTATAATTAAATAAGCCCCTATGTGTGATCTGCAGCTAAAGAGAGGGTAGCCAAAACTGGAGGAGTGTTGAGTCAATGGCATCCCATTGGATTTATGTCTGCATTCTCTGATTAGAGCTTTAGAATTCTTGCTGGATTCTGCCATCATTAATAATAACTGTGTATTGGGGGTTACCAGTGCATAATGGATTGTTTGCATGCTACAGATATTAAACCACTTTCTTAACCAGCCATTAAAGATTATGATAATTTATTGACTATTTCCCATATATCACGCATGGTTTTGAAATTGATGATCTATTACAGACCTTAAAGGAGAACTAAATTATTTATTTTTATCCTAATGTGAACACTTTTCTCCCCAGAACACCCAATACATTCTTTTCTAGTAAGTTGCATTTATATACATGTAAGAAGTAGATTTTGTACATTGGAAGGCTTCCTTGTTCTTGCCAGAACAATCCACAGCCCATGAAAGAGCCTTGTGAGCATTTGCACCTTATGGTCCTGCCCCTTGACACCACTACTCACTGTCTCAATGCACAATTTTCTATAAAGATGTTTCCACACCAGTATGAAAGTTCCTGATAAGACACTGAACGTTGCTTGTTACCCTGCATGAATTACAAAGAGCACCATTTAATCTCTGTTCTAAGTCTGTAAGGCTAAATCTGCTTTAACAAAGGGGGAGATGCAATATATTTTGCTATCCCAACCTATGTGCACTCGTTTCCGCAATGTATTAATCACTTTGTGACCGTTAATACATTGTGAAAACGCTAGCGGTAAGTTGCGACCTTTTGCGCATATTTTAAAGACACCATTGACATTAATTGTCATGCAAAAACCGGAGCAAAATTTATTGCATCGCTTTGCGCTGTGCAAAGAAAAAAAAATTGCGACATGGTGCAGGCAGTGCAAAACCTTTGCTAACACGGTACAGAGGTTGGCGTGATTTTAGCGCTTATTTTCTCGTTAGCGCAGGATATTGCATCTCCCTGAAATATGGGTCTCTCTGCTTTAATATGATTTGCTGTCAGCTTCTAGGGGGCAATGGGCAGGGCAGGCTGCAGCTTCCTTGTTTTGATCTTCTGTACGCTAACACTCACAACAAACCGATAAAGCTAACTCCTAGTACCCGCACTTTTTTTTCACAAGTTAACCAACAGCCACAGCAAATGGAATATTTTGTGAATGTGGTCTGTCTATTGGAACAATGTCTGGAATTTTAGTTCCCATTTAAGGCATTCACTGGCAAACAGCATTCACTGGCAATCCTTGATCATCCCTTTAGACAGATAACCTGACAAAAGTGCCATTAATTGGAAATGCATTTGCCTTTAAATAGAGACATTAAAAATGCATTGTGCAGAGTTGTGCTGAAATCACGCTCTCTTATTTAGCCTCCCCATGCAGCTTTTCGTCATGTTGCTTCAAAATGTGTTTCTCTTTAAAAAAGAATGTTAGGGGGTTTCTGTCTTAATGTTGACAGCTCATTTGGGGTGGATCATTTGTGATCAGCAATAGTTACCTAAAACTATGTGACAATATTAGAAAGCCCTGGTGATAAAATAAGGGTTTTGTTGTGTTTTAGTCTGACTAAAAGTGAACATACATTTTAAGAGGTGTTTTGGTTCTTATTTTACTATAAACACCTAAAGCCAACAATAAATATGAACGTGAATTATATATGTACAAATTGTTCTTAGCTATGTCATCACATGAATACATTTAAGCAGATTTTTTTCTGATATGTTTGTGTTGCTGCATGACTTCCATTCAGTACTCGTTTTGCTCAACCTCAGTCCTCCAGCCCCCTGCCATACAATCTGACAATTTGAGGGCATGGGAAGTGGATGATGGACCTAGACTGCTTATGATAATAAATAAAATTATTTGTTACATCGTCCAGGCCAGTCTTTTACCAAACACTGGCTGCCTCTTATTGATAACCTTTAAACCAAGAGCTTAGCCCTTAACTAGCCATGAGCTCATATCATTTTCCATTGCCTCCGCGCCAGGTTCAGCTGACCCCTCAGCTTGTGACTGGCCTTCCCCCAACCATTCGATCTTTCTCAATTGCTGACTAAAGCCCAAGATTAAAGATATCTAGTCCTGTATCAGATAAATGAATAAAGTCTTCCCTAAACAGATAAGGAAAATACGCCGGCACTCTCTATCTCCCCTGTTCCTTGCCGTGCACGTCCGAGGGCTTCACGGCAACACCTCCAAAAAGGGTCATGTGACCCGAAACCTCATACCTGCTTGCTGTACATTGTGTGCCTTGTAGAGCTTTGTGGCCGAGAAGAGCCTTTATTTTAACAATGATGAAATAAAAGTATAAGTGATTTTAGTGAAGCAAGTGCCGTCTTTCCTTTCTTCCCTAAACAGGCCCGGTTCACCACCCTCCAGATCAAAATGCCGCCAAGTGACAAAATGAACAGATTTAGCAAACAGGCTAATTTTGTAATTCACTTTCTGCCTGCATTTTTCTAGCTTCGTCAGATGAGGGAAGTTACCACACCAGCCAAGGCATGATCTAAGACCAAATGACTATTGCGTCTGGGATCAAAAGGCAAATCTGTACCAAATCATGTTTCATGTCCCTTACAAGTGAACTTATGGTACAATGCCCAATTTCATTCCCCCCTAAGTGAAGCAAGCTCAAATCTGGATAGCCACAAGTCACTAACATTTGAGCAACAACTGTCATGAGCTCCTCCCATGGCAAACCCCTGACCCCCTTCCAGTAGGTCCTGATTCTAGATTTGTTGAGCCCAAGATGTAGTCCATATGGACACTGCAGCTCCTCTCTGGGCCCAATACACAAAGGAATGCCCTATGATCCAAACGGTTGCTGGAGGACCTACTAATAAAGGGGAACTTTAGGTAAATTGATAGGAATTGCTCTCCTGAGAATTTTTGCAATTTATTTCACTGTTTATTTTACCTTCAGTTTTGAAGATATTTACATTTTTGTGTGTGATATGGCAGCAGTATCACCAAGTCCCCTGCACTTCCTGCTTCCTGCTCTGAAACATGTCATTTAATCTGCCCTGTGTCTCCTCCCCTTTGCAGCCCCGTCTGGTCCCTCCCACTCATGGACCCCATGGTCCCTCCAGTTGCAGGCCCCCCATGGCCCATTCCCTTACAGGCCCATGTGGCCCTTCCCACTCACGGGTGTCATGACCCTGCCCACTCGTGGGTGCTGTGGCCCCGCCCGCTCACAGGTCACTCTGACACCTCCCCCCCGAAAACTCTGTGGAAACAGCCTGAAAAGGCTGTTTTCACATAGTGAGAGAGAAGAGCTGTAGATTCCCTTACCTTCTCTGCAGCTGCAGGTCCTTCACACAGCAGAGAGGAGGAGGGACGCTGTATGACTTTCTGGAGTCTGTTTGCTAGTACTTTAGGTAGGATTTTGAAGTCAGTGTTTAAGAGTGAGATTGGACGATAAGAGAGGTAATCATAGGGGTCTTTACCAGGTTTGAGAATTATTGTGATATGGGCTGAGTATAGGGAAGAAGGTAGAGAACCTGTATGAAAGGAGTCATTGAATGTAGTAAAAAGATGTTCTGGTATATCTTCACTGTATTTTTTGTGTACTTCTGCTGGTAGACCATCAGGGCCTGGGGATTTATTGTTGGCCATGCTGTCTAGGGCTGTTTTAAGCTC
This sequence comes from Hymenochirus boettgeri, assembly GCA_019447015.1. NCBI lineage: Eukaryota > Metazoa > Chordata > Amphibia > Anura > Pipidae > Hymenochirus > Hymenochirus boettgeri. Next base: position 162,647,388 of record CM033470.1, read on the forward strand.
AGTTATTGTAATATCCTCTTCCAAAAGTTCAGCTTCTCGTTTCCCTAAAACAGGGAATTGAATTTGGTTTAGAAATTGGGTTGGAAAATGTGTAGTATTGTCTAATTGTGATTTGTACAAATTTGTATAGTAAGTTAGAAGGCAGCGTAGTATGGAGGGAGTGTCAGAAACACTGCCCAGCACAGGGTCTCTTAGTTGTAATATCATATTTTGATCACCTAGGCCATGTGCCATCCTAGCCAGTAATCTTGCTAACTGGTGGCCATGTTCACAATATTTTTGATTCAGGAAAATTCCTTGTCTATGATGTTTTCTATCATATAGTGATTGGGATACATGCCAATTTTCTTTAGTGTGGATTGTTGGGTTGATTACATATTCATTTTTGGCTTTTTGGAGGGTAAGATTCCTTTCTGTCTGTTGGGATGACTTCTTACTCTGTGAGATAGAGTTTTTTAAGTAGCCCCATAGGACTGCCTTAAAGGCAACCCACTGGGTGGCAATAGTGATAGGTTCGTGGTTTAGTGAAAAATATTGTCTGATCTCTTCTGTTATTGGGTCTGGGAGGAGAGTTAACCAGAATGGTTTACATACCATATTCGCATATGGGTTCATATTTGCCCAATTTGAAGGATAAGAAGGACTGGGGAGTAGTCCGATATTCCTCTGGTAAGATGGGAGATTCTCCCAACTGAAGCTGTGGCCAGTTTGTTCGGGGATATGTAGTCTAATCTAGAGAGAGTATTATGAGTTTTGGAGTGGATGGTATATTCCATTTGGTGGGGATGAAGGAGTTTCCAAGCATTCGTCCACTGCAGCTTTGTTATAATTTTTAATAGTGGTGAGTTTGCTGTGGTGATATGATGTAGCGGGGGGAAATCTGTCTGTTGTAGGGTTCATGAGTGAATTAAAATCTCCTGTGCATATTATTTGGGCATGTGGATATTTTGTGACAAATGTAGGGTTTCTTTTAGTGGGGTTTGTTTAGCTGGTGGTGGGTCATATATCCCTATAAGTAGGTATAGCTGGGTATTAATCTGAAGGGCCACACAGACATTGGCCACAAGGGCCAATATATTTAGGGAGATTCAATAAAGGTTCTTATAGTTTAAAATGTGCTAATTTTGCCCCAACCAATCAGATCTAAGCTAATATCTGATTGGTTGGGGCAAAATTAGCACCATTTTAAATGATAAGAACTTTTATTGAATAACCTTGACTGTATCTAATCCTTTTGTGTTTCTGTTTACACTTTGGGGGGGGGAAACTCTAGTAGTAGGGGTGTGTGATGCCCGGAGTCCTCGATTATACCTTCAGCGCTTGTACCCCAATATACAGCCACTGTCGTCACCTATAGACAAGCCCCCGATTGTCAGGAGACTTGTTGTGCCTCACTGTACACGGTTACCCCCAGGTCTTAGAGCGCAAGGTATACTGGGGGAACTCTGGAAAACTGGAACACCAATGGAGCTTGAACTGGAAGACAATAAAATAACAAGAATACAAGGATCATAATGAACAATGAGAAGAACAATAAACAAGAATAGGCTACAAGAATTAGACTTGGGCTACTATAAATAATAGCAGGGACCACTAGCTTGGCTAACCAAAACTATAACAGGCAATGACTGAGTGCCAAAAACAGACTTAAATACAGAAGGGGAACCAATGGGGAGAGGATAGGCAAAGCCAGATGCTGGGATTGGCCCATTTAAACTAATTGTTTCTCCTCACCCAATCTGAACCTTGGAAGAGCGGAGGAGATAAGAGGAACCCGCGTCCGCGTGGCACTAGAAGAGGACCGGGCGGGTGCTCGAGCAGAAGAGGAGATGCTCGTGCACGTCGAAGCCGGACCCGCGCCTGACCCAGACGGAGTTTCCCGAATGTTGACAGGGGGATGTTAGGGGTACATTATTTACTATTCGTATTAATGCAAAGTCCTTCCTCAGAACAATATCTAATCCATGGCCAGGCATTCTTTCGATCGAGTGCAACAATCAGAAATACAATCGGAATAACCTTAAAATCTTAAGAGAGATGGGAACTGAAGATGGGGTAGGTGGAAAAGATCTTTTTAAGCTTGCACATGCTCAGAGGTGGTGCATGACCGCTGCTATGTGAAAGAATCAGGAAGCAGCAGAGAAGGGGTGGAGAACATTGGGCCGAAGAGCTTCTGGTAGATCTTTCAAGTTGATAAGAATTACACCCTTGGAGTTTAGGTGTGAGAAGGCTATGATTAGATTTTAGATTGGGGGGACTTTCCCCCATTAATTCATCCAAGTTAAATATATGTAACTAAATATAGGTTATAGCCCTTTGAAATAATCATACCATTGACCTTCCAAACCAAAAATCTTTGTTTTATTGCAACATTTATGTCCTTAAATACAGCTTATACAAATGATGTTCCTACAAGCTGCCAAATCTGTATTATTTACCTCTATGCACAGCCTCACTGACACAAGCAACAGGGAACAGTTTTATTGGTAAATGACTGAGTGCACTAACATCCTGGATTCTGAAAGGTTTATTTTTCTGAGATTTGGGAATAAATCTATAGTTGTAAGAGTTTTTCTATGTTTTACTGTGTGTGTGTTCATGTGTACATATGGGTATAAACTGCATTAGTACATAATGGTTCTACTATATAAATGCGGTCTCCTAAAAGGTATAACAACAATAAAAAGTAAAACATAAGTGCTATAGCGTTCAGCAGATGAATGCAAAATGTTCATGCATGTTTGATGACCTTAGATGTACAGAACCGCTTTAATCTCAAGCAAATGTTTTGTATGCTAATGATTCTTTTAACAACTTACCATGTGTTTCACTCAATTATTACTGTTTTTATCTGCTAGTTTCTTCGGTCTCTCAGTAATTCAAAGTAAAGCAAACATCCCTGGATGGAAGTAGAATACTGTAATTTGTTCATTAGTAATATAAATAATGATTTTGTTTTTGACCTGGACATCTGTAGCAGTTAGTTGTAGCAGAGTGTGGTAGTATTGCTGGCAGACATTCAACCATCAATATCCTTAGCAAAACTGCACTTTGTCCCAAATTATTTTCACTTTGATAGCTGTGAATGTGATGAATGAACACACTTGTGTATCTTAAAGCCCAAAGCTAACAAAGCTGAACCTATTCAGTATATGCTTAAAAGGGGTGATGAGTGACCACTTTTCCCACTAAAATTTAATTTTACTCTGGTCACTGCTAGTGAAACACTACATGTAGCATTTTTAAAGTGGCAAAACATGCCTAATAAAGCAGTCAGGCTGTGGACCAAAGAGTTATGATCCAAACTATTGTAATACCAGTGGTGAGGACCTAGTAATTTAGATTTTTGCCGTGGGTACATTAGAATGAAGTAAAGTTGGTTTAGGACTCTAATTCCCCTTAAAGTTTGCGGTGCATTACAATCCAAGGAGGAATCTAGATAACACCAAACAACTTGGTATCATATTGGCCCATCTTCTATTTATAATCACAGCCAACGCAGTTTGTCTACTAGTTCAATAGCACACAGAACCATGACTGTTCTCTCAAAAAACAGAACTTACAGAATATCCTGTTTTTAAAGTAGGTCAATGGACAAGTGCATTTTGATGTTTCTTTCTGCAGGGAGATAAATAATGAAGAAAGGAAGAAAGAGGGAAGAGAAATGTGTAAAAAAACCCAGAAAAATGAAATTTGTTTACATAAATAGAATAACCATACATCCTGTAACCTGTTCAAAACATTTAATTGTCTAAAAGAATTTTACATTTTTTTGATAGAAAAGCTGCGACAGAACAATATTCAGACCCTCCTTATACAATACAATACATCTCTGTATATTAACTTGCCAGCTTATCATACAATATAGAATAAATGTATAAATATATATATTAAAGGAGAACTAAACCCAAAATACAAAGGCAGCTCCACAGACTCTATAACTGTCACTTAGTAAAACCATTTGTCTCTCACCTCTGAATTCAGCCCTTAGTGTAGAAATCATTTATAGAACATTTCTGAGTACTGGCAATCTATTATGTCATGACTGGCTTCTAGTGTTGCCACTTCCTGGTGGTCCAGGACCCAAAACTCCTTCTGCACATGCTAACTAGTTACCTTGTGTTTATTTCCCACTCCCCTTATGCTAAGCTGCATGTAACAGTTGAACTCAGAGTTCCCACCTGCCAGTATCTCCCAGCCAATCATCAGAGATAGCAATGAATATTATGAGCAGATTTTCCTGCTCAAACAGAGTGGGGGGAGGTGTTAACCCTTTTCATATGTATTTAGGAAGAAATGTGTTAACCCTTTGTATTTGTGAGCATTTGTGCAAGAGACTGTCAGGCTCATGTACCCAGAGTTAGTCGTTATAGCAATAATGCATGATCGTGCTCGCTTCCGTGCATGGGTGTTTTGCGCTTCCACAATTGGACCCTAGCAGAGCACATACAATACAGACCAAAAATGGTGATCGCATGCACTCCAATAGCACACTTAAATGCATCACATGTAGTGGGGCCGGTCCCATAGTCTATTACATGCCTGCACTCCCACTAGCACAATCGGATCGCAGTAGCCCTAAGAGTTTGAGTCTTAAAGGGAAAGGTGGCAACCCCAGTAGAATTGAACTGACCACTTTACAAGGTGCAAGATATTGACTTGAACATGGTCTTAGCACAGCTCTGTGCAATGCATTTTACAGGTCATCTTTGCCTTTAAGACCCAAATACGTATTAAATCTAAATGTCGCAGTGCTTAGTACCACTGCATTAAATACAAACTGTATCAGCCTGCATCATGCTTCTAAAGAAAATACTAACAACCTTTTGTTGTGTAAATATTATCAGGCCTATGTAATAAATGTTCTTAAAATCTGATTGGTTGGGGCAAAATTTGCATGATAAGAACTTTTAATACATAGGCCTGTATATGTGTTCGGGTCTTAAAAGCAAAGGTGGGAACCCTAGTTGGAAGAGGAATTTTGTTTTTGCAAAACATCCCACAGGCAGCCCACCTGCTGCATTAATATGACATGTTTGCATCCCTATAACAGTACCCCTTTAATTGTCATTCCCTACAATAATTCCTATTAATATGTACATTTATAGAAACAATATGGTGCAGAGCTGCAAGTGGCATACCCTCCAACATTCCCCTTTAATAGGTACACTTATAGAACATGGAGCAGTGCTGCAGGTGGAGGATAATATACCCTGATCTTAGCACAGCTCTGTGCAATGCATTTCTCAGGTTCACTTCACTATCCTCCCACTGCTGTTCTGCACCACGTGGTTTCTATAAAAACACACTTTTCCTACCCTCCAACATTCCCCTTTAAGAAGCTACACTTTCCACTAAAATTGCTGCAGCTGGCAGGGAGAGCTAGAGACCTTCACACTACGGGCCATATTTATAATTGGTGTGGTATCGCCTTCTTTAGCGATTGTTATGGCAATCATTAATTTATAATCGCTATTGGAAATCTTGTAAATGTACGATAGCGAACATAAATCTACGACCACCCTTAGAATATCATTACGGTAGTTTACAGCATGGTATACTACTGCCACAGTCGTACAGTAACGAAAACCCGTGGTTTTTAAATATGTTTTTAAATATGGCCCTCCAACACTTAAACAATACATTGCAGGTGAAACATACAAAGACACAGGTCTGTAACTGTGAATAGTGCAGGTTCGTTGCAAAACATGCGTGCTACATGTTTCTGCCCCACATGTCCTTCCTTAAGTACTTAAGTGGGTCTGAAACATGTAGCTCGCATGTTTTGCAATAAATTTGTCATATTGCAATTTATTGTTTACATATCGGATATGGTGGAGTGAAAGCCGTAGGTGAGACATACATTATTTCAGATCCGGACACACTAGATACCCAGACCTATATACATCACACTACAACACTGCTACTAGGAAAGTGTTAATTAGCTGCACCACCAATTTGAATATTGATGATTAAATATATTCCTACATCATAGGGGTTAAGAGGTGGGAGTGGAAATCACACAGGTGCTGACAATGTAATCAAGGTAAAAGTACTGGCAGGCAAGGGAAAATGTCAGCTTTAGATTTGGGGAACAAACAGAACCTAAAATGAGCTCATAGAGGTAAAGAAAAGGCCCCTGTGTGGAACCTTCAATGCTGAGAAGGATGTTGAGGTAAGTACTTTCTAACTTAAACTTTGATTTTTTGGGTTTAGTTCTCCTTTAAAAAGTTGTTTATTTATATATATATATATATATATATATATATATATATATATAAAATATTATCTTTATATATCTATTGTATGCTTGAAGTTTAGTTCTTGAAGATGTTTTGCTAGTCATCCGACTGGCTTTCTCAATTCAGAATAACTGGTACAAGAATCTGTTGGCCATAAATACCCTGGAAAGTTCCAATCAGGTTATAACAGCAAGGTGCTGGAACCATCTAAATGCAAGGTGTTAATTGCATTGTGGCTAAGAGGTATTATCGAAACTGCCCAGGGTAAGCGTTGTACATGGCAGACGGTTGGGGTTGAACCCCCCAATTCTATTCAGGCTTGGTTTCTTTATTTTGACATAAATGGCCTCCTTGACACCTTGAACCAGTCCTATTCCTTTTCTAAGATGTTAACATTACAATTTTCAAATGTATGTCCTTTTTCCTTAAGTTGCAGGTACACGGCTGAGTCCTGACCCGAGGAATTTGCTCTTCTTTGCTGGGCCATACAGTGGGGCAGCTGCTGTTTGGTCTCCCCCACATACAAATCAGAGCACTCTTCACTGCACTTCATATATGATGTTACTCTTATGTTTTGGTATTGGGTCTTTCGGATGCACCAATTGCTGCCTTAGTGTATTGTTTGGTTTAAAGCAGACCGGCATATGGTGTTTTAAATTCTTCTTAATTTCTCTGAGACCCCTGCTACATATGGGATGACCATGTTATTTTCCCTGTATTGCATTCTCTGCTTTATCTGTTGTATACAGTTAGATCAACTGGACTTAAAGTTTAGTTCTTGAAGACATTTCACTAGTCACCGACTTGTACAAGAATCTGTTGCAATTATGTACCACAATTAGCATATGAAAGCCAGGTGTTAGGGAGAAAATAAAAAAGAAGAATGGGAAGAGGAGAGGTACTATGTACTGCCAACATCTATTATAACTATGTTATAGAGCCTATTACTATTCAGATACCAAGCTAAGTCCTATGAGACAATGCTCTCAGTTTTTCATTTATGAGTGGATGATTGAGAGCTTGGGATATTTTTCTTGTACATGCTCTATGCAAGACCGGGTTTGTCAACAAATGAGTTGTTTATTTACAAGGTGACAGGAAGAGGCAATATGGGCATTACTTCCCACGGAATCTCATTGGGTTGCCTTCTAAGCATTAAATGAAAGAGTAGATGGTAATGTAGGACCAGCTGTATTTAATTAGGACAGTACCTTCTCTTGGCAGCTTGCTAATGATTTCTAAAATGTTCTTGGTTTCTGTTTATTAAACTATTAAATATCACTCTTAAAATGTCCATTGAATAAGGTTACAGTGTAGATATTTGCAGTGAAAGGATTTTTTTAGTAGGTTTAGAACAGAATTCAACTTGTTTGTTTCCTTTTTAGAAAGCAATTTTGGTTAAATCTTTTAACTATCTATAATCCTGTTATATAGATTTGCATGTCAATCTGGACCTTGATCCCTTTTAGCGGGATGCTTTCGATTACTAGTAATATTTCTCATACGGTGAGAAGGGAGCTGAAAAAGTGTGTTCATGTTGGCAGTTCAACATGTTTCAACAGAAACTTTAGCTGTGCCTTCTTTGCCCTTAATAGTGAAGGTTTTTTGAAGATCAAATGATAATTACATTTTAGAAAATATATTATAAACACATTGCAATTGGCAAAAATGGGATTTTTTTAATACAATCTTTATTTAGTAAAGATTAAATTTAAGTAAAGTTAATTCAAAAAAGTGTTGTTTCAGATATAACTAGAAAGGGAAAGTTTAAGTATAAACTTTGAATTTGGCTTGAAAGACTGCATTTTGGAAGGTAATTTGTGTGTTTGTGCTGCAGATTTTAAAACTCAATAATGTCAATGAAGAGGACATTATTGTTTTTTACTTACCCTTTAAATATGTCACATGCATTAAAAGTAGGTCAGTTGGTGTGTGTGTATTCATATCAGGTTGGGGGATAAAATACTAACTTTTATGATGATTGGTCAAAATTATTTTTTTTACTTTAGTTACCCTTTAAGTATGGCTGCCATAGTAATGGATAAGTAGATAAGTAGGTGTGTGTACCCGTGTCAGGTTGAGAGTTAAAAAAAAAACAACTTTTTTGATGATTGGCCAAAATTAGGTTTTTTGACTTTAGTTACCCTTTAAGTACGCCTTAGGCGTACTGAAATAAAGCTGTAGATTCACTCATCTATGTGTCCGGATTCCTCTTGTATACATTTCGGTTGATGCAGTGTTGTTTTCTTACTTTTGTTGTACTCGTGGAGTTTGGTCTGGAGCAACGGACCTGGGGCACCTTGCACCCGGGTCACTAAGAGGCACGGGTAAGCACCTGACACATACTTTTGAAATTTGGATTGCCTTGTATGCTATTTGGAGGAGCGAAGGGTCTGGGGTTCTATACACCCAGACCACTATAATGAATAAGTAAGCATTTCATGTATCACATTCATGGAATAGGATTCCCTTATTGCTTTGATTGATTTGATCGATACTGTGTATACCTGTATCACGTTGGTGGTTAAAAAAACAAAGTTTTTTGATTATTGTTCAAAATTTGCTTTTTTGACTTTAGTTACCCTTTAAGTATGGCTGCCACTGTAATGGATAAGTAGATCAGTAGGTGTGTGTACCTGGGTCTGTTTGAGGGGGTATGTCTTTTTTGTGTTTACAACCATAAAACTATATTTTATTGAGGATAAATCTAAATTTGTTTTTTTACTTTAGTTACCCTTTAAATATGGCTTCCATGGGAATGGAAAGGTAGGTCAGTAGGTGGGTGTACCTGGGTCTGTGTGGGGGGTTGTGGGTATCACCATTTGTATTTATGACCATGAAAAAAACAGTTTTGAAATATCCACATTTGAGGATTGTTACCATTATAGTCTATGGGAAAAAATGTCCGGAAATTCGCCGATACCGCCGTAACGCTTCAGTGGGTTCCTTAGCTAGAAGATAGCACACTTCTTCTATATGCCCCGCACGTCTGTACCGAGTTTCATGCCTCTAGTTCAAAAACTGTGGGAGGAGATATGGTCCAGAAAAGCGGAAGAATAAAACGGAAGAAGAAAAAGAAGAAAAAATAGAAAGAACAGTAATTTGGCTTTTTTCAAGCTAAATTAATAAGACCCTGTAACCTTCACAGTGGGGATTGTTTTCTTTTAGCCTTGATTCCAGGCTGGCAGGGCCTACAGTCTGGATTACTACCAAATTCCTGTTCTTTCTATTTCTTCTTCTTTTTCTTCAGTTTTATTCTTCCGCTTTTTTGGACTGTATCTCCTCCCGCAGTTTTTTAGCTAGAGACATGAAATTAGGTACAGACGTGCGGGGCATATAGGAGAAGTGTGCTGTCTTCTAGCTAAGGAATCCGCTGAAGCCTTACGCGTTATCGGTACATTTTTCCCATAGACTATAATGGTAACAATCCTCAAATGTGGATATTTCAAAACAGTTTGTTTCATGGTCATAAATACAAACGCTAATACCCCCAACCCCCCACACAGACACAGGTACACCCACCTACTAACCTACCTTTCCATTCCCATGGAAGCCATACTTAACTTAACTACCCTTAACTAAGCGTAACTATAGTCAAAAAACTAATTTTGATCAATCATCAATAAAAGTTAGTTATATAGTCATACATGCAAAAACATATACCCCTCCACCTCACACGGGTACACACACCTACTGACCTACCCTTTATTTCTTTGGCAGCCATACTTAAAGCATAAATAAAGTCAAAAAACTAATTTAGATTTTTCTTCAATAAAAGATAATTTTATGGTTGTAATCACAAAAAAAGACATACCCCCCTCAACCAGACACACACATACTGATCTACATATCCATTACTGTGGCAGCCATACTTAAAGGGTAACTAAAGTTAAAAAAAACAAAAACGAATTTTGACCAATCATCCAAAAAGTTTTTTTAACCCCCAACGTGACACAAGTATGCATACCTACTGACCTACTCTTCCATTTCTGTGGCAGACACACTTAAAGGGTAACTATAGTCAAAAACAAATTTTGATCAATAATCAAAAAAATGTGTTTTTTAACTTCCAACCTGACACAAGTATATACACCAACTGAGGTGCCCATTCATTCATGTGGCAATCCTATTTAAAGGGTAAGTATAGTAAAAAATAATCAAAAACATTTTGACCAATCATCAATATAGTTAGTCTTTTATCCCCCAACCTGACACGAGTACACACACCAACTAACCTGCCTTAAATTCATGTGACAGACATATTTAAAGGGTAAGTAAAAAACAACAATGTCCTCATTATTGGCATTATTGAGTTTTCAAATCTGCAGAACAAATACACACATTCCCTTCCAAAATGCAGTCTTTCAAGTCAAATTCAAAGTTTATACCTAAACTTTCCCTTTCTAGTTGTTCCTTTTCTTATTTTATGTCAGCAGAACTGAAAGATAATAAAACATTATTTTCTGATTTTCTTAAATGAAAATAAAAATTTAAAAATATTGAATTCTATTGTAATAATTTGGGGTCTTTACTGTTTCTCTGCACTTTAGCAGTATGCCAAGCTTGCCTAATGTGTTCAGTGCTAACTATAAAATTAAATATTAAGTGAAAATCAGAACCTTTATAGTTCAAAATAAAACAAGGACACTGCCTATTAATGGGAAATCAGAAAATGTCCATGTCACTTTGTCATTTAAATTAGTGGGAAGATATGTTGTCTGCATAACCTCTTATCTAGAGGATAATATTCCAGTCATGTAAACTTCTAATCTCCACATTTCACATTGACCTAAAAATTTCCAAGTGGTTTTATATAATTTCTGGTCTTACATTATACATAGAAGTTTCATGTTGTGATGCACTTTCTTATTTGTAGTAAGGATATCTATATGATACTGTTCAACCTTTCATTTATTGTAGTATTTCTTAGTTATTTAATTTAAATGCTTGTGTGTATTAGGGAAAGACAAATCAAATCTCAGCAGTTTTGGGAAGTTCAACGAATATTTGTTAAATTAAGCCAGTGAAATCTATTATAGTCAACAAGAGGCAAATTTTAACTAAATAGAATATTGCAAATTATATTATATTACAAAAGAAACATGTAGCAATGGTAAGAACATAAAAAAAAAAAACCATTGTTTTGTCTTAAGGGAAACAATATGGCATCTGCCACTTATGTAAAAATACAAATACATAGAGAGTAGTAATGTTGGCCAAATTCATGCTCAGTTTAATCTAGATTGTAAGCTCTACGGGGCAGGGACCTCATTACCTCTTGTGACAAAGCCCTAGCACTTCTATTTATATAAGTTATATATTTATGTACTGAACTATCTATGTATTTATCTCCCTTGTATGACTTTATAGTATTTTAATACTGTACAGCACTGCGTACCCAAGTGGCCCTATATAAATAAACATATACAAACATAATATGCAACTTTATGGCCACATTTCTTTGTATTGGTTATTGGTACCACAGGTACGTTGCAGCCATGTTTACAATGCGTAAATAAATTACCAGCCAATATTGGTAGTTCGTGGACACATTGCTATTTTATCTGCAGTTGCATATTGTCAATGGCATTGTAAAATACCAATAACAATCAAGATTTTACAATGTTGTTCAAGCATTACATCACAATTTTGTATAATGCTTTTGTATAGTGCTTAGTCTCTCTCCCTACTCCAACTGAGGAAATGGCTGCTGGGAATGTGAGGTTTTATAGGCAGGAGGCTGAAACGTTCAAATTTTCCATCATTGGCTATTGGAGTTTAGGAGTCTGACAGTGCATTATGGAATAAAAAATGCCTGCTTTGGCAATTTCACAAAACAGGTTAAATGGGCAAAATGCTGCTGGTTCTGCAAAATCGTGAAACCTGAAATGTATTTACTATTAAATTTGTCTATCTTTAATGTATATAAAATATTATTAATACCTTTACTATAACATAAATATAGAGAAACTATATTAAGCTTTCCAGTGCAACTAAAGACTAATGAGCAGAAATCACTGCCCTGATTACTTCTGCAATTAAGGATTTTGTGCTGTAGAGATAATTTCATTTTTATATGCTCTCTGACACTCTAGAACCAGTATTTTCAGTCCAAGCATTATATTAGGCTATAGGCTTCTACAATCAGAGTGGATGTTATTCAGGTTAAAATATAAGCAGCATAACTAGCCTTAGTCCTTAACATGTCATTAATATGGCCTATTACAAATGGTGAAATTGTTATTACAATGTTATAATACCATAGTATCATTTATTTTTTCATTTATTTTGGCCTATCCGTATTTACCTTTTTAAAACTATGTTTTTGTAAATATTGGTTTATCTAGTGTTCTTTTCCTATGGTTTTTATAGTCCGCATTTCCCCTTTATCAGAAGCCTGTAATAAGCATGCTCCTTTGCCATATATATAACTCTTATTCAGTCAGCAGCTGGCTCCTCTTACTGTCTATCAGAAGTGATAAATCACTTGCAGTCTGTAGAACACGGCAGGGTATTGCCAGTTCCACAAAATATAAATTATCACAGAATGACTGTAGGTGGCAACAGAATTTAGTACAGATGAAAACGAGCAGAAACACGGTTTTATATTTCCAGCATTCTTGCACTGAGCTGATTTTCTCATAAAAATCCATATAAGTTAAAGGAGAAACAAAGTTTATATATAGGTGATTCCTTACAAAAAGAGGATCTGAACTATAATAACAAAAATGTTACAATCCCTAAGGCATACATGAATGTAATTTTAGGACAGACCAAGCTCCCTACTCCAAAGATCCCCTTGGACAATATCATAAACCAAGGGGAGTACACTTATGGTCCAGTGCTGAGAAAGATTGCCTTTATTTACCATGAACTAAGGGGGCCAGGGGCATAACTACCAGGGGAGCAACCGCAGGGGGGACCAGGAGTCAAGGACGCCCCATCTTCTTATTTTTCCTATGACAGATATAGCCTACTCCCAGAAAACTACTGTGGAAAAACCACTGTGGATAAACTCTAAAGCCCATCAGAGTTTTGCTGGGGGGTCTAGTGATTCTGAGTTATGCCATTGATGGGGACAATCTTATATTTTCAACTTACAACTTTGCAGTGAAGTCTCACAATATACGTTACCTTCTAAATGCACGTAAACAGAGGGTTAACACAGATTTACAAGTTGTTTATCTGTTCTTTCTTAATAATGAATATTTGTCACACTTATATCTATTTTTTGTTTGGCAGAATTTCAAAGCACCATGTGTTCTGAATATAAAACAAATGGCAAGGCATGTTTCATATGGCCTATAATATTCACAATCTATGTTGTATAATATTCAACAATGCAAATGCAAACTATTATTAAATTGTTGATTGCAATGAAAGTAACAGGCTGGACTCATTTTGTCTCAGCTGTCAGAATATGAAAAATGGAAAACATTCGCAAGATTGTAATAAAGCGCTCATCTTTTTAATTGCTATAAATGAATGTTTTTTTTAAAAAAAAAGGGAATATTAAATACATAACGAGATTAAAGATACCTATGTAAATGAATGACCCAGTGTAGACCCAAAAAAGCTTATGCATGTGTCCAGAACTGCTGGTTTTGTGGGCAATGCTATTCATATAGCATGAGACTGCAACATGCCTTCTGTTATAAGAAGGTGTTTCTCTATTTTTATGCTCAGTGAAGGTCTTTTTGCTCCTTTTGCCCCTCTCTCCCTAAGCTTTCTAGCTGCCTTTTCTACTGTACACCCAAGTCCTACATAGAGCCATGAATCAGTATCTTGCACTGACGAGATCTAACAAGATCGAAACGTCATGTCTGCAGGTCAGATGATTGGCTCTATATATTTAGCTATATTGCATGTTATTAGCCAGCGGTTCTGGACACATGCATAAGCTAAGGAGTATTTTGCATATCTCCGCCCCTTACTCTGGGGAACATGGGAGTAAGAAATTTCTTCTTGTTTCTTAGGTTTTGTGGGCAATGCTATTCATATAGCATGAGACTGCAAGATGCCTTCTGTTATAAGAAGGTGTTTCTCCATATTTAAAAAATGAAATACAGATTTATGCTAGCAAAAACAAACCATAGTTTTTGTTTTAGAACTTGTGAAAGAAAAAGGAAATGGCGAGGGGAATTGGTGGTTAATAGAGATGGCCTGATTGGACCAGGATCAGATTGCGGATCTTGCGGAATTTCCAGAATTCCACTTTCCGAACCTTTTCTGAATGAAAATTCGAGAATTTCCGAAAAGGCTCTGGGAACTGGGAAATGGACCGGGGAACAATTCTGACTAGTTACAATCAGATTTTTTTCAGAAAGAATTTGACTGGTATACTAACCAATCATCACATTCTTTTCCAGTCAGTATTGGCTACAATCAGATTATTTCTTAAAGAATCTGATTGGTTAGTATATCAATCAGATTATTTCTGAAAGAAACTGATTGTAAGCACTCACAGATTGTCCGGAATTCTGCTTTCTGGATTTTATGAAATCGCGTTTTGCACCCGCGTTCAGAAACACCCTTATATACACACAGGGGGGTTTTTAGGCATAGGCCACCTAGGCAAAGTGCTAGGGCCCAGTGTTCTCCCTAGAATCTCCTTGTCAGCTTTTACTTGATGTGTTTGAACTGTTCTCCTTGTTCTGCTTTAATTTTCAACATTGTATTTAGTAGAGAGCCTGAACTCAGCTCACTCTACTTGGAAACAATGTTAGAAATGAACATGAAGTGAAGGAAGGAGGTGGGAGGATGAGCTCGGCTAAAAGAAATGAGGAGAACAATTTTAAAATGCCAGGTAAAAGCTGCTTCAGACTTTATAACAGTGGCTCATTGGAGCCCCTTCTGTCAACACAATTGTTTTCCTACATGTACCTCTATTCCAGTTAGTTCAGTGAACCTGGATTCCTTGCCCCTTCAATACCAGGTCTTTGCGAATGTCTTCTGTAAAAAAGGCAGAAACTCTTCCTCCTCATTGCTAATACGACTGCCCTATTGAGCTGCTTCCAGAAACTGTTCCCCCATGGTGAGGTACCTATCCTCTTTTTCTTACAGAGACTCAGTCTATGAAAGGATACATCCAAGATAACCTCTAACAGGGTTTCATTTGTCCATTTTCTGATCCTGCGGGTCTTTATTGTTGCAGGGTTTTTTGCATTTGCGTTTTTTTTTAGATCATTGAAAACGCGGCAACGCACGTTTTCGGGTGTGTTGCAATTGCGATTTGCGGTCTGCATTGTAAATTACAATACTTAATGAAAAAAACGCGTGAGCAAACGCAACAAAATCACACATGAAATCGCATGCGATTGTGAATGTGTTGCAGTGTGGCCGTGCCCTACGTTAGAAAAAAACATTTTTGAGTTTCCCAAAATCCCTTTGCTGGAATACATTATTTCTCAAGGGGGTTTTGAGATTGACCTTGCCAAGATCTCTACCTTCAAAGATTGGCCACTGCCTACCAGCATCAAAGATATCCAGAGATTCGTCAGCTTCACCAATTATTACAGGCAATTCATTAAAGGATTCTCCTCCAGTATGTCTCCTATCCTTGGACTTAATTAAAAAAGGGGGAAGACCTAACTCCTGGACTCCACAGTCCCTGGAAACCTTTGCATCCTTGAAAAAAAAACATTTTCCTCACCCTCAGTACTCAAACATGCCAATCAACTTCTTCCTTTCTCCATTAAAGTGGATGCTTCCATTATTGGGGCCAATCCACCCAATGTAGGTAATCGAACTGGCCCTAGAAGTGTGGTGACACTCCTTGGAATGTTCCCTCCATCCAGTTACTATATATACCAACCATAAAAATCTTGAATACATCCAAACCCTTAAAAGACTGAACCCCGGCAGCTCCCACTGAGCACTTTTCTTCTCCCATTTTAATTGAATTAAAATCTACCGCCCTGATTCTAGAAACAGGAAGGCTGGTATCCTGCCCATTTTGTACTCTCTGAAACCTCAACTAACCAGGAAGAACATGTTATTCCCTCCTCCAAAATTGTTGCAAACATAAAATCACCTCCTGCTCCGCAACTACTAGCCAATCAGTCCTCTGCACCCTCTGAGACCCCCATTGGCAGGATCTATATCTCTACAGAACATCAATTGACTATTCTTCAACAGACCAGTAGCTCTAAGCAGGCTGGCCATCCTGGCGTTCTAAACACCATATCACTTCTTAATCGCGTGGTATGGTGGCCATCCATGCAAAACGATTTTAAAGACTTTGTAGCCATTGAAAAAGTCTGTTGGAACTAAACCTGTGTGGTGTTTTAGTGCTGTATACTCAAACACCTTGCTTATCGTGTCTTCCATTAGTAACGTATTGCCTGTTATATTCTTGTTGTTATTGACACTAGTATGCTCCAAACTAATTGGTTTACAGATTATTAGTACATATTATATATCCTGTTATTTTCTACCTCATATGATGTGATACCAAACCACTTTACTGACTATACAGGTTAGGACAATTGAACAGTGTGCTATGGGTTCTGTCACCTCTTTTCCCATTATATTACTACTAATTAACCCATCTAGCACCTGGCCTATTTAGGTTTGCCATATCTTACTAGTGCCGAATACAAACCAATTTCCTTTTTTAAAGACTTTGTAGCCACCTGTGTTGTCTGTGCAACTTCTAAGTCTGTCCCTTCCCACCCCCCTGGTCTTCTGAGACCTCTGTCTATTCCTTCTCACCCATGCACTCATCTTTCTATGGATTTTGTTGGGGAACTTCCCCTTTCCAGAGGTAATACTGTCATTTGGGTAGTAGTTGGGGATTGTTTCGGCAAAATGGCACATTTCATTCCTCTTCTTAAATCCCTTTCAGATAAAGAGCTTCAAGAACTAAATTTTAATTCCAGTTGATCTAACGGAATACGACATGTTATGAAAGCTAACATCTGATTGGTTGGGGCAAAATTAGCACCATTTTTGGGGCAAAATTAGCACCATTTTTAACAATAAGAATTTTATTCAATAACCCTTTTGATGTCTTGTTTAAAGGACTGAATTTTCTCAAATCCTTTAATGCAATTGTAAAATGCTGATGGTACTAGTAAGTTGCAACCATGTTGGTATTTTATCAGGGAGATTCACCTTAAGGCACAAGCTCTCTGGGCAAAACTCCCATTCTGGATTTACCAGGGGCTGTGCAACTCTGGTGAATCTCACCCGCATGTAAGTATTTAAAACCAGCTATCAGCTGTAATATTCTAAAGAAGTACTGTAATATCCTTAAACATGGTAAAAAGTATCGTGTTTACTTAAGGGCTGCCGTGGGAAACATTCCCCAGAAGTCTTATCTTCCCTTATTTGCATAATGAGTAAGGGAGCTGTGGCCAAAGCTTAAGTTTCGTACACATGTGCAATCATGGGTACTGACCCGCGTTGCACAATGGGTACGAATGGCCGATAATCGTACCATGTATGGACAGTTTATTGTCCGGAACGGACATTCACTCTGGGATTGTTGCCTGACCGGGCGCGCGGATCTTCAAATGAGTGACCGTTTCGGCCGATAAGGGCTAGGCCACACTGCTGCACTTTTTTTTTGCGTTTGCGCTTGTGGTTTTTTTTCATGTCATTGAAAACGCGGCAGCGGAAAAAGTATGCGCAAACTCAATGAAATCGCACATGAAACCGCATGCGATTGCGTTTGCATTGCAGTGTGGCTGTGCCCTAAGTGCCCATATGCGGCTATATACAGAATTTACAGCTGGTGAGACTGCAGCTATAGACATGATGATTGGCTTGTTTGAAATGTAATTAAGAGGTCTATTTTAAAGAGAAACATGTATAGAAACCATAGCGCCCCTTCAAAGTATGGGAGATTTCTATTTGTAATACACAGGCCGTGCACAATTGGATCACATTCCATTGCACAAAAAATGCAAATTGCATGTGCTCTGATTAGCGGATTGCAGTGTGATGCACGGCAATCACAGCAGTGCACATACAGGGAGATTCAATAACAGTTCTACAGTATCGTTATAAATGGTGCTAATTTTGCCCCAACCAATTTTGATGTTTGCTTTCAAATGTTAAATAAGATTTGATTGGTTGGGGCAAAATTAGCACCATTTTTAACAATAAGAACTTTTATTGAATCTCCCTGATAGTGTGGTCACACCAATCGCCCAACACTAGTGTGCGCTTTTTGGCGTGTGATCAGATTGTGCGTTAAAATATAGCAGTGTGGCCTAGACCTTACCCTTTAATGATTAGTCCTGCAATTTATACTTTATAACCCAGGTACTACTAGTTGATTCTTATTTATAGAAATGTAATTAAAATGCGTTTAATTGGCTGTATTAAATATAGGAAACATTTTGTCTCTTAGAGACAGGACTTTCTAAAACCAAGTGAAAAAAAAAATATATATATAAAAAGTCGAGTTTATACACGAGTATAAAAAGTCTCCCCTCAGTTTATACTCGGGTCTGGGCTGATCTGGAAGCTTGAAGGAGCAGATGGGCAAAATCACATAGCCATGGGAAAACAAAAGCTGGAACTTGTAACACACAGAATCCTCTTGATTTTGGTGGGTTAGACAATTGTTGTCCTGTTCACTCAGACCAGTTCAGACTGTAAAGGAAAGGGGGGGGGGGGATTATAGAAGTAAAAGGATTCAACAAACAGGCTGCACAGAAAGGTATGCAGGGCACATCCGTGTATGGGACTTTCTATGGTGCGGTGTATAAGATTTTGTATGGGGCTGTGTATGGGACTTTCTATGGGGCTGTGTATTGGACTTTCTATGGGACTGTGTATTGGACTTTCTATGGGACTGTATATTGGACTTTCTATGGGGCTGTGTATTGGACTTTCTATGGGACTGTGTATGAGACTTTCTATGGGACTGTCTGTTGAACTATCTATGGGGCTGTGTATGGGAGAAAGTCAACCCTCAGTTTATACTCGAGTCAAACAGTTTCCCTGGTTTATCAGTCAAACGTAAGTACCTCGGTTTATATTCAGGGCGGTTTATACTCAGGTATGTACATTTGTGTTATATATTTTTATATATATAAAAGTTGAAAGTGTTGTTTTTATGATGCTTGTCTGTATAATTTCTAGGCAGTGTTACTGATTGAATTATTTATTACGAGTTTCATGTTAGATATGCTTTTATTTTTTGAAATGTGTATTGTTTTTATTTTTTAAAATGTGTGTTGAGAAAATCACAAGTTGTTGTGGTGCTGTAAGATCTACTGAGGGGTAGGCAAAGATGTTGTGAAAATAAATCTCGATTATATAACTAGATGGCTTGAGTTCCTGAACAAGGCTGGTGATAGATGTGCATTTAAAAGACAGAGTACACCATTAGGCAAACACTGGAGCTTTTATCTTCTTACCAAAACACAATTTGCAAACTGTCACTTTTTAACTTCCTTTTTACTTCTCCAAGTATCTAAACTTGATCATCATTACCGATGCACAACACATGAAATTATGACAGTTTCCAGGTATTGCAGCCAAGATAGATGCTAAGAGAATGTTTTGGGTTTTTTTAAAGGACAACTCCACCCTCACAATAATATTTTTTACATTCAGGCATTGGCTGTGATGGCAACTGTCAAATTCATAACTGACTGTTGTTAACTGAAAGAACCAGGAAGCAGAAACAGGGACAACAGGACATTGTGCAGGATTTCAGGTTAGACATATATTTCAGATTTCAAACTATTACTGTTTAGGGTTTTGGGGGGTGATTTATAAGTTTTCATCTCAGAGCTGGACTTGCCCTTTAAGCTCCTTTTGGTTATCTCGTATATTAGGTAACCCTCGAAAGTATCCTCGGTAACCCTCAAAATTAGCTCTGTATTTTTGTGGGTTACCTAAAATACAGAAAGTATGGAACTTCAGAACTGGGAGTACCGAGTCTGAATTGGGTCCGAATAGGACCCGGATTCATCCCTAATGATGAAGTATTGAGTGTCCACACAAAACACCTCAGATCAGCTCATGTGTATCAAGTTCCTGCAACCTCTTCCTATACACAAAAAGTAATCACACCTGGTGCATTTTGAAACACATTGGGCGACAATATGTTGCAATCATTATTTAGACACTGTAATCTAATCAGTTTACATCTTACAGCTTCACAGACTGACAGCTGTAAAGAATAGTTTTCATCTGTGATCCATACATGTGATTTAATCTGATATCAATTATTATCCTGTATAAGGAATTCTGCATATGCTGAGGATAGTAGCATTAAATAGCTGAAAGCTTCTGTTTCTAGAAAAGTTAATTTGAGCATTTCAAGGGTAAAGGGATCAGGTGGACATGCCTTTTAAGGCTATTTTCTGGTCATGCCTTAGTGTCAAGCACCTGATATTAGGAATGTTGCCCTGTGGAGGAGTCACCAGGTCACGTCCCAGGAAAAAGTAACTAACTCCAGCAAGTTATTGTATAGAAACCTTTGAATAGAACTGAAGATAGACAGACTCAAGGTCGAGGCAGACGGCTATGGTTCGTAATCAATCGACAGGCAGGTACCCATGACACAGGTTTATAATCTAGAAAACAAAGAAAGTTTGGCAACAAGTAGATCAGATGAAAGAGTAAGGAACAATCAAATATTTGCTTTTTCGAAGAAATGCACAATTATGTGGCTTAAGGTATGTACTCTACGTTCTAAAAATAGTTTCCAGTTTCATTAAGTACATGTTGAGATTGAAATTTTGTGTGTTATTATTATTTTTTTTTTAACTTGTCATGTGGGTTTGTGCAAGATTTCGAGCTTTGAATCTTTCCTTAAAGGACAACTCCACCCTCATAAAAACATGTTTTAGAAAGAATGGCCTCTTTAAAATATGTTGATATATCATACTTTGTCCTATGAATACATTACCGTATGCCTGCTATGCTTCTAGATGCCTTGTGGAAACTGAGCAATTTAGAAACCTGTACTGAGCCTGAGCATGCTCAGAAGAGGCAGACAGGGGATTAACATTCAGTCATTGGCTGTGATGTCAACTGTCAAATCCATAACTGACAGTTTATAACTGGAAGAACCAGGAAGCAGAAACAGGGGAAACAGGACATTGTGCAGGATTGCAGGTTAGACTTAAATATTTAAAATTTCAAACATTAACAGTTTAAGGTTTTGAGGGGCGATTTAACTGTATGTAAGTTTCAATTTGGAGTTGGACTTGCCTTTTTTTTTCTTAAAAACTTATTTTTTTAAAGTTTGAATTTCCAGCGTGTATTCATAAAACTGCATGTATGTATGAAAGAATGTCACCATTATATAGCTTAATACGTTTAGGTTACAAAAAACAAAGTTTGTGGTGAATATTTCTGAGAGAGAGTGGTGTTTAGTTTAAAAAAACTGTAAGCAATACAGAGCTGGCTATTTTTTTCATGCTGTAATATCCCTTATGCATTGGTGCTTTTGGATTAGTTGCTGGACGTGTCTCTGTTTACCCCTATGATTGTGGAATAACATTTTAGGAGCGGTTAGGCCTTATATTTAAATAACTCATTTAATATATTGCCAAAACATCAAAGGATTTTATTTGCACTTTACATAAGCATTAATGCACCTTATACAGACCTGGATATATTTATATTGTTTTAACTTTTTTCTGCACCTTTTTATTTTAATTCCTACTTCAAATAAAGTACTTTTATACTCATTTCGGTCAGATGTAGTGGTGAGTTACTGTAATATATGGGCTGTATTTGTATTGAAAATTTATATTAACCTATAATTTTATTCAATCTTTTCATTTATATGCCCCAAACTTCTGGGGTGTGTTTTTTATACACAGCCACTTCACCTATTTGTACAACTACCAATCCTTCTTCCCTGACCCAGGTACCTTTCATTTTAAAAGAACTTTATATGCACTGTTTTTTCTCCTTCAAACAGGGAAGTGCTACTCACACATCCATTGAAGAAGCTATTTATACTGCAATGTACCATTTAAATAGCATACATCCCAAAATGTTTTGTTTTCCATTAGGCAAATGTTGAAGAAAAATATGTAGCACATTTAGACTACATTTGCAAAAAGTAAAAAAGATATAGGAGAGTTAAATATAAGGATAATGTAAGTGTTAATGGAAGTTCTTAGTTTATGACACTCTTTACAAATATGTATGCATCCTTAATCATGGCAATATCATTTATTGTTTCACATTTTAATACTTTCAGGACCTATGTAGTAAAAAAATGTGTAAGCCTTACCTGACTGCGATGCTGCAATGCTGTATTTCTGCATTGGCCCGTATTTGTATGCCACAATAGTAAAATCATTAAAATGTAAGCCTTTTTTTTTTTTAAATAGCACGCCCAGTGTGAAACTGGTGCAAAACCCACACTAACCCGATGCATTAGGTAGAATGGGTTTTGCACTTGTCCCCTTTAGAGAGGTAATGTAGTTTCTAATAGAACCCAGTTTCGAATCGAATCTGAGCGTTTCGAAGTCCCGACTAAACTTTCGGTACTCCCGGATTTCACAGAACCCAGATTTTTTGAATTTTTGATTTTTATCGACATTAGAAAGTAGACAATTTTCGAAAATTGAAAGTAGATGATTTTTTGAAAAAAGAAAATCGAATGTAGACGATTTTCCAAAATAGATGATTTTCGAAAATCGAAAGTAGATGGTTTTTTTCCAAAATTTTTGAAAAACGGAACGAAACTCAACAGATTCAAAAATCTCTACTCCCAATTATGGGCAGCCTGTCATAGAGTTAAGACAGGGACTTCTGTTGCTAATTTCATTGTTTTTAAAGGCATAAACCTCCCCCCCCACATTACTACAAGCTAATAGCACTTTAACTCTTGTACCCAGTGGCATAATTAGAAATCACTGGGCCTCCAGTAGATGCAATAGACAAAACTCCTATAGTTCAATTCGTTTTAGAACTTAAGTAAAAGTTCTAAAAAGGTAGTTTGAAAACGAACCCATTAAAGTCAATGGGGAGAAATAGTTTGAAAGGTTTGGAATAAATACAGATAAAATAGCAATGGTAACTATAAATGTCTCTGACACCTGGGAAATGCTCTGGGGAACATGTACATATTACCAAAACTTTTTGCTACATTCGAGGGTTACAGCCAAATTCAAGGGTAACTATACAATACATTCGAGGGTGACCGAAATCGGATGCCACATTCGAGGGTTACCGATCGATACATTTGAGGGTAACCAATATCGAAGGCTAAATTCAAGGGTTACCGATATCTAATGCTACATTCGAGGGCTACAGAAATTGATGGATACTTTTGAGGGTTAGCGAAATCGAATGCTACATTCAACACTTACTGATTCGAGAATTAGATAATTATAAGTCAGGGAGTTAAAAAAAAAACAAACTAGTTTGTAGTGCAAAAAGTTCAAAAGAGTTTGAGTTCCCCTATGTTGGGGCCACTATCCCTGTTTTATCTACTGTGGTTTTCTGGAAAAAGGCTTTATCTGTCATATGGGAAAATTTTTAGCTGCCCCCCCCCCCCTCGGCTTTCCGAAATGCTGAAACAGTTTTTCTAATGCAACAGACCGGGACACAATCGGAAGCAATAGTGTGCATGAGCACTTGTAGAACTATGTATTCTTGTCAAATTGTTCTGTCAGCAAATACCCCTTCATTTGCATTGGATTCCCATTTTATTAACAGCTGATTGATACATTTTACAAATCTTAATGAATTCAGCTGTTAGCTGCCAGGGTGATTTGGAGTCTGATTGTTAAGAACAAAACTATAGGGAAATGGTTGCTAGTAGCAAAATGATCCCATGACCCCGGAAATCAATGTGTAAAAATAACATGAGATTATATTCTGCGTAAGAAAAAAACCTTATTTAGAAGAAAAAAGGGACTGAGAACAATAAACAAGAGTACGGAGAGACAAAGTAATGCCTTTGAATTCTTTGCCAAGGTTTTTTTTATAGCTGACTACAATGTCCCTGTTTATAAGACTTCTGACTGGTAGTTGCTGAAGGGAGGCTTTTAGCCAGGCCAAGCTTTGAAGCAGAAGAATCATAACTGTAATTTATGTCTAAGTCACTGAATCTTCTACATAAAGGAAGTTGAGACACAGAGGATGATCCAATGCATTGGAATGGGTATCAGCACAGGAAAATATAACCAGACCACTATAGAATTGGATTTGCTTTCAATATTTTAAAATGAAACACTAAAGCTGCCATCCTACCAAGAAATAAGTATTCCACAAATGAACTTAGTATTCAGTAGCCTTTTGGTGTAATGGTATCAAATATTTTATCCATCTAAACTTTTTTGTTCCTTTTTTTGATAATTTAGTAAATAATCTTTCTCTTTACTGTACTTTTTTCCTCCTTTGCATTCATTCATCTTTCTGAGCTGTCAAACCTCTGCCTGGTTACTATAGGGTTACCAAAAACTCCATAGGATGAAGCAGGGAAAAGAAGAGGAATTTAGTAACCTAGTGGACATTATCTATCTGGTGATGGTTACTAAGCATAGTGTTTCATCTATGGTATATGTGTGCACTTTTTTAGAGAATCTTTTATTAATATTTCACTAAAAATTATCATACAATGAACTTTTAATGCAAGATAATATATTTTTCATGTCATGGGATACCTTTTTCATTAGCAGCAGATCACACGTACCAGTGCCAGTCTGTAGCACTGCATTTTAACAGTTTAACAGTAACTTTCCTATCTCTAAATTCTGGGAGGTTGAGATTTAATCAGTTGTATAAAGAGCACCATTGTGAGCATTTGCATCTTAAATACATTTTAACTCCACGTCATCTGCCTTCATAAAATTTTATGATTGACAGTAAAAAGAAAGTGTTGGTGGTTAGTGTGTTTTGGAATGTGATTACTATGTTGTTTGTGCCATATGATAATGTTTTGTAATGGTTAGCATTGGAGGTTCAGAAACTGTCCATGGGTGCGGTGTCAAAGTAGTTGCTAGAGCCCAGATGGTTATGGATTTTCACCATTGTAAGCTATCTACACTATATAGGAAAAACATGAATACAGATGCAGAAGGTAAGGATTTCTGAATATAAAAGGTTACTTTTAGGGCATCTAAAAAAAAGAAGCATGGTTCCTATAATTCATTCCCATTTGGTGGATGTATATAATACTAATTTAAATGTAAAATCGCATGTGTATTTTTTTGTTCCAGGTGTTATCCTGAAGAAGGATTATTTTACTAATAAATTCATAAAACTTGAACATAAATAGACTTTAAAGTTACTTACTGTTTATTCTAAGAGTCCTTCCTGTCCATTCATAGATTAATGTGTATTTTAGTCAAGTGTACTGTATACATAAATAGGGATGGCCGGTTCGCGGATCCGAGCCGCGGATTTATCCCGTTCGCGAACGGCGGATTTTTTCGGATTTTCGAAAATTTTCGAAATTACGAGTTTTCACGTATTTTCGAGAATGTTCGAAAATACGGGAAAACACGTATTTTCGAAAATTTTCGAAAATACAAGGATTTCTCTTAATTCCATACATACGTATTTTCGAAAATTTTCGAAATTACGAGGATTACTTGTATTTTCAAAAATACATATTTTCGAAAATACATGAAAACTCGTAATTTCGAAAATTCCCGAAAATACGTGAAACTCGTAATTTCGTAAATTTTCGAAAATACGAAAAATCTCGTTATTTCAAGGGTATTTTTAATTTTAACGGGTCCGCTCGCGGATTTTCGAATTTTCAAATTTTTTCGAAAATTCGCAGATCCTCGAGCGGACCGGATTTTGCGAAGTTCGGACATCTCTATACATAAATAGGGTGAATATTAAAGAAATGTAGGTTGTATAGAAGCTGGTTAACTCTGCCTGATTATGCTAATTTGGATTATTGTATGTTCATTTATAACACAGATTGCACACACATATACCTAGCAGCACTTTTTGGTTGTTCATTGATATTGTGTATTTATTTATTTTACTTTTGTTCTATAATCCTACAGGTTGTTCTTATCTACATACAGTGTAATTAACCAAGACTTGCAGAGTCAAGACGTCCAAAGTATATATTAGAGATTACAGTGATGTCACTGGAGGGCTACAGCTTACCTAAATGTGTCTGAGAGTAAAGTAAGATCTCTTGTAATGGATATATGCTGATAAGGAAGGAGCATTGATGGTTGCAGCCATCAATGATATAGATTGAAATAAATTAAAAAAAAATACAGCCTCATTAGATTGACTCCAACAAACTTACTATCAGTTATAGATTTTTTTGATATGGGAAAGATGGAAACTTTAAAGTAATTAATAAGTGATTCCTGTTTGTTGGTTTGGAAAAAAGTTAAAATATGCTGTAAACTCTCCTACTCATGATTATACAGTGTATACATAATAGAGGGGTAACGTTTCTCTAATACCTAATGGAACTACAGCTTTTTACTTCTAATACCTTTCTATCATCCCTGACCCCACCCCCACTGAAAAGTATCAAAAAAAGTGCATGTATTTATTTATTTATTTATTTTTATCGCAGATAGTTTCTGCAAAAATTTTGACATGGCAGTAAATAAATGTGAGCACATTTTGTTATTTAGTTTTTTCTATATAAAAAAATATTTTTAATTAATTAAAGTGCATTTATTTATAGAGATGTATGTATTATTGCCAATATTATACTTATTGTAATGATTAATTAGGTACCATTTTTGTTACAAGATGTGTCCTATTTGATTGCAATGATTTATATTTTATCTTTGAAAGGGCATGTTCACCTCTAAACACATTTCTTATACATTCACAGCACACACACCCAAACCCTGAAACTGTAATACTCACAGTGCCCTCAAGCAGTTTTAAGCCAGGAGAAATCATAAACCATAAAGGAGGTAAGACAGTTTGGAGAGGGACCGGCAGACTTAAGTAAAATATCTCTTTATCTAGAAGCCCCCAGGAAGATAGTAATTGTTTTAATTATTTTGTCTTTAATTAGTAAATAGATTTACATTCAGTCACTGGGCATTACTTTTAAAGGGCATGTCCACCCCCAAAACTATAATCCCCCCAACTACTGGCCCCACCATGTAGTGTAGTTTAATCCTTACCTAACATCCAGCTCCATAGGGTGTTCATCCTGTAGTCCCCCCCCAAAGTCCCAAAAACTGCCCACCAGGAGGCTGGCAGAGTCCATAAGGACTCTGCCTCCTACCTGGCCTCAGGTAGATTTTTCCCATGCGTCTGCAGCCCATCTCCCCCTCCTCTCCCTCTCCCTCCCTCTCCCGATTCCCTCCCCCTAGCATTTAATCCTTGTAGTATAGGCTTCCCACTGGTCCCCCAGCCCCAACCGCATCATTTTTATTTTAAGAAAGCTCCCCAAACTCTTACTTACCTCTCCTCTTTCCTCCGCTGAAGTGAGCTGCCGGCAGCCGCGTCCGTGATGTGGCTGCCGCCACCCAATCACAGACGCGGCTGCCGGTCCCGCCCCTCTGCTTGCATTTCTCGCAAGCAGAGGCCGGGAGCGCGGCGGAGGAAAGAGGGAGGTAAGTAAGAGTTTGGGAGCTTTCTTAAATAAAAATAATGCGGTTGGGGCTGGGGCCAGGGGGAAGCCTATATTAAAAGTAAGATTTAAGGGTGGACATACCCTTTAATGAAAATCCAAGAAAACTATTAAATCCAGTAATAAGACCACACCTTGTATTATTTAACAAAAAAATATCTTCCTAATCATTTTATTGTTATATTTCCAATTGAGATTGCAATACCACAAACCAAAATTGTTACCCTATTACAGGTTAGTGCAGCATTGAAAATGGATAAGGATGCACAAACCCAATGGGGCTCATTCTCAGCAGGTTAGCAGTAGTGCCCACAGTTGTAGCATGGGATTATTAGAAAAATACAGTTTCTGTCAAAATTTCGATTGATCCACATGAAAGTTTTTTTTTGTGGTTGCTCCACATGAAAATGTCAGTGGTAGATAAGTGACATTTTAAAAACAGAACCTGCAGTCAGGTCTATGTTACACCCCTAATAGTGAATATTCATTTTCTTGTAATGTAATGCCTTTTTTTTTTTTTTTTTTTTTAATGTGCCTCAGTCAATCAGCACTAAAAAGGATTGATCAGGCACAATAATATGAATTCTGCTTATTCTAGACATGTGAAATCAGAAAAGCTTGTTGCCTCTTTATAAACCATGTCACCAGCATTTAATTAGTTTGATGAAGTAAAATGTCAAGGAGGATTGGATGCTTGAGAGTGTTAATAAATCATTCTTGCCACTGCTTTCCTAGCCTGCTGATGATCCTTATTAGATTAGATCTACACTGGTCTTAACCAAGCTAAATCTTCACCCTATCACTGCCAGACAGTCAGGGATCCATACAAAAGCAATTTCACTACTTATTATTTGTCTTCCTTTACGCCTAAAAATAAAAGTCTATAATTTACCCAGTAATATGATAGTTGGTTTCTATTTATTCATTTTAAACACATTAAAAAATTGAGCATTTTTCATTTTAACATTATCAGGGAGATGTAATATCACCCAGGTGCTGCATCACAGAGTGGGTCAGGTAAGTAGCTTTTTTTTTGAATGTCGCTACATATTAGCACAAAACTCAATGTGTTGGGTGCACTGCACAGTTTTCGAAACAGAAACTGCAGGCACCGCAAATCTACAAGAAAACCTACGCTAACCCGATATTAATTATAAATTAGTTTTGCTTATATTTTTATCATACAACAACATAATATAAAATGAAAGAGATACTGTATGATTTAAAACAGTAACCGGGAAAAAAAAAAAACCTGGTTTACTCTATCTATATCTTTACTATATTACCCTATAACAAATGCTATTAATGTCAAGGAATGATAGTTATTTAATATTGGTCAACACATTGATTGTAAACTGTGTCTTCTCAATAAAGATGATAAATTTAAAAAAAGACGGTTTCACTCAATTTAGGGTTATTAAGAGATTAATTACTAAGACAAACTGTACGGATCCACCATTGTGATAAATATAGATATATTTTTCTATACATTTATCAATATATACATTTGTATGAATTATGTGTTTGGTGTGTTGATGTCTGAGAGATAAACAAAAAAAGCAATAATGTTTTTTATACCTTAGATATTAACATTTTTTAAATTTAGTTCTTGAAGTTTAGTTCTTTGAGAAACACGGGTTAAAATAGAGATATAGTCATAGATCCATCATCATTTATATTTGTATAAAGTATGTATTTTGATGATTTGATAACTGACAAAGAAAAAGATAATTATAATATGTATCATTATTTTATGTAGGGGTTCCCTGAAACATGAACATTTTTTAAGGGTTCTTTACAGATAAAATGGCTGAGAAACACTGGTACAGTATGTCACAAAAGTGAGTAAACAACAATAGAAAACAAAAAGTGAGTAAAGCCTTCACATTTTTGTAAATATGAAACAATGCAATGTAGTCAGTGTACAGCTTGTATAACACTGCAAATGTGCTGTCTTCAAAATAACTTAACAATGAGGGTTTCAAGGTGAAGCCTTGAAACAATTTTCATGTCTCGGGGAACCCCTACATAAAATAATGATATACTGTATATTATTATCTTTTTCTTTCTCTGTTATCAAATCATCAAAATACATACTTTATACAAATATAAATGGTGATGGATCTATAAATACATCTTTTCTAACCAGTGTTTCTCAACCTTTTTACCCTCATGGAACCCTTGAAAAAAAAACATTCACATTTTTGTAAATATGAAACTTTGAAACAATGCGATTTAGTCAGTGTACAGCTTGTATAACAGCGCAAATGTGCTGTCTTCAAAATAACTTACTTAAAGGATAAGTGCATTGTAAAATCAAGTTATGTTCATTTGGATGCTGCAGCTGTAAAAATACCGTTGCCATAATTTTTTTTTTTACCTATGCCCCTCCAGAGCCTAGCTTTGTGCCTTGAAAGTTGCTGACATCTTGTTACTGGTTTGCTGAATGTTAAGCTCCACCCCTCTGAGATTCCCTCTGCTTTCTCCTGCTTGAGCCTCAAACAGTAATGCTTGTGAGTTCCGTGCACACGCACGTGCACGAAACTCACAGGCATTACTGTTTAAGGCTCAAGCAGGAGAGTGCACGGAACTCACAGGCATTACCATTTGAGGCTCAAGAAGGAGAAATCAGAGGAAATCTCAGAGGGGCAGAGCTTAACATTCAGCAAACCAGTAACAAGATGTCAGCAACTTTCAAGGCACAAAGCTAGGCTCTGGAGGGGCATAGGTAAAAAAAAAATATGGCAACGGTATTTTTAAAGCTGCAGCTTTCAAATTAACATAACTTGATTTTACAGTGCACTTATCCTTTAAAGGGCATGTCCACCCCCAAAACTAACTTTTTATATTTATTTGGCCCAAATAAGTGCTCCAAAACAAACTTTACAGCATGTAAATCGGTCCAGTGGTTCAAAAGTTACAGACCTTTGTAGCTGGCTTAATCCTGCAGCATGGACCAATACAGCGATGAACAGAGACAGGTTACATTACCTTGCCTCTGTTCTTTTCATGTTCTTGAGCATGTCTGTTAACATCCAGCAGTGAGAACAGAGGTAGTTGCATCAGTAATGGTCTGACCCCTGGATCCCACCCTCTTTTCTCTCTCAACCAATCACAGCTGTAAAGTTATGTGTACTGAAGAAATCCAGGATCAACAGCTGCAGCCAGCCAGCCCAGAGAGAGAGAGAGACACACACACACAGGCAAGAATTTTTATTTTTTTTCCTAAGCTGCAGCTCGGGGTCATCTAGAGAGGAAGTGCAGCCTGATATATATCTCATTAAATATCGGGCAAGGCAAAAAAATGAAATAGAAATGAATGGTGGTTGGTGATATTATATAAAGAACATATAAAAAGTTTATTTTTGGGTGGACATACCCATTAACAATGAGGGTTTCAAGGTGAAGCCTTGAAACAATTTTCATGTCTCGGGGAACCCCTACATAAAATAATGATATACTGTATATTATTATTTATCTTTTTCTTTCTCTGTTATCAAAATACATACTTTATACAAATACAAATGATGATGGATATATAAATATATCTCTTTTTTAACCAGTGTTTCTCAACCTTTTTATCCTCATGGAACCCTTGTAAAAAAATTTTAATATTTCAGGGAATCCTTATATAAAAAAATTATTTAAGCTTATTTTTATTTATCACTCAGATATCAACACACCAAACACATAATACAGCAGTTTAACAGGACAGGTTCCACTCAGAACAGGTCTCCACATGGACCACCAAAGAAGTTGAGTGCACAAGCTCAGCATTATTTCCAGAGTTTGTTTTTTGCATATAGACATATGAGTGCTGCCACCATTACTGCAGAGATTAAACTGATTATAGACATATGAGTGCTGCCACCATTACTGCAGAGATTAAACTGATAGAAGGGTCAGCCAGTCAGTGCTCAGACCATATGCCGCACATTGCATAAAAGAACTACATTTCAAGTCCAGTTGATCTAATTGAATACAACAGATATCTCCCTGAAAGTTTGTTTTTTAATCTGGAACTGAGGTGGTTGCATGTAACAAAATAGTCGCTGGACCCCAATGGACCAACTCTCTCATGCAGCGTCTTTCATGGATCCAAATGGACTATACAATTTGTTATGCAGGGGTGGGGGGATTGTTTGTCTTACATACAAAAATTAGAAGCCTACGTCACATCCAATAAATTAATTGGATGTGCACTAGGCTTCTAATTTTTGTATGTATTGAATTAATTTGGTCTCTAGTTGCACTCTGCGTGGATGTATACTATCCCATTTCTATGCACTTCCATGAGTGCACTGGATTTATTCAAGGACATATATATACATATTCAAGGACATATATATATCTTTTGTCTTGTCAACACAAAAGGGCCAAAAACTTTATGACACTGGTAAGGGAAAATGACTGAGAAAAAAAAGTAAACATGTTTGTGTGTAAATACGCTCATTGTTATCAGGGCCATATCTATAATGAGGCACACTGAGTCACGTGACTCAGGTGACACCCTGGATTCGCAAGAACTAAGGCGGCACATGAAAGGGGAAAAAATTGTACCTTTAACTGGCACCGCTGGGGGCCACCGCAGCCGTTCTAAAATGATTAAGCTCGTCAGCGTCTGGCGCGAGAAACACTGCTTTTGAGTGGGACTTCACCTTCTCCAGCTAATGCTCACGGCTCCTCCCTGTTTTGTGGCTGATAGGCGGTGTGGTGGCAAAGTGTCACGTGGTGAGTCCTCACGACAGGGAGAGTTGCGCAACTTTACGCGTGCAGCGCAGAAGAGGCGGTCAGCCACACTGTGTGTGGAGGGAGCAGTGGACTGAGAAGAAGCCATGGAGGAGTCAACTGCTCTGAGGCTCAGGCTGTGACTACTTACTTGAAGACTCACTTGTCATCTGTCTGTGATGTCACTCAGTGTCACAAGCAAATACTTTTCTGCAACAGTGCAACAGTAAGTAACTGTCAGTCACACTCACTCATTCACTCTGAGTCTCTGACTAACTCACTCAAGAGATTGATTGCTTTAATGATGATGAAAAACAAAACAAAACACCACCAGACGGGGGGGGGTTGTCAGAAAGTTGTCACAGTATAAAATATGGACTACCTACTGCTGGGGAAATCGATTAATGGTTGGTCTGGCCTCAGTGGCCTGGACCCTCACTGGGGTCTTATCCAGGGGCACTTCTAGGGTTTTTGCTGCCTGAGGCAAACTTTAGAATGCCGCCTTTGACTGTATTGCGAGGCACGCAGCACGCCGCCGCCAAATTAAAGTGGGCGTGGCTATGTCGGTGGGTGTGGCTTTGTCGGTGGGCGTGGCTAACATTTTAAGATTTTGGGCTTCCTATCACGTATGTAAACAATTCCTCAGTCAGTTGATTAGCAATAATGTCAATTCCTATAAACCGGTATTACATCCTTTTCTCAAATATCTTGTGTTGTCACTACTATATTGTCACTACTATATTGCTCCTTTCAGGTTTTTGTGTGTCCAACTAACTTGTTTTATATCCTGTGCTATACATGTTAGAGTAAATTAGAAATGCCATAGTTTCTGTAGTATAAAAGATTTTACCCAAAAGATTTGTAAGCCTGCCACCACGTCAAGGTAG
This sequence comes from Hymenochirus boettgeri, assembly GCA_019447015.1. NCBI lineage: Eukaryota > Metazoa > Chordata > Amphibia > Anura > Pipidae > Hymenochirus > Hymenochirus boettgeri. Next base: position 162,680,756 of record CM033470.1, read on the forward strand.
ACTCTTTCAGCAGGGCCCTAACTACCCTAACTAGTCTAACCTAGCCTACCAAACTAACTAAAGCTAACCTAACCATATAACTACATCATATCTGTTACTAGGGAAAATTCAATAAGAGACCCATAAACAATATCCCAGCAGCCCCTATGACCACATACCCTTAATAATCTCTCCCTAAGTCCCTATACATTCATAGGCCCATGATAAGACCCCAGGGAGGTTATAGGCCACGCTGCCAATGCACACACACTGAATCCAGCCAGCCCCCCATGATAAGACCCCAGTATCCAGGGAGGGAGACCCCCCATGGCCATGATAAGACCCCATCACCCCAGGGAGGTTACAGGCCACTGAATCCAGCCAGCCACCCCCCCATGATAAGACCCCAGAGAGGAAGTTACAGCCAGGCCACTGAGTCCAGCTAGCCAAGCCACCCCCAGAGAGGTTATACAGTTACTTACAGGCCACTGAATCTAGCCAGGCCAGCCCCCCCCCCCCCCCCCCCCCCCCCATGATAAAGAACCTTACCCAGGAAGGTTACATTACAGGCCATGAGGGCTGAGGCCACTGAATCCAGTCAGCCCCCTAACGGCCTAACCCCCCCCCCCCCCAAGCTTAGGACCTGGATGTCCTGCAGTGAGTCTGTGAGTCGTGACACGTCATAGACAGACCATTATAGTTAGTTAATACATACAGTGAGTATTAGTAACATAGTAGATAGTACTTTTTTACAGACAGAGAGTAAGACATTACTTACAGACAGTTGCAGCTTGCAGGCAGCTTAATGTGGTGGTCGGTCTGTCTGCGACTGCTCGGTCTGCACTCTGCAGACAGACAGTGACTGCTCGGCTCTAGCCTCCGGGCTCCAAAAGTTTCCCCCACACAGACACAAATCTTCTTCTTGGACCGCAGACTGCAGTGCTGATCTGGCCACCACTCCCTCCAGAGTTTTGCCGCGCGCAAGTTCCCGGAAGTTGCGTGGCGCCTGTGCTGACAGTGCTGTTACGGTTACCCATGACCAGGCTGTGACATATTGGTATGTGGTCATGATGTTCTCCTATATATTATAGTATATTATATTTACCTGAATGATGATTAATGTATTTTACCTAAATAAATGTTTAATAAATGTTTGACTTGAAAGGGTTTGCTGAGCCTATTTGAGTTTGTTAGGTGGCCTTGGTCTTTTTTGTGTATTGGGCCTTCTAGGGTGATAGGAAGCTCAAAATCGTAAAATTCTAGCCATGCCCATCGGCAAAACCACACCCACCAACAAAGCCACACCCTTTTTAATGTGGCACATGTAGCTGAAAGGTTAAAAGGCAGCATTCAAAAGTTTGGCTCAGGCAGCAAAAACCCTAGTAGTGCCCCTGATTGTTAAATAGGTAAATAAATATAGCACTTACATACATACATTATTGGAAGGTAGTAACCACACTTTTCTGAGTATTTTTTCATGCCATTTCCCAGCTCCCTATGCCATTTGTGCAGCATGATATCATCCTTGGAAATACAGCACCGTATGTGCAAATTCATTCCTTCCATTTAGCGACCTGTTGTGCTCGTATGCATCTCTAATATACAGAGTATTTATAAAATGTGTGAAAAGTCGTTCATTTTGCTGGAAAAATATTTCTTACTTATGTAGCACATTTTTGGTCTGCATATGCATTTTTAATACAGTTGTATGCAAGGACAATTATTTAGGGTGCTGTTAATGACTTTCCTTAAATTTTAATATTTTGATTATATTCATATTGACCATTGTTCTTTGCTTTAAAATGGAATAGATGAGAATTTCAGATTCATCAGGTTACATCTAATTTATCTTAATTTTTGTGCTTCACCTTCATTCCACTGATCCCCCTCGGTGAAAGGATAAAAGGATGAACAGACAAAGGATTATGTTTTATTTGAGGCAGCTATTTACTTTCCCCTGCAGAGCTGACCTTACCTAATCCAGTAAAAGTCTAGGCTGCTCCCAACTCAGAAACAGTAGGAGTCCCACGCTGAACCAACCAGTTTTTAATATTGTCCCATATGGAACATTTATGGATAGAATATTTAGTATGTATTATTCCTAGCAGTCAGCTTTAAAAGTCTATTTATAGTTTCTAATAATGTTTGTGTTAACATTTATATAACATTTATATATGGCCATACATTTAAAAACATGCTATGTAATTAAAAATTTATCAGGCCAGAAAAATAGTTTTAGTGGTTCAAGGTTCATCCATCAAAACCTTAACTCCAAAATAAGTGTTAAAATATTAGACCCTATATAGCACGCCTGAGTACTTTTAATTTATTGTAAATTCAATATGCATTAGAATGTGGGACGATGGGCTTTAAATATCTAGATACATTTATTGCCTCAATGGCCAGTGATCCAAGAGATGTGATTGCAGCTAATGGTAATTTGAATGCATTTGCTCATAACGGAATTGAAATAAGAGAGAGGCTGACAAACACACACATCTGATGTATTTACAATCCTTCGGCTGTAAACATCAAAGAGATAGAAGAAATGATTTAGCAAGAGCATTCAGTGCATCTCTAGAGCTTTGTCACCGAGACAGGCATCAGTCCTGAGTTGGCAGAAATATATTCATATAATTTTTTTTCTATTAAGCTTCACAGGGCAGAGAGGGCCACTTGTGTGTTTACAGCAGGGGAGGGGTCGATCAAATGTGATACAGTAAATCCAGAAAAAGGATTATTTTAATGCTCATGTGAAAAATCAATACTATATTCACTCAAATCTTTTTTTCAGGTAAATCTGTTGATGTCAGATACAAAATCCTGCTTTACCTGAAGAAATTAGTGAATAATGTAATGCAATGAACATATAGAAATATTTCTTTATATTTTGCAACTTCTATCACACCAGAATAGACTATTTGAAGCCCTTATCCTCCCTGATCTGACCTACACACAATCTTCTCGCTTAATGTGACAAATTTATGAATGATAGTACACCTTTAATGATGTTCTTGCATTATAAATTGCCAGTTTTAGTGTTTCCTGTCGGTCCATACCATTTTCTATTTACATGTATTTACAATAGTTTGTAACAATGTGGCTTTCTTGCAGGTATGGGTAAGGTACACTGGTGAGTTGGGTTTGGCTATCTCTGCTGCCACACTCCAAGGATGCAGTGATTAGGCTATTTACTAGATGGTCCACTAGTCAACTTTACATTTAAGGAGCTGGGGTGGGACAGTTCAGAATCGTTTTCCTGACTTTCATTTTTTCTAAGCAGCGAAATAATCTCTTTATTAAAGTAAAAAAAAAATGTGTACATTTGTTTATCACAGAAAATTTAATACATATGTGTGTGTGTATACACGTGTGCACTCCATTCATTGCAGCAAATAGATTTCTTTGGGAATATTCACATCTATTCACCATACAGAAAAGTTTCAGAACTCTCCTGTTCCTTAATCAAGCTGAATAACACATAGTGAGCACTAGAGATGTCCGAACTTCGCAAAATACGGTCCGCTTGAGGACCCGCAAATTTTCTAAAAAATTCGAAAATTTGAAAATCCGCGAGCGGACCCATTAAAACCCATTAAAATGAAAAAATCCTCAAAAATACGAGGATTCTTCGTAATTTCGAAAATTTTCGAAAATACGTGAAATCCTCGTAATTTCGAAAATCTTCGAAAACGCAGTTTGGAAAAGTTCGGAAGGCGGAAAACCGGAAAATCCGCAATATCCGCCATTCGCGAACGAGGTAAATCCGCCGCGGATCTGGGTTCGGATCCGCGAACTGGGCCATCACTATTGAGCACTTGGATTAATTTATAACATTTAACATCATCACATGACCACTTCAGTGCATCATATGGTACTAAATAAGCATCACATGATTCTAACAACAGCTTTCCTTAATATTAGAGGCATACTTTAACAGGGACACTATACTGAAAAAAATACTTTGCCTCATCTTAATCTATAATTGAATACATGTAACAACACACACAAATCACTGATTTGTGTGTGTTGCTGCATGCCTTCAATCCAGCACACATTTTGTTTAGGATCAGTATCCCTCCTCCCTTTTTTAACCAACCCCACTTCCATCTGACTTGACTTTTCCCCCACAAACCAACTGTCAAACCTGCAAAAGGAACAGCAACCGGGCAGTTGCGTTGTGATAGGAGTGCCCACCTGCTACCTCAATATATAAACTTATAAATTCATGGGGAATACATTGGGTTTTTCAGAGGTACTATGTTGGTGGGGGTGGGTAAAAGTAATATACATAGGGACAGTGTTTATGTGTTGTTTAAGCACTAAATAAGGTTATATCAATATTAACAAATATGTAGTAATGACATTAAAGTATAAAGAAATGTAAATAAGGCAAATATATAAATAAATAAAAGTACTTGCATAGTCCCCACTCCTGTTTTTTAATGGAATTTTTAAAATGGACTGTTAAGCCACACCGCAGGAAGTTTTACAGGGAGGCAATGGAAACATATAAAGAAACATATTTATCACTTCCCTTTTAGTGTTGTATCCAATGGTGTGCTTAATATTAGATTGACAGTGTTAGCGAATCAAAACATTTTCTGTGTGTTAGTAGGGAAGTAGGAAGTGTTAGTAGGAAGTTGCAAGACTTGTATGTCACTTCCTTTGTAAAACATGTGACAGTCTGAGTGAACATAACTCCACCCCACCCCTCCCCTCTCAATAGACAAAAAGGAGAGTTGCTGTTTACTGGACAGGAAGGGATATCTATAGATCAGGGATAGGCAACCAGTAGATCTCCAGATGTTTGGAAATTACAACTCCCAGAATTCCCTAACTACAGAGTGCCTGTAGAGGAATGCTGGGAGTTGTAGCTTGAATTTCTTTACTACAGAGTGCTTGTAGAGGAATGCTGGGAGTTTTAGTTTTCAAACATCTGGAGATCTACTGGTTGCTTATCCCTGCTGTATATGATAGGGGGACTGAAAGGAAAACATCTCCATGCCCATTTCTCTGAGACAATGAAGTGAGTTTGTTAATGGTTTATTCCATTGTTTAAGCAATAGTATCCAAAGTTTCTGTTTGCTAGACAGGAAGTGGACATAAAGAAGAAACTTACTGCTAACAGAGAATGCTGGGAGTTGTAGTTTTCAAACATGTGCATATTCAAACCCTTGGGTAGGAATCGCTTAAGCATGGTCTTTTAATGTATGTAAGTGAGTAAAAGGGCTTTATTCCAGGATGTATGAAAAATTGTGAAAAGTTCAACACCCATGCTCTATATCATTACACTGTATTGAATCTTACATTCATTAGCCAATGGACATAAGCAAGAAACTTACTGCTAACAGAGAATGCTAGGAGTTGTAGTTTTCAAACATGTGCATATTCAAACCCTTGGGTAGGAATCGCTAAAGCATGGGCTTTTTAATGTCTAAGTCAGTAAAAGGGCTTTATTCCGGGATGTATGATAAATATATTTTCCAGCATTCTGTGCAGCCAGGGAATGCTTGGAGTTGTTGTTTTTAAACATGTGAAAAGCTGGAAGGTCAAATAGAAATGGGAGAGTATGTGTGTGTTTGATCATATTATGTGGTGGGACTTTCAGACTTATCCCATTTGAGCCTCCCCATGGATACTTGCTGGGAGTGGAAAGGGAGAGCAAGTTCAGAATGGATCCTGATACCTACCGGCTAAACGCATGTAAGTAGCCTCTCTATGACCCCACAGCTTAACAGCTATATGCATAAGGCAGACAGATCCCGAATCACTTGCATGTTTCTGCATTGTCTGTGTTGGTCTCACTGAAAGCATGACCCCGAGCTTTCAATAAAAATAATTACCTAGAAAAACACACACACACACAGGGAAATTCAATAAAAGTTCTTATCGCTTAAAATGGTGCTAATTTTGCCCCAACCAATCAGACATTTGTAAGCTAACATCTGATTGGTTGGGGCACAATTAGCACCATTTTTAACGATAAGAACTTTTATTGAATAACCCTGATAATTTCCACTGTGCACCAACGGGCAAACTTTTATTTATATATATATATATATATATACTATACACTCAAAAAACTCCTTTCTTAACACAATTTTATTTAACGTATTGGTGCCTCGCAGAGCACCTTCTGCTCTGCGAGGCACCGAAACGTTAAATAAAATTACAACAAAAAAGGGGGGTTCCGAGCACTCCTTTTTAACACAAAATTTTATTTAACGTTATATATATAATCTCCTTTTGATGGTCCTATAGAGGACTGAAACGCGTTGAAGTGATCATTAAGTTTTGTCTAATAAACTCATATTGCTAAAATACTCATTTGGAGTATTATTTAAAGCATCATCAGGATCAACAGTTCAAGATGCTCTCACCATTTTATCAGGCCGAGGAGGACACCCCCCCCCCCCCCCCCCCCCCCCCCCCCCCCCCCCCCCCCCCCCCCCCCATTGTAGACATCCTGTTACAATGCAGCAACAAATGTAATCATTCATATCTACAAAAAATAGAAGCCTAGTGCACATTCAATTAATTTGCTTATATTTTACTTTACCATTGTATTGCGACTTAAAAAGCCTGCCCTTCTCTCTGGATAAATTAAAGAAATTATTTCAATAACATGACCTATTTATTTTAAGCCCAGCAACCACTTCACGGTTTGCTTTATTCTGCTGGGTCCTAACTTTTAACCTTGTTTACTTAAGAATTTTTACCTTTCTTAGAGACGTAATTCTTAAACTTTGTCTTTATATCAGTACCTGCCTTTTATGAGATGAAAGTCCCTGCTGCTCTTTCGCTTGCTTTCTTGGGACTAACTCTCCAGCTTTCAGTACTTGAACACATGACCCACTGTGGGTGGAGTACACATTTCCCAGAGGCTTGGTCAAAACCCCAATGCAACAAGTAATATATATATATATATATATATACAGAAATGGGATAGTATACATCCACGCAGAGTGCAACTAGAGACCAAATTAATTCAATACATACAAAAAATAGAAGCCTAGTGCACATCCAATTAATTTGCTTATATTTTACTTTACAAACCTCTAGTTGCACTCTGCGTGGATGTATACTATCCCATATCACATGGTGTCCATTATATGAAGCCAATTTCAAATATATACTCAGGCCCATATATATATATGGATAAGAAAAGAGAGTTGCTCAAGATGGGGCCATCATCAGAACAGAATATATATAAAACTTACTTGTATCCTCCACACTCTTGCTTCCACATTTCATCTGCCGGGGTGCTACCACAGTTATAAGGTTATGTATATCATCATCATCAGAGCACTCACCGGACTTTATATTAAACTCACTTAGTCATATATACTGTTAATATGTGGTCTGGAAGGGTAAATGTGTGAATTTACCTTGATAATTGGTTGCGGGTTTGCACTATGTACATGTGCACATTTTATATAGGGGAGTTGAGTGTTGTGGCATCACACCCTGATGACAGCTACTTGTTAGCTGAAACCTGTTGATGTAATTGTTTGAATAAAGACTAAGTGAGTTGAATATAAAGTCCGGTTAGCTAGTTCTCTCTCTCTTCCCCCTCTCTCACTTCCCCCCAGCCCTTTGGCTTTTTAAAATGAAGCAAGAGGCAATTCACCCAGTATTTTATATTAGGCATAGGACCTCCCATTAAAGGGGTGTGTTGGGGGTGCTATTTACTCTCCAATGTATTCTAGCATCACTTCTGACAATATCCCAATTGACCTGTAGTGTTTTGTTCATGTTCTGAGATACATGATTGTACTGCACTATTAAAGGAACGCCTTGCACCTTTTTCCCCTTTTGTTTCGCATCTTCCAATACAATTTGCTTAGCTCTAGCCAAAGCTTTTGTTAGCCCCGTTTGTTTGTACCCACGCTCAAGGAATCTCTTGGTCATGGATCCTATCTCAGTTTCTATGTCTATTTCATTACTACATATCCGTAGTACCCTAGTATATTGGGATACCGGTAGGCCTTGAATCGGTTTTGAAGCGTGGTGGCTATCTGCATGCAAGAGTGTGTTTCTATCAGTCTTTTTTCTATAAAGGGATGTACTTAGGCTATTACCTTCTTTTTTGATCGAAACATCCAGAAAATGTATTTCCTTTGTATTATATTCTGGATTAAACCTGATCCTGGGGCACAGACTGTTTATATATTTTATGAAATCTGTTAATTCATCTTCTGTGCCCTGCCAGATCATAAAGACATTGTCAATGTAGCGCCACCAACGGGTGGTACAATTTTCAAATGCCTCAGCCGTATACACACATTTCTCCTCCAGATACCCCACAAAGATATTAGCATATGTGGGTGCTACTGGGCTACCTATTGAGGTGCCAGAGACCTGTAAATAGAAATCCTTTTCAAATCTAAACACGTTATTTTCCAATATTAATTTCAATAATTCAACCAGATATTCTGTGGGTATATTAATCGTCTCCTTGGATAGGGCATTTCTTATTGCTTCTATCCCAATGTACCCCTCAATGTTTGTGTACAGAGATGCGATATCCATCACCACTAGAAAATCCTCATCTTTGATTTCTCTCACAGTTTTCAATTTGGTCAAGAAATCTTGGGTATCCCTAATGTATGATGGTAATTATAGGACTAGTGGTTTAAGAATCCAATCTAAAAATTGGGATACTGGCTCGAGGCATGAATCCATGGCTGCCACTATAGGTCTCATAGGGGGGTTCTCCACGTCCTTATGAATCTTAGGCAGTCCATAAATAACTGCCTCTTTAGGAAACATAGGGACAAGGAATTTTCCTTCCCCTTCCGTTATCCAACCACCGTTAATCCCTATTTCCACCAAACATTTTAGTTTACTTACAATTTTACCAACTGGGTTATGTGTGAGTTTGACATATACATTTTCATCTTTAAGCAATTCCAAGACTTTCTCTCTATAAAACACATAGTCCATTATGACTATCCCCCTCCTTTGTCTGCCGGTTTTAGAATTAACTTGTCATCAGTTTTTAACTTCTCAAGTGCTTTAAACATTGCTTTCGATATATTCATGTGTTGTCTCTTTTTCTTATGACCCATTACCTGATGTTTCACCGTCCTAACAAATGTCTCAATTGTGCTATTATTTTTAGGGGGTATAAAATTGGACTTTCCTTTAAATCTAGATGTCTGTGTTTGTCTCTTATCCTCTTTGAAAAATTCAAGGAGTTGTAACCTCCTTTCAAATTTAAATAGGTCAGTCACAAATGTAAATTCATCAAATTTTGCAGTCGGGCAGAAAGACAATCCCATGTTCAATAAATCACACTCACCCCTGTCAAGTTCTCTTGATGACAAGTTTAAAACTGCATTTTCTAACAATCCTATCTCCTTCTTGGGTGTCCTCTTTCTTTTCCCCCTCCTTGTGGTTTCCACCTAAAAAAGATGAGTCCTTGTTTGTCTTCCAGCTTGGGGAATCTTTCCTCCGTTCACCTTGACTCCTAGTGATCCATCGGCCCTCATCTTTAGAGTCCTCAGCCACGCTGTTCTCTGTTCCGGTATCTCCGCTGGAATCCTCAGTGATGACGTCACTTTCCCGCGACCGGAAGTGCTTCATGTTGCATTCCATAGCTCGTTCCCTGCGTTGCATGGCTTTGTTCTGCCATCCCTGCACATATCTCCCACGTGGTTTTTGGTAAGTGCCGGTATCAAGCCACGTATATACCCAGTCTTCACTGTAGTCTTCACAGGCTCTTTTGTATTTATCCCTTTTGGTTTTTTTTTTTTTTTATGCGATGGATTTTTTCAATATCCATCCTAATTTTTTGAAATTCCTTTGAAGATTTGATCTTTCTCTGCATGAGACTATGTTTCTCCTTCTATACTGTAATTTCCTATCATTAAAATAATTTCTCTCCTTGAAGATTCCCTTTTTCTACATTTGTTGGCCTTTTTATTTTTTCTCTCCTTGAGTTAAAACATTTTTTAACACTTTAAGTTCTAAAATAAATGGCATCAAGATCTTTTAGATAAAAAGTGTAAAAAGTGCCCCTGGCTGATGAAACATGGGGATTTTCTAAGATGATACATTAAAGTAACATTTTTAAGCAATATTTCACCATGGACTTTTTAGCTAAGAGTGAACATGTTAGTGTTTGAAGGGTAGATAGAAATGCAGAGATCGATTTACTAGCTCCTCTCATATTCACAAAGGGGTTTCAATTGTTTCTATTTGTATAAATAAAGGTTTTGTATCAATTTATTCAGCAAAGTGCTTCTACCCTTTTTAATAATAGTCTTTAGGCGATTTCTGAACACAAACATACCCAAAGAGCTTCCATACATATTACTTGACTAAATCTGTGAATTGTTTTATTTGTACCTCTGTATTAATTGTGTTAATTAAATAAGTTTAACTCTTCCCTTAAGAAAAAAATTAGAGACAGCTTTTGTTTAGCTAAGGTTGTACTATGAAGCTGCATATCATCCTTATGCATCTGGCATATAAAAATGATTTTTTTTTTTTTTGACAGGACGGTTTCAGAATTTTTACCCAAATTTGGTTTTGGGTCAAAACGTATTGTTTTGTCATAAAATTTTCCAGTTCAGATTATGAATAGTACATATGTGAAATCATACACATTTTGTCACTGCAAGTTATGTATATCTTTGCCTACAGTACCCTACAAACACTAGAATCTAATAAACCTTAAAAGAACATCTAAAGCCTCAGAGCAGCACTGAATCAGAAGGAAGAGCACCTTAATACAAAAGCAATTATCTGTGTCTCACCTCTCATTGTGATAGGTTTGTTGGGAAATTTACCTTTCTAACATGGGGTTTGTGTTTTATTTCCCAGTGTCCCAGTATTAAACGGTGTGGTCACTGATCATTGTGTTTTTTACACATGCTCAGTCCTAAGATACTGCAAGAACTTGTTACAGTTGGTCACACTTACTAGTAGTCTCTATCAAATCCTTTTACAGGACAGATTAGGCACAAAATCATGCGACTGTCAGAGGTGTGGCCAGTGTCTGTGCATACATACAGTTATTTCTTCCAGTTCTTCAGGGGAATACTTTTACTTTAATGCAATTTACCGCAGGGGCATTTTACAATTTATTGGTGTTTTTAGAGGTGATATTTTCAGATTCTGGATTTTAAAAAATTGGCTTTAGTTCTCCTTTAAAAAAAATCTAAATCATTTTATGTGGTAACAGCACATGAAAACAGGAGCAATGTAGTAACAATGCTCCTATTGGCTGTCTATTTTTATACATTATTAGTTTATACTGTATAACAGATGATGCTGTTTTTTTTCTGGGCACTAAGGATTTATCATTTAAAAGCTTCATCTGTGGCAATTATTGGTCTCTTCTTTAAAGCCAACCACAAGATCGATAATCCTTTTTCTTAGAGACTTTTTTTACATTTATTGCACTATTGATAGGGAGTCATGTGATAAATTAACTATGAAAGTGGGACATAAGTAAGGTTATCTTGTTAGAGAAAAAGAAAACCTTGAAATCTAGAAATATTAAAATGTTTGAAAACCAATGACTTGAAAAATTAAAACAAGATGATTTGGGTTTGTGTAATAAAATCTTAACTTTTATTGACTCTAGGCTGCAATCACAATATTATTAAATAATATGAATTGTTATTAATAATAATTATTTAAATATTATACCTGCCGACTAGGGCCAACTCAACTAATTGATAAAAATGTGTCAAGAGACGGCCTTGGTTATTTCCTTGTTTCTAATGTAATATGTAAGACCCTTGTAATTTAGAGTACTAGCATTTTCCATATTTCATCACACTGCACTAAAAATATTTTTATAGAAAAATTACTGTACTAAATTACATATGTTACTTTTGTTCAAATTTACAGTGTTGAAGCCATTGATTTACAAACAGGAGGTGTGGGTTTATGCAAGATTCTAAAGAACAGTTCTGTTGATATCCGTAAAATGTTTGCAGACCCACAAAGATTTGTATTGTTCTTTTGATTGCCTTCGTCTAGATCAATGAAGGAAAAACCTTTATTTTATAACAATGTATCTATTATCCAATACCTTTAGATTTAAGTGAAGAGCAAGGAGAAAAATATTGAAATTTGGAATTTCTATCTAGGTGTTATAGAAAAAGAAGCATATGCATTGTGTTGATTTTGTTTTTTTAAAAGCTAGAGGGAAGTTTTGCATGATTGCAGCGATAACAGAGTGCTGTACAAGGAATGTGTCCTTTCAATACATGGTTAATTACTGCTTAAGAAAACCAAGGGATATGCCATTAGGTATATGCAAGTATGCAGTAAATCAGATATAAATTTTCATATTGCTGATCTGGTAATACTGAAATAAAACTATTCATGATTTTCTGGATTACTTGCTTTGGGTTGGTGGATTAATATTGAAAGCATGCATTGGTCATTTTGTAAAATGCACTAATATTCTTTCCTATGTACAGCACTACAAGAAAAGCACCCACTGTTTTAATATCTATGGTATTTATGGATCCTTAAACACTATTGGTACTGTTTGCCTGTGACATGTGATTTATCTTAAGGTACTTCACACTTAAAAAGAAATAATAACTATATCTATATCTATATCTATATATAGATAGATAGATAGATAGATAGATAGATAGAGATATATATATATATATATATATATATAAATATATATATATATACTATTACCAATGGACAGAGCACTCGCGGGTCTTCTCTTAACTAATATCTTTTATTAATACATCAACGCGTTTCGGCTGTCACAGCAGCCGTCCTCAGGATGTGAATACAATACAAGTAAGTGAAAATATAAAACCTCGGTTACAGCCCAACCCGCCCTTTGTGCTCCTCCCACCATTAGTTAACCCTATGCGTGCTGACAATAGTCATATAACTTAACACCATGCTCAAACAGCCCTAATGACTCAGGGCTCATACATATTTTATAGTGATAAAATTCATAAGACCATAAAACCCTCCTGTGTAACTCACAAAGAATCTTAAATACATAAATAAATAAATAAATAAATAAGAAAACAGACCCCTCATGTTCTATAAAATCTGTGTGCTCCATACATATATAAAGTTAAAAAGTTACAGGTTGATGATACATATAATTAAAAACATAGCATACTGAAACATAGTAGCAGCAGTCTCTGTAGCAATTATTCTAGCAGATCCCTTTGTTCCAAGATAAACAAATGCATGACAGCGACCTACTCCAAGCCTATTTACCAAATATTTTCATACAGAATAACCCTCCTATTTAACCTTAATGCCCATGTTTAAAGAACAACTGTTCGCCTACCACAGAGGCTACTTCATTTAAACAAATCTTAGTGTTCAACATTTACATATCGATTTAAAGCTAATTACTGTTCCATGCCGAAGAATGGGTCCCTATTATCATTTATTAGTTCATTTGTCCACTTCATAATTAACCAATCTAACTCATGTACCCTAGGGCTTCAGTCTCCTCCATTATAGGAAACATGCAAGTCCATATTGTTCATTTAGACCCCTAGGGGACAACGTGCCCAGTTTTTTAATCCAGAAGGCTTCCCTTTGTAATAACCTTTTACCTCTTTCCATGGGGTTGTTTATACCTACCACCTGATCAATCGCCATCCACCTAAAAGTAGCTAGTGAGTGGCCCCTTTCCCTGAAGTGGCGTGCAACCGATTGTTCCCCATATTTCTTTTCCTTAATGGGGTCAGTGATATTACTAGTGTGACCACTTGCAAGGGCTGCCCGGATGGAGGAGCGATGGTTTGCCATCCTTTCCCTAAGCGACGTGGTGGTTTTACCCACATAGTACATCCCACATGGGCATACAATGATATAAATGGCATCAGTACTAAGACATGTCAAGTTAAATTTAATTTTAAATCTGCGGCCAGTATGTGGGTGGGGAAAATCCCCCCCCCGAAATCATATGGCTGCAAGCTTGGCAGCCAATACATTTAAAGCAACCTTCCTTCCTTAGTGGAAGCCATGTTGCAACTGACTTACATTTTGGAGGTGCCATATCTGTCCTAACTAATAAGCTTCTTAAATTCCTACCCCGTCTATGTGCAAACATGGGATATGACTCTTTGAACGGAAGGGAACTATCCCTCTTTAATAGCTCCCAATGTTTTCTGACACTCCGTTTAATCCCACTTGTGTAGGGGGAATATTGCATGGAATAAGGAATACTATTCTGTCCTGCCTTATCCACCCTAATGTTTTTATTCTTACCCACACCAGCTACCTGCTCTAATGCCCTCTTTTTCTGAGCTTCAATTTCCTTAGGGTGATATCCACGATCTCTGAACTTATTGGCCATATGCTGCAATTGCTCATTGGCCATTGATTTATCAGAATTATTTGTCAATGCCCTAAGGAATTGGTTTTATGGTCTTATGAATTTTATCACTATAAAATATGTATGAGCCCTGAGTCATTAGGGCTGTTTGAGCATGGTGTTAAGTTATATGACTATTGTCGGCACGCATAGGGTTAACTAATGGTGGGAGGAGCACAAAGGGCGGGTTGGGCTGTAACCGAGGTTTTATATTTTCACTTACTTGTATTGTATTCACATCCTGAGGACGGCTGCTGTGACAGCCGAAACACGTTGATGTATTAATAAAAGATATTAGTTAAGAGAAGACCCGCGAGTGCTCTGTCCATTGGTAATAGTATTTGTAACTCACAGAGGCACCGGGGCATTTGAATAGGAAGCGGGAGTGCGGGACCTGTGGTCGATTATTTATATATATATAAATATATATATATATATATATATATATATATATATATATATATAAAAGTCAATGTGTGTGTATGTTCCTGAGAACATCTGAGAAACAACTGAGCACGACATTGTTTTGATTGAAAAAAAAAAGGCAATGGCGGGTAGTGTTCAATCAATATTGATTCTGTTAAAAACATATTAGTTGTGAGTTTCAATTCATTGAAGCCCAAATTTAATTTATTCAAACATCAATAGAAATATCTGGTATTAAAACATATACTGTTTTTCTGGTTGATCCAGGGATACTTTCCGATTGCAACTTGGATTCAGGAAGGATTTTTTTCCCCTCTCTTTAGCCGTTTTTTATTTTTTTAGCCTTCTTCTGGATCAACCATTAGGTAGGGTTAAAAAGGAGGGTGAAAAGGTTGGACTTGATGGACATATGTCTTTATTCAACCTCAATTACTATGTTACTGTCTCTTATCTTCTAAAAACAACAATAGATAAGCATTGAAAAACAATTGAAAATCCATCAATTAAAAGGTTTTCAGTGAAATGATGGCCCAAAGTAAATTTCTATTTTCTTTTTTTAAAAATGCCCCATAGTTCCAAAATATAATTTTTCAATATCATTTCACTGTTTTGTTTAGTATTGGGAAATATACATACATTTTCAAGAATACACTAAATGCAAAAACTCTTGGGCCTTCACATAGTGGTCTCTGAACTGCCTTTAAAATGCCATTGAAGGTACAAAAAGGTTCTTATCTTGCTAATGCTGCAATGAGTCTGCACAAGTTTGTGTGATCTCATCTGCATAGATTTTTTAGCCTTCCACTACGTCTTCAATGTGGTTTGATAAGATGCATTTCGATCAAACTACGAATGTCAAGCTGCATTCAATTTATTACACATGTGTAACCCTGACATCTCATTTGCATATTAGTGATGAGGGGTTTGTCAGATCAAACCAAAGTTTTGGCATATCAGAACTCAATCTGGCATGCACATCAGATCACATGATGCAAAGGAAGTAATGTGACTGTCATTGAAAAATATATAAGCCGGCAAAATTCAGCACAAAGTGTGTTTACAAGGGAGAGGTTGATCAACTCATTACAAGCTGCTGGGGAGGTCCACATGATAAAACCTTGCCATCTAAAGAAGACTGGGATTGGATTTCTGTTTTATGCTAATCGATTTATCTTGCAATTCACTGTCTTCCTAATTACTTATTTGATGTTTAATGCAGTTGTAGAACGGCTATTGCATTATGGGTCACAGCTAAGTACATTTAAAATTAATTTACTATCTGTTTACTGTATGCTGTGTCCTTTGAAGTATGTAGTGTAGAGTATGTCTGTATCCACCTTTAATTCCTGATTAGGGTCTACAACAGATATACAGGGATTGGTCATTATACTTTATTACTATAGTGTTATGCCCTTTATATGACTGTGTAGCTACTCCCATATCCATCACATGTTTTTACATGTATATATATATATTACCCATTCAGATTTCTATGACCTTTATAAAAGGACTCAGACTACAGCCATGTGCTTTTATATGGTTTATGTTGCCAGTACAAAGGGAAATAGCCACATTCTTCCTGCCATATAGAACAAGATCCACCATACAGCACTCAGGCTTATGCAATATAAGCGTTTATTGCAATATAATACATAAGGCTCTGGCATTTCAATGGGGAGGTGCAATGGCGAGAATCTATATTACAGTCACTCAGTGATGTCACTGAGTGACTTCCTGTATTCCACTGCCCCTCCCCATTTCTCTCTCCCTGCCTGTAATAGTAATGTAGATAACAAGCCCTTTTCTGTACACTGACTGACTGAATTACTGTGCTGATAAGGAGGAGTGAGCGACCGAGTCAATTATGAATCACAGGAATGCGCTCGCTCCTCCTTATCAGCACAGTAATTCAGTCAGTCAGTGTAACAAACCGGAACTGCACCGGGTGAGAGACAATGTTTATTGTCTTCTTTTATTTTGAGATAGAAACAGCTGTTAACTATTTGCATTTACAGAAACGAGCTTGTTATCTAAATTACTAATACAGAGGGGGGAGAGACAGAGTGCCTGTGCTGGATTTTTCTTTTTTTTACCTTATGTATTATTTGGAATAATACACTACCTACAGTATAATATAAGGATATTACTTCACCTCACAGTTCCCTAACCTCTATGAAAACACTCGGCCTAACAAGTGTTTTTATATGGTCATGGAACTCCTCGGTGGCATAATATCCTTATAGTACACTGTAGGTAGTGTATTATCCCTTATATCTCAGCCATTTGTTACAATATTGCAGCATTCCACAGCCACAGCTTATCAATACAAAGAAACCATCCTCCTATCTAAAGGTACACACAGAAAGTACAGTTGTTCAGAACTAACCCTTACAACATCTTCCTCTAGGGTTAAACCCAGTAACACCTGCACTTACAGAATATCATTACATCTTACCCCTTGTAATACATCATATATTATATAAAACAATTAATATCTATGTAGAAAGAAATTACTAATCCATCTCACAATTACAAAAAGTAGAGATCATAATCCCTGTTTAGTCAAACAGGTTCTAACGTATTTCACTTATGCACTCACCAGACCTCCCTCTCTGATCCCTGTCTCCTCCCCTTACTGGCATAGTTACCATTTCCAGGCCTATAAAATGTAACTCACATGTATTATGTCCAATTTGCACTAAATATTTTAAAACCGTCAATTTATCATCTTTAAGCGGAACACTGGAGTGATTGTAATGCTCCAACAATTCCCAAGTATCTATTCAGCAAAGATACCCCAATCTCCACCACTATATTCACCTATAGTCAAGCCCCAGTTTGGCTGGATGCTTGACACTACTCACTGTGGACATTTGCCCTGCTTCAGTTCTTCCAGTGTCTGCTCAGGAGTTGGACTACTTCTCCCATCAGCACATGCAAAGGAATTCCTGTAAGAATGGAAACAGCTGGAGGTACCTAACTTCCACCTTTTCCCCACCAACCACCACTCAGCAGTGGGTCATTCACCCACTCCTAGCGGCCCCAGTAGCTGTTTTACAACAGTCGTGTACCTGACAAGACTGTATGATGGGGACAAATCATCCGGCAGGTCAGGACCCTGTGTACAGCGCTAAGGCTCTCAGCAGTTCTACTCACACTTCTGATCCTGAGTACAGCTCTCTGGATCACTCACGGCTTGGTAGGTCGTCTGGTCCACAGCTCAGGCACCTACTGGGACACCTCTCCACTTAGGTAAGAACTCGAGTCCTTAGCTATGGGGGTGGGAGCTCTCCAGGCTGGTGGGAACTTCCCTCTGGTTTTTTCCCTCTGCTGTAGCTGATTGGATCTCTTCCTCTCCTCACTGCTGCCTAGTTCTATTGGTTTATGCAAGCTGTCTTCTACTGGACCTCTCCAGACTCAAGGGCTTCTCTGCTCTCCCCTTATCAGGTCCTGCTTTCTCTTCTTTCCTTTCCTCTCAGAGCAGGTAAATCTACTTACTATTTTCTCAGAAACCCTGTATAGCTTGTGAGGCCTAGTTTTCTGTCCCTCAATTCCCCTCCCCATTCTCCTCATATTATATAACCCCCCCCCCACTATATTGCTATCTCCTCTCTAATAGCCAGCAAGGGGTCCCTGCCATTCTGCCAAAAGGGAAATAAGAACCCAGTCACCACATCTTATGTGTGTGCGATATGTCAAGCAAAATTACCCTCTGGGCTAATCTGGCCCAAGGTGCGCCTTGTGCAACATTGCCCAGGAAGTACTCTCTGATGCTAGTTCAGCGGACCAAGAACCCGGCTGGGCAAGATTGATCCATCTGCATCAGCAGGGTCTGCTCAATATGCGACCCCTCAGGGGACTCCTCAAGAGTATGAACCGGCATGGGCTAAGTCCCTAGCCTCCTCTGTGTCCTCTCTGTCTGCTTCCATTTCACAGGTCCTCCAATCCGGACAGCTAATGACCACAGAAAAGGATTGCAGACTTAGATCACAAGAGCCTTCCTCCTTCATGGTCTAGGACTCAAATCGAGAGGACAATGACATTCCCGAGGAAGGTGAGGTAGATTATGATGCTTCCAAACAGGAGCCTCAGACAACGTTTACAGCGGAGGCTGCCGACTCCCTAATAAGGTCAGTGCTTAGCGCTTTAAATATTCAGGATTAGAATCCCAAGACGACCCCTCCAAAACACTTTTTTCTCGAGTTAAGAAATCCTCGGTTCAGTTTCCCTCTTACGAACAACTGGATAAGATTGTTCTTCAAGAATGGTCTTTTCCAAAGCGTTGACCACAACCATCTTGCCATTTTAATATCATGTTCCCATTTCCCAAATCAGATATAGATAGATGGTCCTCCCCTCCCACGGTCGACCCTCCTGTAGCACGGCTCTCCAGAGCCACTGTTATCCTCTTTCCCAAGTGGCAACATTTAAAGATCAAAACGACCGTAGCATTGAGGCCTTCCTACAAATATCTTTTTCAGCATCAGGAGCCACACTACGCCCCACTTTTGCCTTGGCCTGGGTAGCTAAGGCCATGGAGGTATGGCTCAATCAACTATACCAGGAAATTGGATCAGATCCAACCAAGGCCCACCTATTAGAAATCATCCAAGGCTTATCGGATGTCACAGTATATATTGGAGATGCAGCCTTAGAATCAAGTAGACTCATTGCTAGGGCCTCTGCCTGTGACAACTACCCGTAGAATCTTATGGCTGAAAGCATGGGCCACAGATTCTGCTTTAAAGAGGGCCCTTACCCTCCCATTTTCAGGGGGACATTTATTTGGCCCCAAGTTAGAAAAGATAATTTCTCAAGCAACAGGTTGGAAGAGTACATTCCTTCCCTAAAACAGACCTTGCAGACTTCCTACTTTCCATAGAAATCCGTCCTTTCGGCCCAATCATTCTTCTGCAAGGCCCGCTTTTGAGAACAATCCCCAGGCCCCTACCCCAAAATGAGGTGCCTACACACTACCCTCCTGGCCCACCAAATGGGGCTTCTTTCGACCTATGGGAAATAAACCCAAATCAGCAAGACTATCCCCCCAAGACTTGGGTCGGAGGGCGACAGATTTTATTCACAAAACATGGAATTGCCCTTCCACAGATGCCTGGACCCTAAACATCATATCTCACGGGTACCTCATAGAATTCTCTTCTCTCCTCCTAAACACTTTTTTCCGCCCAATCTACCCAGGTCACCACTCAGACGCAAAGCACTCCAAAGAGCCATAGACTTACTCCTATTAGCAAAAGTAATAGTACCAGTTCCAACTGCTCACAGGTTTCTGGGTTTTTACTCCAACCTTTTCCTAGTTCTGAAAAAGGACGGCTCGTTCTGCCTGGTTTTAGATCTAAAGGAGCTAAAACAGTATGTCCAACAATCTCATTTCAAAACGGAGTCCCTAAGATCTGTCATTCTAGCCATGGAACCAGGGGACTTTTTGGCATCCCTCAATATTCAGGACGCCTATCTTCATGTCCCTATATGGCAGGGCCACCACCATTTCCTCATGTTTGCAGTTGGAAACCTCCATTACCAATTCACAGCCCTGCCCTTCATTCTATCCTCAGCTCCCCACATCTCCACCAAAGTGATGGCCTGCCAAGCAGCCTGCTTTCGCCTCCAAGGCATTTTTCTTCTTCCTTACCTGGACGATCTATTAATTAAGGCTCCCATGATTCATCTGGCCTCAACTCAATCCACGCAAGTTATCCCTCCTTCCCAGCCCCCACATGACATTTTTGGAAATGTTGTTCGACACTTCACTACAAAGGATATTTCTCCCGCCAGAAAAAGCATTCAAGTGCCTTGCTCTACAGGCCATCTCTGAACCCCTAATTTTGGTTTACCAAGCTATGAGGCTGGTCAGGAAGAAGGTATCAGCCAAAGAAGCAGTCCCATACACGATGTTCCACAGCCTCTCAAACGCCACTTATTAGCAGTACGGAACAGGGCACTGGAATCTCTAGATTCCAGAATCTCCCTGCCCCCTCCAGTCAGACATTCTCTGTTTTGGTGGATGAAGAATGCCAATCTCCAAAAGGGGAACTCTCTTTGCCTCCCTCAGTGGACGGTGGTCTCTACAGATGCGAGTCTGTCAGTGTGGGGGGCAATGTACGGGTCTCAGAGGACTCAAGGTACTTGGTCTCCGGAATAATCTTGCCTCCCAATCAATGTCTTATTTCTTGCTCTCTCCCATTGGACCACATCCCTGACAAACAAGTTTGCCAGGATTCAGTCGGACAACGCCACCACGGTGGCGTACATCAACCACCAAGTGGGCACGCAGAGCAACATGGCCATGGAGGAGTCCCATCGTATTCTCTCATGGACAGAACACAACATTCCAGCCATATCAGAAATCTTCATTTCGGGAGTCATGAATGTGGAAGCAGTCCCTTCACAAGGACATTTTCTTGACCTTGATCAACCGATGGGGGGTGCCTTAAATAAATATGATGGCACCATGTCTCAATCACAAGGTTGCCCTCTTTTGCTCAAGAACACAAGACCCCCAGGCATACCTAGTGGACACACTAATAGTCCTGTGGACATTCCAGTTGGTATATGCCTTTCCTCCAATAGCCATTATCCCATGAGTCCTCAAAAAGATCGAACTAGAAAAGACTACAGCAATATTCATCGCTTCCAGGTGGCCAAGAATATTTTGGTTCTCGGATCTATTAAAAATGTCAGTGGAGGATCGGTGGCCTCTACCTCTTCGTTTGGACCTCATCTCTGGTCCATCCAGGTCTCAAACGCCTTAGTTTGACAGGGTGGTGATTGAATCTTCCATCTTAAAGAAGAGAGGTATTCCATCGTCAGTCATACCCACCATGTTGGCGGCACGAAAACCCTCCTCCTCAAAGATATATCATTGAATCTGGCTGGATCCGTAATCTCATTCTATGTTGCTATGCAGAAGCAGGAGATGCGTGTTGCGGCTCATTTGACAAGAGCACTAGGTGCTTCATGGGCGGCTTGGTGAGGGGCCTCCATAGATCAGATTTGCAAGGCCGCCACATGGTCTACTATTAACACAATCATAAAATTCGACAGACTGGATGTGTTCGTGGTCACCTGGTGCTGCAAGCAGCAGAGGTTTAAATCTTCTGCCTACCCTGAATGGGCAGGACTTTGGGACGTCCCCTGCTGTGCCTGGGTCCCCCTAGGCTGAAAGAGAAAAGGAGATTTTGTTATTACCTGTAAAATCTTTTTCTCTGAAGCCAAAAGGGGACCCAGGCATGACCCTCCCTTAAGTTAGTTAAACTAGTTTCTGATTAGTGTAGTTACTTAGTTTTCAAGTTTGAGGCTTGTTGTCAAAAAGTTATATGTTTCCATTTTTTACTTACTCTCCTTCGCTGTCTTTGGGACTAACTGAAGCAGGCTCCTGGTGCTGTACTATATAAGGTAAGGGGAGGAGCACCTGAGCCTGTGAAGTCTTCAAATTTTCAAGTGTCTGCTCCTGGAGGTGGAGTACATAGCCCCTGCTGTGCCTGGGTCCACCTTCGGCTTCAGAGAAAAAGATTTTACAGGTAAGAACAAACCTCTTTTTCTAACTGCCTCACATAAAGTGCTATTAACATTATCATCTTTCTTTGTTTTTTGGGGAATAGCAGACCTTCCACACTCAGACCTCATTTTATTTTTATGACACTTTACAAGCCATTTAGACATAATTGTCTCTATACTAGATAAGCAACACTGTAATTATGAGCATTCAATGGCTACAGAATATCTAAGAGCAGATAAAGCATCCCTGCCAGACAGGAGAGGGGCGTTTTAGTGGGAGTCTATAAAAAGGGGTTTAGAAAAGGATAGACAGCAGAGAGAACAGGAGAGAGCAAGAGATCCCCCTCCCTCCCAGCATTGAGCTTCGTTGGGGGGGGTCTTTGCTCCTGTCCAGCGGCACAGTGTCACAGCAGTTGGCAGTGGTCCCATGCAAGCTTACTGGAGTAAACACTTAAAAGGTGGCCCATGGGGTGGCCACGGAGATATATTTGCATACAGTCATCTTTAGGGAAGGGATATTTGGCAGTTTTGGAAACAGGGGGTTTAAACCCCTGGGGCACCTGGACAATGGGATGACGGACAGCTGGTTACTTACCCTCATCAAGCTAGTGGGTTGCGACTAGTGAGGTGAGTTGGTGGTGTGCAGTAGCTTCCATGTGGGGGGCATCAGCAGGTTTGGGTTAAACAGTTATTACTTAGGATGCTAGAATGTGGTTTAAAATATAAATAATGTAATAATGTTGATATGTCAATGTTCTGTTATCTTTTGGAAAACATGATATAAAAGTGGGGCGTAATAAACGCTGTGGCCTTTTTTATTTTACTATTTGATGAGTTAATTCAGAATAGGAAGATATTTGAGGGGTGAGGTTATATCTATTTTTAGAACCAAGGGCCCTAGTTGTAAACGCGCGTTATCACAATTTATCAATACTGTACGTTATCGATAATGTGCGGCTGCGGCTGTAAATGTTCAGTCATAGAATACCATGCAGTAGTAAACTACCGCAATGGTATTCTATGGGGATAGTAAATCTACAATCGCGTTATCGTAGACTTAAGATTATTATCTGTAATTTATGATAACAATCGTAAATTAATGATTGCGAAACCGATCAGAATTTAACATTTGTTAAACTGATTATTAAAGGCGCAGAATCGCTAATAAGCTATCTTTACAAATAGGGCCCCAAGTGTCCCCTTTTCCTGTCATGTAATTTCAAAGTACAAAAACAGGTAACAGGCAATATTAGAGGAAGCAGTAATAAAAGTAACGGTTTACATTTTAATGTGTACAAAGGAATGTCAACAAAAAGAAGCAATTGGATCCATTTTATTGAACACTGACAAAGAAAAAACCAACAACAAACAACCCAAAACAACAAACAAGCAAACAAACAAAAAAAAGCAGCTGGTATTTCTCTAGCTTCCTTTAACATAAATCACATTGCAAGAATAAAGTTTCCCTGCTAAGCCCCACTGCCTAAAACTTTTTATCAGAGAACACTGAGCTGCATATAGCTGATTATATCAATTACTTTTCTGAACATGATTGTGATCCCACCGCTGCTTCACTGGATCAGCAAATAGAAAGTAGAATCTGAGCAAATGGCATTTTTATAACCTTGGCAAAATGATACCGCTACTGATGAAAATCAGCCACCTAGAGAGTGAGATATAGGAAATATGATACATAACTAACAAGAAGAATAATCTCCTAAATTGAAAGCCATAATATTTGCTGTTAAAACTAAATATTAAGTGGGTATTCAGTGGCTATGACACTCCTGAGGATGCTTACATAGCTGGAAATGGATATCATATTAAGAAAATCTGATTACTTTTTTTGCAGTTGAAAATGAATGGTTTGTCGGATTCAAAAACACATTGAAAAGAATAAGCACACCGATGAATTTCTGATTCAACATTCACGTTAATGGAGAATTGTAAATGTATTTCTATGAGTGGTATGTATTATGAAATCTATAAGGTGTAGACATTTTGGCGAGCTTTTTTCTTTACGATACTGTTGTAGAAATATACATATAGTAACAGTTCTATGGCATACAGGCGTGTACTATGTGAAAGACACCTATATGTTTACAAATATATATATAGTATATTATAGTAAAATATTTGAGGTAGAATAAAGACATGTCTATCTAGTCCAACCTACTCAACTTCCTGCCTATCAGTTGATCCAGAGTAAGGCAAACAAACAAAAAAAAGCAGTAAAAAGGGGGGGGGGGGAATCCTTCTGACTCCAAGCGGCAACCGGAAATATACCTGAATCAACTCCAAATCTATGTATCAATACCAATAACATGCAACATTCTCATCCAGCTTTATTTAGGAGAATTAAACTTTTTTTTTTTTTTTTTTTTAAACCCCTAATATGAAAGCTGTTCTCCCCAGAACACCTAAACATTGCAATTTCTTCTCTAGTATGTTGCATTTAATACATGTAAGAAATAGATTCTGTAACTTAGAAAGCATCCATGTTGCTGCCAGTACAACCCATGTAGTGATCAAAAAGCCATGCCTCCTGACCCCAGTACAACCTACAGCCCATGAAGTCATCATCAGAGCCATGCCTTCTGACGCCAGTATTTAATGTCTCTATGCATTTTCTATACAGATGTCGTCACACCAAAATTGCTGATAAGACTTTAAAAGCTGCTTGTTGCCCTGCAGTTTATTTACCAACCAGCTTGAGTTTCTGGAAAATTAACTGCAGGGTTCCAAACAGCTTTCAAAATCTTATTAGGGACTTCCATATTGATGTGGAGACATCTATATAGAAAATACTCTGCATACCTAGCAAAAAAGTAATGTACCTGGATTCTCTGTTTATGCAATGCTGGCCCACGTGGTAAGGCACTAGTTTTAGAACATACTTACTTTTATTTTTGTTTCCATTATGTTCCTATTAAAAGATAAAGATTCTACATGTACTAGTATCCCACGTAGTATCTCTATAAGGGTAAAAACTCTGCTTTTTTTTTAAAATAAGGAACAGAGACTTCTGTGTATTTTCCATGGCAGCTTTCATGAAAACTCTTCCTTTAAAAAGGTTTTTAGTGTATTCCACAAGCTGAATGCAAAACCAGAGTGCCAACTACAGACCGGTTTCGGCTTTATAAAGCCATCATCAGTGTAGTGCAGGCCTTTGGTTTTGCAGTGTGAAGCGCCTATATACAGATGTCACTTATACATTAAATGAAAGAGGGAGAGAGTAAGGCTTTTGCAGCTCCCATTCAAACATATGCAAATAAGGAAAAAAGATTTCTGGGTAATTTCCATGTTTCCATGATTGCTTTTATAAATACAATCAAACAAGTTGCAATTTCAATTCCCCAGACTTACTTTTATTTTTATTATTTTCTGTTTTTTTACATCCATGCTATCTAAGAAAAACTCTGCAAAGATACATTTTTGCAGAGTATATGAAAAGATCATATCATTGTTAGGATGTGTTTAAAAACAAAAAACTGTTCTGTGGCAGGAAGAGGGAGATTCTTTGTACTGTTATGTGATTGACTGTCAGCTTCTAGGAAGCAAGGCTGCAACTTTCTTGTTTTGATTTGTTAAGCACCACAGAGTTTGTGCATGTACGGTCACACTTAGCTGGGGGTTTACCTAGCTGACCCCTAGACAGCCACAGCAGCCACCCCAAAGGGAGAGGTGAGACACAGCTTGTTGTATGTTTGTGAATGTGCTTTGTCTATTAGGACAATATTTAGTTCTCCTTTAAACTATCCAACAAACCTGCCATCGCCACGAACAATGGAAGAGTGAGATAGTTTTACCATTCTCACAGTAAAAAAACTCTCCTAAACTTCTTTTTTTTCTAGTCTTAAAGGATGTCTGTGCGTCCTCTGACATGTTCTATTGGTGAACAATGCACCAGATAGTTTATTGTATGGCCCACAGTGATCATATCCCCATGCAAGCTTTTCTTAGTGTGCATAATTGTAAAGATACCCTTTAAAACTGAAGCTTATAGATAGATCTGACTAGATAGATCTGATAGATCTTTACAATTTCTAGTAGTAATTTACAAACTAGCTGTCATGCTAATTTCATTACTATGAATTTACCATTTTGAGTACAAAACTTCTCTTTTTTCACAACCTTGATTTTAGAACCATAATTGCACAAAAACCCAGACAATGTTGCTGGCGTAAAATGAGAAGATTTTCCTAGGCTTATTGGGTTTCTATGTTTATTTGTAATTATTAGCAGATTTTACAAAGGTAATATATACTTTACATTTTGTATCGTGGCTTCCTCCCACTTCCAAACCTTTTTCTCTTGTGGCTCCCATCCTCTGTCCCCCTCTCGCTTCATCAATAAAACTTCAATCAGTACAGTAGGTTAAAATCTAATCTCACATCCTTCCTCTCGGAGCACCAATACAGTATATGATTTTTTTTAAAAATTGACACTGCATAAGTTTTTTTCTATGACATGTCTACCTTTCCCTATATATCTGTATGTTACCCACCTACACCTAAGAGGCAGGGACCTCATTCCCCATACCGCAAGGTTCCAGCACTTGTATACATATTAATGTACATATCTGTAATTACAGTAACCTTGTGTCTAATGAAGGCGTGATTAATATCGCCTAAACGTTACATGGTGTTTTACTGATGTGGTAATAAACACCTATTGCTAATAAGACTGGTGTGCACAGCATTCTCTTTCTATATATGTGAGCTTGCCGCTATGCTGGGGCACCCAGCACTGAACATTGCTAATGCTACATTGGGAGTGTGCAGGATCCTTTTCTACTTTGGTATCTGTAATTACGGTATATATGTATTAATTTACAGCATACATGATCCCCCTTTTATCCATTTTTTTGTATTGTACAGCGCTGCATCCCTAAGTGGCACTATATAAATAAAAACAATACATACACACATAAATTTTGTATCGTGAAAGATAATCTGCATTACCAGATATGCAGCAATATGATAGTCTGATGTTTGAAGTCTTTGCAGTTTGCGTGTTATAAGCTGATTTAGCTGCGTGTCTGCAATATTTGCTGTCTATGTTTTTACATGGTTTGGTCCCCTTGTACATTTTCTCATTGACAGATTTTGTTTCCTGTTTGGTCAGCTTTTTTCCTTGCAGTCTCAGTAATGTATTTTCAGTGGATGATTGCTGATGCTGCATACAGGAGATAAGGAAGTATCCTTTGATGGAGCTAACATTTTTTTGCAGAGGATTTCTCAACATTTCTAGTTAAAAGGTGCAATAACTATCAGCTCAGCTATGGTTTTTGCTGAATTATTTTGAAATAAAAATTGGCACTGAAGTTTATCCACTCAGTTTGACAAAATATTAATGTGATTTGTTTTATTTTATTTTTTTTAACCATATTACACGCTGAACAAAAGGAAGGGGACAGAGAACTAACATTTGTGTATCAATCATTTAAAATAAGTAAACTGGGTAAAAACTCACTTCAAATCTTTAGCCCCCTATAGGAGGTTAACATAAAACGCTCACCCAAAATTCCCTTAATACAAAATAGTTTATAAAAGTCTGCTGAGCCCCCAATTTATTCTTGGACATGTATAACTATATTCTAGTAATCCTTATTCTTTAATTGTAATTTTGTTGTGTTTTAAACATGGACAAGACCTTTTTTCAAACTTTCAACACCAAATATAGGAAAATATACACATTAAGTAAATATACACATTAAGTAAAGTAAAGTCTTCTTGGGTATTTTTTCTATCTATACTAACCTTTCCCATCCTCCAAACCATGAAATTGTTACTTACCTACCCCTTGGCCCATAATCCTTAAATTATTTCAACACACTGGTCTTCCCTGGTCCTTGCTTCCTCTGTAAGCTCAGAGAGCTTTTACAGAGAGACAAGTAGAACAAAGGAGGTGTATGCAAATGCAGAGTTAGTCATTGGCTGTGATATCTCCACCATGGTAATGATTGACTTCTGCAATCTGGGAGAATACCAAAATCTGTGTTAGATACTGGATTTCTTGTGGCAGAGAAATGTTAGTATTATGGGCTTCTGGGAATGAGGGGGGTAAGTAATTATAACAATCTTGGGGGATTGGGGGATCACCAAGTCACATGTTATACCTTGTGCAAAGCTCTTTCTAAAACTTTACCTATGGTCCTCATTGAAAAACAGCTTCCGAAAATGCCTACCACCTTTAACATGTATTTCCAGAATGAAATTTTCTCTCCATTCTACTGTCTTATTTTTCTCTGTAAATGGGATTATGTTTTTAATCTCTACATATTGACACTTGCACTGTTACTAACGAAACACAAAGGTCAGTTATACAAATCACAAAACTGCCTGTGGGGCCCATGTGGTAAAATACAAAAAGAAGCATTGGGTAAATAGACTAGGGGCACTAAGATGTGGCAGTATCAAAAGGGATCCATTTTTAATTACTTTTAATTTGTATCACAATTTTTGTTTTGTTAAACTAGTTCATAAATTCAAAGGCATTAATGCACCAGATATTTTTTTTTATAAAAATGCGTATTATCTTCTAAATATGTGAAAAGAAAAATAATGCTCTGTAATATCTTTTGGGAGGTTTTGGACATTTTGCTGCTTTAACATTTGCTATTGGAATCCTCTTTTATCGATTTTGCATTTACAAATTAAATGGGATACAAACTTCAATAGCAGTAAAGTTAGGCTAGGTTCAGACATACCGTATGCAGCCTTTTAGTTCAAGTTTTTCCAGGGGTTCTCATGTGTCAGCCAATCGCAAGACAATTTATGTAGCATTTTGGAACTGCTCTAGAATCCTAAAACACACATGTTGTTCGATTTAACTTAGCCTTAAGCTGGTAACAGAGTTTCAACCTAATAGAGCTGGACAAAACCATTTCCCTGGTAATTTTAGGTGATAATTTGTTGGATGAAATGTTGCTTGCAGATTGTTTTGAAGTCTATGGAAGTTACAATTTCACTAATGCCTTCAAAGTCGAAAACCATTTCTAATAGTAAACATTTGTGTTGATAGAAGGGAAATGGAATGTGGAACATGTACCAAAATGAGTTTTGGAAGCCTTGTCCAAGGGAGCCATATAATGCAAATAAAACTGTTTTGCTAGCTTTTCACATTTTAAAATATAAATCACACATTAAAATCATGTACATTTAGTTTAGTTTTTATACTGCATAGCTTATCAATTGTAAGACTGTATGAAGATCAGACATGAAGGTGTGTGGGCAGCTTTAATTTCAGATTGTGTGAATTCTTATTCTGATTCTTATACACCCTTCTAGGGCATGTCCATCCCCAGAACTAAAATTTTACTCACTACTGGCCCAACTTTGTAGTGTTTAAAAATCCTTACCTCAGCTCCTTATTAGTCTCTTGCAGTGCATATCCAAAGTCCAGAAAAGTGAAGAGTAGGAGCTGTCTGTGTTTCATCTGGTCCCTGCTACTTCCTTGTCTTCCTGGAGGACTCTGGCATGCCCAGGGTAGAACCCCCCCCCCTCCTAAGAATCCCTCTGCTCCTGTTCTTTTCTGTAGTGTAGGGGGGGGGGGTTCTGTAGTGTGGGGATCCCCCTCCCAATCCCAACTGCTATGTTTATTTATTGAAAAAGACCCAGAAATTGACTTGCTATGCTTCTAGTTCAGAGAGCAAACAAAGGAACAAAGCATGGTTAGTCAATTTCTGGGCCTTTTTAAATAAATGAACAGGGCAGTTGGGGATAGTTGGGGATAGGCTGGGGTACACTGCACTACAGCAAAAAATATTTCTGTGGGTGGCGATACTCTTTTTAATAAAAAAATATTAGCAGCTTCTGGTAATAGCACTATTCTGAGCTTTTAAATACTTTAAATTGAGTGTTTGGTGTGCTTTTTTTTATACATCTGTCTTACTGTTATTAAACAGCATGGAAAATTAATCTTTAGAAATTTTTAAACTTAGTCAGTACTTGCAGGAACACTGCCTTGTGTGTGTTAAAGGCTGAAAACCCAGACAAATGGATTTAACAGAAATTCCATTCGGACCGTGGATCTGTTATTAAAAAAGAGGACAAACCTGGAAGTTCCCTGACATCTGGAAATCCTAGTTTGGTATTGCACTGTGTTGTGCTGAAACATTAGGAGTCATAGGCCCACGAAAATATGTGTAAAATCCACACTAATCGGGTATTACATCAGGTACTGTAGATTTTACACAAATTTTAAAAATAATGGCGATTACTGCCATTCATTAAACAGGAAACAGCTTTTTTTCTTCTTCATTAATTTGTTACTAATAACTGCCCTTTACCAATTCTTAATCCTATATTATAAAATGCCAAGTGCGTCCATGAGAAGTGTGTGCCTGCGTGTGTGTCACTGCAGTTCCTATGGACTCACCACTAGAGAGAGATGGTACGATTGTCTGCAGTTCCTATTGACTCACCACTAAAGGGAGAAACACAGGAAAGAAGCACGGAAGAGCACAGCAGTTACACAGACTGCAGGTAAGGTTGCTTGGGGCAGAAGGGTGACCCTAGATTTTGGACCGAGGGGGGGCTGGATTTGGGAAGGAGGGGAGGGCTGAATTTGGCAATGAGGGGCCCCCTGGATTTGGGATCAAGGGGGCCCCTGGATTTGGGACAGAGGGGGAACCTGAATTTGGGACCGAGGGGGAACTCTTGATTCCCCCTCGGGGATTTGGGACCAAGGGGGGGCTGTATTTGGGGCCGATGGGGGGGGGCTGTATTTGGAGCCAAGGGGGGGGGGGTAGATTTGGGGCCGAGGGGGGGACTCTGGGCTTGGGGCAGAGGGGGGGACCCTGGAGTTGGGACTGAGGGGGCTACTCTGGATTTGGGACCGAAGGGGGACTCTGGATTTGGGACCGAGGGGGGGACTCTGGATTTGGGACAGAGGGGGGACTCTGGATTTAGAACAGACTGGGAACACTGGATTTGGGACAGAAGGGGGACTCTGGCCTTGGGACTTTGAGGAGGAGGGCTATGGCTGTGGGACACTAAGGGGGCACTCTGGGCTTCTAGTGTCCGTTATTGTAACAGGCTTAATGTCTAGTCATACTATAAAAGTGTTTCTCAACCTTTTTATCTGTGGGGAACCCTTGAAACTATTTTCATATCTAAGGGAACCGCTACAAAAAAAAATGATATATTATTATTATTTGTCTTTTTTTTTCTCAGTTATCAAATCATCAAAATACATACTTAATACAAATATAAATGATGATAGATCTATAAATATATCCTCTATTTTAACCCTTGTTTCTCAAACTTTTTATCCTCATGGAACCTTTAAAAAATGTTAATATCTAAGGTAACCCTTATATAAAAACATTTTTGCTTATTTTTATTTATCTTTCAGACATCAACACACCAAACACACAATTCATACAAATACTGTATAAAACACTGGTAAATATATAGAGAATACATCTGTATTCATCGCAATGGTGGATCCATACAGTTTGTAAATCTTTTGAGGACCTCCATGCAACCTCTCAGGGACCCCTAGCAATACCGCTGGTTGAGAAACGCTGTACTATAATGTAAAAAATATAAGATTTCAACTATGACTGTATATGAATAAACTGTCAAACTAAAATTCAAATATATAATGTCTTTTTTCTCTATAGTCCTAAATAATTATTCTTTAAAGTATGCAGCCTGTTTCACGTACAGTGCCGGGATGATTTTAATTAATTTTGGCAAGCACTTAAATTTCTGGTGCTTGGGCATTTTGTTCACTTGGTTTCTCCTGACTTAGCATGACTGAGTGGTGCTTCCTATGTTCAATTCAGCTATTACGGTTCAGTGATTTCAATGTTTAATGACCCTATCATATTTTATCTGTTGTGTGCAAAACAACCTATTCCTTTTTTGCTATGTCACTAATGCTGCATTTTTTTTCTTGAAGTTTCTCTACACTACCTTTTGTAAAAACGGAACTATGTTTTTTCCCCATTTTTTAAAATGAGTATTTTGTGTCGTACATTTTTTGTTTTCATAAAGTAGCCTTTAGAAAACACTTTAGATAAACAGGAGATCTGTTAGGTAGTAATGTACAATTATATTAAAAAAAAATTCTACTTCTGAAAAGAGCATTGATTAAGTTTCTGGGTACACTCAAATGTTTTATCTGTTGAATAAAAGTGCTTGTTAAGGTTCTCATTCATCCAGGTCATGTTATATCTGTTGTATTCGGTTAGATCAACTGGACTTGAAGTTTAGTTCTTGAAGACGTTTCGCTAATCATCCGACTGGCTTTCTCAATTCAGAATGACTTGTACAAGAATCTGTGGCAATTATGTACCCTGGAAAATCCCAATGAGCATATCACAGCCAGGTGTTAGGGGCATGATTGCATAGTGGCTAAGAGGTGTTATAGGAATAGCCAGAGTAAGGTGTCAAAACAGCATTGTACATGGCAGACAGTTGGTGTCGAACCCCCCTACCTCTATTTAGGCTTGGTTTCTTTAGAGAAAGAACATGGTCATCCCATATGTAGCAGGGGCCTCCGAGAAATTTCAAAAAACACTGTATCCCTGTCTGCTTTAAACCGTACAACACACTGAGGCAGCATTTGGTACATCCAAAAGACCCAATACCCAAACACAAGAAAAGCGACCTCATATACACAGTGCAGTGCAGAGCAGAGAAGAGTGCTCTGAGTTGTATGTGGGGGAAGACCAAACAGCAACTGCATCAACGTATGGCCCAGCACAGAAGAGCCAATTCCTCGGGTCAGGGCTCAGCCGTGTACCTGCATCTTAAGGATAAAGGACATACCTTTGATGATTGTAATGTCAACATATTGGCAAAGGAACTAGACTGGTTCAAGTGAGGTGTCAAGGAGGCCATTTATGTGAAAATAAAGAAACCAAGCCTAAATAGAGGTGTGGGGGGGCTCAACACCAACTGTCTGCCATTTACAATGCTGTTTTGACACCTTACCTCTTAGCCACTATGCAATCACCCCCTTAACACCTGGCTGTGATATGCTAATTGGGATTTTCCAGGGTACATAATTGCCACAGATTCTTGTACAAGTCATTCTGAATTGAGAAAGCCAGTCGGATGACTAGCGAAACGTCTTCAAGAACTAAACTTTAAGTCCAGTTGATCTAATTGAATACAACAGATATGACTTTCTGAATACAATGTGTGGTTGCATTGTGGCTAAGAGGTGTTATAGGAACTGCCCAGGGTAAGGTGTCAAAACAGCATTGTACATGGCAGACAGTTGTATTATCTCCTCTACCCTGGTAAGGCACATCCATGCATATATGTACTCCCAAAGATACACAAGGAAGGGGCACTACTAAGACCTATATTCAGCAGCATCAACTCTGTAACATACAAGGTGGCAAAATACCTATCCATCAGCTTAGGGCCAGTAGTTGGAAGTTCTAAGCATCACATCCAGAACTCCCAGGATTTCACCAACAAGATTGAAGATATAGTACTCGGTGCAGGAAGGTCCTGGAAAGTTTAATAAGGGAACATGTTCTAGAGTATGTTTCAAGGACTGACATTATAAGTAGTAACCAGCATGGATTTAGGAGGAATAGATCTTGTCAAACTAACTTGCTTGGCTTTTATGAGGAAGTAAGTAGAAATTTAGACTCTGGTATAGCAGTAGATGTAGTTTACTTGGATTTTGCAAAGGCTTTTGATACAGTCCCCCATAGGCGACTAATGAATAAGCTAAGGTATGTTGGTCTGGGGAGTCACATTTGTACATGGATAGAAAATTGGTTAAGGAATAGGATGCAGAGAGTAGTTGTTAATGGGGCTTCATCATTATGGACTAAAGTGCTAAGTGGGGTGCCACAGGGTTCTGTGTTGGGGCCGCTTCTATTTAATCTATTTATTAATGATTTGGAAGTGGGTATTGTCAGCAAGGTTTCTGTGTTTGCCGATGACACAAAACTTTGTCGACCATTAAAAACTTCAGAGGATGTGCAATCGTTGCAAGGGGATCTAGATAGATTATCACATTGGGCTGCTAAGTGGCAGATGAAATTCAATGTTGATAAATGTAAGATGATGCATTTTGGACTTAAAAATACTTGTGCTACTTATACTATAAATGGCTCTGTGTTAAGTGAATCCCTGTTGGAAAGGGATCTTGGAGTTTTGGTGGATAACAAACTTAAAGGTAGCAAGCAGTGCCAGGCGGCAACAGCCAGAGCCAGCATGGTATTGTCTTGTATAAAGCGAGGTATGGATTCAAGGGAGGAAAATGTAATTCTCCCTCTTTACAAAGCATTGGTAAGGCCTCATTTGGAATATGCAGTGCAATTTTGGAATCCTGTGTACAAAAAGGACATCTTTGAAATGGAAAGGGTTCAGAGAAGGGCAACTAAATTAATAAGGGGATTGGGGGAGCTTGAATATGAAGAGAGACTGGAAAAGTTACAATTATGTACGCTGGAGAAAAGGCGCTTGCGTGGGGATATGATTACTGTGTATAAATACATTAACGGGCCATACAATAAACTATCTGGGTACATTGTTCACCAATAGAACATGTCAAAGGACACGAGGACATCCCTTGAGACTTGAAGAAAAAAGGTTTAGGCTTCAAGCTCGGAAAGGGTTTTTCACTGTGAGAACTGTAAAGCTATGGAACTGTCTTCCAGTGGACGTTGTTATGGCAGGTTCATTGGTCATTTTCAAAAAAAAGCTGGATGAGTTTCTGCAAACAAGGAATGTTACAAGTTACTGGTATTGATACATAAAGTAGAGTTGATCCAGGGAAATTTCCGATTGCCACTTGGAGTCAGGAAGGAAATTTTTCCCCCTTCATAAATTTGGTGGGTTTTTTTTGCCTTCCTCTGGATCAACAGTTAGGCAGGAAATGAGGATATTGCTAGATGGGTTGGACTGGATGGAGGTATGTCTTTATTCAACCTCAAATACTATACTATACTATAACAAATTAAAGCCACCATGCACTTTTTAGCTGAAATCATGCTTTCAGTGCTTTGACAAAGGTAATACCACCAATAGAACTGATCTACATTCATCCATTTTTTTTACAGACATTAAAGGATAAAGGTATGAGCTCTGAGTTTAGTGCTGTAATAGTCTGTAAATAAAAAAAGTTCTTTTATGCTGCAAGTAAAATGAATCAGAGACACATTTCCCACCCAATGCTCAGGGTTAAATAGGTTTAAGCTAAAATACATTTTCCTGAATTATAACCTGATTAAATTCTTGATTAAAACATGTTAATACTTTCCTTTTTGAAAAGAGTGCTTAAAGCAGTTGACCCTTCCTATATATATATATATATATATATATATATATATATATATATATATATATATATATATATATATATATAAACACATATTACTGTATACTTGTACGCATGTAAGACATACTGTCCATGTTGGCAGTCAATGTAACCAGTTTTACCATACTGTAGGTGTAGGGTCTGACACACTCTTAAGGAAAAAGTATTTTTTTATTTAAAAAATGCTGATTATACACTGTCCGGTTCTTGGGGAGATGGCATATTCCCCTACAATATTTAGTATAATTAGCCTTTTTAAGGAAACAATGAAAGTACAGGCGATACCTGTACAATAGATACTGCCATTGTTTTTATTTTTATTTATATTATACTAATGGTTAACATGGTATAACACCTTACTACTAGCAGTCTTCTTCAATTCAATATTTTAACAAAAAATTAGTATGATCCGCACCATTTTTCTATCCTTGACTATTTTCACACAACAATAATGCCACAGATGGCAGGCAATAATGAAACGAGTTCAGTAATTCTAGCTTTTATCCTTCCAGGGTTATTGGAAATGTGTGTCATTTATATTTCTTTTTGTTGTGATTACTCCTTTTTGTATAACCCCACGTTATATTACTCATCTATGAATTTTAAAAAAATATTTTTCATCTTATAAGGGTCACATCAGGCATAGCTTTCCCCACAATGATTCTCTATAGAACCATAGACTATATTATCTGTTGTATTCAATTAGATCAACTGGACTTGAAATGTAGTTCTTGAGACGTTTCGCTAGTCATCCGACTGGCTTTCTCAATTCAGAATGACTTGTACAAGAATCTGTGGCAATTATGTACCCTGGAAAATCCCAATTAGCATATCACAGCCAGGTGTTAAGGGTGTGATTAGATAGTGGCTAAGAGGTGTTATAGGAACGCCAGAGTAACACCTCTTAGCCACTATCTATCACACCCTTAACACCTGGCTGTGATATGCTAATTGGGATTTTCCAGGGTACTAATTGCCACAGATTCTTGTACAAGTCATTCTGAATTGAGAAAGCCAGTCGGATGACTAGCGAAACGTCTTCAAGAACTACATTTCAAGTCCGTTGATTAATTGCATAGGCACAGATTCTACAGGACCTGGATGAATGAGAACCTTCACAAGCATAGACTATATTGCAAGCACCCTTAGCAAGATTTTAACCTGCTTCATGGGTAAGGCACCATGTATCTAGAATGTATTTTTATCTTTTCACTTTTCGCTTTTAGCATTTTTTAGCTATTTACATGCATTACAACATGCATAGAAAGAAATTTGAGGCTTATTTATGAGGCAACATTGTAGTAATTGACATAGTAACATAGCAATTAAGGTTGAATAAAGTCATACAGTACATCCATCTAATCAAACCTTTATACCCTCCTTTTTAACCCTACCTAACAGTTAAACCAGAGAAAGGACAAAAAAAAAAAACCTTAGAAGAGAAACATTCTTCCCTGGCTCCAAATGGCAATAGGAAAGTATCCCTGGACCAAGCAGAACTACAGTATATGTATAAGTAATTCTCAATATTTTTTAGTTTTAGAAACTTATCCAGCCTGCTAATTTAGTGATCTATCCCTTTGATTAGTGTTTGAAGACACTATGCACAATAATTGGTCTCTAATAACCTACTGTAAAAATGCTTTCACTTACATTATTTACATTTTTTTTATTTTATAAGATCAACACATAAGTTGATAGTCTCTTAGTCTCTCTTGCTACATTAGAAATTATATTTCATGTGAAGAGCTACAAGGATCCATGTGACTGATGATTATTTAAAATAAGATAGAAAATGAATAACCATAAATAAAAATTGTGATTTTTTATTTTTAAATGTAAGGTATTTTCCATCTTGATTATCTAACTTTCAAATGTGATTTCTTGATTTTTCAAAATGTTCTGAATTTTGGAATTTCTAAAAATTCTTCCAGAACATGGATTTCCACTACCGGCAGTTCCGAAACAAAACCAGAACTCATCTCTAATTGTAATAGGTATTGTGCTACAGTTGTTTGTTAGTGTTTTTACTTTCTAATTTTAAAGGGCATGTTCACCCCCCAACACCAAACTTTATACTTACTTTCCTTACCTCCCAACCCTAAGCTTGTCTACTCCAGCACTTGTCGCTTTCTCTGAAAGCTCAGTGAGCTATTACAGAGCTCATGCAGTGGCAGAGGAGGCGTGATGAAGTCATAGGTCATTTGGTCGTAAAACTACCATCACAGCCATGTTGCAGGAAGAAAGCTGGCATCAGAGGAAGACCGTGGTAGAGACAAACAGGTAAGTGGAGATTTAAAGACCACGGAGGCAAGTAAGTTTAATGATTTTGGGGATTTAGTCACGGGGAAACTAAGTATAGGTTTTAGTTTTGGGGGTGGACAAAAAGTTATGTTCACCAGAGATGGTAATCATCCATTGGTAAGTTTTTAATGTCTCAATTTCCAAATGGACATTGTTGAATTTGTGTTTTTCCCTTCAACCTATAATATGCCCACTGTTCTCTTTAAGGCAATCTGTGGTATCTACTCTTGTTATAATCATAGACTTCCATTTTTGAATGCAAACATCAACATTTTAAATTTTGGTGAAACAAATTTCAGTAAATAAATTCAAAGAAAATGTTCATGTTTATTTTAAAGTACATTTTAAGCAATTTAATGGGGAAAATGTCTTAAAGGGCAAGTACCTTCCTTTAAATGATATATAGGTAAATCACCCCTCAAACCCCAAACTGTAATAGTTACAAAGTTAAGAGATTTAAGACTATCCTGAAATGCTGCCTGTACTGTTGACTCCCTTTCTGCTTCTTGGTTCTTCCAGTTAGCAGCTATCAGTCATGGGTGAAATGGCAGAGGCAGAGGGAAGGGGTAATGCATAACTTTGCGGCATAGCTCCACATCTGTTAGCTTTTTAATTATTGTAATTTTGGGGGGTGATTTACCTATATATTATTTTTCATTTTATGGGTGAAGATTCTCTTTAAATATTTGCTCTTATCATTATCTAAACCTACAAAACTTGGCTATGGTGGATGAAATGTAAAAACCTTTAAATGATAACAGTGTCTTTCCTATTGGAGATGTCTCTTCCCTAGGAACTAACAATGTTTCACTTATATTTATAAACAAAGAAATGGGTAGGGCACCAGTATAAATATAAACTAAACCTTTACATACAGTATACTCTGGAGGAGGTGCAAAATCAACTATAAAGACAATAGTTAAATGAGGAGAAGGAAAGAACTGAATGAAGGAATATACTCAAGGGTAATTTCTAAAAATCCTTTAATCTACTTGGATAAATAGTATCACAGTAAAGACAGCAATAAAAACACCTTAAAATTGACATAGTCGATCCTATTGTATATGGAGCATTAGTGGACATATATGTAAATGTGGCTCTTAAAAAGTTGGTATACTGTAGATAAACATATATATTGGAAAAGCAGACTAACCCCAAAATATAAAGTGCAAACAAGAATATATACCAAGCTGATTCTATGTAATGAATCCAGTCTATGGAAGGACCATGTGGCTAGGCCGTACGTGTTTGCCAAATGCTTTGGCATCTCAGTGCGGCTGTTTCACTTAAATAAAATGATGACATAAAGTACTTCTATAGCAAGAAAATATCAAACTTCAATTCCAGATTTTCTGCAAATATTTTCACCTTACTGGTGGTATAATCTTTGGTATCATAGTACTGGAAAAGGACTGTGGTATTAAGTGTATATCTGTTGTCCTACTGGCATGTGTTTAATTAATAGCTTTCTTTTTTTATGAAGAAGTGAATAAGAATGTGGACTCCAACATTAGATGTAATTAGACATTAGATGTAATATACCTTTTGAAACTGTGCCACATAGGTGACTGTATAAACTAAGGACCATATTACATGGATAGAAAATTGGTTAGAAAGAAAACTGGTATATTTTTCCTTTAAACCAAACACATACAAAATGTACATGATGTAAGGTTAAAGGAAACGTTTACCTTTAAAACTAAAAACTGGTCAATTTTCATTTACCTGCTCCCAACCCCATCTGATATATTTTGCACTTTATTACCTGCATTACTAACCAGATATTTAAGGATAATTATCGTCCCCATTCTGGCAGAGTAAGCTGGCTCCTCCCTCCATGCAGTCAATCAAGGCTGTGACAATTGACATTGCAACCAATGATTGACTGCTGCCTCCTCTGTACATGCTCAAGAATATAAAAAAA
This sequence comes from Hymenochirus boettgeri, assembly GCA_019447015.1. Lineage (NCBI taxonomy): Eukaryota > Metazoa > Chordata > Amphibia > Anura > Pipidae > Hymenochirus > Hymenochirus boettgeri. The sequence continues at coordinate 162,720,544 of CM033470.1, forward strand.
ACTCTGGGAGCAGATACCTGTGCCTGAAAGGAACAGGACTTGCCATTAAATATCTGGTTACGAAAATAGCAGTTGAGGTTCTTCTTCGCTGGGTGGTCTTTCGCCTCTTCTACAATTTGCCTGCATTCTTCTCTCTCTCTCGCTCTTTTTCTCCATTCTCTTATCTCCATCTTAGCTAGGTCTGTTGTTATGTCCTCTATTCATTTTGCACATGGCCTTCCTCTTCTTGTTGAGTAGAGCCTTTCTTTTAATAATTTTTTTAGGCACATTTCCTTCCTCCATTCTCTCTACATGTCCCAGCCACCTAATGCACTGTGGTTTTATACGCCTGATAATATTTTGTCCCTCTATTATTTCATCTAGCTCATGGTTAAAACATATTCTCCAGATGTCATCTTCTTTCTTTGGTCCAGTAATTTTTCTTAGTGTCTTCCTTCATCGCTTTTTGTCTCTGCTCCATATGACACCGCTGGTAGCACTGATGTCTTATAAATTTTGATTTTGATGTTTCTTTCTATCAGCTTGTTTTTGAATAGGTTCAGGTTTGCATAGTAAGCTCTATTTCCTGGTTGCATCCGCTCTGTAATGGACTTGCTAATTTTATTTTCTGTATTTAGTAATATTCCTAAGTAGTTAAATTTGGAAACCCCTTCAAATGTTCTTTCACTTACTATCAGATTTTGTGGACTTCTTTTGCACCATGAATTTGGCATTTTCTTATACTTCGTTTTTTTCTCATTCACTATTAATCCCAACTCCTGTGCTAGATGTTCTATCGTTCCATAAATTTTCTTTAATGCCGTTTAATTCCTTGGAAATGGAAGGGTGGGTCGGTAGGTGTGTGTACCTGGATCAGGTTGGAAGTTACAGACTTTTGATTATTGATCAAATATGGCTGCCATAGTAATGGATAAGTAGATCAGTAAGTGTGTGCACCTGTGTTGGGTTGGGGGTTAAAAAAAAAAAAACTTTTTTGATTTTTGATCAAAATTTGCTTTTTTGACTTTAGTTACCCTTTAAGTATGGCTGCCACTGTAATGGATATGTAGATCAGTAGGTGTGTGTACCTGGGCCTGGTTGATGGAGTATGCCTTTTTTTGTGTTTACAACCATAAAACTATCTTTTATTGAGGATATATCAAAATTAGTTTTTTTTTACTTTAGTTACCCTTTAAGTATGGCTGCCACAGTAATGGATAAGTAGATTAGTAGGTGTGTGTACCTGGGTCTGGTTGAGGGGGTATGTCTTTTTTGTGTTTACAACTATAAAACTATCTTTTATTGGGGATAAATCTAAATTAGTTTTTTTGACTTTAGTTACCCTTTAAATATGGCTTCCATGGGAATGGAAAGGTAGGTCAGTAGGTGGGTGTACCCGTGTTTGTGTGGGGGGTTGGGGGTATCTCCATTTGTATTTATGACCATGAAACAAACTGTTTTGAAATATCCACATATGAGGATTGTTACCATTATAGTCTATGGAAAAAAATGTCCAGAAATTCACCGATTACGCTGTAACGCTTCCCCTTAAAGCTTTTGCAGATTCCTTAGCTAGAGGATAACACACTTCTCCTATATGCCCCTCAAGCCAAATTAATAACACTGTAGAAAGTCCATCTCCCTGCTTGACTCCATTTGTAAATTCAAACTCTTTCCTTTTCTATTTTTATTTTGGTCTTCACGCCATCCAATGTCATTTGAATAAGTTTTACTATTTTGGGGGCTATTTCAAATTTTTCAAGATCAGTTGCTTGTCTAAAGTCCACAAATAGCATATGCAGTTCCTCTTAGTTCCTCGTAGAACTTCTCCATTATTTGCCTTATTGTGAATATTTGTTCAACAGTTTATTTGGTCTGAAGCCACACTGATACTCTCCTAAGATCTTTTCTGCAGTAGAGATGGGATTCGGGTCCGACACGGAACTTTGGTTCTGAAATCTGAATGATCCATCCAAATCCTGATGGATAGTCTGGATTTCGATACTTCGGAGTGCATTTTTGAGGATTTTCGAACGTTTGAGGCTATTTTCGATAACTAGCCTCGAACATTCAAAAATCCTCGAAAATCCAATCGGGAATCCCGAAAATGATCTCCGATTGTATTTTTGGCGAATTTCGAATGTTCAAAGCTATTTTCGAAAATTATCCAATACAGCCTCGAACATTCGAAAGTCCTCGAAAATTCGTTCAATTTTCGGATCTTGGGTATTTTCCTGAGATCAGGGAATCCGAAAACAGGATGAAACTAGTTAGTTTTGGCCGTCTCTATTCTGCATAATTAGAAAGTTTCAGGTTTATTACTCTGGACAGCATATTACTGTAGCAAGCTATATCACATATAAGTGGGTCGCCTTTTCTTATATACAGTATAGGGCATATAATTCCCACTGTCCAGTCTTATGGCATTTGTTCTCTTTCCCATATTCTTAGAATGAGATTAAAAATGTCATCATTTAATGAGTTCCCTCTAGCTTTAATTAATTCAGCTACAATATTGTCCTCTCCTGGAGTTTTGTCTTTCATTTTTCTTAAAATGTTGTCTGTATCTTGTGTGTTGGGGTTTTCTAATAGCTCTTCATATTTTCCCACTGTTTCCCCTGGTCTTATTCTTACATCTTGTTGATTTCTTTCTGCAAGGAGTTCTTCGAAATGCTCAGTCCATTTGTTTAATATATCTTGTTCTTCTCCCAATACTCTTCCTAATTTGTCTTTGCATCCCCTTTAGTCTTGGCTGGTATCCTTTCCTTATTCTCTCTAAAGCCTTAAATAATTTCCTTGTTTCCTTTTGTTTGCTTAGTTTCTCTATTCTTTTTTAGTTTTGAGGGTTTCTTTCTTCTTTCTTTTACATATTTTGTTTGCAGTTCTCCTGAGTTCTTGATACTTTTCAAAGTTTCCTCTTGTTTCTCTCTGAAACCTTCTTTCCCTTGCTTTATTCTTTCTTTCTATTGCTGTTCTAAAGTCACCGAACCATTCATTCCTTTTTCCTTCTTACATCTCTTACTCCTATTATTTCTTCTGCAGATTCCTTAATTATCTCTATTCTCTTCCACTCTTTCTCTATATCCTTCTGTCTTTCTGCCGCTTGGAGTTTAGTTTGTATAACTTTTCTGTATTCCATTCTTGTTTACTCTTTTAATTGCTCTACATCCCAGCCTTTTCTCTATAGGCCTTCTGTTCTGGGCACTCTGTACAATTTTCCTAATTGTGACTCAGACCACTACCTGGTTAAGGTAGTGATCTGAGTCACAATTGGGTTCCCTGCAGCTCCTAATATCTTTAATAGACGAAGAGTTCCGGGCATTAACCAGTGCATGATCTATCTGGTTTAAAACTAAGCATTTTCTAAGTTCCAAGATGTATTCTTTTGTGAGGGAAACATGTACTCTAAGGGACGAAGTTATTCCTGCTGGCGAACTGACTCAGTAATTCACTGTTCACACCAGTTTCCTCATGTATTGAGTATCTAACAGCTATTTTATGTAGATAATCCTCCCACCCTAACTTGACATAAATCAATTGAGGTTGCAGGCAGATAACAGACAAGTTATCTGCTTTCTGTTTTAAGGGTGTACATGCCCTTTAAAGCAGCCCAGGCATCGGTTAGTTACCTGTGACATTTTGACTAGATACCCCAATCCACTTTGCAGCTAAGAACCACTGGACAAAAAGATATTAAAGCCGATTAACCTTGTTGGATAAAGCTGAATTAATAAACAATAACTGAAGCACTATGTCTAGGGATCAAAAACACTATACAAACTAAATAGAATAGTAGTGCACAGCCAATTAAAATTGCAATCATACTATATTTCCATTATATTGCTGCTTGAAATGCCAGACAATCTTTATAGATAAAGACATTTGTATGATTAATTAATTGTTCATCTGTGCTTTAATGCATAGCAGCCTGCTATCACAGTTTGCAAATAATTGCCCTGAAGTAGACATTTTCTTAAAAATAGGACACCCTTATGTAGTAGTTAGATATATATAAGATATTAATTTACATTTTTTGAAAAGTTTAGTGCACTGATCCCTTGTTAGCTATGTTATACATACAATTTGCCTTATCTGCTATTTTACCATTGTCCTTTAGCTTAGCTTACGTATTGCAAATTAAAGCATGTGCAGTATGTCAAACCAAGAAACAGAGCAATTGAGATCAGAAAGAAGGAGACCCCCTGGGAACCACTGCAAACCATGGATTTTTGTTGCCATTGAGTTACTGGGAATTTGAGATGTCACATGCCATGTAAGACATTTCTAGCCTTTTCTTTTCTTTTTAGACTTTAGTTTTCCTTTAAAGAATAAAAAGTGTATGTGCACTTCATTTTTGCATCTAGTATACAAAGTTCTTTATACGGCTGGTGAGGATCAAGAGAAGTAGAAATAAATGAATAAGGGGATAATAAGAATAAGATCAGAAATGCAGATTGGCTATATTTGGGCAATTTATATAGGACAAGAGGAGCTAATAAATAAATAATGGGATAATAAAAATTATTTTAAAATATAGAATAAAATGGACATTACAATAAACTCCTGCATGTCTATTCAACAGTGGTTCTTCCCTATGTTTGTAAGGTAAAAACTGCAAGACATTTTGTGTTGGCACGTGTGTTCTATTTTTGTCAGGCATCCCAAACTGTCAAATTAATTTCAGGGAGGGTACTCACCTTCTATAGCTCAACCCCAGCCATGCCCCACCCCCACAATTTATAGGTAACTCACACACATGCAGACACAGACACACATTTACACGCAGACAGACACACACATACATGCAGGCATAAAGACAGACACAGACATGCAGACAGACACATACATAGACAAACAAACAATTGCAAAATTGTGCTTGTATTAGTGATTGACATGACTTGTTTTGGACCTATGGTCCCTTAGGTCCAAAACATGTTTGCCAATAGCCAATAAAAAGCACAGTTTTGTAATTACCTGCTGTGTTGCATTAAGTCCTACCAGTATAATCCTGCATCTCAAATCTTTTTTAAGGTTTATTTTGCCTGGATGAAGAAATAAGGTACCCCTAGAAACATACACTTTTATGATCCTGTATTTGTGAACTGTATATGTTATAGAAAACATGCTGCTCACATGACTGTTACCTTATAGTTTCAGGATTGTACTCTATAGAACTTAAAAACTCCAGCCGAAGGTCCAGTCCTGTCACAGTTGATCAGTTGCGTCACACACCATGTCAGAACACACAGCAGGGGAGGATAATACAGGGACAGTTGGTAGCTATTCTCACAGGCAAGACAATGACTGCCTCCATTTATTTCCAGGATTTAGGGCTATACTCGCGGGTGTCTGTTATTGTGTACCTAAATCTGGAAGACTCCAGTAGGTTCCAGGAGAGGTGGGGACAGGGTTGTTTTTTTTACTCCTCTCTTTATGAACTCATAAATAGGTAATTATGATTAAATCATAGATAGGTAATCGGAGGTATGATAAAACCATAGATAGGTAATCATTGTAGGTATAGTAAAATGATAGATAACCATGGTAGGTATGGTAAAATCATAGGTAAATCATTGTAGGTGTGGTAAAATCATAGGTAATCATTGTAGGTATGGTTAAATGGTTGAATTGGACAGATATTTCTTTATTCAGACTTCTCAACCACTAACTAGGTTACTTTATATTTTCACATCCCTATGTTATAGGCATATACATATTGTAAAAAAAAAAACCATGAACATCTGTTTGAGGGCATCTGTCTTTCAGAAAACAATGTAACAATTATTTCTAAATATGTTTTCTCAACACATCTTAATTAGGGATGGCATAGAACTCGAACTCGAACCCGAGTTCGAGCCGAACTGTTCGAGTTTCGAACGGACCTGGACTTCTCGAACTATCTCAGACACGGACTTTCGATATTTCCCAGATTTTCGATGATTTATCGAATGTTTGAACGTTCGAGTATCGAATCCGCGAGTAAAATGTACATGGTATCTAGGCGCGAACATCGAATCTGCGAGTAAAGTCTCCATTACAGCCTATACGCGAGTATCGAATCTGCGAGTAAAATGTCCATGTTACCTCGAATGTTCGAACGCGAAAGCTCGAAAGTAGCGTGCGTGAGAGTAAAATCGATTTTACTTAAGTCCTGGATATTGGAACATGCTCCCCAGACCATTTCCCAGGTCCCACAGCCATTTACATTAAGTTACCATTAATATTTTAGTTGTATTTGACTCGAACTTTTCGAATTATTTGCCTCCCATAGACTTTAATGGGTCCGTTTTCGAACTTTCGAACTTTTACAATAGTTCGAAAGTTCGAAAACGGACCGAACTTTCAATAGTTCGACCATCTCTAATCTTAATATACAGTATCCTTGGCTACACATGTCTGCAAAAAAAAAAAAAAATTGTATTTCACATCGTTTTTCAAATGTTCTTCAAATATACAAAAGAAACTTTGATTTGTGTGAAATATTTAAAACAGTCTTTAGGTATAAAAACCGATATCTCCTATATATATAAATATAAATACAAGACCCAAATATTTATTATAATCCCACTCTATATAAAAAGTATCATCACATATAACAATATAACAATATGCAGTATGTATATAGCTGGCCAGCTAAAAACTATGCTGGCCAGCTATATAAAGGGACTTAATAATAAAAATGCAGTACTGTATAATGAATCCAGTACAAAGTTCCGTAATTCAGATGTACCAGAATAGTACCTCCAATTATATCCAGGTACAGTGTATATGTCTGTAAATCCAGAGGTGTGTACACACATAAAAAGTTAGATAATTAGAATCGCATACAGGGTAACGCTGAACGTTTGGAAATCAGGGAAAATTTCCGTCGGCCGCAGCAAACTTCCTATAAAGGAGTCTGCCGTGGCCGAGCGAAACACACAGTCCTGAGCGTTCTCCCTATGCTGTTCATAGGGAGAACACTTGGGACTGTGTGTCTTGCAGATCCTGTCTATCATCTTTCAGAAATCTGTAGTGTGTGTACCCAGCTTTACATGGAGGAAGTGGAAACAAAGGCTCATTCTTTCAATTGCAGTGCACTAAGCTACTGGTTCACAAATGTGAATAAGACTTGGGTTAAAATCCACCAGAAAGAAGATCAGGCCTTCACAGAAAGAAAGACAGCCTTTACTGTGGACCAAAACATCCGAATTATGCATGACGAATAACACTCTGTCTTCTTGGACTCTTGCTATAAGTCAGGGAGAATTGTAAACTGGAAGTAGAGGTTTAGGGCTAGGCCACACTAACGCATTTGTGCATGCAATTTTGGTTAAAATGGATTTGCAATTGCAATTGCAAATTTTGGTTAAAATGGATTTGCAATATAATGCAATTGCACATCCGTTTGCATTAACGCACACGACTACATGTGCGAGTTCTGTGCATTGTTGTCCGTTGTTCCACGATTGCGCATGTGTTTTTGTAATTTAACATTATAAAACCGCATGCGTTTGTGGAAACAAAGGTGCACACAAAACGGAAATGGATGCGAAATCGCATGCGCATCAGAAATTGCAGGAATTTTTGCGTTCCTGTGATATCCATTTTAACCAAAATCGCATGCGCAAAAACATGTGCGTAAACTGTGGCCTAGACCTAAGGCTATATAACTAAAGAAATGTGTTTAGACAGAACATTTTCTTTTTAGAAAATCCATAGTGCTGGAAATAAAACAGCGCCAGTCAGCTTATATACAAAAATAAACCAAGTGCAAATCCTGCTTATAAATAAAGCATTTTTTTTTACCTTCAATGTACTTTAATACCTACTGTGAAATAGCAAAAAAACCTAATTAAAAAAATCTTGCTACTTCTCTCGAAACTCTGTTTCAAAGTTAATAATGAACTGTACTGTTTTGGGGCATATTTTTGTTGCTTTGTTCCAGCAGAATCCATTGGTTTGAAAACCCTTTCCCAGTCTTGCTGTGCAAATAAAAGAAACCTGTGCTCTCTCGTACTTTAGGTAATCAAGCTTCAGGCAGAAGAGTGTTCTGCAGCTGACAAACATTGCAAAATAAATAACATGGGCAATAAAAAGTTACATTAGGCAAATAAACATCTTAAGATGAATTATACCTGCCACTCTAGGAAAAGCAAACAAATACTAGCTAACAGGAATCTGGCAGACCTGCAGTAGAGTTAAATGACTGAAAACCATTAGGTTGCAGGTATGAACAAGCTATTTAAAGGAGATTCCCCCCCCCCACACACACTTTAGAAGCAATGCAAAGCAAATCCTTTCCCCCTTTTAAACAGAAATACTTAAAGCTAATTTTTACTAATGAGTGGATTTTAAATGAACAGTTATTTTTTTTCTTTTTACCCATAATGTCTTTTTTTGTTGCAGGAAAAAAAGGTTTGGCTCTCAGGGATAAAGTGGCTTTTATGACTCCGGCACATTGTTCAACGCTGTGTATGTTTTTTAAACTGTAGTCTTGCAGAGCCATTAAAATGATCAATACAGGTAAAGGTTTTGATTGCATGCGGAGTTCACACTAGCTTCAAAGCGGCACATATTCAAGTTAATTTGCTAGATGTCTTTTTACAGACTAGGTTCATAGGGTCTTGTTCAGCCTATAGTCTGGATGCCTTCCATTTATTTGGTGAATATTTTCGACACAGCAGAATAAACAGAACTACAATGATCTTTGATATCGTTTTGCTTAAAAAATCCCTTACAATGGCTTTGTTATGGAATCTTGCTTTTGATTCAAGAATGGATGCAGTAATGATGAGCTTACTGGACATTTCTTATTCCAATTATGTGGAATCTTATTCCAGTCATGTGTGCTTTAAATATGATTGTTATTATTATTATTATTATTATTTACAGTTAATTACTATAAAAGGCACTCTAACCCCCAAAAAGTAGATATCTATTACAGTAGGTAGAATTTTAGGTAATAAAAGCATTTTATCTTGACTTATAGCCTGACGTCTCTTTCCAACCCAAACCATTCAAGTGGAATGGATAAGTGTAGCCTTGTACATAACAACAGCAGAGTTTTCCATTTTCTGTGCCCTAGAGCTTTATACAGAGTGAGTGGATCTCTGCAAACAAACAAAAACAACAGTGTTCTACTGTACTACTGTTCTACTGGGTCTCCTGTGCTGAAAAAAAAAACAGTAAATGAATAAAAGTTTGGAACAATTAAAATGAGCCGAGTTTTAAAATATTGAAGATATTGCATGTTCCCTGTGTAAATTCCTGAACAAAGATAACTGAATCCTTTAATGCCAATTTATTCTCCTTGGTCCACATGATGAACATGATGGCCTGATGATTACTCTTGATAAATACTGACTTGGCAAACATTACAGAGGATTAGCACAGAGCAGCACTTTTCTAGAAAATAATTTCCCATGATGTTACTATTGCATGAACAATCATAATTTATTCTCTCAGGGCATCAGTAAAATAGACCTTAAGCAACCGCCTTCACAGAAATGGACTCCTGTAATCTATATAACATTTTAATTAGAATATTCTGACCAATGAATTAGTTTGAATTGTGTTTAATGGTGGAGTTATCCTAGCCTAAACTGTCTGCATTTGTTTACTCCCTGGTACACAGATTATATTGGTCCCTTTCTGTGAAAGTTGGTTTAATTCACAGATTTCCCAGGAGCCCTTCAGAGGTGGTGCTACTGCAGCTGGCATAGTGTTTTTCAAGCAGTGAGTCTAACTATGGGGTTACATTTGTGTATGCCCAGATTACAATTAGCATAACTAGTGTTGGATATTTGTCTGATAAATTATAAAATTGAGCCTTTTCTTCTGCTTTAAATGATAGGTCTCAATTGCAATCCCAGTAACATTTGCATTTGGCTAGAATTTTTAAGTTGGTAAGAAATCTCAGCCACAAATGATGTTAAAAATAGAAAACCTTCTTTCTGCAAGTAGAACTTCTCTATATACTTCCACATATTGTCTCCTTGCACACCTAAAGACAATGTTTATTTTCAATTAGTCTTAAACGATTCCCACAAGGGTATTGGTGAACAATCCTCCAAAGAATAAATTGTAAAGCCCCTCAGTAAATCTATTTTAAGGGTAGACATGCCTGGTAACATGTCACTTATCTGTCGGCAACCCCAACTGATATTTTATTACATGCATTTGTAACCAGATATTAAAGGATACATTTTCTTCCATTCTGGCAAATGTATATGCCTCCTCCCTCTGATCACTGAGCTTCTTATAAGCTTGAGCATGTGCAGAGAAGGCAGTAGAAGTAACAACAGCCCTACTGTGTATCACTGTGTATCACAGCCTCTATTCTTGCTTCATCCACAGTGGTTTCCTGGGAGGAGGCTATACCTTTCATAGGACAAATTAGAAGATGGGGCCCCCTTGGCTCCTGGGCCCTCCTTCGGTTGCTCCCCTGTTCCCCTGGTAGTTACGCCCCTGCAGCCAATCATTGGCTGTTATGTGAGCAGTCACAGCCTTGATTGACTGCTTGGGAGGAAAGAAGCTAGCTTAATCTGCCAGAATGGAAGCAATGATTATCCTAAATGATCTGGTTAGTAATGCATCTAATAAACTATTGAAGAAATCATGTTGGGTTGGGAACAAAACAGTAACAGCTCTTTTGCAATTGTAGGCTGTGTACACATGGGGCTATAGTTGTACCTGATCAACTACCTAGTGCAATATTTTGGTTACGTCAAGGGTTGTCCTCTGCACTGCCCATAGGCAAGTAAGGAACTCCAGCGATCTTTTCTACAATAAAAAATCTTTTATTATGTCTCCTGGGATATCAGTAGCAAATAGGGTAAGATTATGAACAAAGTAGCAAAATAATAGTTACATTGTGTAACGCGTTTCTATTATTCACAGGGATGTGAGAACGCTTATTCCCACCTCCCTGTGAATAATAGTACGCTCGGGGGACCTGGAACTTACCTTACCGCGCTCCTCTCGCAAGCCGCTCCTGTACTGACAGCCACTCTGTCCTGACCGCGCACCCTATCTTAGGCGCATGCACATGAATACAAAAGAAAGGGCGCTTGATCGGGACAGATGCACCGAAAACGCACATTTTGGGTGCATTGCGCATTCTGAATTTTTAATCACAATCGCATGCGTTTTAGATATATGAAAATGCATGCGATTGTGATTAAAAATTCGGAATGCGCAATGCACCCATATGCAACAAAATTGCACATGAAATCGCATGTGATTCCGTGTGCGATTGCGTTTGCAGCGCAGTATGGCTGTGCCCTTAAACACTTCTTTCCCCATGATCGGGCAATTGTTGGGTTACAGAACACTACGTTCGAGGGTTACCAAAAAGAGAACTATACATTTGAGTCGCATTATATTCAGATAGATCAACTGGACTTCTGGTTTAGTTCTTGAAGACATTTTCGCTAGTCATCCGACTGGCTTTCTCAATTCAGAATGACTTGTACAAGAATCTGTGGCAATTATGTACCCTGGAAAGTCCCAATTAGCATATCACAGCCAGGTGTTAGAGCCCTTCTGAATGCAAGGTGTGATTGCATTGTGGCTAAGAGGTGTTATAGGAAATGCCCAGGTTAAGGTGTCAAAACAGCATTGGACATGGCAGACAGTTGGGGGAGACCAAACAGCAACTGCACCAACGTATGGCCCAGCACAGAAGAGCTAATTCCTTGGGTCAGGACTCAGCTGTGTATCTGCATCTTACGGAAAAAGGACATACCTTTGAATGTTGTAATGTTCACATATTGGCAAAGGAAAATGACTGGTTCAAGAGAGGTGTCAAGGAGGCCATTTTATGTGAAAATAAAGAAACCAAGCCTGAACAGAGGTGTGGGGGTTCGACACCAACTGTCTGCCATGTACATGTTCATGTTCGTCTGAACTCATAAAGTTCAGCCTGGACTCGGGTTTGACTCCATCACTATTGGCCAGACCTGCAGCCGACTGTACTTTAAACCATATTTTAGATAATAAAGTTTAACCATATTAAGGGAGATACACAAAATATATTAGTTACATTCTTGTTCAACTTAGAAACAGATAGTTCAGTTACCTTCATTATAGGCTTCATTCGATGCACCTAGCATGTGTATCTCCTGTTAGTTCTATATAACTAGTATCTCTTATGAAATAGAAGAATATTAGGGGTTAATGATGGATTGTTGGTAACTGTCTTTTAATTGGGTGTTTCGGCTTTAAAGGGGTGGTAAAAGAAAATTTAGTCTAGGATTAAGGGCTACGGCCTGAAATGCGTTAGACTTCTATCCGTTCCCCAGCTGAGGCTGTATATATTTTTTAGAAATAATATAATAATAATAATAATGTAATAAATTAACGATTTTATGAAAGAACCCCAGAGTTTATGCTGCTTGCTGTGTGTGGTGAGGCCTTTTAACTGTGCAGCGACATTCTTCTATGCTTAAATGGATTGTGCCTATGTGGTGTAAGGACCCCCACTGCCGCGAGCACGTCATACGGCTTGGAGAAGGACCTGAGTGGAGCGGATGTCTGGTAGAACTGGAGCCTACATTTTTTTTGTTTTATATTCTATACAGACTGAGAATATGATGGTGAATCACCGGGCGATCGCAAGTTCGAGTGTACGCCAATTCGTTCCTCCACACCGGAAATGTGCGCACCTGCTTCTGTGCTCGCATGAGCACGTTACAGTATGGCCTCAGGCTAAGGCCAGAACTCTAAAGGCAGAAAAAGAAGGTACATTTTATAGATATCTCTCGGAATGCTACTTTTTGCAAAGAGCTGTGTCAATTAATCATTGTAATCAATAGTATGTTTACGGAGTTTTGTGATCAAGTTTCAACAGTTTTTGAAAGTCATTAGATTTGGTTGGGCATCAAAGAAATAAAAATGGTAGATAAGGCATTTGGTCCAGTAAAGCCAAATGCACATGTTGATTATTCTCCCATGAACCCCCTTCCAGCAAATTAGAGGTCAGAAGCTGATAACAGAACTGTTGAAACTTTTGCTACAACAATTGTAGAGCCACAAGTTGCCAGTGCTGACCATTGATGCAGATGGGTCACTTAAGCAACCATGTAATCATTCATCCAGCATCAGTTCTATCTGGGTGAAACGTTTTGCACACAGAAAAAACTATGTGATTTATTTTCCTCTTTTTGCAAAGTAATCATATAGCACAGCAAAAGACACTGGGAGCTAGGAGAATTGAGTGTATAATAACCTGAGATTTAGAGATCTTGGCCTAGGATGTCAATCACCTTTAGCATGGCATACAAGATCTGCATCCTATAATTTAGTGCACAGGGAACAACAGATTAGAAGTAAATGGCAATTTAAGGGGCAATTATTTACCAACTAGAACTCAATGTACACCATTATTTTACAATTATAGCTATTGGAATGTACTGACTAATAGTTTCTCAAAATATTCCTTTCCTAAACTAAAGTGCATGTGTTATTACAAATAGGCCGTACGTTACCTCTTCAGTGAATAAATATTGTGCCTTGACCTTTTAAAAGCATGAAAACATAGCATACAATTTGATGTATACTTTATATTACATTTTATGCTACTTAAATCTTGGTTACCATAAAATAAAAGAAACAATTAAGTCTAATGCATGAATATACGACTTAAAAAGATACAAAAACAATGCAGGGAATAGGTTTCGTCAAAAACATGGCTATACAAACTATTCACATTTTAAATACAGAATATGAACACTTCAATAGAGTTTTTTTTTTTTTTTTTTACAAAATATGAAATAATTTCACGCACATTATGTAAGTAAATTAGCAAGTATTAGATGCAACAACTTTAGAGCAGTTACTGCTCAAAGATGTATCAAATTAGAATATGCAATATCCATGCAGTCCATGCATTAATATACTGTAATGACCACAGACACAACTGCCACCAGATAATCAGAGACAGAAACCTGTGTCCAGAGTTCTCTAGGACATAAGCCCCAAACCTCCCTGGTAATGACATATATGAATCAGCAGCTTCACCTCAATGCTAGGATCAGCATCCTTCTTGTGTTTGTTTCTTTTTATCAGAAGTAAACCTGCATAATATGCATTTAGACTCATAGAGACACCCTTCAATATCAAAGGGCATGTCCACCCCAAAACTAAAATTTAACCCCATACTGACCCCACTGTGTAGTGTTAAAAAAAATCCTTACCTCACATCTCTGCTCCTTATGGTTCTCTTGCAATGTCTATCCAAAGTCCAGGAGACTGAAGAATAGGAGTTGCTTCCCTCTGTGAAAGGTTTCAGCCACCTCCTTGTCCTTTAAGAGGATGGTGGCATGTGCAGGGGTGCCGTCCCCCCCCCCCCCTTACTCCATCCCTCTGTAGCCCTCTTTGCTGCTGGGTGCCCTACCTCTAAAACCTCTGAAGATATGGTAGGGCACATTATCCCATCCCCAACCACTATTTCCATTTGTTTAAAAAAGATGCAGAACTTTATTTATGATCCTTCTTTCCCCCGTCATTGTGGCAGCCGTGTCTCTGATTGGCTGCCTCTCAGCCAATCAGAGATGCATCTGTAGGGCCAAGATTGGAGAAGTAGAATTCTAAAGCATTTTTAAACAAATGGAGCAGTTGGGGTGGGATAGGGTGCCCTACCATATGTTAAAAAATTATTTTGCTGGTGGACATGCCCTTTAACAGAGATTGCATTCTCTGAGTGCATAAATAAAACCCATGGTGCCCAGTATTTTATGACTCACATCTCTAAACTATAAAAAGTAAAGTAATTTTCTCAAATCTAATTATATAATCCAATTCCTGCACCTATTTACTAATAGACAAGTTGATGATTTCCAATATCTAGGGAGAACCTCTCTACCACCATTAGAAAGTAGCCAAGGGACCCTTCCTATCTTTCCTCCACTGATCCTGAAGGCATAGACCACAAGAAATGGGAAGCATCACATTGTACAAGTCACAGTGTCAATTTATAATATAAAAAGGACTCCTTGTCCCTTCCTTCGGGACAAGGCATCCTGAAACATTGTATGTTGTTTAAGCAATAAAAACTTTAGTATTCTCCCCCATACTTGTTTTTGTTTCAGTCTTCTGGCCCTTGGAGTTGGGGGCACGGGGATTACACCTATATATTTGTCTGGCAAACAGCCAACAGTGGTGTGCTGGAGTGCTTTTGAACTATACCTCAATTTATAATATACTAGCAAACCCCCCCACAGGAGCTACCAAAGAGGTAGGGGGTATAGGATATTACATATAGGGAAGGTGTATGTGTGTAGTATCTCACTATTACCATTTAAATGATCAATAAATGTATATAAAGTATAACACTGACTTATAGGTACAAGACAAAATATACAACTTAAACAAAATATCTAAATTTACTTATAGAGCTGAAATTCCTTTATTAATATGGGATAGTCAAAATGGGAGGTTAAACCACACCCCTGTGACTGCTAAGGGGTCTCCACGTGGATTCTGAAATGCCCCAAAAGGAGGGTATAGTATTTTCACAATTTTTAACTTAGACCCTATAAGAGCTGAAGTACAATTGAAAGTTATGCCGACTAGGTTCCAGCAGCAGGGCTACTGTAAAAGAATTGTTGATGCCCAGAGAGAACATGCGTGTCATTACTTTAAGAATAGGGAAGTTATGAAACGGCCCACAAGTGGGCATAGGGATCTTATCCCACACAGTTTGCAGTACTCCTTCAGCAGTGGAGTCATTAGACAGAGTGTTTGCAAACATTGGGACATTCTAACTAATTACTTGAGCCTCCTTTTTGCTAATAGCAGACCCATCTTTGCCCATAGACTGGGAAAGAATCTCCATAGCTTGTTGGTAAAACTTGACCTTAGGGCCAACCCCCCACATACATAAGAACACTTGGTTAGGCCAGGCTAAGCTGGGGTGCTTCAGATGCAGTGGGTGTCACATATGTAGATTGATGCTTGTGGGGAATGATTTCCCACACCCACACACCAGACAGAGATTTAAGTTTAGGCAGCAGCTATCATGCCAATCGACACATCTTGTTTATTTTATAGTATGTCTCTGTGGACTTTATTATGTGGGCAAAACCACAACTTTCTTCTGGGAGAGGATGGCCAATCATCGGTCATCTATCAGAACAGTTAGTAAGGAGGAAGGCAAAGCCAATGTTAAATTTGGGTAATTATCGGTGGCAAAGCATTGCCACCTAGCTAAGCATGGGGTGCCATGTTTTAAATGCTTGGTGATTGAGCAGATTCTTAATGATGACAGAGATGAGGAACGAAAACAAATGCTGCTGAAAAGAAGAGAGGTGGATCCAAAAAATTGAACACACTTTGTCCAAGGGGGCTCAACGAACATCTAGTCGTGCTATCTGTGACATGGTATCCTTTAAATGTTAGGATTTCCTTTGATGAAAGGGCCCAGGGGATCCGGCATACCCTTAGTTCAGGATTAACTGATTAATAGGTTGATTTTACCAGCTTGAATTGGTGAATGATATGAGTGTGCCCTAAGGGGGAGACTTGATTGATTTGTTCTCCACTATCAGGGAGAGTTAATAAAAGTTCTTATTGTTTTAAATGGTGCTAATTTTGCCCCAACCAATCAGATCTTATTTAACATTTAAAAGCTAACATCTGATTGTTTGGGGCAAAATTAACACCATTTTAAACGATAAGAACTTTTATTGAATAACCCTGTATGTCTTACAAAGGGGCATATTTATAAAGGATTGTCTTTTTCGCCAAATAATTAGCGCAGCACATCGCAGCGAAAATAGCGCCATTTGGGGCTTCGTTTCGCCTTATTTATAAAAAAGCGAAAAAAACCACACTTTGCAGCTGAAAAAGGCGAACGGGCGCGATAAAGAGCGAAAAGTATCGCAGCGAAAACTTAACGCATCTAAGAAGACTGCATTGCGAAAACCATTCGAAGCCAGAAAAGCCCACTAGAAAATGATGTCAAGTTCAAAATGGCCACCTCACATCTACCAAGAAGTCAGCCATGTCTTATTTAGTCAATCTTCTTAGAATTTCTCAATTGGAATACAATTTTCTTTTGCACTGCACATTCGCCTTTCTAATGCGCGTTCGCTTTTCCAAGGCATATTCCATTATAATGCGCGGTCGCCTTTCTAATGTGCGTTCGCCTTTCTAATGTGCGTTCGCCTTTCTAATGCGCGTTCGCTTTTCCAAGGCATATTACATTCTAATGCGCGATCGCCTTTCTAATGTCGCTTTTCCAAGGCATATTACATTCTAATGCGCGATCGCCCTTCTAATGCGCGTTCACTTTTTCAATGCATATTACCCATTAGAATGCCTTTTCGCTCAAACAATGACTTTTCACCGCCTTCAGGGTCGCGCTAATCTTTCGCTATTTTTAACGCAAAAACCACCTTTCGCTCTTTTATAAATCACGTTATGCCTTTTTGCTCCCTTTTTGCTAAAATTACCATTGCGAAGTAAGGCGAAAAGGGTTTAGCGATAGCTCGCGGAAACGGTTTCACCATTCGTTAATGCTACCTTTATAAATAGCGTTAACTGTCTTTTTGGCGAAAGCCCATGCGAAAAGCGAATGCGAAAACATTTCGCTACTTTTCGCTCTTTTATAAATATGCCCCAAAGTTTTTCCATTTAACACATTGTTTGGGCAAGTTAGGTTAATAAATGGGAGGTGGAGGGGGTGGGATAGTTTTCCAAAATACAGCCTTTCAAGCCAAAGTTTATACTTAAACGTTCCTTTCTAGTTGTGTAGCTGATGTAAGACAGCTTCCAATGTGATCTGTCATCTGCTTCATATATTTAATGTGTTTACCCTGGTTTAAAAATACAAATTTTAAACCTTCAACATATACTTTTGGAATATCTTATGAATTGGTAGATACAATGGTTGTAGCCATACAGTAGAAAAATATGATTACAAAAGTACAATTTTCTATAATGAAACCACGATAAGCAATAAATAAAGCAACACTGCTAAAGACATACTGTATGCATGCTTATGTGGTAAAATTCATTCTTCTAATCTACAACATTTATAAAGATAATCCTTGTCTCACTTGTCAGCAAATAAATGAAAATCCCAGTGATTTTAGCTGTTTAAAAATAGTTCAGAGGAAACTTCTGGGTAATGCTGAATACATATAGTTGCTTAGGGAGAAAATTCATGTAACTAATTATTACTCTTGCAGGCATTGAAAGAGGGGGTATACATCAAATAGCTATTTGTGTATAAAAATATGAAATAATGTGAACTGCAATAGGATCCACAAAAATTAGTATTATGTAAAGTCATTAGGGCAATGTCACTTATGGTTACACATCCAATTGCAGTATGTGGGATTTATGTATCATAACACTATAATGACTCTTGTTTTTCTACTATATTGAAAGCAGACAATAGGCCTGTGGAATACAACACATATACAATTTATCAGGAAGGAGACACCATGCAAGAGATTGCTTGAGAAAGGACCCTGTAAAAAGGAGGGATTGAATGCCTTATACTCTCTGTATCTTATTTAATTCCTTAGTGTTCTCTGGCCATAGGCACTTCACATTGGAAACCATCGGCCTATGCTAAACTGATGATGATTCAATAAACCTGAAACTGGTCTGTAGTTGTCTCTCTGCTTTTGCATTTAGCATGTGGAATGCTGTTAAATCCTTTTAGAAGGTGTGGCAGTTTTTAAAACTACCCAGAAGTCTCTGTTTCTTATTTGCATATGAGTAAGACTAGAACTAAAGCCTTATACTCTCCTATTTTATTTAATTCCTTAATAAAGTTTTATTAAAGGATTAACTTTCCTATCCACCTTCTCATATTTTAAAGGGTAACTCTAGCCTCAGAAAAACGCTCCAGATGTGTTTTAGTCTTACCTTCATCTGACGCTCCCATGGTGAGTTATTAGAATTTTCAGAACAAACCCTTTAGCCTGGTAAGGAAAATTACCCTTTAAGATCAACTTATAGCAGTCCAGCTTTAGTAACTTGAAAACTTTAGATCAGTGGGAGACAGCCTTAAAAAAAATCACTAAACATTAGTTACTGTACCTCACAAAACAAAATCTAGTAACTTGCAGCTTTGAACTAATATTTTCAAAATGCTGGTGGTAATTTCAGAGAAGAAAGATGCAGCATACTGTGAAAGGATTTTGCAGCATGGCCATGGCCAGGCAATCCAAAAGCAGTGCTATTTACGTCATCCTTAGGCTCAATCCTGTCTCGTTTCGTCACTCTAAAAAGATTTATAACAATAAATGCATTTAAGGGCATTTCTCATCATGAAAATATGGGCAAACATCTAATAAAACATTTAAGCATAAAAGTTGTTTTCCATTTTTTTTAAATGATTCTTTTAAGCATTACAAATACAAAAAATGATGCCTAGCTGACCTTGCAGTCTAAATGATGGCCTATTACTGTAATCACTTTCCCTTTTATAAAAGCTGATTAGGGGAGCCAGAAATAAAGGCATTTAAACTGTTTCATAATGAGACCCTGCAGTTGGTAACGGATTGGATTTTTTTCAACAAGTAACAAAGTTTAGGAAACTGAAATGTTGGACAATTACAGAGCAGGAAATGTTCTTTTTTTATTGAAGACAAAATTAAACTGTAATTCTAAGGGGAAACAACTGAAACTCCCCTCTGTTTTATTGGCAATCATTTTTCTCCCATATTCTTTATTTTATAACTTTCTATAGATGGCTGATTTCTGAAAATGAGTATGCAGTAAGAAGAGATTTGCCCAGAATATAACCTTATTTTGATGCGTTATTTGTGCATACATTACGGTGCAGCTTTGTGTAGCATGAGAGAAAATGAATTAGGCTTTGAAACAAGCTGTCACTTGCTCCTAGAGGTGTGAAAAAATTATGAGGTCTGTTGTACCGAAAAACACAAATAGCGTACCTTTCCTGAAACAAACACATGCGTTTGAGAGATAGAGGCAGGATTGAACTGCAATCTGAATTTTTATTTATATACCTCATGTAGATTTCAAGGCTGAATGGCAAATTTGCACATTTCTTATTTGATGGGTATGATCTCAGCTTTGAGCATTTGATCATCGCTACTGTACACCTTTGTCTAATAATGGTCCTAGTGAGAATATATTCTGTGGGTATTGTTTTCTTTGCAGTGGAGAAACTTTTAAGTTACCTAATAGAATGTACTGCATGTACTGCAGTACACAACAGTGGCATAACTAGGAATCATTGCCTTCCCCCAGCAAAACTATGATGGGGCCCCTATCTGTGCTTCATCCACAGTGGTTTTCTGGGGGGAGGCTATATCTGTCATAGATATAGCCAGCCATAGGATAAATAGCAATAGTAAGATTTGTTACTGGCACCTAGCACCCCCCCTTCCCAAAACACATGCCCTGGGCATGCACAATACCATGCTGAATGCTGCTTGGGTTGGCCTTCTTCAAATCAAGTCCACCACCTGCACTGTCTTTCAGTATCTGCTTGTATATATCGTGCGTACAACGTTACATAACACGTAAAGCACTAAATGCACAGACAGAGCAGCACAGCATACAGACATATAAAGTAAGGCTTAAAGTATATGTGGTGGGGCTTTGTCTGTGATACGGGGTGGTGCTGATATATACATTTGATCTGCAGGACCAGGTTGTGGTACTGATGCCCAACTTTGACCTATAGGTCCTTGAACTAAGACTCTCGGCTGATGCCCCCTGGTAATGTAAATCTGTGTCTCCCATATCAAAGGCCGTCCCTAGGCCCCCCTGTGTTTGCTCCCTCTGCTCCCCTGGTAGTTATGCCCCTGGTCCAGAGCAAATTAGTCAATGGCCCCTGCCATCTGGAGGTTGGTTCCCTTCCCTCAATAATGTTTAGTGATTCATCCTGCCAGAAAGCTAATCAATGCCACGCTAGGAGTATTTTGGTCACTGCCCCTTCTGTTTCCGCAGAACAGACTTTGTATTTACCCTTGATTTTAGAAAACATAAACAGATCTGTTTGGCAAGAGTGAGCTAATCTGCAAAAATGGGCAGTGAGTTTATTTACAAAATTGATTATTCAGCAGTATAAACACAGAATATATATGTATAAAACATTAACAGAAAGCAATCAGAGAAATGTAATATTAGTCAATAAAGGCCAAAAAAGGAGACGTTACCTTGGTGCTCCTTACCTTCTGGGTACCTTCCTACCCCTGATCCCAGAATTCACTGTCTTTATGCACAGTTTTCTTTGCAAATGTCTCACCAATGTGGAAGCCCCTGAAGTTTATATCACAGACATAAGTGGCACAAAGAATAGCCCATCTGGAACAATACTAAATAGTGATCTGATTTCACTGCTTTTGTATTGTTTCCATTATGTTCCTAGGAAAAGATAATGTACGTTCATTCTATAGTTTAGCTCTGGTCGGATAGTGGTTAAATTTTCTGATTTTAGCAAGACAGAGTACATAAGGTTGCAGGCTCAATGCTCTAGACTTCTATGTTCTGTCTGAGTTTTTAACTAGTCAAAACCTTTTAAAACTGATTTACCATGGTTTGTTAAAGGACCAGCTCAGCCCTTAAATTAAAATTTATGTAAAATCCCCAAAACTGCAACAGTTAGAAAGCTGAAATGTGTTAGATTAGTCTGAAATGTTGCGCAATGTCCAGTTGCCCCTCCTTCTGCTTTCTGGTTCTTCCAGTTAGCAACTGCAAGTTATTATGGGACAGTTAGCATTAGATATGGAACAGAATCTGAACCAGAACCCAGTTCAGAAGTGGATTCCACTGATCTGCCAGTATTCATACTGTGCCAGCTGATTTCTGACTTTTTCCTGATTTTTCCAAACCGCGGAACTATTTTAGAAAATTTAAGAAATTTCAAAAAATTTGTAGATCCGAAGTTTCAAAAATTTTCAATTTTGTAAAGCCAAAATTACAAAATTTTTCAATTTCGTAAATTCTAATTTTCAAGAAATTTAGAAACATTTTGAAAATACTACGCGGAATGCCAAAACAGGAAGCGCATGAGTTTTTTTTGGTTTTTTAAAAATATTTTGGGTGTTGATACATGTTAGCCAGAATATTCCCCCAGGTCCCTGGGCCATTTACAGTAAGTACTATTGTTATTTATACCTTAATTTTAGACAAAAGTTTCAGATTTTTTAACTCCCATTGACTTCAATGAGTCCACTTTTTTTTTTGAAAATCTATGAATCTGCATACGGAACGGATTTCAGTAACTTTTCTCATCTCTAGTTGACATCACAGCCAATGACTGAATGCTAATCCCCTAGTTGCCTCCTCTGAACATGATCAATCTCATAACCCGCTTATTAAATTGCTGAAGGCGTGTGAACAATATAGATGTTAACATACACTACCCCTTCCATAAGGCATCTAGGAACATAGCAGGTATAACTAGAGATGGACTAGAACTCGAACTCGAACCCGAGTTCGAGCCGAACTATCCGAAATTCGAATGAATTCGGACTTCTCGAACTATTCCGGATTTTCAATATTTTCGGACTTTCGATAAATATCGAATGTTCGACTGTTCGAATGTGCGAGTAAAATGCCTATTATACCTATATGCGAGCATCGAATCCGCAAGTAAAGGGTCCATTAAAATCTATACGCGAGCATCGAATCCGCGAGTAAAATGTCCATGGTATCTAGGCACGAATGCGAGCATCGAACCTGCGAGTAAAGTGTCCATTAAAACCTATACACGAGTATCGAATCCACGAGTAAAATGTCCATGGTATCTAGGCGCGAACGCAAGCATCGAATCCGCGAGTAAAATGTCCATTAAAATCTATACGCGAGCATCGAATCTGCAAGAAAAATGTCTATGGTATCTAGACGCGAACATCGAATCTACGAGTAAAGTGTCCATTAAAGCCTATACGAGAGCATTGAATCCGCGAGTAAAATGTCAAATAGTTTAACATTTTAGGTGCGAACAAGCTCGAAAATAGCGCGAGTGAGAGTAATATTGATTTTTCGAATGTCCTGGATATTCAAACATGTTCCCCAGACCATTTCCCAGGTCCCACAGCCATTTACATTAAGTTACCATTGATATTTTTTATTGTATTTTTAAACTATTTGACTCCCATTGACTTTAATGGGTCCGTTTTCAAACTTTCGAACTTTCCATATAGTTTGAAAGTTCGAAAACGGACCGAACTTTCGAAAGTTCGGCCATCTCTAGGTATAACCTAATGATTCCAGAGGACAATGTAGTTTGTATCAACATATTTTGAAGGGGTCATTCTTTCAAAAGATGTCATTATGAGGATGGATTTGTCCTTTAAGTACCAAGGAAGTTCAAGTGACTAAAACCCATAACGATTAATTAATAAAACAATATACAATATATATATAATAATATAATATATATAAACACTCATACACAAATAAAAGATTAATGTACATTCTGAGGCTACATACAATATCACACAATTACAGCACTTGCGTACATTATAAACAAAGTCTGAGTATTTAAAGTGCAAGTTCACCCAGAATTTTTTTAAAACTTTTTTACACATACATTATACTCCAAAATTCGATTTTCTAATCTTACCTTTCTTTGTCACTCCCACGCTGAGTTCTAGGTACTTACAAACAGCCGATCCCTTGCCCTCTCCCCCTTCTCTTCCAATATTGATTGTCACTTATGGTCACTTTGAAATCACGGCAAATGGCTAACAGCCATTACCGAATGAGCTGTAATCACCACGCAACAGAGGAGGAGGAGGCGGTACTTCCGGCAGGGGATTGTCTGTTTATAAGTACCTGTATCTCAGCGTGAGAGCATTGGAGAAAGGTAAGATTAAAATAAAAGTCAAGTGCTGGGGGGTAATGTATGTAAAAATATTCTTTTCCTGGGTGAACTTCCTGGGTGTAAAGCCTTTAACACTCAACTAATTTAGATTAATTGGCAAAAGATTGAAAATTTCTTATCCTTGAAACAGTGATCATGGTAGTTTTGGTCTGCCCAGAAGTCACCTGGGTGAGGTTGGAATGTTTTTTTCAATTTTATGATCTTAAATATGTAACTAAAACCACTTTGTTTATAATGTACGAAAGTAGTCTCAGATCGTATTTTAGAGGATTATAGAACGTTCGAGCCTATCTTTGAAAATTATCGGAAATAGCCTAGAATATTCAATAATAATCAAAAATTCTTTCCGTTTTCAGATCTTCAGGATTTTCCCAAGATCAGGGAATCAGAAAATGGAACGAAACTGGTGAGTTTCGGCCATCTCTAGTATTTAGTATTATGTGCTGCTGGTGCATTTAAACTGATCTCAAACCTTATGCTTTTATAATTTAATGTTTCTATGCAAAGATTTGGTAACTGCTAAAATTAAATTAAAAATTATAATTAAAGTATTGGCCAGTGTAGGGGTGGGCTATTCGATTTCACAGGGGGCCACAAGAGAAACTTGGATTGTCAGGAAGGAACAAACTACTTTGTCTAAATTTTTATTATATAGATTACAAAACTGTATTTTTAATAAAGATTTAATTGGTAATACATCTGGTTAACTGGATATTTTTTTTAATAGTTGCACTTTTTAATAGAAGGTGTGTAATATTTTAAATCCATTTTATCAAATTGAATTAATTAATTGATCAGGTAATAAATTAAATCAGGTAATAAAATAAATTTAGCAAAAATACATCAACTATCCAGCCTAAGACAATTAATTAATATTAAGATTTTTTTGTACAGGTCTAGTATTGAGGGGCCTGTCAGGGGAAGCCAAAAGGCCCCATGTGGCCCTTGGGCCCAGCTCTCGCTGTCCATTCAAAAGTAGCTTTGTCTGCAACCCAGTTTTTATTACCTTGGTATACAGTAGGCAAAGAACAAAATCTATTTGGTATATTTAGCTCACCCATTAATTTGTCATTATTGAAAACCATTATTTGCATTTTCTGCAATACTGATAGTTTAAGTCCTTACTTAATACCTGTAGTACAGCTGAATGCATCTTCTGCCGTGTTATGTATTGCCATCTCTGTCAGCAATACTTTGCGTGCCAGACAGATAAATTAACACAAAAGCATTTAACTTTTTATGGTGCGTGTGAGATGCTTCCACTTCAGTACCCCAAATAACTGCTTTTGATTCACAGGACAGCTAATAGGGTATGTAATTGGACTTCATACATCCTAAAGAGACATACTGGTACAGAGAGAGACAGATTATAGCACCATGATGTCAACCAGTCATAAAATAGACAAAAGACATATTGATTACGTTTTACTGTGTAACTATTTCTTAGAAGTTCATGAAAAGTACATCTTTAATCACAAGCAAGGAACATTATATTGTTGCAATAATTTCAAGAACCAGTGCTAAAAAATGTGAAAAACATGTCATTCTAATGCAACAAAAAATACAGTAGATTTTGGATTAAAAGGCTAGCTTTAACTGTAATATAATAACCAATAGAAAACCAATGAAATGTATATCCTGTCATTGCATGCTACAAAACAAATGCTCCGCTTAAATTACTCTGCTAATCAGCACATTTTTTTTTTCTGGTTAAAAAAACTCCTTCAGAATGGTACAAATGTGTGATTGAGACAAGGGTGCATCTTCCATGTGGCGGGCCCTTAAAGCAGTGGTGTAATTATGGGGCCCACAGGGGGGCCTGGGGAGAAAGAGGGCCTGCGTTTCCCTTCACAAAGGCTCTCCAATCGGCTGTTTTTAAACAGCTGATCATGTGTATGCAGTAAAAATATGCACAAACCGATTGTGGAGCACTTGTAAAGGGAATTGCAGGCCCTCTTTCTCCCCAGCCCCCCCTGTGGGCCCCAAATTGCTGATGACATAGAGCCTCAAGGGAAGGGGAGGGGTGTGTGTCAGGGGCCTGTCCTCTAATCTTGCAGGGGGAGGGGCAAAAGGTCCAAAAATCTTTAGAAATGGCTCACACGTAGCTACAACAGTTTATGCAGAACAGGGCCCTCCAACTCCCAAGCCATGCAGTTGACCCAGGCAAGCAGATCCAACAAATTTTCCCAGACTAAAAGGATGAAGTTTGGAAATACATATATGATAGTGAAAGTCCAGATTTAAATAATGATTCCACTGGTGATAAAAGAGTTCCTTGACTCCAGAAAAAAACCCTCTTTGTAGTCCACTTGATATTCCATAAAATGTTAATTAGGATCTCCCTTCCTATGGCTCTGCGGCTTCTTATCTATCGACAGGCACAAGGGGGGGTGGTTGGCTTGATTCCCCCCTAACCAATCACCAAAAGGTGTAGGTTCGACTAAAGGTGTGTCTGATATTTCATTATATTTGGAAGACACACCAGCAGTGCCATTCATTTTGGATGAATTTATATCACCTGGAAATCACTAAATTGGTTATTTTCATGAATTGACCAGTTGATAGACACCAAATATGGAACTAAGTTAATTTTTATCCAGGCTATTGTTGCTTATTTTTTTCAGATTCCCCTGTCTGAAAATGTGCCTCTGCATTGGAAAAGAGCTGTAATTCCAATATTCATAAAAAGATATTCATTCACAGCCGGGTAATTATAGACCTGTGAGTTTTACATCAGTGATAGGTAAAATACTGGAAAGTTTGATACAGAAAAATAGTCTAGTGTGTTTAAAGGACTAACCTTATAACTAGTAATCAGCATAGATTTATTAGGAACAGATCTTGTCAAAGTTGCTCTGCTTTTATAAGGAAGTGCATAGCAAAGTGGTGTACTTCGATTTTTAAGGCTTTTAATTATGTGCTCCATAGCAAGTTTATGTAAAAGCTAAAGTCGGTTGGGCTTGGATGGCACATTCTACATTGATAGAAAATTGGTTGATGCAGATTGTAGTTTTTAATGGTGCTTCTTCAATGTGGACTAAAGTTCTAAGTGGGGTGCCACAGGGTTCTTTGTTGGGGCCACTTCTATTTAATATGTTTATTAATGATTTAGGAGTAGGTATTTTCAGCAAGGTCAGCAATTGCTTTCAGCAATATTTGTGGACAAGACAAACATGTTTGAACAAAAAAAGCTACAGATGATGTGCAATTGTTGTAGGCGGAGGACTGATGAGATTCAATGTTGATAAATGTGTTGACAAATTTTAGGCTAAAATTCCTTGTGCTGATATACTATAAATGGCTCTGTTTTAATTGAATCTCTGTTGAAAAAGTATCTTGAAGTTTTGGTGGATAACAAACTTAAAGGGACACTATACTGAAAAATGACTTTGCCTCATCTTAACCTATAATTGAATCCATGTAAGTAGCACTTACTCCGATTTGCATGTGTTGCTGCATGCCTTCAATCCAGCACACATTTTGTTTAAGAGCAGTATTCCCCCTCCCTCTTTTAACCACTCCCACTTCCATCTGACCTGACTTTTTCCCCAGAAACCAACTGTCAAGCCTGCACACAGCATACTGCATTCCAACTGTCAAACTCTGTCACCATTCCAGCTACAGTAAAACTACTCACAGGAGAATAATTTTTGAGAGCAAGGAACTTGATTGCAGCTGAAATATAACAAGTTTTAGATTGGATATCTAAAGAAATAGGGGGCAAATCAACAAAAAAAATGATACAGTGGTGGTTTGTAAGAATTATAGTTTCCAGTTATGGTCAATTTAAAATAACCTATTTTTCGGTATAGATGCCCAGGCAGTGCCAGGCGGCACTACAGCTACTGTAGAGACAGCAAGATATTGTCTTGTTTAAAGAGGGGTGTGGATTTGAGGGAAAACAATATTACATTGCGTATTTCAACATATTTGAAATATGCAATGGCGTTTTGGAATCCTGTATAGAAAAATGGCATCCTGGAAATGGAAAGGGTTTAGAGAAGGGCAACTAAATTAATAAGGGCACAGAGGCAGCTAGAATATGAGAGACTGGATTAGTTACAATTATGCACACTAGAGAAAACGCAATTGCACAGGGATATAATCACATAACTAAATACATTAATGGGCCATATAATAAACTGGTGCATTGTTTACCAATAAAAAATGCCAAAGGACACACGGACATCCCTTAAATAAGTCTAGTCTTCTAATTCGGAATGCATTTTTCACTGTGAAAACGGTAAAACTATGGAACTGCCTTCCATTGGATGTGGTGATGGTACACAACACACACATATATATATATATATATATATATATTTCTGTAAGAGGATGGATAGCACTCCTATATGTCATCCACCTTGGTGCTGCTCCAATATATATATGATATGTAAAACAGAAATGGGCGCACTCTCCGGATTTATGAAGTCCATAAATGTTTATTGTTCTATGTTCAACATGTTTCAACCCTCACATGGGGCCGTCATCAGGATGAGGGTTGAAACATGTTGATCATGGAAAAATAAACATTTATGGACTTCATAAATCCGGAGAGTGCGCTCATTTCTGTTTTACATATATATATATATAATAGGGCTGTTGTACATCCATATTAAAGTGCAACTAGAGACCAAAAATAGAAACATACAAAAAATAGAGTTCTAGTGCACAAACTAATTCTAATTGTATATTGGCTATATCTTCATAAAGTTGCTGCTTCAAAGAGCCTGCCATAAACCTTATATAAATAAAAGTAATTAGTTTAAAATACATAATACGTCAAGGTTGCTTTATATAGCTGGGTCCTAACTTACTGGCACTTGCGTTATTTGCTATATGAGCTGACAACTTCTCCTGTGTGGCTTGTATGCTTGAAGCTGACTCTCTTGTTTAAAGTACTTTGCCCAAACGAGCACAAGAGATGACCGAACTTTCGAAAGTTCGGTCCGTTTTTGAACTTTCGAATTATATGGATAGTTGGAAAGTTCGAAATCAGACCCATTAAAGTCAATGGGAGTCAAATAGTTTGAAAAGTTCGAATGAAATACAATTAAAATATCAATGGTAACTTAGTGTAAATGGCTGTGGGACCTGGGAAATGGTCTGGGGAACATGTTCGAATATCCAGGACTTTTGAAAAATTTATTTTCCTCTCACATTCGCTACTTTCAAACTTTCGCGTTTGAACATTCGACAATTATCCCATGAACGTCTCGTATATTCAATAATTCGATACTTACTCTCGTATTGGTATTATAGACATTTTACCCGCGGATTCGATAATTCGATATTTACTCGTGGATTGGTATAATAGACATTTTACTCGCGGATTCGATAATTCAATATTTACTCACGTATTGGTATAATAGACATTTTACTTGCGGATTCGATATTTACTCACGTATTGGTATAATAGACATTTTCACTCTCCTCGAACGTTCGATAATTATCGAATGTAAGGAAAATATCGAAATCCGAGAAATCAGTGTCCAGGATAGTTCGAGACGTCCGAGTCCGTTCGAACTCGAATAGTTCGGCTATAGATTGTCACATTGGGCTGCTAAGTGGCAGATGAAATTCAATGTAATAAATGTACATTTTTTTTAGAGAGGGATTAAAAAAAAACATAATTTACAATGATAGTTATAGGAAAGGTTAAGTTCTTTTTTCTATGTGAAAAAATCAGTCTGGATTTTAGCTTTTTTATATCATTACATGACAGTAAATACTGTCATGTAGGGAACGTGTTAAATTCCAGTTGCTTTGCTGTGTTTGAATAGATAAAGCCTGTTGCATCATGTCTGTCTCAAAGAATAGGGTTATGTGGGTCAACTTTTAAGTGTTCCCAGTTTAATTGCACCACATTTGGTATGTAATTGCGACTGCTCTGCTCTCCACATTTGACCCATAAAATGACACCCCTGCTGTATTCAGCTGCTGTCACTCCTGTGCTTCTCTGTAATTATTTTCTCAGAGGGAGTGTGTTTAGAACTCGGTGTGTTTTATACAATTCTTAAGAGTAGTATATTAAAATGTTCTGTAAAGTTTCAGTTTCTGCTTTTTTTTTGTATTTTGTGTAATACTTTCCATAACACAGTAAGCATTGCAGTAGATCTAGAGAAAGGCAATGGCTTTTCATCCATATTTTTATTTATTTATATAATATGATTACTATGTCATACCAACAAATGTTACCTAACTGCAGTATTGGTTGCTACAAATTAATAGGCAAGCTATTGCAACTCTTTATCACTATCCCATTTATGTCCCAATTCTAGTAATATTCAATGCATTTAATGCAATTCAACTCTAATTTGAACCAGCCAGTACCACATTCAAGGTCAGACTATAGGTCTGCAAACAAGGACATTTCCTAGGGTCCCACTAACTATAAAAAAAAATGGGGAGCAAAAAATACTATGTAAATATTATTTTTAATATTATGTTTAAATATTAATATATATAAAGTGATATATTAAAGAATTCATTTTAGTATTGTATTGCTCTACATTTTGTATTTTTTATAACACTTTGTTTATAAGGTATCTTTTCTCTTGAGGGCAGGGATTAAGTGGAGCAAAGTTGATCCAACCCAAGAAACTTACAGCCAATTTATTGGCTCCCACTACCGGTCATATATTTTGGATTACATTTTCTGAAACTTCAATTTGAGACAAGTAAATTTATGGTACTCACATATTTATCTGTGCTTCCTTTGTCATTAAATTATTAATGTTTAGTGAGTACTCCTAACTCCTCATCCTCCCTTACTCACTGCCTTCTTTTAGAGTCTGCGACACTTATGTGTTCTGCACACCCTCACCAAGGACACTGCTCTGCTTACACATCTCCCTCCCCCCTTTTTTCTTTTCTCTGCAGATTATCTTAAATGTTGCAGAAAGTGTGCTGGCAGGCAGGCAAAGAGGTCAAGTATGGGTTACATATTATAATTTCTGCTTCTGGAATGACAGGTCTTTCCCTGTAAATGCTGTGATTAAAATGATGATTTCTCAGAATCTACTGCTCAGATTTAAACTCGGAAAAGTGTAATCTTGCTGTATCTAATGGTACTATTTTTGAATAGTAAAGAGTTAAGAGCAAAGATACCCTTTAATTCCCGAAATTTAAAAAGTGACCAGCTGTCTGTTTTGGCTGTCAGGCTTGCTTGTGGATTGGTTAGCACTGGTGTTGTGTACAATGCTTCTCCTTTATATACCTTTAGTCATGTACCTCTGTTACTCTAATGTGCAGAGAGGGTAACATTAATCTAGAGAGCCATCTGATGCAGAGGTACAGTGCAGAAAACTAGGGGAGAAGCATCAGTGTTTGATAACCAATCCACCGGCCAGGTCTCCAGCCATTTTACCACTCTAAGTTTGCCATCCATTTAATCAATCTCATCTTTCCAGCCAATTTACTATTCTTAGCTTTCCAGACAATTCAAAGAGGAAGTTCACTGCAAATACACGTACTTTTAAGAAATTAAGAAAAAAGAGTATTTTTTTCATCCTAATGAACTTAACCTGCCCATTCAGCATTTTGCCTGTGTATAAATAAATGTTTTCGAAATACTGACTTCCTGTTTTCAGGACCCTTAATAGAGACCGTTATGGTCTTTTCCTAGACCCAGCATCTGGGTTGATTCAGTTGCTCAGTAGAGAACAATCTGTTGTCCATCTTATGCCAAATTCTCATTAATCTGAAATGAAATATAGAAAAACCTATTCTTTTTCTTTTCTTCTACTTTCAGTACTGAATGCTCAAATGTGCATACAGTTATTGCAAGTAAACTATACAATTATACAGGACGTTCTATACCTTATAATAATACAAAGCGCTCACAAAATACATTGCCTGTAATAGTGGAGAATAAGCACTGCTTGAAAGGGGTGAGTTGAATTGCATAAATATGTAATAAAATCTACACTGTTACCACTAAACATCCTAACTGGGTTTTTAAAAAAATATAAACTAGAACAAGCCATTTACAAGCGTTGCCCCATACAATATTTAGAGATGGCCGGATCGCGGATCCGAACACGGGTCCGCTAAGGATCTCCAGAATTTGTGGATTGCGGATCTTGTGGATTTTCCGTAATTCCCCTTTCTGAATTTTTTCCGAACCACGGTCAAAAGTTTGAATTTTCAAGGAATTTTTGAAAATTGGCTCTGGGACCTGGAAAATGGTCTGGGGAATAGACAGTCAGATTCTTTCTAAAAGAATCTGATTGTAACCAATAGTGACAAATAACAATCAGATTTTTTTTCAGAAAGAATCTAACTGGTTTACTTACCAATCACATTCTTTTCCAGTCAGAATTGGTTACAATCAGATTCTTTCAGAAATAATCTGATTAGTTATTATACCAAACCAGATTCTGACTGGAAAAGAATGTGATTTTCCAGAATTTCGCTTTCAGGACTTTCCAAAAATGCATTCAAAATTTTTTGAATTTTCGAAGACCCACAAATTTTCAAGGATTTTCATGTCCCAAATTCACCAATGGCAGCTACTTTTTATCAGTGCCAACCCCCTGTGTACAAAAAGCAGATAGACAGGCGCCATTTTGTCAGTGTGTTTAAAGTGAGTTTAGTGGAGAACTGACAGTGTAGGAGTTGGATTTTCCCCCCCTGCTTTTTGACCTTTCAGTGTTATGGACTAGCAATTGTTGTTAACCACCCCTGAATTCACAAAATTTGGGACTCCAATGCCCTTTTAAGGACAAACTCCCCTAAAAGTCCTTTGGACAAATTTAGTGTTAGGTCTTTTAGAGGTCTAGGGGCCCTATTTAAAAAATGTGGGGTATGGATGTGCAGCCATGGTCGTACATTTACGTTAAACGTATGTTAATCAATGAACATTTAGTCAATGGTAAACTACTGCAATGATATTCCATGGGGATCGTAAATCTCGTAAATGAGGCATCTGCCTTTTAAGGTCAGACCACTGACTCTGGAGGACCAAGACAGTGGTCTGGATGCCAAAACAACGTGCCAGTCTGTGCTGTAGGCGATGTACATGCCTGGTGTCCATTGGGTATTAATCAAATCTAGGCTTGAGGAAGGGCACAGTTTTGCCCGAAACTTTGCCGTGCTGTGTATCAAGGGGTATAAATAAAATGTAACACTTTTTGCACAAGAATCTGGAAGACTGTTCCATTCTTTTGTCTATCTAACATAGATCCATATATTCTATTATATATGTATCATATAATAATATTATATATTTTCTCTTCTTGCCATAATTATTATGACATATAACCATTACAGATATCCTTTACTTTTGTTATAGCTGTGTACAAGCAGATTTTTTGGGGCAAAAAATTTTATTTCAGTGGCTGGCGGCGATTGCTGGATTGGATGAAAGGGTGAATGGACTATAAATAACTGCCGATTGTGCGGTCCATAGGAGTCATTATCTGCAACCGGCAGTGCATGGTTACAGCTGACTGCACGATATCGTCAAACGGTCGAGACAAATTTATGTTTTACTGAGACATCCACATTTGCACTACATTATCATTAGTGTCTTTCAAAGTCAGAGCTGTGACACTGACAGATTATCCTATATAATAAAAGCCTGACTGCTGACTATGTGCTGCTGTGTGTATTTGTGTGTCACTGCAGTTCCTATGGACTCACCACTAGAGGTAGATTTCTTGCAGTTTCAATTGCTTCCCCACTAGAGGGAGAAGTAAGAAACACACGGCGGCATGGAGACCAAAAGTAGATAAGCAGATAAAGTAGAGGGGGGGGGGGGCTCTGGGACAGAAGGGGGGACTCTGGGACAGACGGGGACTCTGGTACAGACGGGGACTCTGGGACAGGGTTGGACTCTGGGACAGAGGGGGGCTCTTGGACGGGGTCTCTGAGAAAGAGGGGGGAGTATGAGATAGAGAGGGGACTGCCTTTTGGGACAGAGGGGTAAGGAGAAAATTTTGTATCGTAGAGCAGTACCAGTGCACACATAAAGACATTGTCTCCAACAAGGTCCTATAATTCGGACCAAAACGTTGCCTCTAATAAACAGTGTTTGAGAGTTGACAAGACCTAGGAGTGCATTTGACTGTTTAATTTGGTATCTATATTCCGACCATTTGCACCCGGGCATGAGATTTATTTGAATATATCCAGAGATAGCACTTGCCCCGGTGCAACAACATATTTATGGTACAAGGGTCAAAAGAAGTGCACTCAGGGGATTTGACTTCATAATCCAAACAAATTTTATTTAGCACCTACGTGTTTCTGCCTACACAGAGGCTATCATCAGGGTGAAAAGCATACCTAATGCCACTTCCTTAGATACCCATACACAACCCCTCCCACCATGTGCAAAACATAGCCAACCCCCAACATGAATGGATGTAAAAAACAGAATATTAACATGAACTTGCAACCTCATGTACTATGTTTTGCTTGTGAAGGTTCTCATTCATCCAGGTCATGGTATATCTGTTGTATTCTTTTCTTTCCTTCTACTTCTTTTGACAAAGGCCCAGTCTGGATACCAGACTGGGCCTTTGTCAAAAGAAGTAGTGTACAATGCTGTTTTAACACCTTACTCTGGGCGTTCCTATAACACCTTGCCACAGATTCTTGTACAAGTCATTCTGAATTGAGAAAGCCAGTCAGATGACTAGCGAAACGTCTTCAAGAACTACATTTCAAGTCCAGTTGATCTAATTGAATACAACAGATGTACTATGTTTTGCTAAAATTAAAGCTTTCTACCACTATCCCTCAAGAGCCACTTATTGTAATGTAAATACATGTAGAATCTTTTGCTAGGAACACAAGAAAAAAATGTGACCCAATGGTTTGTGTGTCTCTAAAACCAGCACTTTACCAGTGGTAAGCCACCACTGCACATGTACAAGTAGTAGGTACATCTAGAATGTTTTTTTCTTTTGATAGGAAAACATGTCCGTAAAATCAGTTGACAATTTTGAATTACTCCACGAAGGCAGTCAGCAATTCTGGGGAGAAAAGATTTCACATTAGGATTTCAAAAAAATAAGTTTAGTTCTACTTTAAGGTATAAATAGCAATGGTTATTTACTGTAAATGCTTTAGGGACCTGGAATGGGGGAATACAATCCCCCCATATCAATGGCCAAATCTTTGGGGGAAAAAATATCCAGTACCAGAGACTTTATGCGCTTTCTGTTTGGCATTCCGCATAGTATCTTTGAAAATTTAACCACTCTTAAAGAAAATGTTGCTAAAATTAGGGATTTTGTTTTTTAGGCTCAATCAAGAGCAAAGGAAACTGCTAATAAATGCAGAAGGAAATGTCCTGAACTCAATATTTGAGACAAAAAATTTGGCTATCCATGACCAATTTAAAGCTTTATGTACCTTTAAGAAAACATGGCCTTAAGTTTGTGGGTCCTTTCTTTATCAAAAGAATCATCAATCCAGTAGCTTTGGAACTTGATCTTCAGGCTTCTCTGGAAAAAAAATTTAATCCAGTATTTCATAAATCCAGTTTTAAACATCTTTTAGTTAATACCATTCCTGAAAGTTGTCTTGCTTCCCCACAACCAATTTTAGTTTATTAATTATTTAATAAACCAAAAATTAACTTATAGTTAACATTGATAATTATATTAATTGCTATTTTCTAATAGTAATAATAATGAATAGAAAAAAAATCAAATCTTGTGCCCAAATTTCAAACTCTTAAAGGGTATCTCCACTGATAAAAGTCACCTGGGTTGTAAGAATATATTTATGTGTAAGGTGGAAATGTACCTGCAATATCCTGTGTCTGTGAGCAGTAGTTTAGAAGAAATCCAATGAGTTTCTCCCTGAACGCTGTGGATGGTGCAGGTCCACCCACTTTCTGACGGGACTGCTGTCTGTGTGACTGGTTGGTCGATTCTACACACACACACAAACACACAATGCTACTGAGTTCACTGATTAATGGAGGAATAATCTCATGACCATCACAGCAGCTTGCTGACTTCACTAATTAATGGAGGAGTAATCAGGTACTAACTTTTTCTCTCTCCCACCCCTTCCCATACCAGATTGCCTCATATTCCCAGCATCCCCTATGAAATCAATCTTAGCTCACTTTTTCAACCACCCCTCTCAGAGTTAGACACAAAAAAATCTTAATTAAAAACAACACAGTTCCCCCTGCCTTTGTTACAGTATTGTGGGAAGAGGGTTTAACTTTTCCTCCCCTGTCTCTCTCTGCATGATCAGCTGTAAAAATGAACATAGAGAGATTTCATACTGCAGCCAAGTGGGTGTGTCTGCTACCATGATGATGCACATTGAGTGACAGCACTCCCAGCACAGGGGGAGACACACCCACAGGAACCTGCACAACTTTCCCATGCTGCTGCAATCAAACGAAGGGGAATTCTGGGGGAAAAAGGTAGGGGGAGGGTTGGGGGATGGTGTACTTTAAAATAAACCCCCCCCCCAAAAAAATGCTTTCTCCTCAGTGGATATACCCCTTAAAGAAAGGTTAGAAGAAAATAACATTATCAGATCCTGATATTGATAATATATACAGAAATATTACCACACTTTCAACCATTGCATTTTAGACTAATTCAGTGAATTCCATAGAACTGTTTCACTGATCATTAGAGATGGTCGAACTATTGAAAGTTCGGTCCGTTTTCGAACTTTCGAACTATTGTAAAAGTTCGAAAGTTTGAAAGTTCGAAAACGAACCCATTAAAGTCTATGGGAGGCAAATAGTTCAAAAAGTTTGAGTCAAATACAACTAAAATATTAATGGTAACTTAATGTAAATGGCTGTGGGACCTGGGAAATGGTCTGGGGAGCATGTTCCAATATCCAGGACTTTCGTAAAATCGATTTCGAGCTTTCGCGTTCGAACGTTCAAGGTAACATGGACATTTTACTCGCAGATTCGATGCTCGCGTATAGGCTGTAATGGAGACTTTACTCGCAGATTCGATGTTCGCGCCTAGATACCATGTACATTTTACTCGCGGATTCGATACTCGAACGTTCGAACATTCGATAAATCATCGAAAGTCCGGGAAATATCGAAAGTCCGCGTCCAAGATAGTTCGAGAAGTCCGGGTCCGTTCGAACTCGAACAGTTCGGCTCGAACTCGGATTCGAGTTCGAGTTCTATGCCATCCCTAATGATCATCACAGTGTATTGTTCTAAAGGCTATGGAAATGGTATTTGAGATTTTAGGGAGATTTAGTAATGGAATAAGATTGTAGCAAATGATCTTTTAGTGAAGTTAGTCATTGTATGCAAATCTTTGGATTGTATAATAAAGACAAAATTCACCAGGCAATAAAAACCAGGAAATATTACCTTATCCTTAATATTTTTTCATGAATCTAGTAATGTACATTTCTCTTCCTCCTTTCTCCCAATGGGACTGACATATTTGGTGTGGTTCCTCCAGAGAGTAAAATCTGCCTAAATAGACAATTTGTAACCAATTTTAACATAGACAGGAGGAGGGTCAAACTCTTACAAAGGCATTGGATTTATTGTCTTTATCAGCAGTTTCTAGGTTGTAAGTCATGAAAGAATATGTTGTAGACCTATATTTTTACCGTTTTTATTTATACATTTATACATAGACTGTCAAGTTGACTCATAGCATTGGACCAGTTACTAAGTGAGCATTTTTATTTACTACCAAGTGTACTAACAGGGAGGAGAACATTCCTTATAAAGATTATCATGGGTCAGAAAGACTCCTGCTGTTTTATTGGGTCAATGTGTGTTATACAACAATAA
This sequence comes from Hymenochirus boettgeri, assembly GCA_019447015.1. Classification (NCBI taxonomy): domain Eukaryota; kingdom Metazoa; phylum Chordata; class Amphibia; order Anura; family Pipidae; genus Hymenochirus; species Hymenochirus boettgeri. The sequence continues at coordinate 162,758,088 of CM033470.1, forward strand.
TCAGATGCTCTCAGCATGTTACCACATAAAGAAATGTTTGACAGAACAAAACAATATTTTTTTTACAAAGTTGAAACTTGTTGAAACTATCATATCAATGCCAGATTACAGACATTAAACTGAAATGCACAGTAGGTGGCTCTCTGACCTATAATAACCTCTGCAGGACTAGAGAGAAGGTCTTGTATTACTCTTGTACCTTATATTTATACATTGTGATACAATACATTATTGTTCGGTCAGGAGACTAAATTTAATTTTACAAAGAAAAGAAAGTGCATAGGAAAAATATAATAAACATTAACTTTCTGAAGCACATCAAACTGTACTTGTAATTTAATTTATATTTAATTAGTATTTGTGAAAATTGCTTGTGGGTTAAACAACATAGTGAAATTAATAATATTAAAACCGCATTTCAGTGATATAATAGACAAAAAAAGGGCCTATAAATGATTATGTCTATTATCTAAACACCAAGCAAAACTGAAACTCATAGTTTTGACCAAAAAAGGACAATGAAACCTAATCCTATATACTAAAAGATGGTTGTCGATATGCACAGAGACACTGGACCCACCTGCTCGCGTTGATGTAACATTTTCTAGCCAACGCCCACAGGTGGGTCCGGAAAGCCTGCCGGAGGGGTGTGTGCGTGTCGCGGTGGTGTGTGCATGTGTTGCGCGCAGGTGGAAGTGTGCGACGTGGGTAGTGTGTGCACGTGAGGGGCGGGGTGTGTGCCGCAGTGATGATTCTCTATAGAAACGGGGGTTTACTATTTAAACATAAACTACAGGAAGATAAGGTGACAATCCAGCTGGAGATTTCCCATGGGCTTCTGATGGATCTTGATTGCTAACTTAAAAGATAACAGGCATTAACATCAAACCACACACTCATGCAGAAAACAATTAACATGCAAAACTATATTCTCTTTATAGGAAAAAACATGATTATAACTCCATTTGTTGATATTGATTATGTGTATACGTAGAATATATAGGGAAGCAAATAAATAAAGCAAATAAATAAAGATGTGCAAACTTCCAGAAATCTGGTCCGATTTTGGATTTTCAAACTGTCAAAAAAGTTTGAAAATCTAAAGATCAGAAACCGGATCCATTAAAGTCACTGGGGACAAATAATTTGAAAAGTTTAAACTAAAATAAGGTTAAAATAGCAATGATAACTTACTGTAGAAGGCTCTGAGACTTGGGAAATGATCTGGGGAACACATTCAAATATCGAGAAATTAAAAAACAGTAATACCTACACACAGGCACTACTTTTGAGCTTCCCCTTTAGTCAATAGTTATTCTGAAAATTCAATATTTTCCGACGTGGTAAAGTGGGCGTGATGTCACCTGGGAAAGTGAGTGTGGCTGGTTGACTGACTTAATGACTGGTAAATTGGAGGGCTGAAAAGAATGATCTAGGAAATTATACATTCAAAATCAAATTAACTATATTACTATATATATACTATACCCACATGTGTATATGGGCAATCCCGGGAACAACTGCTAGTAAGCTATATAAGTATCTCTAAAGGTATGATTAGAACAAATAAACCAGGGATTCCAACTTACTTCAGACATCTTATATATTCACAAATGTTGTCCAAAGTTCCCTTAGTAGAGGAGTCCCTGAATAGTGCTCAATAGGAAGATGTGATGCCTCAAGCATAAACAACCATGACTGGAATAAGAAATATGAGTTAATAGAGTCATGGCAATTAGGAAAAGGAAACATTTTATGAGTTATGAATGAATTCCTACACACCGGTGCAATGTAGTCTTTTATTATTATTGGTCTATTATTTATTTTTTTCTAAAACAAGAGTTGTATTTCAGTAACCCTTGCATCATACTTTCTAATGAGTAAAATGCTTTGATTTTGAAGATCGTATATCGAATGAATAGCACCGGCAATGCCCAACTGTGTAACTAACCTCTACTTGCATTGCTTTAGCTGTAGGATACTGATGTACTTGTCATTTCATATGGTCATTGACATATTGACAGGATATACTGTAGTATCTGACCATTTTGTAGTATAGCACAAATGCATTTTTAATCATTTGCGCATTGAGTTATTAAACACTTTCCTTAAAATAAATTATGTATTGGTATTAATAATTAATTTTAGATTTATGTAACATTAATTAGCAACATGGAATACAGATGTACTGCAGGTGAATGATGCATTCTGGGTAGCAAACTGGCTTTGTGTGTGTTTTTTATTTGTTTTTTTTTTTTTAAGGAACTTGCATCTTTAAGCATAGAAAGTAAAGAATATAATAAATAAAAATAAAATCCACCATAATTTAGGAATAGCTTGCAAGTTTGATTTTGAATGTATCATTTCCTAGATCAATCACACCTTATTTTGCTGAAGATTCTACATCAATGGAACAATTTTTTTAGGATGACTTTTGATTTGAATGAGGATTGATGCAATGCTTAGACGTAGAAGCATCAACAAAATGAAATCTCTGGTCTAGTTCAGAGATCCAACGTTTAAGCAAGGTTCCAGCACTTCCAAGTCACGTACATCCCATTTTCTATCATAATAAATGTGTATTAAACTGCAAATTGTACTTTTTTTTGTTTTTTACATGTTTCAAAGATAAGTGTAATATGAAACTGAGATTTATCCCGATCATTGCTAGAATAAATTTTCAGTTTATTTTTTGTAATGAAAGCTGTACAGAACAGGCAGTTATTTGATCCTTTACATGAAAAAATATGTTTTTTAATGTAGAGTGATGAATCATTTCATCATTTTTGTAATTACAACTTGTTTTCATTTACAGTACATAAAGTAATATAGTGTAAAAATAATGTGCAATATGTAAATGTCGGCCAGTGCAGAATATAAAAAATCATGCAGAAATATTAATGACACCTATCAAGACAGTAACAGTAGTTACAGTAAAATTAAATGATGAGTGAATGCAATTTGATAAATGTAATACCACATGTTAATCCAAACAGAACACCTTTAGAAATAATACTTTCTAAATATGAAGAAGAGTAAATATTCTTTAAAGGGCATGTCCACCCCCAAAACCAAATTCTCCCCCACTGCTGGCCCCACTGTGTAGTGTATAAAACTGCCGGTCCGGCCCCCTGCTTACAGTTTCATGCAAGCAGAGGGCCGAGACTGAACGTTGGAGGAAAGAGGTAATGTAAGTATAGATCGGGGGAGTTTTGGGAGAAACTACTATAGCGGTTGGGGCTGGGGGAGGGAGCCCTACATTACAGAAATTTATCAATAAAGGGATGGATATGCCCTTTAAATAATACCTTATAACATGTGCTTAGTGATGTCATTACTTGTTTTTAAATATGTCACATGTTACACAGCATTTACACAATACTAGCATTTTTATATTTTACATGACCTGTTTACGTTATAGATATACTTACATGTTCCCCAATAAAAAAAAAAGAATAATCACGAGAAAAAACTTTAGATATGTAAATCACAAAATGTCAGCGATTTATTATGATCCCACTGTAAATATTAAATTAACAACTGTTTAAACAGTTGTTATATTTGATGGCTATGAGAATGTTTATGGATGCACTTCTGACTATAACAGCTATGAATATGTTCAGTTTCAGTTTTTTTAGATAGCACCAAATACCATAAATGTGTTAAAAGAATGGCCAAGATTAGTGTTAAATAGATGGGGAGTGAAAAATTCAAATAAACCTGGGTAGAAAGTCAGGTTTATTTATTCTAGTTAGAGGGTGGAGAGAGCATGTGTTCGAATACACTCACATGCTTTCTATGCTAGCTCTCATGCAAACACACTAAGCCAAATTTCTCCACATGTATGTGCTGTTCTTTATTGGGAGTTTTTCTCCCAGGCTAATGGATCATAGAGAGAACTTCATATCTATGTAATTTCTTACAAATGTAGAAAAATATGTAGAAATGCAAATGTTAACAAGATGTCCTCACATAGTGAGTAAATTACGCTCCTAAACATGGACTATGCAAAACTTTCAGTTTATCTAGCAAACTCAGGGAAAAAAATGTCTTCAGATTGATTAATCAAGTGTGCGGATTGCATGGCTGTTCATGCAAGTATTCAACTTGAATGATAAATGTGAATCCTAACTTTTATGACTCTTTACGCTGTTATCATCCTTATATTATTTATAATATATTATTTATATAATATATAAAGACATGTAGGGCTTTCCCTATGGGGAATTTTTATATTATATATGTTTAATAAAAGTTAACTTAATAATCGTGTACCTGCTCACCTGTATTTATTTTTTAGACTTACATAACCAGTTAATGCTGTTATTTATGGTTTAGTGCCTCCTATTCCTAGTAGAGAGAGTCATTTGGAGAGCTGAGCTGTATGTAAATGTGTTTCCACATTCTTTACTTTAAGTAATAATGTCTCAGCTTTACCAGGACATGAGGTCCCTATGCTGCCCATGGCAGGAAGGGTAACAATTCTTTTAGGGCACTTCATCATTTCCAAAGCTTTTTGAAAAGAGCTTAGCACACCTGATACAATACCCTATTTGTTAAGTTTTGTGCTATCTTGTGGACAGGATTGTATGGGGCTTTAAAGAAGCCCAAATCCCCAGTTCTTACCTTTCCGCAGTCCCACATTGCATTATCAGTCGTAATTGCGTTTACGTCCAGTATTGCATTCCGAGTTTGCGAATAATAAAAAGCAAGGATTTGCGGTATATAATCTTCCCGTATATAAATCAATACCAGCAATTTTCAATATTTTTTAGAAACTTATCCAGTCTGATTTGTGCAATGACTTAGAGATTGTTAAGACATGAATATCATCTCCACTGATGACTGTCCATGTAAGTTTTCAGATCTGCCCTATTATATTCCTGTGTTGAATGCTTGTGTGTCTTTATTTTCATTCAAAACTATGGAAATGAATGAACGCTCAGCTGATTTTAGCGACATATCTCATTTAATACATATTTATTACATGTTTATTGATGAATCTGTACCAGTTGGTATTGATATTTTATGGAGCAATTTCTGCTGCTGCAGTTTCACGAGAAGTCTGAATTCTTTTCTATTTCATTATTCTTTTAAATTTAAATTTAGGGAAGAAAAGGGTAGAAACATATTATTAAAAAAGATCCTCTACACTTTTTAGCTTCTGGTAACTTATTAATGTACTTACTTTGAGCATTGTTACCTTTGTACCTATGAGTCTATTAAAATGATCCTTATGACTAAAGCAGCCACTGCCCACAGCTGCCTTCAAAGGCCCATCCATCCTCTCCTGTCTATAAGATTAGAAGCTTTCCTGTTAGAAAGCTGCATGCCCTCAGCAGAGCACAGATGCTCACTTGGCTCTCATACAGCTTAGTAAACATTTCTCTTTTTTTAATTAGATTTGAATGCTCTGCATGACCAAGCCATTTCTGTGCTGGAACTTGGTATATATAGATTGCCTATGACTACAAATTAAGGGAACAAAAAGATTGCTACAATTATATTTTAAAAATAAATCTTTTTCCTCTATAATCCTGCTAGTTTTCTTTAATTCGTGTTTACAGCAAGCAATCTTTTTTTTAAACAAAATGCTACAGTGGCTAAGAAAGATGCTCAGATGTACTGTAGTAATGAAGTTTTAGCTCTAAATAATAAATACAAGCATGTGGGCACTTTTAGAAAAAAAAGAAAAATAAAGAAAGCTTTTATTATAATGGGACCTGGACCACAACATACAGTATATACAAATGTGAATATATTTATACTAACCTTAAAACAATATGATCATTGGTGCTGTCTTTCTTCTTGTTTTCCTGTATTACAGGGCCAAAATCTGTCCAAAGAAAAGAGAAAGAGGAAGGTCAGTAATAAGAGCTAAAGGGCTGGAGCAGGAGGGCAGTATAATGGGAAAAGTATTGTAAGAGAAGGCTGGATATAAGTATGTAAGTAAGTAAGTATAATAATAAGGTCAAAGGTCAAATTTAAATTCAGCTAATGTTGTTTTGGCAGATGATTTATTTTGTTATTTAGAGCAGGTATAACAGGAATAAAAGGAAGAACATGGTTATCCTTATCCCAACATTGTGTTTCTTAACACGCCATTTTTGGTCCTTTGTGGATTGTAGAGCAATGAAAAGTGGATTGTAGAGCAATGAAGACTGCAACCAGAGTTGGTCTAAATTTCAAATAAGCTTCTCAAAGTTTTGGCATTTCATGTGATTTTTTTAAATACTCAACATATTGCTTACTTTTCAAGATACATGTAGGTCTACATCTATGCTTATAATACCTCTAAAAAATACCTTATGTTCAATATAGGATTCTGTATTTTTGCTACTAGAAATATATATATATTTTTTTAAATAATCATCATGGGTACTATTTAAAAAGCCACTGTATTTAAGTTTTTAGTGTTTCATGCTTAAGATGGCATTATGATGGAATACCATCTATTGTTCTAATTTTGTCAGTTATACATAGGTTAATATGAAGAAATATAAAGCTGAATGTGTTGATGTGGTATGGGGGTGGGGGGTGGGGCAAGTCTGCCTTCAAGAGGGTAGAGAGGGGACTTCTCTCCAAGAGGACCTAGGAGTTGAAGGGAGATTTGCTAGTATAAAAACAGCTAATACAACGCCGGGAATTAAAGAAGTGTAGTGCTTCTCTATTCTAACTATAATATCTTACTGGTGAGGAAAGGCTACACCACATTGCTGTTCGTGGGGAGCCTGGCTGCTGCTTATGCCACCCTGCTGAGGAAAAGTAATTTGCAAAGATTACTTTTGTTTTAATGATGGCACATTAGAAATATGGACCTTAATCTTTAAATTATCAATGCAAAAAAAATTATTACCGTATGCAGATAAATGTTTTTTTGTTGTGTTTTTTTTTTCTTTTCTCCTTTTTCTAAACTCTGGCAGAACATGAACTGCTCCATATTCATAGTATCTAGAGGATTCACATACAGCATTAGTTTGCATGAGTATTCACTGATTAAGGCAGTTTTTTTAAGACTTGTATTTTGCAGGTTTGCTTTTGATTAATAGAAGAAAATGAATCCGAATTTTCAGGATCATCCTAGTTTTTAGCAGCAGTTGCTTATTATATCTAGCCATTACAGGTTATTATTTCATGGGTTTATTTGTTTCTCTTCAATACAATTTTTGGCTTTATCCTAGCACGGGGATGTGTAAAGCAGGGCTGAATTATCTAAAATGCTACCTAGTCCCCAGTTACAAAAGCAGAAACAGCAATAAAGTTCAGATATTTTATTAAGTGGTATAACAGAAAAACAAAAGGTTTTCTGAAGTTCTCTTTCTGTATTAATAGAATGTGCATGTAATGAAGATGGAGTCTCCCAAATCACAGCTTGGAGTGCCATTTGACCTTAAAGGAATAGCTCACTCGAAAAGTGAACTATTCTTTTAATGTATTGATTGAAGCCCAGGAGGTTAATGATCTATGCCTTACCTCCCATTCTTTAATCAATTGAGCAGGAGCCAGGGGCCAAGGTAAGTTTTTTAATTATGCGTGATCCACTGCTGCAGAGATGAAAATCTCCGACCGCTTTCTGGTTCTAATCCATTGTAGCGTGCAATATCGGGCATGCACACTATTGCAGAATTAGAACCAGGAAGCGGACAGGACCTGTAATTTCTGCACCGGTGGATCGCTCGAAAGGTAAAAATACTTACCTTCATCCCTCTCTCCTACTCAATTGATTGAAGAATGGGAAGTAAGGCATAGCTCCTTAACCTCCCGGGCAATCAATAAATTAAAGGAATAGTTTACTTTTCGAGTGAACTAATCCTTTAAGGAAAAAATAAATTGAAAAAACATTTTCCCTACCACCATTAAAAGTTAATTTACTGAAAGCACTAGAGCTGTCATCCCTGGAGCTCTAGTATGGAATGATATATTCTCCTCCATTATGAAGCATCTGGCCTGTTTTCTACACTTACATGCTGTTGCAACCAAGGAAAAGTACACTAGACATGTGTCACATGTTTTCCTTGGTTGACCTGCTGACAGAGGAAGTAGGAAGTCCAATGCTTTAGTCGGTGGTAAAACCAACAGCCTTAGGGCTATCAGGGGGGATGTCATTTTTTACACTTTATTTCTGCTTTAATCCATTATGACCCCAAACCACAGTAAATGAAATGTATAAAAGTTTAAACGGTCCTTCCCTCCAAGAAATTTTATTTTGTTCATTTGTTGACTGGAAAAATCATGGGGACTGTTTAAGCATTACAAGGGTGATCTGATCTGATGTTGAAATTCATGTTACGGAAGTCACAAGTCATCATGTAAACAAAGTCTTTACAACAGTCATCAGGCATGTCCTGATTTAAAACTATCAGGGAGATTTAATAAAAGTTCTTATCATTTAAAATGGTGCTAATTTTGCCTCAACCAATCAGATCTTATTTAACATTTGAAAGCTAACATCTGATTGGTTAGGGCAAAATTAGCACCATTTTAAACGATAAGAACTTTGAAACCTGAAGAAATGAATTTGGGAACTTGTAACAATTCGACAGGAGGACCAAGATGATTCTTTCTATTTTTGAGGGGATTAATTCATATAAGGTAAAGTGGACCAATTATGTTTTCCTTAAGGGTATTTAAAAAGAAATAAGGTGTTGTTTTTTAGCAATCATATTTTATTTTCATAGGAAGGTAGATAAAATAAATTATTAAATACTATACATATTAAATGGAATACTGCAAGATTTCTTAGCACATTTATACATCAAACACTGGATTTACTGTAGGCTTCAAAAAGTAACTTTTTATGTCTGCTAGCTAAACTTACTGTATGGGACTGCAGGACACATAGGAGAGATGTGCTGTCGTTTCCAGTTTTACTGAGTTATTGATGGATTTTCTGGGGTTTTGTTTTTTGCCCTTTCGACTGGGTAGACAAGTTATCAAGGCCCAACTAACACTTTCTTACTTAAATGCACCTGGGTTTGAGGTGTACTGTTTCATTTTTTCTTTTCCTCTTCTATTTTTTACCATAGATGTTTTTATCTGGGTGAGCTTAGCTTTGTTTTTCACTGTGAAAATGTTATTGACTTATTTAATAAGGTGATCAACATATTGCCTTTACTGTTAATCTGCAGGAATATGTTATTATTGTAGTAGACCAGTTAAAAGGTATCATCTGATTGGATGCTGCAAATTAACAGCACAGGATACATTTTACACCTCTTATTAAATAAGCCTAATTATGTTTCGAAACTAACTTGTTTCATTTGTAGAGATTGAGTTGTTGAGAGTTACTGTTTGAAATGTTATTTTTTCCACTAGGGGCACTTCTAGGGTTTTTGGCACCTTTTTGCAAAGTCAAACTTTTGCAAAAAGGCGCTCTCAGTCTGTATTAGGTGGTGGTGAGGTGGCATGGCTTCTTGTTGTAGGCGTGGCTTCTGGTTGTGAGTGTGGCTTCCAGTTGTGGCCCTGGCTAAATACTTTGTAAGTTCAAACTTTACAAGGGGGCGAGGGCACTGGTAGGCGAATAGATGGATAGATAGAAAGATAGGCAGATAGATGGATAATCCCACAGATAGATATACTGATAGAAAATTGATAACTGGGAAACTGATGGATAACAGTTAAAGGAACAGTTGAATAACTGCAAAAAATGGCCACCAGTGAGGTTCTATTTTTGAATGAATCTTCTTGATCTATTCACAAATATGATCAAGTATATGATTATAGTAAGCAGTATAACTGCTTACTATAACAGTTACTGAACTGTAATCAAGCTGTCGATCGCAGTTCAGTACATTATACTGGGCAATCAGGAAAGCTGCATTTGTGAATAGATCTCTTTGATCCATTTACAAATTTTATAGTGTTTAGTTTAACACCTGTTTAATATAGCACAAAGTAAACCTGTGATCAGTACTGATTGCAAGTTCCCTTCCTCCTCTAGACTCCATTGTGGTACTTCAAAGGAACTGGCTTAAATGTCTCACTTCATGAGAGAAGCAGCCCAGTTGCTCATTAAGCACTCCTACATTAAGATGGACCGTATCGCTGATCCGTGCGCAGTTCCTAGACAGATTTCCGAGATCTGTGGATCACAGACTTAGCAGATTTTTGTTTTTCAGATTTTCCCGAACCATGATTGCAATTTTCTGAAAATTCAAGGATTTCCAAAATTTTTAAAAATACAAGAATTTACAAAATTTGTGAAAATTCCTAGAAATTTCTAAAATTTTCGATTTTGTAAATTCGAAATTTCTAGAAATTTGGAAAGTTTTTGAAAATACTATGCGGAATGCCAAAAGAGCATGAAGTTTTTGACACTGGACAGTGTTTTTTTAAAGATTGCAGGCATTGGTGTGTGTTCCCCAGACCATTCCCCAGGTCCCTGAGCCGTTTATAGTAAGTTACCATTGCTATTTACACCTTTATTTTTTATGGAGATTTTCGAATTTTTCCCCCAGATTTTTCACAGATTTTCACATTTTGAAGTCTGTGAATCCTTCAGAGGAAGGAATTTTTGAAAATCTCTACTACTACACAGACTCACCTGAACTCGGCTACGAGTTGCCTAAGAAACAGTGTATATTTATACTACTTTAAGTGATCCATTCCAAAATCAAACTTAACAATGTTAGCCTAAAACTTAATATTTCCACTCTAGATTTTCTCCTGTTCTTTAATAGCTTTGTGTTCTTAGCTCCAAAAGAAAATTCCATAGATCATGTAGAGCCATGTTTTTAAATTTGTTCTCAGGAGGGCCCCATCTTTCTGATGCTAATTGCATTGAGCTGAAGGAATGTGATATAGCATACAGAGCAGAATAAGAAATTGCACTGTCACATCTAATTTATAACCTCAATAATTAAAGGGTCAGAGTTCCTAACCAATTTCGGTTACTGTTCTGGATTCTATGTAGCATAGCTGCCATTTTTTTTATTAATTCTTAATTGTAGGGAATATTTTTATGCATTCCATACATTTGTACACCAATCAAATACACATGTTGCTATTTTATTAGTTATAGCTAAATAAATGACCATGAAATTTATTTTATGTATCTAAATTGATCCAGAAATGGATCCAGTATTATTATTTTAAAATGACTGTAATGTTGACTGTGTAGAAGAAGCATGGGCTATGGTTGCAGACACACACACACACACACACACACACATGATCCTGATGACGGCCTCATGAATGCTGAAATGCGTCGATTGATGGTTAACAAATAAACTCAATTCCTAAGTTCCACCGGAGTGCATGTTCCTTATTGTATTGGTTTCCTTCTATGTTTTTTGATGCACCCATGTACGGATTTAACTTTGTAGCTTGGGTGCGGCTCCACTTACTTCTTTTTTTTTTTTTTTTACAGTTTTACGTAAATTATAAATAGCAAATATGCTTGTGAAGGTTCTCATTCATCCAGGTCATGGTATATCTGTTGTATTCAATTAGATCAACTGGACTTGAAATGTAGTTCTTGAAGACGTTTCGCTAGTCATCCGACTGGCTTTCTCAATCAGAATGACTTGTACAAGAATCTGTGGCAATTGTACCTGGAAAATCCCAATTAGCATATCACAGCCAGGTGTTAAGGGTGTTATTGGATAGTGGCTAAGAGGTGTTATAGGAACGCCCAGAGTAAGGTGTTAAAAACGCATTGTACATGGCAGACAGTTGGTGTCGAACCCCCCCACCTCTATTTAGGCTTGGTTTCTTTATTTTCACATAAATGGCCTCCTTAACCCCCTCTCTTGAACCAGTCACGTTCCTTCGCCAGTATATTAACATTACAATCTTCAAAGGTATGTCCTTTATCCTTAAGATGCAGATACACGGCTAGTCCTGACCCGAGAATTGGCTCTTCTGTGCTGGGCCATAAGTTGATGCAGTTGCTGTTTGGTCTCCCCCACATAACAAATCAGAGCATTCTTCACTGCACTGCACTGCATATATGATGTCGCTTTTCTTGTGTTTTGGTATTGGGTTGGGTCTTTCGGATGTACCAATTGCTGCCTCAGTGTGTTGTTTGGTTTAAAGCAGACAGGGATACGATGTTTTTTGAAAATTTCTTCTAATTTCTCGGAGACCCCTGCTACATATGGGATGACCATGTTCTTCCTCCTGTCTTGCTTTTCCCCTTCACTGTTGATATTTGTGTTCTTATTCTTTCCTTCTACTTCTTTTGACAAAGGCCCAGTCTGGATATCCACAAGTTTTAAGGGCTCCTCTGAGATGTTTAATTTCTTTAGCCTTCGCCTCTGTGCTAGTGGGGATGTTCTCGGCTCTGTGTTGCAGGGTTCTGATGACACCCAGCTTGTGATCTAAAGGGTGGTGGGAGTCAAACATCAAATACTGATCTGTGTGTGTTGGTTTTCTGCAAACCTCTACTTCCAGTTTACCATTTTCCTTAACTTCTACCAAGCAGTCCAAGAAAGCCAGTTTGTTGTTTTGTACCTCTTCCCTTGTGAATTTAATGTTTTGGTCTACCGCATTAATGTGTTCTGTGAAAGCTTGTACTTCCTTCTGGTGGATTTTAACCCAGTTGTCATCAACATATCTGAACCAGTGGCTGGGTGCTATGCCCTTAAAGGTATTAAGCGCCTGTTTTTCTACCTCCTCCATGTAAAGGTTGGCCACAATGGGTGAAACTGGAGATCCCATAGCACATCCATGTTTTTGCTTATAGAACTTATCCCTGTATTTGAAATAGGTGGTATTCAGGCACAAGTCCAACAAGGAACACACCTGTTCTGGGTTGAGATCAGTTCTGCTGGTAAGAGTGCTGTCTTGGCCCAGCCGTTTTCTCACCATGTCAACAGCCTCCTTGGTGGGTATACAAGTGAAGAGAGATGTCACATCATAGGACACCATAGTTTCTTCTGCACCAAGTACTATATCTTCAATCTTGTTGGTGAAATCCTGAGAGTTCTGGATGTGATGCTTAGAACTTCCCACCAAAGGTCCTAAGATGTTAGCTAGATATTTTGCCACCTTGTATGTTACAGAGCTGATGCTGCTGACTATAGGTCTTAGTGGGGCCCCTTCCTTATGTATCTTTGGGAGTCCATATATGCATGGATGTGCCTCACCAGGGTAGAGGCGATGATACATTGCTCGGTCAATGGCTTTATCCTTTTGAAGCTGTTGTAGTAAGTCATTCTGAATTGAGAAAGCCAGTCGGATGACTAGCGAAACGTCTTCAAGAACTACATTTCAAGTCCAGTTGATCTAATTGAATACAACAGATATATAAATAGCAAACTTTTGCTCTCGTATTTGCGTTCTAGATCAATATAGCAGGAAGTGAGAAAGCGTATATTTATACTACTTTAAGTGTTAAATTCCAAAATCAAACTTAACAATGTTAGCCTAAAACTCTTATTCTTTAATAGCTGTGTGTTCTTAGCTCCAAAAGAAAACTCCTTAGACCATGTAGAGCCACTGGAGTACATGATCCTTATTGTATTGTTTCTTTCTATGTTTTTCGATGCACCCGTGGACGGATGTAACTTTGTAGCTTGAGTGCGGCTCCACTTTTTTTTCTTTTTACTGTTTTACCATTTTACTTAAATTATAAAGAGCAACGTTTTGCTTTTTCATATTTGCGTACTAGATAAATATAGCAGGACGTGAGAAAGCCTGCTATATTGATCCAGTGGGCAAGTATTAAAGTACATCTAAATTGGTGTGTGCGGCTACTTTCCGTTTGTTTCTTTGATTATGTATATGGATTGCAGCATCCATTTGTAGATCTGTAGTACATGCAAAAAAATTTACAGAGCGCTGCTCTGGAAGAATATATATAAATTTATAAAAAAAAATATAAAAAAATTGTGTTTTAAGGGTGAATGCCATAAACACAGAAGCACTTGAAATTCTCGGTACCGGACTGTATTTTTTAAAGTTTGTGGACATAGACATGCATTCCCCAGACCATTTCCCGTGCCCCTGAACCATTTACAGTAAGTTATCACTGCTATTTAAACCATTAATTTTCCCAATTTTTTTCCACCATAAACTTAACGCGAATCTTTGAGCAGAACAGATTTTTGGAAGTTTGAGCAGAACAGATTATTGGAAGTTTGAGCAGAACAGATTTTTGGAAGTTTGAGCAGAACAGATTTTTGGAAGTTCGGCCATATCTCATTACAATCCGATACTTCCAGAAAGTATTCCAATCAGATTCTTTCTGAAAGAATCTGATTATAACCAATTCTGATTAGATGCAATCAAATTATTAGATGGAATCTGATTGGTATACTAACCAAAAACATTTTCCAATCAGAATTTGTTACAATCAGATTTTTTCTGAAAGAATCTGATTGTAACCAATTCTAATTGGAAAATTATTTTTGTTATAATGTAATAATGATTGTTCCCCAGACCATTTCTTAGGTCCCAAAACCATTTACAGTAAGCTACTAAAAACTGTTTTACAAAATTTTCAAAAAATCATTGAAAATTCCTTGAAATTATTGAAAAATTTGCTCTTCATACAAAAAGATTTACAGTTTATTTCTTAACTAGCATGGATGTAAAAAACAGAATATTAACATGAACTTGCAACCTCATGTACTGTGTTTTGCTAAAAATAAAGCTTTCTACCACTATCCCTCAAGAGCCACTAATTGTAATGAATAATACATGTAGAATCTTTTGCTAGGAACATAAGAAAAAAAATGTGACCCAATGGTTTGTTGTCTCTAAAACCACACTTTACCAGTGGTAAGCCACCACTGCACATGTACAAGTATAGGTACATCTAGAATGTTTTTTTCTTTTGATAGGAAAACATGTAAGTAAAATCAGTTGACAATTTTGAATTACTCCACGAAGGCAGTCAGCAATTCTGGGGAAAGGCTTTCACATTAGGATTTCAAAAAAATAGTTTAGTTCTCTTTAAGGATATAAATAGCAATGTATTTACTGTAAATGCTTTAGGGACCTGGGATGGGGGAATATATATCAATGGCCAAATCTTTCGGGGGAAAAACATCCAGTACCAGAGACTTTATGCGCTTTCTGTTTGGCATTCCGCATAGTATCTTTGAAAATTTTGAGTAATTTTGAAAATTGTAGTTCCAGTAAATCCTTGTAATCCGCTTTGGAAATTGGGTCCAGGTTTGGATTTGAGTCCATCTCTAGTTAACAGTCAGCAATTTTGAAATCCCTGCACTATAGATCCGTCTAACCACTCTTAAAGAAAATGTTGCTAAAATTAGGGATTTTGTTTTTTAGGCTCAATCAAGAGCAAAGGAAACTGCTAATAAATGCAGAAGGAAATGTCCTGAACTCAATATTTGAGACAAAGTTTGGCTATCCATGACCAATTTAAAGCTTTATGTACCTTTAAGAAAACAATGGCCTTTAGTTTGTGGGTCCTTTCTCTATCAAAAGAATCATCAATCCAGTAGCTTTGGAACTTGATCTTCAGGCTTCTCTGGAAAAAAAATGTAATCCAGTATTTCATGAATCCAGTTTTAAACATCTTTTAGTTAATACCATTCCTGAAAGTTGTCTTGCTTCCCACAACCAATTTTAGTTTATTAATTATTTAATAAACCAAACTTAACTAATAGTTAAATTGATAATTATATTAATTGCATTTTCTAATAGTAAATAATGAATAGAAAAAAAATCAAATCTTGTGCTCAAATTTCAAACTCTTAAAGGGTATCTCCCTGAATAAAGTCCTGGGTTGTAAGAATATAATATTGTAAGGTGGAAATGTACCTGCAATATCCTGTGTCTGTGAGCAGTAGTTTTAGAAGAAATCCAATGAGTTTCTCCCTGAACGCTGTGATGGTGCAGGTCCGCCCACTTTCAAACGCGCGTGTTTCTTTAGTGCATGTGCAGAAGGTGTGAGGATCCGTACTCTTGTACCTTATATTTATACATTGTTTTCGGTCAGGAGACTAAATTTAATTTACAAAGAAAGAAAGTGCATAGGAAAAATATAATAACAACTTTCTGAAGCACACTCAAACTGTACTTGTAATTTATTTATATTTGTGAAAATTGCTTGTGGGTTAACACATAGTGAAATTAATAATATTAAAAACCGCATTTCAGTGATATATAGACAAAAAGGGCCTATAAATGATTATGTCTATTATCTAAACACCAAGCAAAACTGAAACTCATTTTTGACCAAAAAAGGACAATGAAACCTAATCCTATATACTAAAAGATGGTTGTCGATATGCACAGAGACACTGGAACCCACCTGCTCGCGTTTGATGCAACATTTTCTAAGCCAACGCCCACAGGTGGGTCCGGAAAGCCTGCCGGAGGGGTGTGTGCGTGTCGCGGTGGTGTGTGCATGTGTTGCGCGCGGGTGGAGGTGTGCGCCGTGGGTAGTGTGTGCACGTGAGGGGCGGGGTGTGTGCCGCAGAGATGATTCTCTATAGAATCGGGGGTTTACTATTTAAACATAAACTACAGGAAGATAAGGCGACAATCCAGCTGGAGATTTCCCATGTCACTTAGCTCTATGGGTTCAGAGAGAAGGGTTGGGCTTCTGATGGAGCTTGATTGCTAACTTAAAAGATAACAGGCATTAACATCAAACCACACACTCATGCAGAAACAATTAACATGCAAAACTATATTCTCTTATGGAAAAAAAACATGATTAAACTCCATTTGTTATATTAATTATGTGTATACGTAGAATATATAGGGAAGCAAATAAATAAAGCCAATATATAAAGATGTGCAAACTTCCAGAAATCTGGTCCGATTTGGATTTTCAAACTGTCAAAAAAGTTTGAAAATCTAAAGATCAGAAACCGGATCCATTAAAGTCACCTGGGGACAAATATTTGAAAGTTTAAACTAAAATAAGGTTAAAATAGCAATGATAACTTACTGTAGAAGGCTCTGAGACTTGGGAAATGATCTGGGGAACACATTCAAATATCCAGAAATTGAAAAAACAGTATACCTACACACAGGCACTACTTTTGAGCTTCTCCTTTAGTCGATAGTTTATTCTGAAAATTCAATATTTTCCGACGTGGTAAAGTGGGCGTGATGTCACCTGGAAATGAGTGTGGCTGGTTGACTACTTAATGACTGGTAAGTGGAGGGCTGCTTAACATTGGCTGGGGGACACAGTATCTGCTTGCCCACAGTGTGGGTACATAGTTTTGCCCACAGTGATTGGCACAAATGTTTGCCCACAGTGATTGGTACATAAGTTTGGCCCACAAGTGATTGGTAACACTTAGTTTGCCCCAGTGATTAGTACATAAGTTTGCCCACAGTGATTGGTATGTAAGGTTGCCCCACAACAGTTGGTACTAAGTTTTGTCCACATGATTGGTACATAAGTTTGCCCACAGTGATTAGTACATGAGTTTGCCCACAGTGATTAGTACATGAGTTTGCCCACAGTGATTAGTACATGAGTTTGCCCACAGTGATTGGTACATGAATTTGGCCACACATGGCTACTTACGTCAGGGCCGGATTATCTTTACAGTTTTACGTAATTATAAATAGCAAACTTTTGCTCTCGTATTTGCGTTCTAGATCAATATAGCAGGAAGTGAGAAAGTGTATATTTATACCTACTGTTAAGTGTTAAATTCCAAAATCAAACTTAACATGTTAGCCTAAAACTCTTATTCTTTAATAGCTTTGTGTTCTTACTCCAAAGAAAACTCCTTAGACATGTAGAGGCCACTGGGTACATGTCCTTATTGTATTGTTTCTTTCCTATGTTTTTTCGATGCACCCGTGGACGGATGTAACTTTGTAGCTTGAGTGCGGCTCCACTTTTTTTTTTTTTTTTACCGTTTTAACCATTTTACTTAAATTATAAAGAGCAACGTTTTGCTTTTCTCATATTTGCGTACTAGATAAATATAGCAGGAAGTGAGAGAAAGGCCTGCTATATTGATCCAGTGGTCAAGTATTAAAGTATGAGAGAAATGCAAAAGTTTGCTAATCATAATTTGTCAAAATATTGTTTGAATTATCATATAGGATAGCTCTGGGGGTTACAGGCCCTGGATGTGTATGGCAGTATTATTATAGTACCTGGTTTTAATTTTTATTAGGGTATCTAGGGTCTGGAAGGGAAGGAATGGATTCTGTGAGGTCCTTTAATTCCAAGTGACTCAAAGTTGTGGAGCAAATTGTGGGTTGGGAATACACACACAACATTTTGCATTCCCTTCTCTGTATGAGAGACTGTTGCTTATGCATTCTACACACTTCTGAAACCAGAGACAGGACAGTGAATACCGGGTTTACATGATTTACTAACTGTGCAGTTCTCAGTGCTTTAATTGGTTTGGTATACATTTAACTGTTTATATAACATTTCACTGCACTGCTCGTTGCCATTGATAGATACTTTTGGTTATTGGGATCACTTTTAGACTATTAGCGCAATATTAATTAGCTTTGAATGCACTTTAGATTTGCTGTTTAGGTAGGTAAGTGGGGCTATATAGCATACTTCATACGTGATAGCTATTTAGGGGTGGGGGGTAGATATTACTGTGTTGGATGTGCTATAGGGTTAATATGTTTTAAGGTTATTTATCTAATTTGGTTTTTATTTGATTATGTTTGATGATTTTTTTCAGATCCCCACTGTTTGTGTGTGATGGTTTGTCTCACACTTTTTATTCGAGCAGAGGTGGTTTCTGTATTTTAATTATATTGTATTAGATTTATAGTGGGGTATAGAGTGTTTATTTATATGTGTGTATATTTGCTTTTTTATCCTAATAAGATACATAAGTAAGGCCCATTTTCTGAATTCTAAACCTGCTAAGCTCCCAGAAAAGTCCACCAAACCAGAAATCCACCTAGACAGAAAAAACAGCTTGTTCAGTTTTCAACTTCTTTAGACAGATATGGTGGCAATAACACGACTAAATCAATTTTTTTTTTCAACTGGCCCGATAGAAATTTATCATACAATCGCTTATACATGATCCGACTATTGTACGATTGTGTGCAGGGTTTTTATCATGTTTTTTCATTTTTGAGGTACTTACAGTTACACTAACCAATGTTATATCAGTTACATAGATCAGCATGACAGATTATGCTGCAGATGTGCAGATATTGCAAAAGGCGCCCCACAACAAGTGATGTAATATTTTCATAGCAGCAGTTTTTTGTATATTTTTCTTTGCACCAGCATAATGCCTGTCATAGAAGTCCCACAAAAGTTTTTGGCACTGGGATCATGAAGTTGCTGAGAGCTGCAATCTGCATATTACATGTGAGATACATTGCACTAGGAAAGGATACAAAAATGTACAGTAAAAAATGGGATTTATCAGTACTGTATATACAGTATACAAGGTTAACTGCTGAATCTGTTTAGTATTATATTTAATTAAGGTATAAGGGCATTATCTTTTTTTGTAAAGAAACTCCCTGGAACCTGGACATGTCAATAACGCATGTGTTTTCCTATGATAACAATCATCAGCGCACACCAGTCTATAACATGTGGTTGTTTATTCACACCCGTGACATTTTCTGTGTCAAAATGGCAGCTTCTTCAGACATAACCCTGAAGAAGGTGCCATTTTGACACCGAAATGTCACGTGTGTGAATAAACACCACATGTTATAAGACTGGTGTGCGCTGATAATTTGTTATCATATGGATTCTATACTAATGGTATAGTATATCAGCAGGCACCCAGCGAAAAGATTGTTCACGTGGATGTGAGTAGTGTGCGGAACAACTGTCTAGATTTGCATGTGTTTTCCTATTAACACAAATGTATTTCCTCCTTTAGCCAGACATTATTTACTACTGTATTTGCGCTTGCCATTGATCCTAATTGTAAATGACCCCAGTACTGATACACAAGGTGGCACTCACTTTTACACTACAGAGAAATCACTTTTACACTACAGAGAAACCGATACATTCATCAACACATTCATCAATAACCAATATATTTATTTATTTACCCTAAAGTTCTACTTTTTGCTTTGCAGTTTGCATGTAATTAACATATTTAGGACATAACAATTCTGAAAATGCATAATAAAGCACTAAACAGAAACCAGGAAAATCTTTTATAAAAAGAGCACACTCTTACCTTTAGAATGACAGGGTCGTGTATCTTCCTGCAGTCTATCCAAAATAACAGCTGTATAAAGGCTGGTGTTTTCGGCTTTCACAGAGAGCTAGGACATCCCCACCTGCAAGCCCCTGGATTGAGCATGCCCACTATCATCTGCTGCATCATGAGCCCCACCCCAAATGTTTATCATTTTTAAAGCTAGCCACAATTCTGAAAATATTTTTTTTCTCTGTCCCTAAGGTGTCCATAGCCAGAGGAAAGAACAGATATTATTTTCAAGCCTGTAGATAGCATCAGAAAAGATTGATTTTTGGGGGTGGGGCTTATAACAGTTTATAACACATACCTGTCCCCAAAACAGTGCAGATTTTATAAGCCTATAACGTTGGATTGTCAACAGCTAGAGACTAGAGATGTCCGAACTTCGCAAAATCCGGTCCGCTCGAGGATCCGCGAATTTTCGAAAATTACGTGTTTTCTCGTATTTTCGAAAATTTTCAAAAATATGAAAAATCTGCGAATCGGAAGTTCGGAAGGCGGAAAACCGGAAAATCAGGAAAAATCCGCAATCGCGAACGGGATAAATCTGCGGCGGATCCGGGTTCGGATCCGCGAATCGGCCATCCCTACTAGAGACATCATCCTAGGTTTATTTGAAATTATTATAGAGCTCTAATCACTAGAGGGCACTTGAATGGAGACCACTAAAGCCTTCAAGAAATAACTAGAAAGGGAAAGTTTAAGTATAAACTTTGAATTTGTATTGAAAGGACGCATTTTGGAAGGAAATGTGTGTGTTTTTGTGCTGCAGATTTTAAAACTCAATAATGGCAATGATGAGGATTATTGTTGTTTTTTACTTACCCTTACCCTTTACTTACCCTTTAAATATTGTTGCCACGTGAATCAATGGGTACCACAGTTGGTGTGTGTACCTCTTTCAAAAAAAACAAACTTTGTTAATGATTAGTCAAAATAGTTTACCCTTTAAGTATGGCTGCCACGGAAATGGAAGGGTAGGTCAGTAGGTGTGTGTACCCATGTGAGGGTGGGGTATGTCTTTTTTTTGTTTACAACCATAAAACTATCTTTTATTGAGGATATATCAAAATTAGCTTTTTTGACTTTAGTTAGCCTTTAACTATAGCTGCCACAGGAAACAAAGGTTAGATCAGTAGGTGTGTGAGGTTGGGGGTATGTGTTTTTGCATGTATGACCATATAACTAACTTTTATGGATGATTGATCAAAATCATTTTTTTGACTATAGTTACCCTTTAAGTATGGCTTCCATGGGAATGGAAAGGTAGGTCAGTAGGTGGGTGTACCTGTGTTTGTGTGGGGGGTTGGGGGTATCACCATTTGTATTTATGACCATGAAACAAACTGTTTTGAAATATTCCCATTTGAGGATTGTTACCATTATAGTCTATGGGAAAAATGTCCCAAAATTCGCCGATAATGCTGTAATGCTTCTGTGGATTCCTAAGCTAGAAGATAGCACACTTCTCCTATATTCCCCACATCAGTCTGTACCAAAAATTTTATGTCTCTATTTCAAAAACTGTGGGGAGGATAAACAGTCCAAAAAGCGGAAAAATAAAATTTCAAGCTTATTAATTATTGCATGAAAAGAACACATTTTATTGCTCAGAATAAGCTTTTTTTGTGCAGTATATAAACATTTGCAATCGTCGTGGATTACTGACGGGATAGGGTAGACAGTTTAAGCTCAGAAATGACAGCTATTGTGCCATGTGAGGGCAATGCTTAGCCAGCAGTACGGTGTCCATTTTAGGACATCATCAGGTGTCAGGTATCAGGTGTCAGGTATCAGGTGTCAGGTAATCAGTTGTCGGGTATCAAGTGTCAGGTATCAGGTGTCGGGTATCAGACAATCGGGTTATCAGGCGTCAGGTTTGGGTGTCATGTATCGGGTGTCAGTTCAAGTGTCAGGTATCGGTATAAGGTATTGGTAATCAGGTGTCAGGTTATCGGGTATCAGGTGTTAGGGTGTCAGGTATCAGATCGGTGTCAGTATCAGGTATCGAGTGTCAGGATCGGGTGTCAGGTGTCAGGTATCAGCTATCGGGTGTCAGGTATCATATTTTGTGTATTAAGCTGGCCATACACTAAGCAAACATTAAATAGGTTAGACATTAGACAGATTAGCAAAATGTGACCTAGCTTTTGGGGAATAAACATTAAAAAACATTTTTAATCATACAGACCTGGGCAAAGTAAGGCTCGGGGGCCACATGTGGCCCTTTGGCTGCCCCTGACTGGCCCCTCAATGCTAGACCTGTACTCAAAATTCTTAATATTATTTGATTTATTTTTTTTATAAAAAAATTGGTGACCTGATCAATTGATGAATTGAATTGATTATTTACACCCTTTATTATAAATTGCAACTAATGTTAAAAAAATACAATGACCAGGGATATTATATATCTTTTTTATAAAATCCAGTTTTGCAATCTCTATAATGAGAATCTACTATTGGTCTGCCCTTCGCCACAATCCAAGTTTCTCATGAGGCCCCCTTGTGAAATTTAATTGCCCACCCCTGCCTCAGAGTATAGTAAACAGAACGAATGGTGATCGGAGACCTACCACGGGTACCTCTAAATCCCCAACCAGACACCAATTGTCAGATGGATATGGTGGACCAAATCCCTCTGACAAATAAGATAAGCAAAAAGAATGTACCCCGGATAATAAAAAAAATATATTTTATTTATTCTATACCATATAGCCCTAACAATATAGGATTACTATATATACACAGATGTATTAATAAAAGACCTAACAATAAATGGATATGAGCTGGCCAGTTCCAACCCTGGCCCTAAAAAAATATAAAATATAATGTTGCACAATAGTATAGAGAAATAGTAAAAATGTCTATATGTGCAATAATGGGTCAATAAAGCAACTGGCAAAGCATAAAGTTAATCTATCCCCCCAAAAAATGTCGAACCAGTCCGCAGATAGTATAAATGTGCCGATCACAGTTCTCTCTTCAATATATTCATATGTAAATTCATACGTTTCACTTTTGCAAGCTGCCTGACGAAGCTTGGACACCTGATACCCGATACCTGATGATGTCCTAAAATGGACACCGTACATTCCTCATGTTTCAGGTATCAGACTCAGGTATCATTCCTCAGGTATCACTCCTCAGGTATCATTCATCAGGTATCACTCCTCAGGTATCACTCCTCAGGTATCACTCCTCAGGTATCATTCCTCAGGTATCACTCCTCAGGTATCATTCCTCAGATTGATTTTACTGCTGTTACATCCAATAGATGGCGCTATTTCTAGCTTTATTTTCTTCTATTAAAATAGTTGAGACTATACCAATGTGTACGGTGTCCATTTTAGGACATCATCAGGTGTCAGGTATCGGGTATCAGGTGTCAGGTATCAGGTGTCGGGTATCAAGTGTCAGGTATCAGGTGTCGGGTATCAGACATCAGGTATCGGGTGTTGGGTATCAGGTATCAGGCATCGGGTATCAGGTATCAGGCATCGGGTATCAGGGGTCAAGTATTGGGTGTCAGGTTTCGGGTGTCAGGTATCAAGTGTCAGGTATCGGGTATCAGGTATTGGGTATCAGGTGTCAGGTATCGGGTATCAGGTGTTAGGTGTCAGGTATCAGGTATCAGGTGTCAGGTATCAGGTATCGAGTGTCAGGTATCGGGTGTCAGGTATCAGGTGTCAGGTATCAGCTATCGGGTGTCAGGTATCATATTTTGTGTATTAAGCTGGCCATACACTAAGCAAACATTTAATAGGTTAGACATTAGACAGATTAGCAAAATGTGACCTAGCTTTTGGGGAATAACATTAAAAAATGTTTTAATAGAAGTGGGCATACCCTTAACAACCAGTAAGTGAAGATAAATGTGTGTAAAAGTATGTACCTGTATCTGTGTGGGGGTGGGAGGTATTAACATTTGCATTTACGACCATGAAACTAATTGTTTTGATGACATGACCCTTAGGCTGAGGCCACACAGCAACGCACAGGAATCGCGCACACAATCGCGAGCATTATCGCATGCGATTGTGTGCGCGAGTCTTGTGCATTTTGCTTTTTCGCCATTTTGCGTTACCATAACGCTAATGGACACGCAATCGCATGCGCATCGGAAATTGCGGGAATTTTCAACTTCCCGTGATTTCCATTTTAGCAAAAATCGCAGGCGCAATCAACGCGTGCGCAAACGCGCGAAAAACGCGCTAGTTTGGCCTAGCCCTTAAACCTCGAAATATCCATATTAGAAGATTGTACCCTTTATGGGAAAAAAATATCCTGATATTTGCCGATAATGCAGTAACGCTTCCACCGATTCCTTAGCTAGCTAAAATAGAAAGAACAGTAATTTAGCTTTTCAAGCCAAATTAAAAAAAAAAAAATTAAAAAAAAAAAAAAAAAAATATATATATATATATATAATATATATAATAATAAAGCTGAAAATAAGCACCATCTATTGCAAAGTTTGAACATGTCCCTAAAAGTGTCATTGTGTCATTCCTCAAGTTTCAGGTCTCATGTATCAGAGTCAGGTATCATTCATCAGTTATCAGAGTCAGGTATCATTCATCAAGTATCAGAGTCAGTTATCTTCATCCGTTATCAGAGGTCGGTATGCATTCCATCAGTTATCAGATGTCAGGTATCAGTCATCCATGTTAAGTCAGAGTCAGTATCATTCATCAGTTATCAGATTCAGGTATCATTCTCATGTATCAGAGTCAAGTAATCATTCATCCTGTATCAAGAGTCAGGTATCATTCATCAGATCAGGTGGTATCATTCTCAGTATCCAATCATGTATCGGTCTCATGTCATCATAGTCATGTTCTCATCAGGTAACCAAGTTCAGCATCAGTAGGCAGTCATCATTACAGGTTACAGAGTCAAGTAATCGTCATCGGTTTCAAAGTCGAACATACATGGTCAGGCATCATAGTCCAGGTATCATTTCTTACATGATATCTGATGGCTTGATGACTGATTCCTAGACTCTGATACATGATGAAGATACACCTGAATTTGATAACTGACTTTTGATGCCTATGAATATTACCTGTACTCTGATACCTAATGAATATTGTGTGACACTGACATCTGAGATGATATACTGATGACATGATACCCATGAATGAAACCTAATGAATATGAATAACACTGATAGCTGACTTTGATACCTGATGAATGATACATGAAACCTGAAACAGTGAGAATGACACAAATTATTTTTTTTTTTTTTCTGTACTTTTACTACATGTGCGGACCGTTACATCCAAGTAGGGGTGTTATTTTCTAGCTTTAATTTTAGTTTTTTTTTTAAATTTCACTTGAAAGCTAAATTACTGTTCTTTCTATTTTTTTATCGTTGACTTCTTATTTATATTTTTTTTTATCATTGATCAAAATTTTTTTTGACTATAGTTCCCTTTAAGTATGCTGCCAGAATGGAAGGTCTAGTGTGTGTACCTGGGTAAGATTGGGCATTAAAACAAACCCTTTTTTGATTATTGACACCTTTTTTTTTGACCATAGTTACCCTTTAAGTATGGCTGCCATAAGAAATGGATGGGTAGATCTGTAGGTGTGTGTACCTGTATCAGCTTAGGGTTAAAAAAAACAGACTTTTTTAATGATTAGTCAAAAAAATTTTTGCCTATAGTTACCCTTTAAGAATGGCTTCCATGAGAACGGAAAGGTTGTGTTTATGACCATGAAACAAACGTTTTGAAATATCCCACTTTGAGGATTGTTACCATTTTAGTCTATGGGAAAAAGGTCCCAAAATTTATCAATACCGCTGTAATGCTAAGGTAATAGCACACTTTCTCCTATATGCCCCGCACGTCCTGTACGATTTATCGTGTCTAGCTCAGAAACTGTGGGAGGAGATACGGTCCAAAAAAGCGAAAAATAAAACGGAAGAAAAATAGAAAGAACCGTATTTGCTCTTCAAACCAAATTAAAAAAAGAAATAAAAAATAAAGCTAGAATAAGCACCCATCTATGCTAAAAATACAGAAAAAAACATCTTTGTGTCATTCCTCATGTTTTCAGTATCATTCACTCCTCAGGTATCACTCCTCAGGTATCACTCCTCAGGTATCACTCCTCAGGTATCATTCCTCAGGTATCACTCCTCAGGTATCACTCCTCAGGTATCATTCCTCAGGTATCACCTCAGGAATCATTCCTCAGATTGATTTTACTTGCTGTTACATCCAATAGATGGCGCTATTTCTAGCTTTATTTTCTTCTATTAAAATAGTTGAGACTATACCAATGTGCAATCTGTACCACTATAAAATCAGTTCAAATATGTCCACACTAATTAAGCCTTTATACTGACCAATTGACATTCTGTAAATATATTTTCTATTATTTACACAGAAGAAAGAGGCAGACAGTGCTCCTTTTATGTCACCCCCCCCAAAAAAAAAAACACCAAAAAAAAACCTATGTATTTTTAAATAGTCTGGTCCATTCTTAGTGTATTAAATTTCAATAAAATTGGTCCAAATTGGATTTCTAAAGGTAAAGAACCGCTGCATGTAAATGCAGTCTTTAGACATTCGATCTATCTAATGTCTGCCTCCTGTATGGCCTATACCTGATAACTGAACCTGATAAACTGATACATGATAATGATACCCAATACACGATATAATAAAACCACGCCTGACAATACTACACCCTAATACCTATCAACCAATCCTGACACATGACAACCGATACCAGATAACAACACCTGACCACCACGATACATACATCTAATGAATGATACCTGATTAAATGATACCCGACTCTGATACCGACTCTGATACCTGATGAATGATGCCTGACTCTGATGCCTGATGAATGATGCATGACTCTGATACCTGACTCTGACAAATGACGAATGATACCTGACTCTGATACTTGATGAATGATGCCTACTCTGATACCCGATGAATGATGCCTGACTCTGATAGCCGATGAATGATGATTGACTCTGATACCCGATGAATAATACCTGACTCTGATAACTGACTCTCGACACCTGACGAATGATACCTGACTCTGATACCCGATGAATGTACCTGACTCTGATACTTGATGAATGATGCCTGACTCTGATACCCAATGAATGATGCCTGACTCTGATACCTGACTCTGATACCTGACTCTGATACCTGACTCTGATACCTGACTCTGACACCTGACGAATGATACCTGAACTCTGATACCCGAGATGATACTGACTCCAATAGACGATGAATGATACCTGACTCCAATAGACATGAATGATACACAATGAATGATACCTGATACATGAAACCTGAACATGAGGAATGACACAAAGATGTATTTTTTCTGTACCATGAATATATAATATTTACAGAATGTCATTAATTGGTCGTAAAAAGGCTAATAAAAACAGACACAGGTACACCCAGCTACTGACCTACCTTTCCATTCCTATGGAAGCAATCCCTAAAGGCTAACTATAGTCAACACATTTGATCATAATCAAAAAAGCGTGTTTTTTAAATAAAAGAAGACAAATAAAAGAAATAGAAAGGACAGTAATTTAGATTTTCAAGTGAAAGAAATTAAAAAAAAATAAAGCAAGAATAAAGCTGGAAATCATTGCATGTAAAGTCTGCACATGCCTAAAATGTACAGAAAAAAACATCTTTGTGTCATTCCTCATGTTTCAGGTTCATGTATCATTCAATCAGGTATAAAATCAGCTATCAGTGTCACCATCATCATTAGGTATCAGAGTCAGGTATCATTCATCAGCATCAAAGTCAGTTATCAAATCGGTATCATTCATCATGTATCAGGTCAGGCATCATTATCAGCCATCAGATATCATTGATGAATGATACCTGATTCTGACACCTGAGAATGATACCTGATGAATGATACCCGATAAATGATGCCTGACTCTGATACCTGATGAATGATGCCTGACTCTGATACCTGATGAATGATACATGACTCTGATACCTGATGAATGATACTTGACTCTGATGCCTGATGAATGATATGTACTCTGATTCATGAGAATGATACCTGACTCTGATACATGATGATGATACCTGACTCTGATTCATGATGAATGATGCCTGACTCTGATACATGATGAATATACCTGACTCTGATACTGATAAATATACATGAAACCTGAAACATGAGATTGCACACAGATGTGTTTTTTCTGTACATTTAGGGACATGTGCAGACTTTTCTAGATGGTGCTTATTTTCAGCTTTTTTTTATATATAATTAATATATATATATATATTATATATATATTTTTTTTTTTTTTTTATATATATATATTATTATATATATTATCAATTTGGCTTGAAAAGCTAAATTACTGTTCTTCCTATTTTAGCTAGCTAAGATGGTGGAAGGATTACTGCTTATCGGCAAATATCAGGATATTTCTTTCCCATAAAGGGTACAATCTTCTAATTGGATATTTCGAGGTTTAAGGGCTAGGCCACATAGCGCGTTTTTCACACGCTTCGCACGTGTTTTGCGCTCCGCGTTTTCGCTAAAATGGTTTTCCAATGCGCATGCGATTGCGCGTCCGTTCGTGTTTTGGTAACGCATGTGTTCACCATTTTTGCTGCGTTAACGCATCTTTTTCCATAACGCAAAATGGCTAAAACGCAT
Source organism: Hymenochirus boettgeri (assembly GCA_019447015.1). Lineage (NCBI taxonomy): Eukaryota > Metazoa > Chordata > Amphibia > Anura > Pipidae > Hymenochirus > Hymenochirus boettgeri. The sequence continues at coordinate 162,786,878 of CM033470.1, forward strand.
GCACAAAACTGAACGCAAACACAAAACGCACAAGAACTGTGCACACAATCGCGTGCGTAACGCTTGCAATTTTGTGCACGATTCCTGTGTGTTGCAGTGTGGCCTCAGCCTAAGGGTCATCATTGTCATCAAACAATTAGTTTCATGGTCAAAATGTAACACTAATACCTCCCACAGATACAGGTACATACTCTTTCACATATTTATCTTCACTCTGGTTGTTAAGGGTATGTCCACCTCTATTAAAAAACTTTAATGTTATTCCCCAAAAGCTAGGTCACATTTTGCTAATCTGTCTAATGTCTAACCTATTTAATGTTTGCTTAGTGTATGGCCACTTAATACACAAAATATAATACCTGATACATGACACCTCATACCTGACACCTAACACCTGATACCGATACCTGACACCTGATACCCAATACCTGACACCTGATACCTGACACCTGACACTCGATACCTGACACCTGACACTCGATACCTGATACCTGACACCCGATACCTGACACCTGATACCTGACACTTGATTACCCGACACCCGATACCTGACACCCCGATACCTGACACCTGATGATGTCCTAAAATGGACACCGTACAATGTGCAATCTGTACCATATAAAATCAGTTCAAATAGGTCCACACTAATTAAGCCTTTATACTGACCAACTGACATCTGTAAAGATATATTTCTATTATTTACACAGGTAGAAAGAGGCAGACAGTGCTCCTTTTATGTCCACCCCCCCAAAAAAAAACCAAAAAAAAAAAACCACAAAAAAAACCATGTATTTTTAAATAGTCTGGTCCATTCTTAGTGTATTAAATTTTCAAAATATGGTCCAAATTGGATTATCTAAAGGTAAGAACCGCTGCTTGTCAAATGCAGTCTTTAGACATTCGATCTATCGAAGTCTGCCTCCTGTATGGCCATGATACCTGATAACTAATCCATATAACTGATACATGATAATGATACCCATCACGATATTAATACCATGCCTGACACCTGATAGGCAATAACTACACCTAATACCTATCAACCATACCTGACACATGAAACCGATACCAGATAAACAACACCTGACACCGATACATGACATCTAATGAATGATACCTGATGAATGATACCCGACTCTGATACCGACTCTGATACCTGATGAATGATGCTGACTCTGATGCCTGATGAATGATGCATGACTCTGATACCTGACTCTGACAAATGACGATGTGCCTGACTCTGATACCCGATGAATGTGATGCCTGACTCTGAACCGATGAATGATGCCTGACTCTGATAACCGAGATAATACCTGACTCTGATACCTGACTCTGATACCTGACTCTGATACCTACTCTGATACCTGACTCTTGACTGACTCTGACACCTGACGAATGATACCTGTCTCTGATACCCAATGAATGATACCTGACTCCAATAGACATGAGGATACCTGACCCAATAGACAATGAATGATACACAATGAGATAACTGATACATGAAACCTGAAACATGAGGAATGACACAAAGATGTATTTTTTCTGTACCAATGAATATATATATTACAGAATGTCAATTATGGTCAGTGAAAAGACTTAATTAAACAGACACAGGTACACCCAGCTACTGACCTAACTTTCCATTCTATGGAGCAATACCTAAAGGCTAACTATAGTCAAAAAAAATTTTTGATCATAATCAAAAAAGCGTGTTTTTTAAAATAAAGAAGACAAAGATAAAGAAATAGAAAGGACAGTAATTTAGATTTCAAGTGAAAGAAATAAAAAAAAAATAAAGTAAAAAATAAAGCTGAAATCTATTGCATGTAAAAGTCTGCACATGCCTAAAGGTACAGAAAATCATCTTTGTGTCATTCCTCATGTTCAGGTTTCAGGTATCATTTATCAGGTATCAAAGTCAGCTATCAGTGTTATTCATTATTCTAGGGTCATTCTCGGGTATCATTCATCAAGTATCATTTATCAGGTCTCAGTGTCACACATTATTTATTAGGTATCATTCATCAGGTATCATCATCAGGCATCAAAGTCAGTTATCAAATTCAGGTATCATTCATCATGTATCAGAGTCAGGAATCAGTTATCAGCCATCAGATATCATTGAATGATACCTGATTCTGACACCTGATGAATGATACCTGACTCTGATACCGCATAAATGATGCCTGACTCTGATACCTGATGAATGATACCTGATGAATGATACCTGATGAATGATACCTGACTCTGATGCCTGACTCTGATGCCTGATGATGAGAGTGCCTGACTCTGATGCCTGACTTTGATACCTGATGAAACGGTACATGACTCTGATACCTGATGAATGATACTTGACTCTGATGCCTGATAAATGATACCTGACTCTGATACATGATGAATGATACCTGACTCTGATAACTGATAAATGATACCTGACTCTGATACATGAACCTGAAACATGAGAATTGACACAAAGATAGTGTTTTCTGTACTTTAGGACGTGTGCAGACTTTTGCATAGATGGTGCTTATTTTCAGCTTTATTTTTATATATATATATATATATATATATATATATTATTATATATATATTTTTTTTTTTTTTAATTTGGCTTGAAAGCTAAATTACTGTTCTTCCTATTTTAGCTAGCTAAGGAACGGTGGAAGGGTTACTGCACTATCGGCAATATCAGGATATTTCTTTCCCATAAAGGGTACAATCATCTAATCTGGATATTTCGAGGTTTAAGGGCTAGGCCACACATCGCGTTTTTCATGCGCTTGCGCACGTGTTTTGCGCTCCACGGTTTTCGCTAAAATGGAAATCGCGGAATGCGAGAATTCCCGTGATTTCCAATGCGCATCCGATGCGCGTCCATTCGTGTTTTGGTAACGCATGTGTTCACCATTTTTGCTGCGTTAACGCATGCATTTCCATAACGCAAAATGGCTAAAACGCATGCGCAAAACACGAACGCAAACACACAATCGCACAAGAACCGCCACACAATCCGTGGCATAACGCTCGCGATTTTGTGCACGATCCTGTGCGTTGCAGTGTGGCCTCAGCCTAAGGGTCATGTCATCAAAACAATATTTTTCATGGTCGTAATGCAAACGCTAATACCTCCCACCCACCCACACAGATACAGGTACATACTCCTACACACATTTATCTTCACTTACTGGTTGTTAAGGGTATGCCCACTTCTATTAAAAAACTTTTAATGTATTCCCCAAAAGCTAGGTCACATTTTGCTAATCTGTCTAATGTCTAACCTTTTATGTTGCTTAGTGTATGGCCAGCTTAATACACAAAATGATACCTGATACATGACACCTGTACCTGACACCTAACACTGATACCCAATACCTGATAACCTGACACCTGACACCCGATACCTGACACTCGATACTAACCTGAAACCGACACCCGATACCTGACACCTACACCTGATACCGGACACACGATACCCGATACCTGACACTGATACCTGACACCCGATACCTGACACCCAATACCTGACGCCTGAATACCCGATGCCTGATACTGATACCCGATGCCTGATACCCAACACCCGATACCTGATGTCTGATACCCGACACCTGATACCTGACACTTGAAACCCGACCCACCGATCCCTGACACTCGATACCTATACCTGACACCCATCCTGACACCTAACACCTGATACCTGACACCTGATACCCGATACCTGACACTTGAACCTGACACCCGATACCTGACACCCATACCTGACGCCTAACCCGATGCCTGATACCTGATACCGAGCCTGATACCCAACACCCGATACCTGATGTCTGATACCCGACACCTATACCTGACACTTGATACCCCGACACCCGATCTACCCTGATACCCGATACTGACACCTGATGATGTCCTAAAATGGACACCGTACAGCAGAACACAGTCAGGAATTACATTCAAGTTTATGGAGAATAATTCGGAAAGTACCAATAGAATGCAGGCAAAAACCTCTATGAAAGAAAGACTGGTTTATGTAAATAATGCATTTCATATGTAATAAAGTAATGGAGCTCTATATGCTCTCCTTAATATACTGTAAGAACACGTGCAATAATTAATGTCGAAATACAGTTTGTTCTGTTGAACTGTTTGCTGTGTCCCTGGTGGATTTCTGGGTTAATAGGCTTTGATCATTTAGCATCTAATTTTTCCCATTCCTTTGAAACTAATTCCATCATTAATTTCGCTTCGCGTTGAGGAAGGTAACTTAGCTTGGACCTAAACAAGATTTACTTTAAATACATTCACCTTATCATAGCTTGGACTTAATAAACAGTGTTAATTATATGGCAGCTTACTTCTGCTCCCATGGTACCACAGCTATAAGTGTAATCATCAAGATTAGCTTGTTAACAATGCAACATTAGTTAATTCTTTAACAAAATGCTAAATTGATTTGCCGTCAGTACACGTTTTTCTTGCCGAGAGGCAGTACAAGGTTTACATATAACTGTGCTGCTGGAGATATCCCAAAGCAATTCTTCCTTCTGCTAAAGAATCAGGTCATAATTGTGTCGCTGTCCCATTGAAAACATACATTCTTCGACATAAATACAAAGTATCCTATTGTGGAATGGTAGAAGGGAAAAAAAGTATATAACATACTGAGAGAGTAGAAACTCTATGCTACTTGAAAATACTACAATGTCGCTACTTTATCTCATAACAGATGTTTGTATCCATGCTGAAATGGGAACAAATGATCATTCAGCCCAAGGAAGGTAAGATTGTGATCGTGGAGAGAAAAAAGGGGAGAAAAAACATTTTGCAGCCCAATTTACTACCATTATATTGTATTAATTTCAGCAGTATTATTCCTTAGATTTTATTATACGACGTCATACAGTATCATTGTACATGCCATATGTGACAGCCACAGAGGGAATTAAATTCTTCCTGACTTAAATGACAGCTGAATAAGATTCCTAATGTGTTATAAAAAAAATCCTTTTATTGTTTGTTAAATCTGTGAGAGCAAATTTATCTGGGAGATAACAATTCATTGTTTTAGAATCATAATTATATTCACATGTCCCAAATAAATCCTCCTATTTCTCTGGATATTTCTTTGTACTATCTTAAAAATCTGCTTGTAAATGGGTATTTTCAGAGTTAAAATCTATATTTGTATATAAAAAGAATGTGTAACAAAAGCCTGATATTAAAGGACAATAATACTCACACCGATCACACCTAAGAGTACCCAGGGTGAGGAACTAAAGGCACATTATATAGGTTCAATAAAGTTTTTCGCCACCGTTATTGCCCCTTTCGGCAAATTTGGACTTATTGTAATTTATATAGCGGCAATAACCAGTGGCAAAAAGCCATGACTGCATTTCGCCATTTTATTTTCGCCATAATCGTTGCGGTAACCGCTCAATCAAAATGCGAAAGTGTTTTATTGTGTTATGTTTAGGCATTCAAAATTGCTAAGTCTGAGTGGCAAAAACATATAAGTGGCCATTTATTTAGCCTGCCAATGGGTCCATGGAAGGTGTCAGAACATTGTGGAGTGTTACTCAATACGCAGGGTGTTGACTATTTTCCAGCATTACTGTAATACAATCTATTACACTAGTAACATAGTAATTAAGTAATTAAGGCTGAATAAAGAACATACGTCCATCAAGTCCAACCTATTCACCCCCTTTTTTTTTTTTTTTTAACCCTACCTACCAGTTGATCCAGAGGAAGGCAAAAAACCCCGCTAAAAGGGGGAAAAATTTCTTACTGACTCCAAACGGCAATCGGAAAGTATCCCTGGATCAACCAGATCTATATGCAATACCAGTATTCTCAATATTTTTTGTTTTAGAAACTTATCCAGCCTTTTTTAAAGCTATTCAATGAACTTGCCATTACCAACATCTGCTGTAAGACCAGTTCCACAGTTTCACCATTCTCACTGTAAAGAAACCCCTCCTAACCTAAGATAAAACTTCTTTTCTTCCAACCTTAAAGGATGTCCACGAGTCCTCTGATATGACCTGTTAGTAACAATGCACCGAGAGTTCATTGTATGGGCCATTAATATATTTGTATAAGGTTATCATTTCCCCACACAAACGTCTCTTCCCATGTAACACGCCCTAACTTGTCTAATCTGCCTGCATATTCAGCCCCTCCATTCCCCTTATTATTTAGTTGCCCTTCTCTGAAGCTGCCTCATTTCCAAGATGTCCCTTTTGTATATGGGATTCCAAACTGCACCGCATATTCCAAATAGGCCTTACCAGTGCCTTGTAAAGAGGGAGAATAATTTTTCTCTCTCAATCTATTCCCCTCTTTATACAAACAATATCTTGCTAGCTCTAGCCGTTGCTACCTGGCATTGTTTTGATATAGCTAAGACTGTTATCTACCTGAACCCCCAAATCTTTTTCCATTACATGGCACTTAACACAGAGTTTATTAATGGTGTAGGTGGCACAGGGATTATTAATCCCAATGCTCACCTTACATTTTCAACATTGAAATCTCATCTGCCATTCTACTGCCCATTTTGATAATCTATCTAGGTCTGCTTGCAGATTATTTTTTCTGATTTTCTAAGATCGCTTATTTAAGGTTCTGATTTTCTTATTTTATAATTATAAGGGACATTATTTTCGCAATTTTTTTTTTTTGCCAACTCCCACACACATTTTTTAACATTCAACTTCCTTTTTAAGTTAGTTATTCAGCACATATGATGGTAAATAGGTAACACTCCCTAGTGGCTTTTCATAGTGTGTCAATCGTTTTTTTTTCAGGAAAATATATAAATTGTGTAAACTCAAGCGAATCTTCTCTACTATAAAATAGGACTTATTTTTTAGTATTGCTTATTCTCAGAAAATTATCAAACCAGTTACACTAATATGGTATACCATGTGCTGTGTAAGAATAGTCATGCTAATGGAATATTCACAGTAAGTAAAAGAACCCATTTCTGGCCATTTTGAGACAAAAACCCACATTTTGGCACTTATAAATACTGCTTTGAATTTCGTTTAATCTATAAAAAATTTCTTAAAGGGCATGTCCACCCCCAAACTATAATCCCACCCCACTACTGGCCCCAAGGTTTAGTGAAATAAAATCCTTACCTTACATCTCAGCTCCAAGTGGTTTCTCCAGTAATCCCCCCACCCAAAGTCCAAAAAGTGGCCACCAGGAGGAGACAGAGTCCATATAGGATTCTGCCTCCTGTCCTCCCTCCTCCGGGAGAATCTTGCCATGCGCAGTGCAGCACTTCTCCCCTCTCCCTCCCCTCCCCATCCGCTCTGGTCTCCCCCCCCCCCTAGCGTAAATCCCTTTATGTATATAAAAGTAAATGTGCCCCAGCCCCACCGCTATAATAATTTCTTAAAAGTCCCCAGATAGTTACTTACCATGCCCATCGCTCCTTCGCAGCACTGAGAACCAGCAGCCGGTCCTGAGGGGGAGGAGCAAGGGAGGGAGAGGTATTAAAAGCCCCCAGACTACAATTGAGGCTGACGGCCGAACCCTGCTCGCCCACCCGGTGGCTACAGGTTTTTACTCCAATTCTCACAAATTTGCTGGCCTACTTTCTTCTATTTTTCACAGGTTTTTGAGGGTTTCAGATGGTCATGTCATCTTGGGAACAATTTTCATTAATTTGGTGACAGCTCTGTCAGTTTTTAGGATATTCTCAGCCCTAGGCTGAGGAGTTTGCGTTGTTGTCTCTGTTGTGTTGTTGTCTCTGTTTTCTTTCATTTAATGATAGGATCGTTTTATCCGGGTCTCTTCAGGTAAGTCTGTTTTTTGGCACAACTTGGTGGGTCCTGTTAGTCGGTCATGAAGGTAGACGTTGCAGTGTTTGAAGGAGGTGGATGGTATTTGGTCCTGGTCTAGCCCCAAGGTGGGTAGTCAGATGTTTCAAATCCATCAAACCAGGAGGAGCGTTCTTCAGGATTAGTTATGGCCTAATTATGTGATTAGCTGGCTGACAGGGACTCAGAATGGTATAGTGTAGTCCACCCTTTTTCTAAATTTGGATATATTGTAGGGCTTCCTGCCCCGCCCAACCGCATTATATTTTTTCAGAATGTCGCCAGATCTTTACTTACATTCCTCTCTCCTCCGCCGCACTGCCCGGCCATCTGCTTGCATGAAACTACAAGCGGGCTGACCGCAGCCGCTTCCGTGATTGGCTAGAGGCAGCCAATCATGGACGCAGCTGCCAGCAGTTCAGAACGCCGGAGGAGAGAGGGAAGTTAATAAAGATCGGGACTTTCGAAAATAATTATATTCGTTGGGGCTGGGGGAGGAAGCCCTACAATATATCCAGAGGGAATTACACTAGGGGGAAGGGAGAGGGAGGGGGGGTGAGAGAGGAAGGAAGCCTCAGAGCGAAACAATTTCCCTCCCTGCACTCCTCCTGTTGAAACATTTTTTTGGACTTTGGGAGGGACATTGCAGTGAGAACCATTGAGCTGGGATGTAAGGTAATGATTTTTATACACTAACAGAGTGGGTCCAGCATGGAGTTAAAATTTTAGTTTTGGGTGGACATGCCCTTCAATAACAACTCAGAGTATTGTATTCAGAGTATTTATAAGGGGTAGGCATATAATCAGTGCCACTGTCAAGAACCGGGAAGAAAAAGGCAACAGAACATCAGGCATTTTTTCAGCTTTGACTCCACATTTAAGGCATGTCCCACCCCCAAAACTAAAATTTAACTCCATGCGGACCCACTCTGTAGTGTAAAAGATTCTTACCTTACATCACGGAAAGTAAAGAGCAGGAGCTGTCTTCCTGACAAAAGGTTTCTGCCTCTCTGTCGCTCCAGTGAGTATTCTGTCGTCATGTGCTGTGTAAACGATTCCCCCCTCTCTCCCTCACTCCAGATCCATTGCAGTGGATTTAAAGTGGTGGTAGGAGGGGGAAGGCCGTGCACACAGAAACATGTATTTTAGGGTGGAAAATAACCTTTATCAGCTTTCTAACTATTTGCATTTTTGGGATTTGGGAAGTGTTTACCACAAAATTTACATTTAGTGGTGAACTTGCTCTTTAATGGAGTACAAAACTAAAAAAACAAGGTAGCTCCACATATAGATAGAATTGTCACTTATAAAGGTCTCTTACTGTGAAATCAGCCTCTTTAGAGAAATATTTTGTAGAATGCTAACAGAAATCCATGATGTCCCTGCTGCTTCTTTAGTGTTGCCCCTTGCTGTGCCCGTGAACCCAGAACCCAAAACTTCTTTTGCAACAGTGACCCCAGAGTCCTAACTCCAACAGTATTCCTTAATGGTACACTTATAGGACCAACTTAATACAGAGCTGCAGATGGAGTATAATGGACTAAACCTGATGTTAACATAGTTTTGTGTAATCATTTCTCAATATGTATTACTTAAAGGTGAAAGAGTTGGATACAGGTTTCCTATGAGTGAAGCATTCAGTGACTCCTATTAAAAGTTAAAAACGACACATGAAACATACTGAGTTAGAATAATGCTGTTTTAATGCAATCAGTGCGCCCTGATAATTCATGTATTAAGCGAGACCCTATCAGATGATCTGGCAACCCAGATAGGAGAGTAAAAAAGAGTCTTTTTATGCAAATCTTTCCCACAGGTATCCTGCTGCACTCAGTTTTATGTCATATATAAGAAACACCTCTATTACCCCTGTAAAGTTATAAAAGCAACAGTGTGCAGAGCTGCAAGTGGCATACCCTCCAGCACTACCATTTTAAACGTAGACTATAACAATATGACGCAGAGCTGCAGTAATAATGTAGAGACCTTTATCTTAGTTCTGTGCATGTGTTTGTACCTATGTAAAGGTGATGTTGGAGGGTAGAAGTTGAAGTAATAAAGTAATCTGATCACACAACCCAGCACTAACTTTTTTCAACATTGTGCCTTTAAAGGTGAATGTAGAGGGCATGACACATTCTCTTATTAATTAACCCTTCAAAAGTGACACATACAGTAAAAAACCAAATAGTGCTGAAATGCAGGTGAAAACAATAACTGCAGGGTTACAGGGGAATCCCCCTGTATGGGCCCACAGCCCATTCACCAAAGAAAACAGAAAAAACTGGTTACATTTAAATATAGCAGCCAAATGTACAGTAAGTAATGGCATTTTAATAAACAGTAGGAGTCATTAGGAGTAATTAGATGTGAAACATGTAGCGTTCTCTAGCACAAACATCTGGAACTGCTCAAGAATAACGCCCATGTGAACGCAGCTTAAAGGTGGCAATAATCACACTAACGATAATGGATAATCCGCCAGGGAGTGAAGGGATTTTACCCACTATTGTGAGTGTGTAGGGGCTGAAACCGACCACAGTTGCAACAAATGACTGTAGTGGCATTATGATCGTTCTGGAAAGACGAAAATATCCATCGGTTGGTATCATCTCCCTTTACTTTAAGTAAGGGAGCCATATGATTGCATGGCTGACAAAACCCGTACCGTGCATGGAGATCAGTCGGTTCCGTTGTGCGGTTCCCACTGCATGTGTGCCGCCAGATACCCCATGGGATTGCATGTGGATAGCCACCTTAATTCCTCATCTGGCCACTATCATAGAAAGAGAGATGGGGAGTGAAAAGGTTAGTATAATTGTCCTTTAAAGGGACTGAAACTCCCCATGCTGCTAAAAAGAACTATGTGCCATCCGTTTCTATTATTCACAGGAGGTGAGAATGCTTATTCTCACCTCCCTGTGAATAATAGGACGCTCGGAGGACCTGGAACTTACTTCGCTCCGCTCCTCTCGCAGCCGCGCTCCTTCACTGAAAGCCGCTCGTGTCCCACTGCGCACCCTATCTTAGGCGCATGCGCGCCAATACAAAAGATAGGGCGCGCGATCGAGAAGAACAGCTGTTCTGAAGAAGCGTCTGCGAGAGGAGCGGAGCGAGGTAAGTTCCAGGTCCTCCGAGCATCCTATTATTCACAGTGAGGTGAGAATAAGCGTTCTCACCTCCCTGTGAATAATAGAAATGGATGGCACATAGTTCTTTTTATGGTTTAGTGTTCCTTTATGAAGTTAAAACTCCAAGCTATTTTGTGGTAACGGGTTTTTTATCTGCTGGTCATAGGAGTAACCCCACATCCTCTTTAGACTGATACAATGAATCACCCTGAAGCAGATTAAAGTTATTCTTTTTGAATGGATAAACACAGTAATCTGCGTTTTTCAAGAACAATTGGAGATACAGTTGGTGCAATCTGCTTTTGCTTCCACAGATAAGCATGTAGAAATAAAGCATATCATGTCATCCATGAGCACTGAAAAACAAACAAGTACTATTTGGAAAGATGTCCTCCACTGCGTTTTTTTTTGAAGGAGCTAGGGCCTATAAAATTTCCTATTGCCAATCTCATTTTGTCACAGTCATTTCACGCAGTGTCTTGTAATGTGATGCCCCATGCTCCAAATAGGGAAATAATTCATTCTTTTTTCTGATGTATCATGTCAATTTAACTGCCCTAAGTCATCCGTTCTTCTCTATCTTTTGTAAATGTTGCTCTCGTACAGCTGGTATTGCCCTTAACGTATATCTATATTTACTGTTGTATATAACCTTGGACATCCAGGTGTTTAAGATATGCAAACAGGTAGTACACACAAGCGAAATTGCAATGGTGCGCGATTCATGTCACACTCATGCACTGCGATTCTTTTGATGCATGTAATGCGCACCAAAAATGGTGATCGCATGCGCTGCGAAAGGGTTCGGCACGCACTTCTTGGTGTGCGCTGAGCCAGCGTACACCAACATAGCCCATGGGGCTAGCCCTAACTGTTTACAATTCAGGTGTTTAACAATAATGCTGTAAAGTACAAAAGATGGACGAGTCCTCCATATTAAGTGCAAAATAATTTACATTTATTTGTTCACCCCTCTGTACACAAAGTTCCGGCAAACCTGCGCCCTTCAACCCAAATTCACTTCATAGTGAATATCGGACTTTTTGGCAGTAAAAAGTTGGAAATTGAAACTGTCACAACAGGAAGTGGTCATTCAGTTCACTCCTTATATATGTTTAATAATAATGCGTGGCCGGCCTTTTTTAAACTTGAATTGTCTTGACTTTTTATTGTACTTGTAAAAGGTCTGGTCTTAAGTAAAAGGCAGGCAAGTATGAAAAAAGATTAATAAAATTTATTATTATTAATTAAAAGGATGAGCGCAATATAGGAACCACCTCTTTCAGCACTCACAGTAGTAGAATATAATATTTTCTTTTTAGTCACAAATAAAAACAGTTTTCTTTTTTTCCATGTAAGAATTTTGTACACAAAAATTGCATTTGGGAATTGTCTATAGGGATTTAGCTTATGCTCATTAATGCTGCTCTTCAAAACTGGGAGTTACTGATTGCTGAAAATGCACACAGCATGCAAATCAGTAGCATGTTGGATCAGATTTTGTTGCTTTGCATTGCTAGAAGATTTTGGTGTTGTGACATGGCTGTGCATTGGCACAATCAGTATGAAAGGCCAACTTCAAAAGTACACCTTCCATATTTGCTTCACCCAAATAGTTGAATTCTTTTGTAGATTTGCTTGGGTGCCTTTATTTGCTCCACCACCATGATCCTGTTCTCCATCCCTCCTGTCCCTTTTGTCTTCACTCTTCATTAGGGATTGGCCGGTTCGCCATTTATCCTGTTCGCGAACGGCGATATTTCCGGATTTTCCGGCCTTCCGAACTTCCGATTCGCGGATTTTTCGTATTTTCGAAAATACGAAAATTTTTCGAAATACGGGAAAACATGTATTTTCGAAAATACATATTTCCGAAATACATGAAAACGGGTCCGTTCGCGATTTTCGAATTTTTTCGAAAATTCGCGGATCCTCGAGCCGACCGGATTTTGCGAAGTTCGGACATCTCTACTCTTCATATCCAATCTCCAGGCACTTATTCTTGGTCCTTCAGTCCCACTGCTCCATACTCAGCTTCCAGCCCACCTGCTGCAGTTCCTATGCAGCATCTTGGTCCTGTCTTCTGTTCTCCTCCATTCCAGCTTCTGGAACGTTTTATGCTTCCGTACTTTTTTTCCTTGGTCTGACTTCCTGGTACAAGCTTGACATCTTGCATATAGTTGCTGTCTACCCGCTTCCCTGATCTGCTTACATTCCTGATCACTGCCATGACTACCTACTGATCTGTTTGGCTTCCAGCCAATTAAAAATTTTAAATTAGAATCTGCTTTCCACAATCTACTTTGTTGTGTTTCTTTGACCTAAAAGACATAGTGGAGATGCAATAAATTTGCTATTGCTCATTCCTGTAAAGTAATTAACACTTTGTGACCCTTGATACAGTACATTGTGGAAAAGTGATTGTAAGTTGCAAACTTTTGTGTGGCTTTAAAACACAATTGAAAAGGCTTTCATTTTCGCTGTGCGTAAGAACATTTTTCTGCGAAAATGCACCAGCTCAGACTGAATGTAAGAGGTGGCTCTACCCCTACTAAAACTACTAACTGTTCCCCTTTACCTATCAGTGTTATTAACCTAACCATACCGCTGGGTACTCTTGTAGAAATAGGCATATGACAACAGAGAAATGTTGGGTGAACGTGGTCGGCCACAACTTTATTGATGTGTACATTTGAGATTGCATGTTACCATTCCAATGGTTGTCATAGCAGCCTTTATAACCAAACCAATATATACCACTACACCTTGTATGCCCTGCCACCTTTTACAGTGGGCATGTAAATCCAATATTATATATCAAAGCAATCTACAGTCACGAGGAGCTGCTCCCTACAACTAATTCCAGTTCCCCCCTACTATTCCGGAAAAGCGCCTGCTCAAACTCCATCTTGTAATCTGAGTGCAGGATGTCGTGACTAATGTCCATGAATGAACACTTTCATCCCTCAAGAGTACCGGTTTCACCCTCAACGGCCTGTGCCTGATCACTACACCCCCCAATGGACCTAACAAGCGGGACCCTGTCATGTGGCTAGTTCAGCTCTCACCAAGGCTATCAGCTCAACTAACCTGGTAAGCAAAAATGAATTACCTGCCGCATGTAGAACTATAACTGTGGAGTTCCCTTGTTTAAAATAATTCCAGGACCTTTATTAAATCAGACAGAATCTAGGCATTATCAGTTATAGCAGGGAACCAGCAAATAATACTTTTCCATTCAGCCATCACAGTGAGGGGCAGAGACAGATGGGGTGAAAGTTTTAAACCTGGAAGTGACTGGCGAGGTACTGTAGAGGGAAGTGGAAGTGCTGGGAAAACTGGAGGTCAGTGTGCTCTCGTCCTGTGCCCCATAAAGATGTAAAAGAAGGGTTTACAGATCGAAACCCAGTGATATTGGTGTGAGTAGTGACCCGACTGTTCCTGTCTCTCTAACAGAAAAATTTACATTAGTAACACCCGTGGATTATTGGTTACGGCCCCTGGTAGGATGGAACTGACCCCCTGGGAAATTAAACTGTGTCATATCAGGGAGTATTTACCTGTACCTGTACATGTGGATTACATAGGGGCCACATCTACCCATGAGGCAGAGTGAGACATTGTTTCCTTGACCTGTCAAGTAAAAATAGAATTTTCCCTAGTAACAGATATCATGTTGTTAAACAATCATTTTATATGGTTTCGGTTAGCTTTAGTTAGTTGTTGGCTAGGTTACCTAGTTAGGATAGTTAGGGCCCTGCTTAAAGAGTCTACCTTGACGTGGTGGCAAGGCTTACATATCTTTTGCCTAAAATATTTTATGCACAGAAAGTTATTTTAAGCAACAAAACCTGAAAGTAGCAATAGGTGTGGCCAACCAAGAATTTGAGAAAGAGTGTAATAGATCTTTTTCAGTAACGTAAGTTATTGCTAATTGATGTCTGAGGAACTGTTTAAATACCCATGTCATAGCAACATTTTTGAAATGCCCATCGACAAAACCATGCCCACTGTCAAAGCCACACCCCACTTCGTGCGTACCTGGAATATCAAGGGACGCATTCAAACTTTGGCTCAGCAGCAAAAACACTAGAAGTGCGCCTGGATTACAACTGTCACTTACCTGGGAACTTTATTTATGAGTACACGTGACCCTGTTTGGAGCATGTTTGCTGCGATCCTGCCACCTCAGTGGCTGAAATCAAAGTTGCAAGAAAGTTAACTTGTGAAAGGAGAAGCTGGTTTTTACTGTTAATATTCATTACTGTTGATGTTTTTGATACTTATGGTAATAAAAACTTATTATTGCATACTACTAATCTCCATACCAAAAACTTGAACATTTACAAGCTCTGGAATTTTGAGTTACATGTGTTAATCCAGTTCTTTTGGTTAATCTAAGGATGATCTGTTTATATGGTTCCTTATCAGTTACCGTTCATTTGTGACAATTAATGACTGGGCCTCTCTCAGACCGCTAATTGTGAATATTTTGGATAAAAACTTGCAACCATCTTAACCTCCGTAATCCCATCCAATGGACGTCAGCACTGCGAAAGCCTAGCTGTTTTCCACTGGATGGATATCTCATGCCTCTCAGCCCAAAAATATAGCAATGACCCACTATTCAGACTGTGGGGGCAAAGTTGACCTACGAAAGAAAGTTCAATAAAGTAACCAGAAGTGTGGGGTGGATGTAACGTGCCACACAGTCTGGTCACTAGCACCTGAAAGCTAACCTGAGAATTAGAAAAACCAAGGCTTGACTCTGTAGCTGCTCTGATGCGAAGGAATGGGTTCCGAATTGTCTATCATTAAGGCCTAACTTTCACAGCGTCATTTTCAGAACATTCAAATTGGAATCTTGTTAATGGTAAAAGTTTAAATGCCACAAGAAATTCCTACCCTGATTGATGCTGAGCAGCTGGGGGATGCCAAAGGAAAAGTTAGAAGCAAGCGCAGAGCCAATACATCACTAGGAAATCTCTGATCTCCACAGTGACTCCTGACATCCAACAATCATCAGACCCCCCACCGGTTTATGCTGGGGTTACCAACTCGCTAATAGCGACCCCAAAGAAAGCTAGGGTGAAAGGCGCTAATTAAGCCTTTCAAAGGCATCCTACATATTTGATCCAACAATGACCATAAGTGAGCCAGAAGGCACAAATGTCAAAAATTTCCATCCTCCATCCTTTAAAGGCCACACAAACTCCTTTGTAGAGTCCAATAGCCTAGCAATTTGAGGAATAAGGAATACCCATAAGGCAGCTGAGCCACTAAAACTGAGCTACCACCCTGCTTCTGTAGCTGTGAGAGATAAAACAAGGTGACTTCCAACCTATTTTTTGTAAACCAAAGATCCTTGCCCAGAGCTGCTGCAACCCACTCCAATGACTGGACCACTGAAGAGTGAATCACTGTTGTAAGCCTGTTCCATAGGAATGTGTTCACCATAGGAATTGCTGGCAGGAAACTTCCTTCTTGTTCGCTGTAGGTGCCAGTTGTTGGAAAAAATGACAATTGAAATGGGAAAGAGCATCAGCATTAGATCTTCTTTGTTCCTATATAATGTCTAGCCTTGAACCATATGTTCACTTCAAACAGCAAGGACCAGATGCCACAAAAAGAGCCAAAGTAAAGGGGAGGACGAAGAGAATTTTAACGCGTAACTACACTCATGTTGTCAGTCCAGAAACAAATTACCTCCGATTGAGCATGTACCCCCCCATAACTCCCCGCTGTCAATATGGGAAGAGTCCAGCAGGGCCAGTTCTTACACCAACACCATTTCCTTCCATGGTTCAAGCCAGGTCCAGCAACCAAGCCCTCCCAAAAAGATCCTGAAACCAGGGCACAGGTACCCGCATCCGTTATAGAGCTCTAAGTTGTTACTACTTACTTCTTTCTCGATTTAGCCTAATTTGGTGAGACGGACTAGATAGGCCCTGGTGGTCCAAGTGAATGCGACTTACAATTATCCCCTAGGGCATATATCTGACATGCAAAAACCAGAGAACCCAGTAAGGATTGAACCTGCTTCAAAGTCATCTTTTTTGCACCCAGAAAGAGCTCTACTTGTACCGACAGGATCGCAAAATGTTTTTTGCTGTGGAAGTTGGAAGGCCATAGCATTTGGTCTATTTCTAGGCCAAGAAAGGACGCACTGGGAGGCTATCGTTTTCTCCTCTGATAAAGGGAACTCATTTTTGTTCATCAGGAACAGAAAGAAGATAACAGAGAAACCACATGATAGATTCAGCCAGGCCTACAACAAAAATTGTCCCAGGTGACAATGAATTATGGCACTGGACCTGTCTCAACTGACCTATCCATTCAACAAAGGAACTGAACAGTTCAAAAATACTTGGCCCCCTGGACCTCACCACTGACCAGATTGACTGTCCTATCAAAGGAGATATAGGAAACACTTGTAGACATTCCTGATAGTCTTGTCTACTTTGGGCTCCTTTTCCTTACTCTCTTTCAAAAACCGTGGCCTTTATCCACAACGGCATATCTGTTGATAGGAGCGACCAAAGTCCACATACTCTCCCTGGTAACTTTCACTCTTGATTTCCTCTGTCAGGTGCCTCCCAAGGTGGGCCAGGCCACAAAATTTTACTTGAATGCCTCAATTATGCTCTGTAGTCCAGACAGGGGCGCACTTCCTTCCCCCCCTGAGCACCACTCGGGCGTTTTGAACCCATACACGGGTTCCCCAATTTTTCCTAGAGTTGTTCGTTATGCTGCACAGAGGCCCATTCACTGGTATCCTGACAAAAAACCCTCCCCCAATGCCCCGACACAAATACTCACCATCGAAAATGGGTGGTGGGACTGGTTCTGCTGTGTGAGCTGAAGTCACTAATGAAAGAGCCACCGGGGAGTAAGGGTCGGCTGAACAATTGTAGAGTTGGCCTTCCAGGGTACTTTTAGAGTGATGCACCTTCCCGTGCTTATACCTTTTAGATGGAAGAGGGTAGAAAGGCAAATGGGACTTGTGTCTCTGATGAGGAACTAGAAACTGGCACCTTTTCCCAGACACGCGGAGGAGCTCCACCTGTGCTCCTGAACGCTCTTTGTGGCCACTCTTCACCCTTCCACCTCCCGCCCCCATGAGACGCTACCCCTGACTCAGAATAGGCTCCCCTCCACCCTTGTGATGATGCTGGCGAGTTCCTTTCTCCTACCCACTGACTCCTGGTCTCAGGTTCAACCCTGCTCCTTTCTTGCTTCAGTACCAGGGGCATTGTGTACATAGAACATGCATCTGCGAACTTCAATTGCCTTCCTCCATGGAGTCCGAGGAAGCCCCCCCATGCTTAAGATAGCGCCAGCTGTGTGGGCTGCTGTCACCACAAACTTTCTAGGGAGGGGTAATCTTGGTGTATGCCAATCTTACACCAGCCCCTAGGATAGTGGGGCAAAAGGTGATGCGCCTTGGCAGGCCCTCTTTGCTGAATCCATATCTCTGGAAACATCTCTGGGTAGACGAGAGGTGGATGCATGCAAAGCTGAAGCTCTGCTGCTCGGCCACCAGCATGTGTTTGTGCACAGCTAATGTGCTGTGAGTCAACTCCGCCAGAATGCCTGGGAGACTGGGGCTAAAACTAGAGCAAACAAAGATGCACAACCGAGACTGTGACATCATTGTGCAGCGCATCGGGCGGCGCCTCCCACCCCACCGCCCCGCTCGCAAAGCCCTACTGGAACGAATTGTGAGTTGAGGAAAGAATGCAATGGGCGGATTCCAGGTGAGGACCACCTCTCTTCAGTAGACTGCAGCTCTAAACCCATTAATACTTGGTTAACATAGGCTTGCGCTAATCTTCCTGTTAGAATGGGATATTGTATCTCCCTGCCTCCATCTCAGCCTCTGGGAAATGTACACTGTAACTCTATGCGATCTGGGACCGGGTGAAGAGTTCGCATTATGGATCCGCTTTATAGATGATGTACTGAGTATATGGAAAAGTACCCCTGATGGCTAATAAAATTTGTTGACAAACTTATCATAATACATATACATAAAACTTACATCACCCCCATAATCTCATAAAAGGTATCCCGGTAGGCAATTCTTCTGCATGAAAAGGAATTGTACAGATAATGCTATGTTTGATATTCAGGCAAGGAATTGGCTGAGAGATTTGAGCAGAGGGCTACACTAGAGGTATGATCACCAGGGTTGGAAACGAGCTAATCGTATTAGCAGACAAACCCGTTTTGAAAAGTAGAATAAGGATAAAGGGGGGAATCAAAAATTCGTCTGATTACTGGTTATATTAGGAATAGGTCAAAAATCCGTTCATCCTGAATAAACATTGGTTTCCTTTTACAGAAACAGTGACCTGGGGGATTCGATGAGCCATCTTTAATGGCTAAGAGAGCCCTGAATTTAGATTGCTCTCACCCAGTCACTTTTTTAGATTAAGCCTATAATGTTCTCTCTAATAAAAGTGAAGGGAACAAGAGGTGCGGAAAATGTATCATGTGCCCTCTAAAACAAGAGAACAATCATGTCTTTTCAGATAGGGCCAGAGTTTCATAATTAATCAGTAATATTTTGTGCCAGTCCCACAGCAGTGGTTTATCTCTTCAATGAAGCTGTAAGAAAAAATATATGTTGGGGTACAAACCCCCGATCACTCACCACACTATAAAGTAACTGATACATGATAATGATACCCAATACACGATATTAATAAACCACGCCTGACAATAACTACACCTAATACCTATCAACCAATACCTGACACATGACAACCGATACCAGATAAACAACACCTGACACCCGATACATGACATCTAATGAATGATACCTGATGAATGATACCCGACTCTGATAACCGACTCTGATACCTGATGAATGATGCCTGACTCTGATGCCTGATGAATGATGCATGACTCTGATACCTGACTCTGACAAATGACGAATGATACCTGACTCTGATACTTGATGAATGATGCCTGACTCTGATGCCGCCGCTTCCCAGCAGCCCCTCCCAACCCGTTCCCCGCTCGCGGCAATCTCGGAACGGGAGGCTAGGAGGGGCTGCCGGGAAGGGGCCGCAGCAGGTGGTCGCGACCACCCGCCGCGCACCCCCTCCCCGGCAACCCCTCCAAGCCCCCCGCCCCGGCCGCTCCCTCCAGCGGGGCCCTGAGAAGGGCCTTTTGGGGCTTAGGGGGACCCAACACCCGATACCTATGTTTATACCCGACACCTGATACCTGACCTTGATACCCGACACCCGATACCTGACACTCGATACCTGATACCTGACACCCGATCACCTGACACCTAACACCTGATACCTGAACACCTGATACCCATACCTGACACTTGATAACCTGACACCCGATACCTGACACCCATATCCTACGCGATACCCGATGCCCTGATACCTGTACCCGTGCCTGATACCCAACACCCGATACCTGATGTCTGATACCCGACACCTGATACCTGACACTTGATACCCGTCCACCCGATACTGACACCTGATCCCTACCTTACACCTATGATGTCCTAAAATGGACCCCGTACAGCAGAACCAGTCGGAATTACATTCAAGTTTATGGAGAATAATTCGGGAAAGTACCAATAGAATGCAGCAAAAACCTCTATAAAGAAAGACTGTTTAATGTAAATAATGCATTTCATATTGTAATAAATGTAATGGAGCCTATATGCTCTCCTTCTTACTGTAGAACACGTGCAATAATTAAAATGCTAAATAACAGTTGTTTACTGTTTGAACTGTTGCTGTGTCCCTGTGGATATTCTGGGTTAATAGGCTTTGATCATTTAGCATCTCAATTTTTCCATTCCTGTGAAACTACATTCTCATTATGAATTCTGCTTCGCTGTTGAGGAAGGTACTTAGCTTGCCTAAACACAGATTTACTTTAATACATTCACCTTATCAATAGCTTGGACTTAATAACCGTGTTAATTATATGGGCAGCTTACTTCTGCTCCCATGTTACACAGCTATAAGTAATTAATCAAGGATTAGTTGTTAACATGCACCATTAGTTAATTTCTTTAACAAAATGCTAATTGATTTGCCGTCAGTACACGTTTTCTTGCCGAGAGGCCAGTACAAGGTTTCCATATAACTGTGGTGCTGGAGATATCCCAAAGCAATTCTTCCTTCTGCTAAAGAATCAGGTCATAATTGATGTATCTGTCCCATTGAAACATACATGCTTCGACATAAATACAAAGTATCCTATTGTGGAATGTAGGAGGGAAAAAAAGTATATAACATACTGAGAGGTAGAAAACTCATGCTACTTGAAAATACTACAATGTCGCTACTTTATCTCATAACAGATGTTGTACATGCTGAAATGGGAATCCAAATGATCATTCAGCCCAAAGGAAGGTAAGATTGTGGATCGTGGAGAGAAAAAGGGGGAGAAAAAACACTTTTGCAGCCGCAAATTTAACTACCATTATATATGTTATTAATTTCAGCAGTATTATTCCTTAGATTTTATTATAAACTCATACAGTATCAGTGTACATGCCATATGTAACAGCCACAGAGGGAATAATTCTTCCTGCCTTAAATGACAAGCTGATAAGATTCCTAAGATGTTGATAAAAAAAAAATCCTTTTATTGTTTGTTAAATCTGTGAGAGCAAATTTATCTGGGAGATAACAATTTCATTGTTTTAGAATCATAATTATATTCACATGTCCAAATAATCCTCCTATTTCTCTGGATATTTCTTTGTACTATCTTTAAAACTGCTGGTAAATGGGTATTTTCAGAGTTAAAATCTATATTTGTATATAAAAGAATGTGTAACAAAGCCTGATATTAAAGGACAATTATACTCACAACCGATCACACCTAAGAGTACCCAGGGTGAGGAACAAAGGCACATTTATATATGTGCATAAAAGTTTTTCGCCACCGTTATTGCCACCTTTTCGGCAAATTTGGACTTATTTTAATTTTATAGCGGGCAATACCCGTGGCAAAAGCCAGACTGCTTTCGCCATTTTATTTCGCCATAAATCTTGCGGTAACCGCTCAATCAAAATGGCGAAAAGTGTTTTATTGTGTTATGTTTAGCATTCAATTGCTAAGTCTGAGGTGGCAAAAACATATAAGTGGCCATTTATTTAGCCTGCCAATGGGTCCCATGGAAGGTGTCAGAACTTGTGGAGTGTTACTCCAATACGCAGGGGGTGTTAGACTATTTTCCAGCATTTACTGTAATACAATCTATTCCATATATAATAGTAATTAAGTAATTAAGGCTGAATAAAGACATACGTCCATCAGTCCAACCTATTCACCCCCTTTTTTTTTTTTTTTAACACCTACCTACCAGTTGATCCGAGGAAGGCAAAAACCCCACAGCTAAAAAGGGGGAAAAAATTCTTACTGACTCCAAACGGCAATCGGAAGTATCCCTGGATCAACCAGATCTATATGCATTAATACCAGTAATTCTCAATATTTTTTAGTTTAGAACTTATCCGGCCTTTTTTAAAGCTATTCAATGAACTTGCCATTACCACACATCTGCTGTAAGACAGTTCCACATTTTTCACCATTCTCACTGTAAGAAACCCCTCCTAACCTGAAGATAAAACTTCTTTTCTTCCAACCTAAAGGATGTCCACGAGTCTCGATATGACCTGTTAGTAAACAATGCACCAGAGAGTTCATTGTATGGGCCTTAATATATTTTGTATAAGGTTTATCATGTCCCCCACAAACGTCGCTTCTCCAATGTAAACAGCCCTAACTTGTCTAATCTGCCTGCATTCAGCCCTCCATTCCCCTTATAATTTAGTTGCCCTTCTCTGAGCTGCCTCAATTTCCAGATGTCCCTTTTGTATATGGGATTCACAAACTGCACCGCATATTCCAAATGAGGCCTTACCAGTGCCTTGTAAAGGGGAGAATATATTTTTCTCTCTCAAATCTATTCCCCTCTTTATCAAGACAATATCTTGCTAGCTCTAGCCGTTGCTTACCTGCATTGTTTGATATAGCTAAGACTGTTATCTACCTGACCCCCCAAATCTTTTTCCATTACAGATGCACTTAACACAGAGTTATTTATGGTGTAGGTGGCACAGGGATTATTAAATCCCAATGCATCACCTTACATTTATCAACATTGAATCTCATCTGCCATTCTACTGCCCATTTTGATAATCTATCTAGGTCTGCTTGCAGATTATTTTTTCTGATTTTTCTAAGATCGCTTATTTAGGTTTGATTTCTTTATTTTATAATTATAAGGGACTTATTTTCGCAATTTTTTTTTTTTTGCCAGACTCACACCACAATTTTAAACATTCAACTTCCTTTTTAGTTAGTTATTCACACATATGATGGTAAATATTAACACTCCCTAGTGGCTTTTTCAGAGTAGTGTCAAATCGTTTTTTTTCGGAAAAGATATAAATTGTGTAAAACTCAAGCGAATCTTCTCTACTATATAAATAGGACTTATTTTTTAGTATTGCTTATTCTCAAAAATTATCAAACCAGTTACATTAATATGGGAATATACCATAGTGCTGTTTAAGAAATATCATGCTAATGGAATATTCCAGTAAGTAAAAGAACCCATTTCTGGCCATTTTGAGACAAAACCCACATTTGGCACTTTATAAAAACTGCTTTGAATTTCGTTTAATGCTATAAAAATTTCTTAAAGGGCATGTCCACCCCCAAAACTATAATCCCCCCCCACTACTGGCCCCCAATGTTTAGTGAAATAAAATCCTTACCTTACATCTCAGCTCCAAGTGGTTCTCCAGTAATCCCCCCACCCAAAGTCCAAAAAGTGGCCCCCAGGAGGAGAGCAGAGTCCATATAGGATCTGCCTCCTGTCTCCCCTCCGGAGAATCTTGCCATGCGCTTGCAGCACTTCTCCCCCTCCCTCCCTCTCCCTCCGCTCTGGTCTCCCTCCCCCTAGCGTAAATCCCTTTATGTATATAAAGTAAATGTGCCCCCAGCCCCAACCGCTATAATAATTTTCTTAGAAAGTCCCCAGATAGTTACTTACCATGCCTCGCTCCTTCTCGAGCACTGAGAAGCCAGCAGCCGGTCCGTGAGGAGGAGCAAGGGAGGGAGAGGTAATTAAAAACCCCCAGACTACAATTAGAGGCTGACGGCCGAACCCTCTCGCCCACCCGTTGGCTACAGTTTTTTACTCCCAATTCTCACAATTTCTGGCCTACTTTCTTCTTTTTCACAGGTTTTTGAGGGTTTCAGGGATGGTCATGTCATCTTGGGGAACAATTTTCATTAATTTGGTGACAGCTCTGTCAGTTTTTAGGATATTCTCAGCCTCTAGGCTGAGGAGTTGCGTTGTTGTCTCTTGTTTGTTGTTGTCTCTTGTTTTCTTTCATTAATGATAGGATCTGTTATCCGGGTCTCTCAGGTGTTCTGTTTTTGCACAACTTGGTGGTCTCTGTTATTCGGTCATGAAAGGTAGACTTGCAGGTTATGAAGGAGGTGGATGGTATTTGGTCCTGGTCTAGCCCCAAGGTGGGTAGTCAATGTTTCAAAATATCCAGCAAACCAGGAGGGAGCGGTTCTTCAGATTAGGTTATGGCCTAATTATGTGATTAGCTGGCTGACAGGGACTCAGAATGATTAAAGTGTATGTCCACCCCTTTTCTAAATTTTGGATATATTGTAGGGCTTCCTGCCCCAGCCCCAACCGCATTATTATTTTTTTCAGAAAGTCGCCAGATCTTTACTTACTTCCCTCTCTCCTCCGCCGCACTGCCGGCCATCTGCTTGCATGAAACTACAAGCGGGGCTGGACCGGCACCGCTTCCGTGATTGGCTGAGAGGCAGCCAATCATGGACGCAGCTGCCAGCAGTTCAGAACGCCGGAGGAGAGAGGGAAGTTAAGTAAAGATCGGGGACTTTCGGAAAATATTAATGCGGTTGGGCTGGGGGAGGAAGCCCTACAATATATCCAGAGGGAATTACACTAGGGGGAAGGAGAGGAGGGGGGGGGAGAGAGGAGGAAGCCTCAGAGCGGAAACAATTTCCCTCCCTGCACTCCTCCTGGTGAACAGTTTTTTGGACTTTGGAGGGACATTGCAGGAGAACCATTTGGAGCCTGGGATGTAAGGTAAGGATTTTTATACACTACAGAGTGGGTCCAGCATGGAGTTAAATTTTAGTTTTGGGGTGGACATGCCCTTCAAATAACAAGCTCAGAGTATTGTATTCAGAGTATTATAAAGGGGTAGGCATAATCATGGCCACTGTCAAGAACCGGGAAAAGAAAGGCAACAGAACATCAGGCAATTTTTCAGCTTGACTCACTTTAAAGGGCATGTCCACCCCAAAACTAAAATTTAACTCCATGCTGGACCCACTCTGTAGTGTTAAAATTCTTACCTTACATCGGGAAAGTAAAGAGCAGGAGCTGTCTTCCTGACAAAAGGTTTCTGCCTCTTCTGTCGCCTCCAGGAGGTATTCTCATGTGCGTGTAAACGATTCCCCCCTCTCTCCCTCACCCAGATCCCTGCGTGGATTTAAAGTGTGGTAGGAGGGGGAAGCTGCACAACAGAAAGACATGTATTTTAGGGTGGACATAACCTTTATCAGCTTTCTAACTATTGCATTTTTGGGATTTGGGAAGTGATTTACCAACATAAATTTTACATTTGAGGTGGTGAACTTGCTCTTTAATGGAGTACAAAACTTAAAAAACAAGGTAGCTCCACATATGATAAATTGTCACTTAATAAAGTCTCTTAACTGTGAAATCAGCCTCTTAGTATAAAAATATTTTGTAGAATGCTTACAGAAAATACATGATGTCCCTGCTGCTTCTTTAGTGTTGCCCCTTGCTGGTGAACCCAGAAACCCAAACTTCTTTTGCAACAGTGACCCCAGAGTCCTAACTCCAACAGTATTCCTTTAATAGGTACACTATAGGAACAACTTATACAGAGCTGCAGATGGAGTATATGGACTAAACCTGATGTTAACATAGTTTTGTGTAATGCATTTCTCAATAGTGTACTTACTTAAAGGTGAAAGTTGGATACAGGTTTTCCATATGAGTGAAGCATCTCAGTGACTCCTATTAAAACGTTAAAACGACACATGAAACATGACTGAGTTAAATAATGCTGTTTAATTGCAATCAGTGCGCCCTGATAATTTCATGTATTAAGCGAGACCCTATCAGATGATCTGGCAACCCGATAGAGAGTAAAAAAGAGTCTTTTTATGCAAATCTTTCCACAGGTATCCTGCTGATCAGTTTTATAGCTTATATAAGAATACACTCTATACCCCTGTAAAGTTATAAAAGCACAGTGTGCAGAGCTGCAGTGGCATACCCTCCAGCACTACCATTTTAACACGTAGACTATAAACAATGAGACGCAGAGCTGCAGGTAGATAATGTAGAGACCTTTATCTTAGTTCTGTGCAATGTGTTTGTACCTATGTAAAGGTGAATGTTGGAGGGTAGGAAGTTGAAGATAAAAAAGTGAATCTGATCACAACCAGCCACTACATTTTTCAACATTGTGCCTATTTAAAGGTGAATGTAGAGGGCATGACACATTCCTTTATTATTAACCCTTCAAAAGTGACACATACAGTAAAAAACAAAATAGTGCTGAAATGCAGGTGAAAAACAATAACTGCAGGGTTACAGGGGAATCCCCCCTGATGGGCCCACAGCCCTTCACCAAGAAAAACAGAAAAAACTGGTTACATTTAAATATAGAGCCAAATGTACAGTAAGTAATGCATTTTAATAAACATAGGAGTCATTAGGATAATATAGATGTGAAACAATGTAGCGTTTCTCTAGCACAAACATCTGGAACTGCTCAAGAATAACGCCCATGTGAACGCAGCTTAAAGGTGGCAATACACACTAACGATAATGGATAAATCCGCCAGGGAGTGAAGGGATTTACCCACTATTGTAGTGTGTAGGGGCTGAAACCGACCACAGTTGCAACAAATGACTGTAGTGGCATTATGATCGTTCTGGAAAGACGGAAAATATCATCGGTTGGTATCATCTCCTTTACTTTAAGTAAAGGGAGCCAAATGATTGCATGGCTGACAAAACCGTACCGTGCATGGAGATCAGTCGGTTCCGTGTGTGCGGTTCCCACTGCATGTGTGCCGACAGATACCCATGGGATTGCATGTGGATAGCCCCCTTAATTCCTCATCTTGGCCACTATTCTAGAAAGAAGAGATGGGGAGTGAAAGGGTTAGTATAATTGTCCTTTAAGGGACTGTAAACTCCCCATGCTGCATAAAAAGAACTATGTGCCATCCGTTTCTATATTCACAGGGAGGTGAGAATGCTTATTCTCACCTCCTGTGAATAATAGGACGCTCGGAGGACCTGAACTTACCTTCGCTCCGCTCCTCTCGCAGCCGCTCCTTCACTGAAAGCCGCTCTGTCCCGACTGCGCACCCTATCTTAGGCGCATGCGCGCAATACAAAAGATAGGGCGCGCGATCGAGAGAGAAAGCTGTTCAGTAAGAAGCGTCTGCGAGAGAGCGGAGCGAAGGTAAGTTCCAGGTCCTCCGAGCATCCTATTATTCACAGTGAGGTGAGAATAAGCGTTCTCACCTCCCTGTGAATAATAGAAATGGATGGCACATAGTTCTTTTTATGGGTTTAGTGTTCCTTTAATGAAGTTAACTCCAGAGGCATATTTTGTGGTAACGGGTTTTTTATCTGCTGGTCATAGGAGTAATTACCCAACATCCTCTTTAGACTGATACAATGAATCACCCTGAAGCAGATTAAGAGTTATTCTTTTGAATGGATAAAATCACAGTAATCTGCGTTTTTCAAGACAATTGGAGATACAGTTTGTGCAATCTGCTTTTGCTTCCGCACAGATACCATGTAGAAATAAAGCATATCATGTCATCCATGAGCACTGAAAACAACAAGTACTATTTTTGGAAAGATGTCCTCCACTGCTGTTTTTTTGAAGGAAGCTAGAGGGCCTATAAAATTTCCTATTGCCAATCTCATTTTGTCACAGTCATTTCACGCAGTGTCTTGTAATGTGATGCCCCATGCTCCAAATAGGAGAATAATTCATTCTTTTTTCTGAATGTATCATGTCAATTTAACTGCCCTAAGTCATCCTGTTCTTCTCTATCTTTTGTAAATGTTGCTCTCGTACAGCTGGTATTGCCCTTAAAGTATATCTATATTTACTGTTGTATATAACCTTGGACATCCAGGTGGTTAAGATATGCAACAGGTAGTAACACACAGCGAAATTGCAATGTGCGCGATTCATGTGCACTACTCATGCACTGCGATTCCTTTGATGCATTAATGCGCACCAAAAATGGTGATCGCATGCGCTGCGAAAAGGGTCGGCAGCGCACTTCTATTGGTGTGCGCTAGCCCAGCGTACACCAACATAGCCCAGTGGGGCCTAGCCCTAACTGTTTACAATTCAGTGTTTTTAACAATAATGCTGTAAAGTACAAAAGATGGACGATCCTCCAGATTAAAGTGCAAATAATTTTACATTTATTTGTTCACCCCTCTGTACACAAAGTTCCGGCAACCGCGCCCTCTCAACCCAATTCACTTCATAGTGAATATCGGACTTTTTGGCAGTAAAAAGTTGAAATTGAGAACTGTCACAACAGGAAGTGGTCATTCGGTTCACTTCCTTATATTGTTTAATAATAATGCGTGGCCGGCCTTTTTTTAAACTTGAATTGTCTGACTTTTTATTGTACTTGTAAAAAGGTCTGGTCTTAAGTAAAAGGCAGGCAGTATGAAAAAGGAATTAATAAATTAATTAATTAATTAATTAAAAGGATGAGCGCAATATAGGAACCACCTCTTTTCAGCACTCACAGTAGTAGAATATTAATATTTTCTTTTTTAGTCACAAATAAAAAACAGTTTTCTTTTTTTTCCATGTAAGAATTTTGTACACAAGAAATTGCATTTGGGAATTGTCTATAGGATATTAGCTTATGCTCATTAATGCTGCTCTTTCAAAACTGGAGTTACTGATTGCTGAAAATGCACACACATGCAAATCATAGTAGCATGTTGGATCAGAGGTTGTTGCTTTGCATTGCTAGAAGATTTTGGTGTTTGACATTGCTGTGCATTGGCACAATCAGTATGAAAGGCAAACTTCAAAAGTACACCTTCCCAATATTTGCTTCACCCAATAGTTGAATCTTTTTTGTAGATTTGCTTGGGTGCCTTTATTTGCTCCACCACCATGATCCTGTTCTCCATCCCTCCTGTCCCTTTTGTCTTCACTCTTCATTAGGGATGGCCGGTTCGCCATTTATCCTGTTCGCGAACGGCGGATATTCCGGATTTTTCCGCCTTCCGAACTTCCGATTCGCGGATTTTTCGTATTTTCGAAAATACGAAATTTTCGAAAATACGGGAAAACATGTATTTTCGAAAATACATATTTCCGAAAATACATGAAAACGGGTCCTTCGCGGATTTTCGAATTTTTTCGAAAATTCGCGGATCCTCGAGCGGACCGATTTTGCGAAGTTCGGAACTCTCTACTCTTCATATCCAATCTCCAGGCCACTTTTCTTGGTCCTTCAGTCCACCTGCTCCCATACTCAGCTTCCAGCCCACCTGCTGCCAGTTCCTATGCAGCATCTGGTCCTGCTTCTGTATCCTCCATTCCAGCATTCTGGAACTTTTTATGCTTCCTGTACTTTTTCCTTGGTCTGACTTCCTGGTACAGCACTTGACATCTTGCATATAGTTGCTGTCTACCCGCTTTCCCTGATCTGCATTACATTCCCTGATCACTGCCAATGACTACCTCTGATCTGTTTGGCTTCCAGGCACAATTAAAAAATTTTAAATTGTAGAATTCTGCTTTCCACAATCTACTTTGTTGTGTTTCTTTGACCTAAAAGACATAGTGGGAGATGCAATAAATTTTGCTATTGCTCATTCCTGTAAAGTATTAAACACTTTGTGACCCTTGATACAGTACATTGTGGAAAAGTGATTGTAAGTTGCAAACTTTTGTGTGGCTTTAAAACACAATTGAAAGGCTTTCATTTTCGCTGTGCGTAAGAACATTTTTTCTGCGAAATAATGCACGCAGCTCAGACTGAATGTAAGAGGTGGCTCTACCCAACTAAAACTACTAACTGTTCCCCCTTTACCTATCATTGTTATTAACCTCACCATACCGCTGTGTACTCTTGTAGAAATAAGGCATATGACAACAGAGAATGTTGGGTGAACGTGGTCGGCCACAACTTTATTGATGTGTACATTTGAGATTGCATTGTTACCATCCAATGGTTGTCATAGCAGCCTTTATAACCAACCAATCATATACCACTAACCTTTGTATGCCTGCCACCTTTTACAGTGGGCATGTAAATCCAATATTATATATCAAAGCAATCTAGCAGTCACGAGGAGCTGCATCCCTACAACTAATTCCAGTTCCCCCCTAATTCCGGAAAAGCGCCTGCTCAACTCCATCTTGTAATCCTGATGGCGGATGTCGTGACTAATGTCCATGAGATGAACACTTTCATCCCTCAAGAGTACCCTGTTGTCACCCTCCAACTGCCTGTGCCTGATCACTACACCCCCAATGGACCTAACAAAGCGGGACCTGTCATGCTGGCTAGGTCAGCTCTCACCAAGGCTATCAGCTCAACTAACCTGGTAAAGCAAAAATGATTACCTGCCGCATGTGAACTAATTACTGTGGAGTTCCCTTGTTTAAAATAATTCCAGGACCTTATATAATCAGACAGAATCTAGCATTATCAGTTATAGCAGGGAACCACAAATAATACTTTCCATTCAGCCAATCACATGAGGGGCAGAGACAGATGGGGTGAAAGTTTTAACCTGGAAGTGACTGGAGAGGTACTGTAGAGAGGAAGTGGAAGTGCTGGGAAAACTGGAGGTCAGTGTGCTCTCGTCCTGTGCCCCATAAGAATGTAAAAAGAGGGTTTACAGATCTAAACCCAGTGATATGGTGTGAGTAGTGACCCAGACTGTTCCTGTCTCTCTAACAGAAAAATTTACATTAGTAACACCCAGTGATTATTGGTTACGGCACCCTGGTATGGATGGAACTGAACCCCCTGGGAAATTAACTGTGTCATATCAGGGAGTAGTTACCTGTACCTGTACATGTGGATTACATAGGGCCACATCTACCATGAGGCAGAGTGAGACATTGTTTCCCTTGACCTGTCAAGTAAAAATAGAATTTTCCCTAGTAACAGATATCATGTTGTTAAAACATTTTATATGGTTAGGTTAGCTTTAGTTAGTTTTGTTAGGCTAGGTTACACTAGTTAGGATAGTTAGGGCCCTGCTTAAAGAGTCTACCTTGACGTGGTGGCAAGGCTTACATATCTTTTGCCTAAAATATTTTATGCTACAGAAAGTTATTTTAAGCAACAAAAACCTGAAAGTAGCAATAAGGTAGTGGCAACACAAGAATTTTGAGAAAGAGATGTTATCTGTTTTCTAGTAATGTAAGTTATTGCTAATTGATTGTCTGAGGAACTGTTTAATACCCATGTCATAGCAACATTTTTGAAATGCCCATCGACAAACCATGCCCACTGTCAAAGCCACACCCACTTCGTGCCGTACCTGGGAATAATCAAGGACGGCATTCAAAACTTTGGCCTCAGGCAGCAAAACACTAGAAGTGCGCCTGGGATTACAACTGTCACTTACCTTGGGAACCTTTATTTATGAGTACACTGTGACCCTGTTTGGAGCATGTTCTGCTGATCCTCCCTAGTGGCTGAAAATCATAGTGCAAGAAAGTTAACTTGTGAAGAGAAGCATGGTTTACTGTTAATATTCATTACCTGTTGATGTTTTTGATACTTATGGTAATAAAAAACTTATTATTGCATATCTACTAATCTCCATACCCAAAACAACTTGAACATTTACAAGCTCTGGAATTTTGAGTTACATTATGTTAATCCAGTTCTTTTGGTTAATCTAAGGATGATCTGTTTATGGGTTTCCTTATCAGTTACCGTTCATTTGTGACAATTATGACGGGGCCTCTCTCAGACCTGCTAATGTGAATAATTTTGGATAAACTTGCAACCATCTTAACCTCCCGTAATCCCCTCCAATGGACGTCAGCACGCGAAAGCCTAGCTTTTTTTCCACCTGGATGGATATCAGCATGCCTCTCAGCCCAGAAATATAAGAATGACCCACTATTCAGACTGTGGGGCAAAGTGTACCTACGAAAGAAAGTTCAATTAGTAACCAGAATGGGGTGGATGTAACGTGCCACACAGTCTGGTCACTAGCACCTGATAAGCTTAACCTGAAATTAGAAAAACCAAGGCTTGACTCTGTAGCTGCTCTGATGCGAAAGGAATGGTTCCGAATTGTCTATCATTAAGGCCTAACTTTCACAGCGTCATTTTCAGAACTGATTCAAATTGGAATCTTGTTAATGGTAAAAGTTTAAATGCCACAAGAAATTCCTACCTGATTGATGCTGAGCAGCTGGGGATGCAAAAGGGAAAAGTGAGAAGCAAGCGCCAGAGCCAAATACATAACTGGATCTTGATCTACACAAGTGACTCCTTGACATCCACAATCATCAGACCCCCCAACCGGGTTATGCTAGGGGTTACCAACTCGCTAATAAGCATTGCCCCAAAGAAGCTAGGGTGAAAGCGGCCTTAATTAAGGCACTTTCAAAGGCATCCTTACATATTTGATCCAACAATGACCATAAGTGAGCCAGAAGGCCAAAATTGGTCAAAAATATTCCATCCTCCATCCTTTAAAGGCCACTACAAACTCCTTTGTAGAGTCACAATAGCCTAGCAATTTGAGGAATAAGGAAATACCCATAAGGCAAGCTGAGCCACTAAAACTGAGCTACCCTGCTTCTGTAGCTGTGAGAGATAAAACAAGGTGACTTCCAACCTATTTTGTAAACCCAAAGATCCTTGCCCAGAGCTGCTGCAACCCACTCCAATGACTGGACCACTGAAGAGTGAATCAGCTTTTGTAAGCCTGTTCCATAGGAATGTGTTCCATAGGATTGCTGGGCAGGAACTTCCTTCTTGTTCGCTGTAGGTGCCAGTTTGTTGGAAAACTGACAATTGAAATGGGAAAGAGCATCAGCCATTAGATCTTTGGTTCCTACTATATGTCTAGCCTTGAACCATATGTTCAACTTCAAACAGCAAAGGACCAGATGCCACAAAAGCCAGAAGTAAAGGGAGGACGAAGAGAATTTGTTAACGGCGTGAACTACACTCATGTTGTCAGTCCAGAAACAAATCCTCCGATTGAGCATGTACCCCCCCATAACTCCCCGGCTTGTCAATATGGGAAAGAGCTCCAGCAGTGCCAGGTTCTTACACCAACCCATTTCCTTCCATGGTTCAAGCCAGGTCCAGCACACCAAGCCCTCCCAAAAGATCCCTGAAACCAAGGGCACTGGTAACCGCATCCGTATAAGCTCTAAGTTGTTACTACTACTTCTTTCTCGATTTAGCCTAATTTGGTGAACGGACTAGATAGGCCCCTGGTGGTCCAAGTGAGATGGCGACTTACAATTATCCCCTAGGGCATAATCTGACATGCAAAAACCAGAGAACCCATAAGGATTGAACCTGCTTCAAAGTCATCTTTTTTGCACCC
Organism: Hymenochirus boettgeri; assembly: GCA_019447015.1. Lineage (NCBI taxonomy): Eukaryota > Metazoa > Chordata > Amphibia > Anura > Pipidae > Hymenochirus > Hymenochirus boettgeri. Next base: position 162,820,534 of record CM033470.1, read on the forward strand.
AGAAAGAGCTCTACTGTGACCAGATCTCAAAATGTTTTTTTTGCTGTGGGAGTTGGAAGGCCATAGCATTTGGGTCTATTTCTATGCCAAGAAAGGACAGCACTGGGGAAGGGCCTATCGTTTTCCTCCTCTGATAAAGGGAACCTCCTATTTTGTTCATCAGGAACAGAAAGAAGATAACAGAGAACCACATTGATGAGATTCAGCCAGGCCTACAAACAAAAATTGTCCAGGTGACAATTGAATTATGGCACTGGATCCTTGTCTCATACTGAACTATCCATTCCAAAAAGGAACTGAACAGTTCAAAATACTTGGCCCCCTGACCTCACTCACTGACCAGATTGACTGTCCTATCAAAGGAGATATAGGAAACACTTGTAGACAATTCCTGATAGTCTTGTCTACTTTGGGCTCCTTTTCCTTACTCTTTTCAAACCTGTGGCCTTTATCCACAAACGGCATATCTGTTGATAGGAGCGACCAAATGTCCACATACTCTCCCTGGTTAACTTTCATCTTGATTTCCTCTGTCAGGTGCCTCCCAAGGTGGGCCAGGCCACAAAAATGTTTACTTGAATGCCTCAAATTATGCGCTGTATCTCAGACAGGGGCGCACTTCCCCCCCCCTGGAGCACCACTCGGCGTTTGACCCATACACGGGTTCCCCAATTTTCCTAGGAGTGTCTTTAAGGCTGCCAGCAGAGGCCCTTCACTTGGTGATCCTGACAACAACCCTCCCAATGCCCCGCACAAGATAACTCACCAATCGAAGACATGGGTGGTGGGACTGGTTCTGCTGGTGGAGCTGAAGTCACTAATGGAAGAGGAGCCACCGGTGGAGTAATGGTCGGCTGAACAATTGTAGAGTTGGCCTTCCATGGGTACTTTTAAGAGTGATGCACCTTCCCGTGCTGATACCTTTTATGGAAGAGGGTAAAAGGCAAATGGGAGCTTGTCTCTATGAGGAACTAGAAACTGGCACCTTCTTTCCAGACACCCGGGAGGAGCATCCACCTGTGCTCCTGAAGCTTCTTGTGGCCACTCTTCACCCCTTCCACCTCCTCGCCCTGAAACGCTACTCCCTGACTCAGAAGAGGGCTCCCTCCTACCCTTGTGATGATGCCTGGCGAGTTCCTTTCTCCTACCCACTGACTCCTGGTCTCAGGGTTCAACCCTGCCTCCCTTTCTTGCTTCAGGTACCAGGGAAGCATTGGTCACATAGAACATGCATCTGCGAACTTCAATTTGCCTTCCTCCATGGAGTCCGAGGAAGCCCCCCCATGCTTAAGATAGCGCCAGCTGTGTGGGCTGCTGTCACCAAAAACTTTCTAGGAGGGGTAAATCTTGGTGTATGCCAGATCTATACCACCCCTAGGGATGTGGGGCAAAAGGTGATGCGCCTTGGCAGGCCTCTCTTGCTGAATCCGATATCTCTGGAACATGGGGTAGACTGAGAGGTGGATGCATGCAAAGCTGAAGCTGCTGCTCGGCCACCAGCATGTGTTTTTGCACAGCTAAATGTGCTGTGATCACCTCCGCCAGAATGCCTGGGGGAGCTGGGGCTAAACCTAGAGCAAACAAAGATGCACAACCGAGACTGTGACATCATTGTGCATGCGCATCGGGCGGCGCCTCCCACCCCCCGCTCGCAAAGCCCTACTGGAACAGAAGTGTAGTGAGGAAAGAATGCAATGGGCGGATTCCAGGTGAGGACCACCTCTCTTCATTTAATGCAGCATGCTAACCCATTAATACATTGGTTAACATAGGCTTTGCGCTTACTTCCTGTTAGAATGGGATATTGTATCTCCCTGCCTCCATCTCAGCCTCTGGGAAATGTACACTGTGAACAATCTATTAGCGGATCTGGGACCGGGTGAAGAGTTCGCATTATGGATCCGCTTTATAGATGATGTACTGAGTATATGGAAAGGTACCCCTGATGGCTTAATAAAATTTGTTGCAAACTTAATCATAATACATATAACATAAAACTTACATCACCCCCATAATCTCATAAAAGGTATCCCGGTAGGCCAATTCTTCTGCATGAAAAGGAATTGTACAGATAATGCTATGTTTGATATTCAGGCAAAGGATTGGCTGAAGATTTGAGCAGAGGGGCTACACTAGAGGTATGATCAACCAGGGTTGGAAACGAGCTAATCGTATTAGCAGACAAACCCTGTTGAAAGTAAGAATAAGGATAAAAGGGGGGAATCAAATTCGTCTGATTACTGGTTATAATTAGGAATGGTCAAAAATCCGTTCCATCCTGAATAAACATTGTTTCCTTTTATCAGGACAGTGACCTGGGGGATTCGATTGAGCCATCTTTAATGGCTAAAGAGCCCTGAATTTAGGATTGTCTCTCACCCAGTCACTTTTTAATTAAAGGACTAATAATTGTCTCTCTAATGAAAAATGAAGGGAAACAAGAGGTGCGGAAAATGTATCATGTGCCCTCTAAAACAAGAGAACAATCATGTCTTTTCAGATGAGGGCAGAGTTTCATAATTAATCAGTATATATTGTGCCAGTCCACAGCAGTGGTTTATCTCATTCAATGAAGCTGTAGAAAAAATATGTGGGTAAAACCCTCCGATCACTCACCACACGTATGAAAGAGCATAACAGAGCAGTTATAAAAGGGAACAAGGAAAGATAAGCATTGGCTAAGCATATGGTTGAAGTACATGGCAATTTAACAACTAAATGGAGCTTTATGGGGCTAGAAATATATCATTGGAAAAGGAGGTGACCTGGAAAAAGTCATCCTCCAACGGGAACTACACTGGATTTATAAACTTAAAACTATGGTCCCATTCGGTCTGAATGAGGACCTACAGTTCAACTGTTATGTGTAATTCCTAAGGCAACTATTTTTGATATTTGAAGTTATACTGATGATGTAATCCATTCCCAATATATAATATATTCTATGATGTGATTATTGGATTCTATGATGTGATTATTGGATCCTATATTATCTTATGGAAAACGTATATATAGGGTAACTTGATCCCTGATCCTGATATTGGCAAATACAGGTATCGTTAATATTTTATCTTTGGAGCTTACATTATCCCTATGGAGTACGCACACATAGTATAACTAGATCTCTTATTTAAATCTGGTATTAGGTATGGCGTACATAGAGATTGTATATTGTTGCAGCAGATTTATAGTGGTTATACTTTCTGATCCTTTACCAATTCTATGGAGATCATTAGTATAGGGCAATTGGAGCCCGGTTTTATAACCTGCATGATGCACAGTGTTTTGACTAACTGTGGTGTCATGGTTTTAAATACTTTATGGGTTATAATATACTTACCTGACCTTATATCAGTGTTAGGGAGTAAGCGAATATAGGATAACTGTACCCTTTATTCACCACTTTGGTGATATATGCACTGCTTGGATTGTAAACATGATGTAATCATGAGCCGGGCTAGGCAGGGATATATCTGTTTAGATAATCCCTAGTAAGAGGATACATTGTGTCTTCTGGATATCCCCCTATAAAAGACTGTGTATACTATGTGAGACGCAGGGGAATTGCCCGCTCTCTCATTTACACATATTGGGAATGCCGTTCTGTGTATCACACTCACACCTGTTATTGATGGGTACATTTTATATGTACGATTTAGGTATATGTTTCCTAATATTGTATATGTATACCTTTAAGACGGGGCTATTTAGGCAGCCTGTACACCTGAACCATGTGACCCTGAGGACAGTGGCAGTATAGCATTACGGCGAAAAACGTGTAGGTACAGGAGGCTTCCGTAGTTTGCTGCATATTCGGGTGCCTCACTGAGACTTTTGGAACTTTATTAGTACAGAGTCGGTGCTTGGCGAACGGAGGATCCAGCCGCTTCAGAGATTAAGAGACCATCGGATCGTGGGGGTATTTGTTTTTTTCTTATAGGATCAGGCGAAGAGTGTGGTCCGTCTGTGAGATTGTTTTGTCGTAGTAGTCGGACATGGCTTATCACAGTAAGTCCCGAATGTACTCGTCACTTTGGACTCCTATCTTTAGACTCACTGCGGAAGCCTTTACTCCTGTTTTTGTATACCGGGGATGCCCGTGGGTTCTTAGTGTTTTTAGGTATATACTGGTTGTTTAGGGTGTGGATAATTTTAAGTGTATACATAAACCGTACTGGTTATCTGCATTGGCAGTGCCATTTTTTTGTGAGGGTCTAGTGGGATATAGGGGATTTTTCCTCTATTCCCTTCTTCTTTTTATATTTTATATCTTCCTGATAGAGCACCAAGTGCCTTGAAACTTTGCTTAACCTCACAACTTAACAAATACATACTGTACAGAGTCCATTTTAGTACATCATCATGTATCAGAATCATTTTCATTCTTCATGTATCAGAATCATGGTTCATTCTTCATGTTTCATAACCCATGTATCAAAATCATGTTTCATAACTCATGTATCAGATTCATGGTTCATTTTCAGTTGTCATCCTTATGTTTAATTTTTAATCTTAATTTCCAAATGATTTTGATTAAGATGAATGATGAATGACAAGGTTTTCTTCTATTGCAAGGTTACAGGCTCTAATTATGGAACACCGTAATACTGTATTGAAGTCATGCAGCTACAACCCCCCCCCAGAATAAGTGCTACTTATATTTACTTATTGTTTGATTGAAATGAAGCAATAATTTTTTCACTGTGAATTCCCTTTAAGCCATTTCAAGCCATACTTTTACTATACTGTATTTACTCCCCATCCTATTAACCAATCATCTGAAAATGTAGACATTTTGAATCACCTTTCCAAAGACGTACCCAATGCACACAATATTGGAACAGGAAGTTTTCTTGTCTCTGTCATACTTCCGTAAAATCTGCTTGTTCCACCGGGAACACCTTCAAAGCTAAAATTATTTCATAAGGAGATTTGAATCTGACAGTAATCAAAATAAAGACAATGCAATGCATTTGTATATAATATTTATAACATAAATAATTCATATTTAACATTACATTACATTTTATTGTGATAATTGTTTGATGTGGATGTGGCATACAGAGCTTTCCTTTTTAGGGCTGAATACTTTGTATGTGACTCCATGATGCAGTAGGTAAATGTTTTAGAACTTTCTGCCACGAAAGGGGTCACCAAACATTAGATAAGGGGCTACATTACTTTCTCCATCAAACACAAATTAACAGTTCCCCATGATCCATACGTTTGACACAAATGTCTTTGAAGCGCTAAGAAATGATTTAGCATGAAATTAGAAAACTCAAATTTGCTGTTTAAAGGAAAAGGGAAATGTTATATTTTCCACTTATAAATGAGGATTTGACAATTTAATATAATACAGTGTGCACCTAAATAAAATGATCTGGGAAAAGACTATTTACGGCTATTTAATCAAACCATACATGGAATTCATACATTTTCATATCATGCAATTTACTTTACTACTTTTTGGGCAGTAGACTAGATAGAGATGTTCAAAACTCTTAAGTTTTGTTCCGTTACGGGTTTACAGATTTCAGAATAAGCCGAATATCTGAAAGTGGAACGTTCTTTTGAGGGTTCCAATCTTATTTCCAAGGGTTACTGAATTACAGGGTTATTTACATTGTACTTGAGTATGATGTAATACGATAAATACGATCCGCATGCTATGATGAAATAATAAAAAAAGTATATCCTAAGTTGGATTAAAGTTAGCTGTGCATGTAGACTTTGGTATTCACAGAGTGTGCCATTGCCAGATGTCACTAGTCACATTGACATGTGATACGCTCTGTTTTTGAAGCACATGTAATCACCATGAATTGCATGTGCTCTGATTGCGCAACATTGTGTGGGTCGCAGTGCAAGTCGGAGGTAATGCACATGCGTTTCCGTACGCCGTAGTGTGGCCTCAGCCTTAAGCACAATTTAAATGCCACATGCTTACTGGCAGACTGAAGTTTTTGCAGTACAGAAAGAGGAACCAGAACGCTACACGGATGAGCAGGTGATAAAGGGATAACCCCTATAGTTTATTCAGACATAAAGAATCCAACGTTTTGGGGGACTTATCCGCCCTTCCTCAGGGATCTGAAGTTTTTGAACATTTAGACAGCACACCCTGAAGCTCAAAGTTATTTTACATAAAACCGCTATATGCTTCTCTAATCAGAAGAGCACAATCTACATGACAAAAGGCTGGTTAGCAATTCCATTAGATGCGTGATGCAGCTGCATATATAACAAAATACCTATGTTAAATCAAGGAAGTTCAAACAGCAGGTACATCCATACCATGTGTGGTGTCCTCCAGACCCGCCATCTCCAGATGAATAGTCCAAAATATACCAAAATCAAGATTAGGGATGGCAATAGACTCGAACTCGAACCCGAGTTCGAGCCGAACTATTCGAGTTCGAACGGACCCGGGCTTCTCGAACTGTCTCGGACGCGGACTTTCGATATTTCCCGGACTTTCGATGATTTCGAACTTTCGAGTATCGAATCCGCAGTAAAATGTACATGGTATCTAGGCGCGAACATCGAATCTGCGAGTAAAGTCTCCATTACAGCCTATACGTGAGTATCGAATCTGCGAGTAAAATGTCCATGTTACCTCGAAAGTTCGAACCCGAAAGCTCGAAAGTAGCGCGCGTGAGAGTAAAATCGATTTTACTTAAGTCCTGGATATTGGAACATGTTCCCCAGACCATTTCCCAGGTCCCAGAGCCATTTACATTAGTTACCATTAATATTTTAGTTGTATTTGACTCGAACTTTTCGAACTATTTGCCTCCCATAGACTTTAATGGGTCGTTTTCGAACTTTCGAACTTTTACAATAGTTCAAAAGTTTGAAAACAGACTGAACTTTCAATAGTTCGACCATCTCTAATCAGATAAGTTGAAGGGGCAAATTACTGTGATGTAAAATTATTCTTTGTTAAAAAACCATATAAAAACAGAAGACCAATAACCCATCAGGTAAATCACTTTACGCATTTTATGGGTGGTCCCACTTCATCAGAAGCTTCTGATATATATAAAATGGGATAGTATACATCCACGCAGAGTGCAACTGAGACCAAATTAATTCAATACATACAAAAATAGAAGCCTTGTGGACATCCAATTAATTTGCTTATATTTTCCTTTACCATTGTATTGCGACTTAAAAGCCTGCCCTTCTCACTGATAAATTAAAGCAATTAGTTCAATAACTTGGCTTTCATTTTATAAAAGGCAGATACTGATATAAGAAAAAGGGGCATATTTATAAAGGTCGTTAACTTTTCGCGGCCGTTTTCGCGGACATTAACGCATAAATCGCGATTTATAAAAGTCCGAAACGGCCGCGAAAGTTAACGAAGCGTTAACCCTTCGCGGCAATACTTACCTGTTACCGCCGCTTCTATTTATAAAGCGCGGTACTGGTTTCGCTCTGCTAGTATCGGCTGTTTTACTTCGCCACCTTGAAGGTGGCGAAGTCAGCCGATACTAGCCTCCCGCGGCAGGGATGGGCAGGCAACCCGCGCGGTGGTAGCACCCGCCCCGGGAGACACGCCCACCCCGCCCACAACCCCCCGCGGCGGGGGTGTCGACCACCCGCCGCCTCTCCCGCACCCCTCCCAACCCGTTCCCCGCTCGCGCAATCTCGGAACGGGAGGCTAGAGGGGCTGCCGGAAGGGCCCAGCAGGTGGTCGCGACCACCCGCCGCGCACCCCCTCCCCGGCAACCCCTCCAAGCCCCCCGCCCCGGCCGCTCCCTGGGAGGGGAAGGGAGGAGAGCCGCTGGGAGGGGTGGAGGCACCCTCCAGCGGGGCCCTGAGAAGGGCCTTTTGGGGCTTAGGGGGTCCCGCAGCTCGAACCGGGACCCCCCCTACCCGGCCCTTGTAAGGGCCCTTGCGCACTGACAAGTGCCTTTGGCGGGGGTCCCGCAGCTCGAACCGGGACCCCCAGTGCGGCTCTTAAAAGAGCCCTTGGGCGGCGTCTTCTTTCTTCCAGTCCCGCGCACACCAGCTCCGCCGAGGCCGCCGACCCCCAGAGGTATCCCTGCGGCCGCCAGGGGTACCCCGGCGGGCGCCGGCGACCTCAACGAGGCCGATGTTGCCGCGTCTTGATCCGACGCGACGTCTTCGGGCTGGCGACACCAACCCCACTCAGGTCGCTGATGCCAGGCAGGCTCACTGCGGCCGCCAGTGGTCAATTTTTTAATACTTGCTTTACATGCTTTACATTAACCAATCAGATTTCTGGAAAGTTCTGAAATCTGATTGGTTAATGTAAAGCAAGTATTAAAAAATTGACCAATCAGAAACGGATTATGGATTTCTGCAAACCTATATAAAGAGGAGCTTTCCGCTGTGGAACTCAGATGCCATCGCAGTAGATGGCTGAAGAAAGAAGAAAGAAGCGGCTGGCAACATCGGCTCCGCTGAGGCCGGCGGTGCCAGCGGGCTCACTGTCGGCCGCAGTGAGTCTGCCTGGCATCGGCGACCTGAGTGGGGTTGGTGTCGCCAGCCCGAAGACGTCGCCCAAGGGCTCTTTTAAGAGCCGCACACTGGGGTCCCGGTTCGAGCTGCGGGACCCTCGCCAAAGGCACTTGTCAGTGCCGCAAGGGCACTTGTAAGAGCCGCAAGGGCCCTTACAAGGGCCGGGGAGGGGGTCCCGTTCGAGCTGCGGGACCCCTAAGCCCAAAGGCACTTGTCAGTGCCGCAAGGGCCCTATAAGGGCCGGGAGGGGGTCCTGTTTCGAGCTGCGGGACCCCTAAGCCCCAAAGGACCACCTGCTGCAGCCCCTTCCCGCAGACCCCTCCTAGCCTCCCGTTCCGAGATTGCCGCGAGCGGGGAACGGTTGGGGGGGCTGCTGGGAAGCGGCGGCGGGTGGTCTCCGCCGCCGCCGCGGGGGGGTGTGGGCCCGCCCCCTTAGGAGAGGCGTTGGGAAGGGGCTTAAAATTACCGCAGCACATCACGGAATGGCGCTCGCCGTTATAAATACGGCGATAGCGCTATTTCCGCGCCCGCGATGTGCTGCGGTAATTTTAAAAAGAAGGTAAATAGTTATATATATATATAATTTGGCTTGAAAAGCTAAATTACTGTTCTTTCTATTTTAGCTAGCTAAGATAGGTGGAAGGATTACTGCATTATCGGCAAATATCAGGATATTTCTTTCCCATAAAGGGTACAATCTTCTAATATGGATATTTCGAGGTTTAAGGGCTAGGCCACACTAGCGCGTTTTTCACACGCTTGCGCACGTGTTTTGCGCTCGCGGTTTTCGCTAAAATGGAAATCGCGGGAACGCGAAAATTCCCGCGATTTCCAATGCGCATGCGATTGTGCGTCCGTTCGTGTTTTGGTAACGCATGTGTTCACCATTTTTGCTGCGTTAACGCATGCGTTTCCATAACGCAAAATGGCTAAAACGCATGCGCAAAACGTGAACGCAAACACAAAACGCACAAGAACTGTGTACACAATCGCGTGCGATAACGCTTGCAATTTTGTGCACGATTCCTGTGTGTTGCAGTGTGGCCTCAGCCTAAGGGTCATCATTGTCATCAAAACAATTAGTTTCATGGTCATAAATGTAAACACTAATACCTCCACACAGATACAGGTACATACTCTTTCACACATTTATCTTCACTTACTGGTTGTTAAGGGTATGTCCACCTCTATTAAAAAACTTTTAATGTTATTCCCCAAAAGCTAGGTCACATTTTGCTAATCTGTCTAATGTCTAACCTATTTAATGTTTGCTTAGTGTATGGCCAGCTTAATACACAAAATATGATACCTGATACATGACACCTGATACCTGACACCTAACACCTGATACCCGATACCTGACACCTGATACCCAATACCTGACACCTGATACCTGACACCTGACACTCGATACCTGACACTCGATACCTGATACCTGACACCCGATATCTGACACCTGATACCTGACACTTGATACCCGACACCCGATACCTGACACCCGATACCTGACACCTGATGATGTCCTAAAATGGACACCGTAGTCCTGAATGAATGTCATTTATTCAATTTATTACAAGTACGTTATGTTCTTTGAACTGGTACACCCGAAATGAAACATTTAACTAAATAAGCAAAACAAAAAGATGCGTAAAGATTGATTAATAAAGGACACATACAAGTATCTGATGTTTTATTTGCACAGCATAAGTCTCATCACCTCCTCACCCATTCAGTGTATCTGTCAATAGTACCCACCTAACTAGAATGTAGCTCTATGGGACAGGGACCTACCTTTCCTCTTGTGGCAAGGCTATAGCACTTATATAGTTATATTATATAATTTTATACAGTATTTATAAACTATTTATGATATTGCCTCCTTGTATGTCTTTCTTGTTATTTTGTTATTGTACGCTCTGCAATCCGCCCAGTGGCGCCATATAATAAAACTATACACATGACTGTATATCTGTAAGTTGTTATAATGTACAGCGCTGGTCCCCATGTGGCGCTATATAAAATAAACTATACATACATACTGTATAATCTGTATTGTTATAATGTACACACTGTTCTTTTCCCCAAGTGGCGCGTATATAAATAAACATATACATACTACTGTATAGGGTGAGTGGTTTTAATGTAACGAGCGCGTGGTACCCAATGGCGCGCTATTATAAATAAACATATACACTACATACTGTATAATGCTGTATTGTTACTACTGTACAGCGCTGCGTACCCAAGTGGCGCTCATATAATAAAACATATTCATACATACTGTTAATCTGTATGTTATACAGTACCGCGCTGTGTCCCCATGTGCGCTATATAAATAAACATATACATCTACTGTATATAATCTGTATGGTTATAAGTACATTGATGGTGTCCCCAAGTGGCGCTATATAATAGAACCATATACATAAATACTGTATAATTATCGTTATTGTAATTCCAGTGGCTTTAAATACATAGACATACAGACTTGGAAATGACATGTCCCCAAAGTGGCCGCTTATAAAATAACATATACATACATTACTGTATAATCTGTATTGTTATAATGTACAACACTTGGCGTCCCAAGTGGCGCTATATAAAATAAAATACTACATACACACTGGATAATCTGAGTTGTTATAAGTGTACAGCACTGATGTCCCAAGTGGCGAACTAACATATAATCATACTTATAAGCTAGTATCAAGGTCCAACGTACTAATACAACTGATCTACTATTATAACTGTTGGTTATAATGTACAGCGCTGTGTCCCCACGTGGCGGCTATATAATAAACATATACTACATACTGTGATCTGATTGTTTAATGGTACAGTGCAGTCCCCAAGTGGGCTTATATAAAATAAACATATACCATCTACTGTATAATCTGTATGTTATAATTGTATGGTCCAAGTGTATAAAAAATTACATCACGTATTGGAATGTGGTGCCCCAGTGTATAACTAACATACAACGATAATCTGATGATAAGTACAGTTGTCATGCGCTAATAACTAAACATTACATACATAAATAGTCCTGTATAGAATAGGCCGTGATATTGGCAGTTTGATTGCATAATCTGGCAATATTTAAACAATGATACTTATACACTAAGATTAAGAGTGTCACTGATGTATTCCTCTGCTTCAAGCATTCCAAAGAGAGAGGACATTTTAGGACAGAAATATTTTAAGGTCGGCTTGCCATAAGGCAAGTTGGTCTTACAGTTTTTTAGTATTTAATGGTTATATCTACTATCTACTCCCACAAATCTTACACTATTAAAATTGAAAACAGACACACAGTCATTTCTAAAAACCAAAAAATGCCTTTAAATGGTCACAAATCCTCTAATGGATTACTGCTATAATTAAAATGTGGAACAAATCGGGTTACCCACCAGCGTCCAGCTCCTCCCTGGACACCTCACTGCCACGTATTTCGAACCAACAATTCAATAGAAAATGAGGCTGTCCAGCTCTTACGATGCAAACAGGGGCTGCCTCCCATTTATTTGTGCAGACACCGCAAAACACCAATTTCGTCTCACAGCCTTTGTCCACTTTGTTTTGTTAAGCTGTGCTGCACAAATAAAATGGGAGCAGCCCTGTTTTGTGCATCGTAAAGACTGGACACATTATTTTATTTAGTTTGTGATATTGTTTGGTTCCATGCTTATAATTGTTGTCACTGCAGCTATCAAGTGACCCACTCTAAAAAAAACTGTTGCGAAACAAAAAAAATTCATGAATAAATAAATTATATTTAAAAAATGCATCAGAAACATATAAACACTGATAGATAACTGTCAGTCTTAACACCCAAAGGCTGGGTACACACACATACGTAATAATTTCCGAAAAAGTTATGTGTGGGTGCCAATGCACAGCCGATACCATTATCGATTCATCGGTTCCCTATGAGGACGTATTATCATTCTGACAGAAGGTCAGGTGCGGCTACTTTTGCTGCAACAAAACAAAACGACAGTGATTGCCTGGCAAACAGTCAGCTGGGACAAAAAAGTCATCCATGTATAGCAGCCTAAGGACACCAGAAGCATAATTTCTAGGGGTATCTTGGGTTGGTTGAGGAGGAGCCTGGCTTCAGCAGTAAATCACTGTCATAAACAGCTGACTTAGCCTCAATGTGGGGGGGGAGCTTTTTGGATGGGGGGGTTGCTAGTGGGGCACAGCCGAAGAATATGTGGGGAGCCTGGGCCCCACTAGGTTCTACAGAACCAGTGTTAATACAACAAAGGGACCCAAATTGCAGAGATGTGAGCAAAAAAAGCACCACAAAAAATACTTTGGATCACATAAGAAATAAATGCAACCTGTAACCTGGACATAATTAGAGATTACTTAACATTTACTCTTAAACTGCATTCATAAATGCAGATAAAGTCTATCGGGGCTCCTTCTTGTAGACCTAGTTTTTTCTGTAGTATTCTCGCAGTTGACGCTCACCTTAAAATAAATAATAGCCTTTTATTATGTCTTATCTGTCTTTGCGTTAACTTGTCTAATTTTAGAGAATTTAAATTGATACTAATATTGTATTTGGGGATATATTAAGGAATTATAGTTCCCTCTAAACCTAAAGAACCCACCCACCACTAAAATCACCCTGGGTGAGGGGACCTAAAACGTGCTAGGTCATTACATGATTTTACCTGAAAACCCCATATACATTTGTTAAAAGTTCTGCTCTTGCACCACCCCTCTTTCATTTGGCATCTCTCCATTCAAATAAGAAATAAATGTGATCGAGGGGGGTTCCAACAAGCAGTATGATCAGAAATTTGTTTGCTTTAGCATGTAACTAGAAAAATGCCCCCAAAACTTTTTGTCAAAATATAAGGACCTTTTAAATTACGCTAAATTGAAAAAAAAAAAATGATAAAGAACATAAGAAATATCAATTACTGTATCATGTACAGTTTTGCATCATGTATAAAAAAAATGTAAATTGATGTAAAACTCTTTTTTTCTTTCAAAGACATAATGATGTGTCTTTCCTGTGTAGAATCACAGGAAGCATGTCTAATATGACATTTTATTATTAAGCAGTGCTAGATATTATTGCATAATTTATTTGTTGTAATAAAATTATTTATTTATATAATGATAGTAATATTCTTGTAATTATATGTTTAAATAAGCAGGTTATAAATATATCTGTAAAAGACCAAATAAAGTTTTTAAGATATGAAGACACACTACCTCCTGTTCATACCTTAACAAGTTTTACCTCTTAAGTATGCTGTGGCTGCACAGTGCTACCAAGCTGACCATTTCGTGCCTCCTTCATTTTATGAAATAATGACACACCCCCTGTTCTATTACCGTATATACTCCTGTATACCAAGGTTTTCGGCTAATAAAATAGCCTGAAATACACAACCTCGCTTTGTACTCGAGTCAGGATCTTCCTGCCAGCAGTTTGCTCTCTCCAAATCTTCTGTGGCGACGTCAGTCCTAGGCAACCAGGCAAGGGAGCAGGGCGCGAGTCGTTACTAATACCGACAGAGAGATGTGGAGCACGCAGCAAAGCAGAGGAGAGAAAGAGCAAGCGAACAAGGTAGGAGAAGGCAATTCCATCAACGGGGGCCTCAGAGGGGAGGGGGGATACGCCATACCGTTAAAACCCAATGCCTTGCCACTGGTGATGTTTCGGAAACTACAAGTCCCAGACAAACTAAGCATGCTGTGAGTTGTAGTTTCATCCAGTGCCAAGGAATGGGGGGTTACTGTATGGGAATACTGTCCTTGAACTGGTAACTAATGCCTCAACATTACAGAATAAGAGGATGGTAATATGTTAAAAAGATTGCCTTTTGATTCGGTATTGTTTGAGGCGTTAGTTGTCCTTTAAATGGACAGCAGAATTTCCGCATTCGTAATAGCCATACCTGGATTGACTAGTACTGTATGGGACACTGTATGGGAATTCTGCTGTTCATTTAAATGGCAAACCAAAGCCTCAATAACAATACAAATCAGAAAGCAGTAGTGCGTCGATTTTCTACCCTTTATACTGAGTCAATCACGTACTCCCTTTGTTCAGTTAAAAATAAGCTTACTTCTGTTTATACTCGGTCGGTTTTATTACTCGAGGTATATAAGATACCTGTGCCACAAGAGCCTTCTATTCAGAAATTAGACAGGGGAGCAAGAAGATCAAGGGGAGCTGTCTGGTCCCTTTTTCATTGTATTTTATCATACAAATAAAATTGCTATTACTGCTTTCAGCAGTTGACAATCTCTTCTGTGTGGCATCCTGGTGAAAAAGATGGATATTATTTCTTCTCCTTTTCAGTTGATTAAGGTTTTCTACTATCAAAAAAGAACCCTGACATATTACTTCTTGTAAAACCAAAAACATGGTAATTTTTAGTTACATTCCCACAACACAATTAATTTATTTTGCAATTATTACTGCATTACTAACCCAATATTGAAAGGGGTATCTCCACCCCATTTTAAATGTTAATGTTAATATGAGGGACCCCGTACTAACCTAAATCCTAGTGGTTTTTAATTAAAAAAAACTACCCGCCAGAAATAGACTACCAACCTTGTGTTCCCAGCAGTCCTATGACCTCTACTGCTAATTCTGGGAACCCAGAAGCATAGTGACCCATCTGTGATTGGGTAAAACCCTAGCGTTTACTGTGAGGGTTCCCGCACACTATACGATTTTTTAAACAAATTAAAGTAGTGCCAAGGGATATTGGGGGGAAGTGGGAGAGCTTGACATCATATTTAAGGATACTCATCCATTGTCAACCGTGGTCTAAAAAAAAAACATAAAAGTTATAAATAAAAAAATGTGACAGAATATAATCCGATTTTAGGACATTTTAAACAACTTTTAGCATTGGTAGTTATATTGAAAGATTGTTAGCAGATAGATATGACTGTATTTTTTGGGTATGTTGACAATACTTTTCAGTATCAGCCAGTGGATGTTATTCTGAAACAATCTTTTCTAACGACCTTCACACAGCTATCATCCCCATTATCGGCTATTGGTGTCTGTACATGAGTTAACCAATGTACCATGGGTAACTGAATTTAAGACACAAGTAACATCGTTTTAAAAACAAATGTGCTGCACACCACCAAACAACCTTTATTACGTGAGCTGATAAGGCTCTTAAGATCTAGGGCCTCATTTAATCCAGAGCCACAAATTGCTCAAGCAAATATAGCTTCAGTATGTAAATCCCAAAGGGTTTTTCCAGTGCCCTTTAATCAGCCACCTTAAGCTGGTTCTAAATGTGGAGTTAACAGTGGTGCAAATCCTTTATTTAAATACATTGCCCTAGTTTGCCACAGTGTCTTTTGGGAAACTGGTGCAGCCAGTGCAATTATGGACGTTAAACTGGGTTACCTATCACGCTGGTTAGACACGATTTTAATCCCTATCTTTTAGCGCAAAACTCACGTTGGTAAATCAGGCCGTAATTTAATGCCAGCCAAATAGCTGGAGTAAAACTCGTATAGGTTAAATCCGATCCTAATGAACTGAGAGCAAGTATAGCTCGGTTCATTGCCTAAAGGGGGCCCATAAAGAGCGATAGCCCTGTTAATATTGGCAGGGTGGAAAGAAACATGTTCCAGAAATGTTTTAATGGGCTGCGGCCTCCTGTGTTCATCCTCACAGCCAGAAAACCTTTCTTAACAAATGCACACGCTGTGCCAGTTTGAGTGGGAGACAGGGAATGCTTAAATGTCAAAATCTAAGTTTCATAGATCACAGCTTACATATAACTACGGAGATATTAGAAAATCTCCACAAAAAGATTAGATCATTTTATGAAGTCAAAATTTCACTTTTGTGACCTTTTCAGTCAGTGATTCCGCAAAGCAGCTGTTCGCCTTCGTTTTAAGTTCTCCTTTCTCTCCAAAAAAATAGAATTTGGACACCTATAAGGCGAGCGTTTTTTTTTATCTAAAAAAAAAACAAAAGGACTTTTATCCCTTAGGCTGTTATATGTTCTGTTTCAACTTCTATAATGCCATTATTAAACAGTTTTCATGCAGTACTATACTAATAATGCTTGTTCAATGCAACCTTTCAACCATTGCCAAGCAATAGAAATCACTACTCTAAAAGTGCTAAATACTTAACTTGCATTAAATAATAAATCTGCATATCATTCTCACTATTGAATTATTTTCCAAGTCTGAGACACCCTACACAACCAAGAAATAATTTTAACAAGCCATCTTTTACTGTATTTTTAAAAAAATTACTTAACATTTTGTATCCCCAATGAAATAACCACTTCTCTCTTCTGGAGGACTGTTTCTAAGGTAATGAAAATCGTTCAAAAGCAACATATACAACCCTGATGTAACAAGATAGGAAAATAGGACAGAAACTGTAGGCAGGGCAAAGGAAAAAAAAGTTTGGCAGAGGATAAAAGACTTACCTTGCCTGCTTAACAGGAAAAAAAATCACTGCATTCTAGGATAAGCACCGCCAAAATGTAGACTGCTACTCCATTAGCTGAGTGCTTTATGCTATGTGTTGCTGTTTTGTGTTACATTGAAAGAGCCCACTTGCTTACTGTATCAACACATTAGCGTACCCAAAATACAAAAAAAAAAAAAATTAGCCCAGAGGGTTAGCAGAATATCTTTGCATTTTATTAAAACATTAGGGTTGACCCGCTACTACGCTGAGTTTATTCAACTAAAGGGTGCCATCAAACTTTACTTTGGACTGGTATTTAATCTAGAACGACTGCCATGCTTTTTTGCAACAACTTAGTTCTGCAAAATGTAATGGGCCAAATGGATGATCTTAAGAATAAAGAACGATGCTTTAGGTCTCATGTTTCATGTATCAGAGTCAGGTATCATTTGGTCGTTATCAGAGTAGGTACTCATTCATCATGTATCAGAGTCAATGTATCGTTCATCAGGTTTCAAATCAGGGATCATCTTAGGTACTCATGTCATCAGTATCATTCATCGGATGGTATCATTAATCAGGTTCAGAGGTCAGCATCAATTTATCGGGGTATCAAGTCAGGATCATTTATCAATGATATCTGATGTGGATGATTAACTGATTCCTGACTCTGATACATGTGAATGATACCTGAATTTGATAACTGACTTTGATGCCTGATGAATGATACTGATGAATGATACCTAAAGAATGATACTGATGAGAATGATACTGATGAATGATACCGATGAATGATACCTAATTGAATATGAATAACCATGATAGCCGACTTTGATACTCTGATGAATGATACTGACTCTGATACATGATGAATGATACCTGGACTCTGATACATGACTAATGATACATGACTTGATACTGATGATATACTTGAGAATGATACCCGATGAATGATCATAATGAAATGAATAATAACACTGATAGCCGACTTGATACTGATGAATGGTACCTGACTCTGATACATGATGAATGATACCTGACTCTGATACATGATAAATGATACCTGACTCTGATAGCTGACTTTGATACCTGATGATGATACAGGAAACCTGAAACATGAGGAATGACACAAAGATGTTTTTTTCTGTACTTTATTTTAGGACATGTGCAGGCTACTTTTACAAAGCTTTTTTTTTATTTCTTCACTTGAAAATTAAATGACTGTCCTTTCTATTTCTTTATCTTTGTCTTCTTTTATTTAAAAAAAAACATTTTTTTGATTATTGATCAAAATTTGTTTTTGACTATAGTTTAGCCTTTAGGTATTGCTTCCATAGAATGGAAAGGTAGGTCAGTAGCTTGGCGTACCTGTGTCTGTTATTATGTAAGCCTTTTTACTGACCAATTAATTAACATTCTGTAAATTATATTTATATATTGGTACAGAACATAATCTTTGCGTCATTCCTCATGTTTCAGGTTCGTGTATCAGGTATCATTCATTGTGTATCATTCATCGTTCTATTGGAGTCAGGTATCATTCATCAGTTATCATCATCAGTTATCAAAGCTAGGTATCATTCATTGGGTATCAAATTCTGGTGTCATAGTCAGACATCATTCATCGGGTTATCATTCATCAGGTATCATTCATCAGGTATCAGAGTCAGGTTATCATTCATAGGTATCATTCATCAGGTATCATTCATCAGGTATCATTCATCAGGTCAGAGTCACACATCATTCTTAGGTATCAAGTCAGGTATCATTCATCAGGTATCATTCATCAAGGCTCAAAGTCAGTTATCAATTCAGGTATCATTCATCATGTACAGAGTCAGGAATCAGTTATCAGCCATCAGATATCATTGTAAATGATAACTGATTCTGACCTGATGAATGATACCTGACTCTGATACCCGATATTGATGCAGATGAATGATAACCTGATAATATAACGATGAGATACCGACTTGATGCCTGACGAACGATGCCTGACTCTACCTGACTTGATACCTGATGAATGATCCGACTTTGATACCTGATAATGAACATGACTCTGATATATGATGAATATTACCGGACTCTGATACTGATGAATAATACCTGACTCTGATACCTGATGAATGATACCTGACTCTGATAACTGATGAATGATACCTGACTCTGATATATGAATGATACCTGACTCTGATACATATGAATAATACTGACTCATGATACCTGATGAATGATCCTGATTGATGCATGAAACCTGAAAATGAGGAATGACAAAGATGTGTGTTTTTCTGTACAGTTACGGACATGTGCAGCTTTTACATGCATAGATGGTGCTTTATTTCCAGCTTATTTTTATATTATATATTATTATTTTTTTTTTTTTTGGGCTTGAAAAGCTAAATTACTGTTCTTCCTATTTTAGCTAGCTAGAATCGGTGGAAGGGTTACTGCATTATCGGCAATATCAGGATAGTTTTTCCCATAAAGGGTACAATCTTCTAATGGATATTCGAGGTTTAAGGGGTAGGCCACACTAGCGCGTTTGCGCCTGCGATTTTCGCTAAAATGGAATCGCGGGGAACGTGATATTCACCAATTTCTGATGCGCATTGCAGTTTCCATAACTCAAAATGGCGAAAGCGCAGGTGCAAAACGCAAACGCAAAATGCACAAGAATCACTACACAATCGCGTGCGAAACGCTCGCGATTTTGTGCGCGATTCCTGTGCGTTGAGTGTGGCCTCAGCTAAGGGTCATGTCATCAAAACAATTAGTTTCATGGTCGTAAATGTAAACACTAATACCTCCTACCCCACACAGACACAGGTACATACTCTACACACATTTATCTTCACTTACTGGTTGTTTAGGGTATGTCCACCTCTATTAAAAACTTTTAATGTTTTCCCAAAAGCTAGGTCATATTTTGCTAATCTGTCTAATGTCTCAATATTTAATGTTTGCTTAGGTATGGCCAGCTTAATACACAAAATATGATTACCTGACACACCGATACTGATACCTGACACCCGCATAGCTGATACCTACAACCTGATACCTGATACCTGACACCTGTACCTGATACTACCGAACTCGACACTACATTGATACCGATACTGACAACTGAGTACCCGATAACTGACACTTGATACTACCGATACCGACACCCGATACCCGACACACTGACCACCCGATACCTGATACCCGACACCTGATACCTGTACACCCTGACGACCTGATACCGACACCTGATACTGACACCTGATAACTGACACCTGTCACCTGACACCGCTACCTGAACCCGACACCCGATACCCGACACACTGGACCTGACACCTGATCACCTGACACCTGATACTGACACCTAACACCTGATACCTGACACCTGACAAACCGAACCTGATCTGATACCTGATGCCCGCTACCTGACACCCGATACCCGACACCCATACCCGATACCCGATACCCGACACCTAATACCTGACACCTGATACCCGATACTGATGATGTCCTAAAATGGAAAACACGTACATCCTCATGTTTAGGTATCAGACTCAGGTATCATTTCCTCAGGTATCACTCCTCAGGTCCATTATCAGGTATCACTCCTCAGGTACACTCCTCAGGTATCACTCTAGGTATCATCCTCAGGTATCACTCCTCAGGTATCATTCCTCAGATTGATATTTATGCTGTTACATCCAATAGATGGCGCTATTTCTAGCTTTATTTTCTTTATTAAATAGTTGAGACTATACCAATGTGGTACGGTGTCCATTTAGGACATCATCAGGTGTCAGGTATCGGTATCAGGTGTCAGGTATCAGGTGTCGGGTATCAAGTGGCAGGTATCAGGTGTCGGGTATCAGAATCAGGTATCGGGTGTTGGGTATCAGGTATCAGGCATCGGGTATCAGGTATCAGGCATCGGGTATCAGGGGTCAAGTATTGGGTGTCAGGTTTGCGGTGTCAGGTATCAAGTGTCAGGTATCGGGTATCAGGTATTGGGTATCAGGTGTCAGGTATCGGGTATCAGGTGTTAGGTTGTCAGGTATCAGGTATCAGGTGTCAGGTATCAGGTATCGAGTGTCAGGTATCGGGGTTCAGGTATCAGGTGTCAGGTATCAGCTATCGGGTGTCAGGTATCATATTTTGTGTATTAAGCTGGCCATACACTAAGCAAACATTTAATAGGTTAGACATTGACAGATTAGCAAAATGTGACCTAGTTTGGGGAAAACATTAAAAAATGTTTTAATAGAAGTGGGCATACCCTTAACAACCAGTAAGTGAGATAAATGTGTGTAAAAGTATGTACCTGTATCTGTGTGGGGGTGGGAGGTATTAACATTTGCATTTACGACCATGAAACTAATTGTTTTGATGACAGTGACCTTAGGCTGAGGCCACAAACAACGCACAGGAATGCGCACACAATCGCGGCATATCGCATGCGATTGTGTGCGCGAGTCTGTGCATTTGCTTTTTCGCCATTTTGCGTTACCATAACGCTAATGGACACGCAAGCGATGCGCATCGGAAATTGCGGGAATTTTCACTTCCGTGATTTCCATTTAGCAAAAATCGCAGGCGCAATCAACGCGTGCGCAAACGCGCGAAAAACGCGCTAGTTTGGCCTAGCCCTTAAAACCTCGAAATATCCATATTAGAAGATTGTACCCTTATGGGAAAAAATATCTGATATTTGCCGATAATGCAGTAACGCTTCCCACCGATTCCTTAGCTAGCTAAAATAGAAAGAACAGTAATTTAGCTTTTCAAGCCAAATTAAAAAAAAAAAAAATTAAAAAAAAAAAAAAAAAATATATATAATATATATAAATATATAATAATAAGCTGAAAATAAGCACCATCTATTGCAAAGTTTGAAAATGTCCCAAAGTGTCATTGTGTCATTCTCAAGTTTCAGGTCTCATGTATCAGAGTCAGGTATTCATTCATCAGTTATCAGAGTCAGGTATCAGTCATCATGTATCAGAGTCAGTATCATTCATCAGTTATCAAGAGTCAGGTATCATTCACATTATAAGTAAGTTATCAGATCGAGGTATCATTCATCAGTTATCAGAGTCAGGTATCATTCTCATGTAACAGAGTCAAGTATCATTCATCATGTATCAGAGTCAGGTATCATTCATCAGGTATCAGAGTCAGGTATCATTCATCATGTATCAGAGTCATGTACGTTATCAAGTATCAGAGTCATGTATCGTTCATCAGGTACCAAGTCAGGCATCAGAGTCAGGCAATTTCATCAGGTATCAGGTCAGCTATCGGTCATCAGGTTTCAAAGTCAGACATCAGAGTCAGGCATCAGAGTCAGGTATCATTATCAATGATATCTGATGGCTGATAACTGTTCTGACTCTGATACATGATGAATGATACCTGAATTTGATAACTGACTTTGATGCTGATGAATGATACCTGACTCTGATACCTAATGAATGATGGTGACACTGATACCTGATGAATGATACCTGATGAATGATACCCTGAATGAAACCTAATGAATAATGAATAACACTGATAGCTGACTTTGATACCTGATGAATGATACATGAAACTGAAACATGAGGAAATGACACCAAATTATGTTTTTTTCTGTACATTTTACTACATGTGCTGACCGTACATCCAAAGAGGGTGTTTATTTCTAGCTTTAATTTTAGTTTTTTTTTTAAATTTCACTTGAAAAGCTAAATTACTGTTCTTTCTATTTTTTTATCTTTGACTTCTTTATTTAATATTTTTTTTTACATTGATCAAAATTTTTTTTGACTATAGTTACCCTTTAAGTATGCTGCCACAGAAATGGAAGGGTCAGTAGGTGTGTGTACCTGGGTAAGATTGGGCATTAAAAAAAACACTTTTTTGATTATGTAACATTTGTTTTTTGACCATAGTTACCCTTAAGTATGGCTGCCACAGAAATGGTGGGTAGATCTGTAGGTGTGTGTACCTGTATCAGCTTAGGGGTTAAAAAAACAGACTTTTTAATGATTAGTCAAAAAATTTTTTGCCTATAGTTACCCTTTAAGAATGGCTTCCATGAGAACGGAAAGTTTGTGTTTATGACCATGAAACAAACTGTTTTGAAATATCCCATTTGGGATTGTTACCATTATAGTCTATGGGAAAAATGTCCAAAATTTCAATAACGCTGTTGTAGCTAAGGTAATAGCACACTTCTCCTATATGCCCGCCACGTCTGTACCGAATTTCATGTGTCTAGCTCAGAAACTGTGGGAGGAGATACGGTCCAAAAAAGCGAAAAAAAAAATAAACGGAAGAAGAAATAGAAAGAACCGTAATTGGCTCTTCAAACCAAATTAAAAAGAAATAAAAAATAAAGCTAGAATAAGCACCATCTAGTGCTAAAAATACAGAAAAAACATCTTTGTGTCATTCCTCATGTTTCAGGTATCATTCCTCAGGTATCACTCCTCAGGTACACTCCTCAGGTATCACTCCTCAGGATCATTCCTCAGGTATCACTCCTCAGGTATCACTCCTCAGGTATCATTCCTCAGGTATCCTCCTCAGGAATCATTCCTCAGATTGATTTTACTGCTGTTACATCCAATAGATGGCGCTATTTCTAGCTTTATTTTCTTCTATTAAAATAGTTGAGAACTATACCAATGTGCAATCTGTACCACTATAAAATCAGTTCAAATATGTCCACACTAATTAAGCCTTTATACTGACCAATTGACATTCGTAAATATATATTTCTATTATTTACACAGGAAGAAAGAGGCAGACAGTGCTCCTTTTATGTCACCCCCCCCAAAAAAAAACACACAAAAAAAACCCTATGTATTTTTAAATAGTCTGGTCCATTCTTAGTGTATTAATTTCAAAATTAATGGTCCAAATTGGATTATCTAAAGGTAAAGAAACGCCTGCATGTAAATGCAGTCTAGACATTCGATCTATCTAAGTCTGCCTCCTGTATGGCCATGTACCTGATAACTGAATCCTGATAACTGATACATGATAATGATACCCAATACACGATATTAATAAACCACGCCTGACAATAACTACACCTAAAACCTATCAACCAATACCTGACACATGACAACCGATACCAGATAAACAACACCTGACACCCGAACATGACATCTAATGAATGATACCTGATTAATGATACCGACTCTGATAACCGACTCTGATACCTGATGAATGATGCCTGACTCTGACTGATGATGATGCATGACTCTGATACCTGACTCTGACAAATGACGAATGATACCTGACTCTGATACTTGATGAATGATGCGACTCTGATACCCGATGAATGATGTCCTGACTCTGATAGCCGATGAATGATGATTGACTCTGATACCCGATGAATAATACCTGACTCTGTAACTGACTCTGACACCTGACGAATGATACCTGACTCTGATACCCGATGAATGATACCTGACTTGATACTTGATGAATGATGCTGACTCTGATACCCATGAATGATGCCGACTCTGATACCTGACTCTGATACCTGACTCTGATACCTGACTCTGATACCTGACTCTGACACTGACGAATGATACCTGACTCTGATACCCGATGAATGATACCTGACTCCAATAGACGATGATGATACACTGACTCAAGAAATGAATGATACACAATGAATGATACCTGATACATGAAACCTGAACATGAGGAATGACACAAAGATGTATTTTTTCTGTACCAATGAATATAATATATTTACAGATGTCAATTAATTGGTCAGTAAAAGGCTTAAATAAAAACAGACACAGGTACACCCAGCTACTGACCTACCTTTCCATTCTATGGAAGCAATACCTAAGGCTAACTATAGTCAAACAAAAATTTGATCAATAATCAAAAAAGCGTGTTTTTAAATAAAAGAAGACAAAGTAAAAGAATAGAAAGGACAGTAATTTAGATTTTCAAGTGAAAGATTAAAAAAAAAATAAAGCAAGAATAAAGCTGGAAATCTATTGCATGTAAAAGTCTGCACATGCCTAAAATGTACAGAAAAAAACATCTTTGTGTCATTCCTATGTTTCAGGTTTCTGTATCATTCATCAGGTATCAAAGTCAGCTATCAGTGTCACATCATTCATTAGGTATCAGAGTCAGGTATCATTCATAGGATCAAAGTCAGTTATCAATTCAGGTATCATTCATCATGTATAGAGTCAGGATCGTATCAGCCATCAGATATCATTGATGAATGATACCTGATTCTGACACCTGATGAATGATACCTGATGAATGATACCCGATAAATGATGCTGACTCTGATACCTGATGAATGATGCCTGATCTGATACCTGATGAATGATACAGACTTGTCCTGATGAATGAACTGACTCTGATGCCTGATGATGATACCTGACTCGGATTCATATGAATGATGACCTGACTCTGTACATGATGAATGATACCTGACTCTGATTCATGTGAATGATTGAACTGATACATGATGAATAACTGACCTAAATGATAAATGATATGAAACTGAACATGAGGATTGACACAAAGATGTGTTTTTCTGTACATTTAGGGACATGTGCAGACTTTTTGCATAGATGGTGCTTATTTTCAGCTTGTATTTTTATATAGATTATATATATATATATAATATATATATATATATTTTTTTTTTTTTTATTAGATCGATATATAGATATTATATTATAATTTGGCTTGAAAAGCTAAATTACTGTTCTTCCTATTTTAGCTAGCTAAGATAGGTGGAAGGATTACTGCATTATCGGCAAATATCAGGATATTTCTTTCCCATAAAGGGTACAATCTTCTAATATGGATATTTCGAGGTTTAAGGGCTAGGCCACACTAGCGCGTTTTTCACACGCTTGCGCACGTGTTTTGCGCTCGCGGTTTTCGCTAAAATGGATTTCCAATGCGCATGCGATTGCGCGTCCGTTCGTGTTTTGGTAACGCATGTGTTCACCATTTTTGCTGCGTTAACGCATGCGTTTCCATAACGCAAAATGGCTAAAACGCATGCACAAAACGTGAACGCAAACACAAAACGCACAAGAACTGTGCACACAATCGCGTGCGATAACGCTTGCAATTTTGTGCACGATTCCTGTGTGTTGCAGTGTGGCCTCAGCCTAAGGGTCATCATTGTCATCAAAACAATTAGTTTCATGGTCATAAATGTAAACACTAATACCTCCACACAGATACAGGTACATACTCTTTCACATATTTATCTTCACTTACTGGTTGTTAAGGGTATGTCCACCTCTATTAAAAAACTTTTAATGTTATTCCCCAAAAGCTAGGTCACATTTTGCTAATCTGTCTAATGTCTAACCTATTTAATGTTTGCTTAGTGTATGGCCAGCTTAATACACAAAATATGATACCTGATACATGACACCTCATACCTGACACCTAACACCTGATACCCGATACCTGACACCTGATACCCAATACCTGACACCTGATACCTGACACCTGACACTCGATACCTGACACCTGACACTCGATACCTGATACCTGACACCCGATACCTGACACCTGATACCTGACACTTGATACCCGACACCCGATACCTGACACCCGATACCTGACACCTGATGATGTCCTAAAATGGACACCGTACAATGTGCAATCTGTACCACTATAAAATCAGTTCAAATAGGTCCACACTAATTAAGCCTTTATACTGACCAACTGACATTCTGTAAAGATATATTTCTATTATTTACACAGGTAGAAAGAGGCAGACAGTGCTCCTTTTATGTCACCCCCCCAAAAAAAAACACAAAAAAAAAAACCACAAAAAAAAAACCCTATGTATTTTTAAATAGTCTGGTCCATTCTTAGTGTATTAAATTTTCAAAATTAATGGTCCAAATTGGATTATCTAAAGGTAAAGAACCGCTGCTTGTCAAATGCAGTCTTTAGACATTCGATCTATCGAATGTCTGCCTCCTGTATGGCCATGATACCTGATAACTGAATCCAGATAACTGATACATGATAATGATACCCAATACACGATATTAATAAACCATGCCTGACACCTGATAGGCAATAACTACACCTAATACCTATCAACCAATACCTGACACATGACAACCGATACCAGATAAACAACACCTGACACCCGATACATGACATCTAATGAATGATACCTGATGAATGATACCCGACTCTGATAACCGACTCTGATACCTGATGAATGATGCCTGACTCTGATGCCTGATGAATGATGCATGACTCTGATACCTGACTCTGACAAATGACGAATGATACCTGACTCTGATACTTGATGAATGATGCCTGACTCTGATACCCGATGAATGATGCCTGACTCTGATAGCCGATGAATGATGATTGACTCTGATACCCGATGAATAATACCTGACTCTGATAACTGACTCTGACACCTGACGAATGATACCTGACTCTGATACCCGATGAATGATACCTGACTCTGATACTTGATGAATGATGCCTGACTCTGATACCCAATGAATGATGCCTGACTCTGATACCTGACTCTGATACCTGACTCTGATACCTGACTCTGATACCTGACTCTGACACCTGACGAATGATACCTGACTCTGATACCCGATGAATGATACCTGACTCCAATAGACGATGAATGATACCTGACTCCAATAGACAATGAATGATACACAATGAATGATACCTGATACATGAAACCTGAAACATGAGGAATGACACAAAGATGTATTTTTTCTGTACCAATGAATATATATATTTACAGAATGTCAATTAATTGGTCAGTGAAAAGACTTAAATATAAACAGACACAGGTACACCCAGCTACTGACCTAACTTTCCATTCCTATGGAAGCAATACCTAAAGGCTAACTATAGTCAAAAAAAATTTTTGATCAATAATCAAAAAAGCGTGTTTTTTTAAATAAAAGAAGACAAAGATAAAGAAATAGAAAGGACAGTAATTTAGATTTTCAAGTGAAAGAAATTAAAAAAAAAAATAAAGTAAGAAATAAAGCTGGAAATCTATTGCATGTAAAAGTCTGCACATGCCTAAAATGTACAGAAAAAATCATCTTTGTGTCATTCCTCATGTTTCAGGTTTCATGTATCATTTATCAGGTATCAAAGTCAGCTATCAGTGTTATTCATTATTCATTAGGTATCATTCATCGGGTATCATTCATCAAGTATCATTTATCAGGTATCAGTGTCACACATTATTTATTAGGTATCATTCATCAGGTATCATTCATCAGGCATCAAAGTCAGTTATCAAATTCAGGTATCATTCATCATGTATCAGAGTCAGGAATCAGTTATCAGCCATCAGATATCATTGATGAATGATACCTGATTCTGACACCTGATGAATGATACCTGACTCTGATACCCGATAAATGATGCCTGACTCTGATACCTGATGAATGATACCTGATGAATGATACCTGATGAATGATACCTGACTCTGATGCCTGACTCTGATGCCTGATGAATGAGATGCCTGACTCTGATGCCTGACTTTGATACCTGATGAACGGTACATGACTCTGATACCTGATGAATGATACTTGACTCTGATGCCTGATAAATGATACCTGACTCTGATACATGATGAATGATACCTGACTCTGATAACTGATAAATGATACCTGACTCTGATACATGAAACCTGAAACATGAGGATTGACACAAAGATATGTTTTTCTGTACATTTAGGGACGTGTGCAGACTTTTGCATAGATGGTGCTTATTTTCAGCTTTATTTTTATATATATATTATATATATATATATATATATATATATATATATATATATTTTTTTTTTTTTTAATTTGGCTTGAAAAGCTAAATTACTGTTCTTCCTATTTTAGCTAGCTAAGGAATCGGTGGAAGGGTTACTGCACTATCGGCAAATATCAGGATATTTCTTTCCCATAAAGGGTACAATCATCTAATCTGGATATTTCGAGGTTTAAGGGCTAGGCCACACTAGCGCGTTTTTCATGCGCTTGCGCACGTGTTTTGCGCTCACGGTTTTCGCTAAAATGGAAATCGCGGGAATGCGAGAATTCCCGTGATTTCCAATGCGCATGCGATTGCGCGTCCATTCGTGTTTTGGTAACGCATGTGTTCACCATTTTTGCTGCGTTAACGCATGCATTTCCATAACGCAAAATGGCTAAAACGCATGCGCAAAACACGAACGCAAACACAAATCGCACAAGAACCGCGCACACAATCGCGTGCGATAACGCTCGCGATTTTGTGCACGATTCCTGTGCGTTGCAGTGTGGCCTCAGCCTAAGGGTCATGTCATCAAAACAATTAGTTTCATGGTCGTAAATGCAAACGCTAATACCTCCCACCCCCACACAGATACAGGTACATACTCCTACACACATTTATCTTCACTTACTGGTTGTTAAGGGTATGCCCACTTCTATTAAAAAACTTTTAATGTTATTCCCCAAAAGCTAGGTCACATTTTGCTAATCTGTCTAATGTCTAACCTATTTAATGTTTGCTTAGTGTATGGCCAGCTTAATACACAAAATATGATACCTGATACATGACACCTGATACCTGACACCTAACACCTGATACCCAATACCTGATACCTGACACCTGACACCCGATACCTGACACTCGATACCTGATACCTGACACCCGATACCTGACACCTAACACCTGATACCTGACACCTGATACCCGATACCTGACACTTGATACCTGACACCCGATACCTGACACCCAATACCTGACGCCTGATACCCGATGCCTGATACCTGATACCCGATGCCTGATACCCAACACCCGATACCTGATGTCTGATACCCGACACCTGATACCTGACACTTGATACCCGACACCCGATACCTGACACCTGATACCCGATACCTGACACCTGATGATGTCCTAAAATGGACACCGTACAGCAGAACACAGTCAGGAATTACATTCAAGTTTATGGAGAATAATTCGGGAAAGTACCAATAGAATGCAGGCAAAAACCTCTATGAAAGAAAAGACTGGTTTAATGTAAAATAATGCATTTCATATTGTAATAAATGTAATGGAGCTCTATATGCTCTCCTTAATATACTGTAAGAACACGTGCAATAATTAAAATGTCGAAATACAGTTGTTTACTGTTGAACTGTTTGCTGTGTCCCTGGTGGATATTCTGGGTTAATAGGCTTTGATCATTTAGCATCTAATTTTTCCATTCCTGTGAAACTACATTCTCATTATGAATTCTGCTTCGCTGTTGAGGAAGGTAACTTAGCTTGGACCTAAACACAGATTTACTTTAAATACATTCACCTTATCAATAGCTTGGACTTAATAAACAGTGTTAATTATATGGGCAGCTTACTTCTGCTCCCATGGTACCACAGCTATAAGTAATAATCAAAGATTAGCTTGTTAACAATGCAACATTAGTTAATTCTTTAACAAAATGCTAAATTGATTTGCCGTCAGTACACGTTTTCTTGCCGAGAGGCAGTACAAGGTTTACATATAACTGTGCTGCTGGAGATATCCCAAAAGCAATTCTTCCTTCTGCTAAAGAATCAGGTCATAATTGATGTATCTGTCCCATTGAAACATACATGCTTCGACATAAATACAAAGTATCCTATTGTGGAATGGTAGGAAGGGAAAAAAAGTATATAACATACTGAGAGAGTAGAAACTCTATGCTACTTGAAAATACTACAAATGTCGCTACTTTATCTCATAACAGATGTTGTATCATGCTGAAATGGGAATCCAAATGATCATTCAGCCCAAAGGAAGGTAAGATTGTGGATCGTGGAGAGAAAAAAGGGGGAGAAAAAACATTTTGCAGCCGCAAATTTAACTACCATTATATATGTATTAATTTCAGCAGTATTATTCCTTAGATTTTATTATAAACGTCATACAGTATCAGTGTACATGCCATATGTGACAGCCACAGAGGGAATTAAATTCTTCCTGACTTAAATGACAGCTGAATAAGATTCCTAAGATGTTGATAAAAAAAAATCCTTTTATTGTTTGTTAAATCTGTGAGAGCAAATTTATCTGGGAGATAACAATTTCATTGTTTTTAGAATCATAAATTATATTCACATGTCCAAATAAATCCTCCTATTTCTCTGGATATTTCTTTGTACTATCTTTAAAAATCTGCTGGTAAATGGGTATTTTCAGAGTTAAAATCTATATTTGTATATAAAAAGAATGTGTAACAAAAGCCTGATATTAAAGGACAATTATACTCACAACCGATCCACACCTAAAGAGTACCCAGGGTGAGGAACTAAAGGCACATTTATATAGGTTCATAAAGTTTTTCGCCACCGTTATTGCCACCTTTTCGGCAAATTTGGACTTATTGTAATTTATATAGCGGCAATAACCAGTGGCAAAAAGCCATGACTGCATTTCGCCATTTTATTTTCGCCATAAATCGTTGCGGTAACCGCTCAATCAAAATGGCGAAAAGTGTTTTATTGTGTTATGTTTAGGCATTCAAAATTGCTAAGTCTGAGGTGGCAAAAACATATAAGTGGCCATTTATTTAGCCTGCCAATGGGTCCATGGAAGGTGTCAGAACATTGTGGAGTGTTACTCAATACGCAGGGGGTGTTAGACTATTTTCCAGCATTTACTGTAATACAATCTATTACATAGTAACATAGTAATTAAGTAATTAAGGCTGAATAAAGACATACGTCCATCAAGTCCAACCTATTCACCCCCTTTTTTTTTTTTTTTAACCCTACCTACCAGTTGATCCAGAGGAAGGCAAAAAACCCCAGCTAAAAAGGGGGAAAAAATTTCTTACTGACTCCAAACGGCAATCGGAAAGTATCCCTGGATCAACCAGATCTATATGCATTAATACCAGTAATTCTCAATATTTTTTAGTTTTAGAAACTTATCCAGGCCTTTTTTAAAGCTATTCAATGAACTTGCCATTACCACATCTGCTGTAAGACAGTTCCACAGTTTCACCATTCTCACTGTAAAGAAACCCCTCCTAACCTGAAGATAAAACTTCTTTTCTTCCAACCTTAAAGGATGTCCACGAGTCCTCTGATATGACCTGTTAGTAAACAATGCACCAGAGAGTTCATTGTATGGGCCATTAATATATTTGTATAAGGTTATCATGTCCCCACACAAACGTCGCTTCTCCAATGTAAACAGCCCTAACTTGTCTAATCTGCCTGCATATTCAAGCCCCTCCATTCCCCTTATTAATTTAGTTGCCCTTCTCTGAGCTGCCTCAATTTCCAAGATGTCCCTTTTGTATATGGGATTCCAAAACTGCACCGCATATTCCAAATGAGGCCTTACCAGTGCCTTGTAAAGAGGGAGAATAATATTTTTCTCTCTCAAATCTATTCCCCTCTTTATACAAGACAATATCTTGCTAGCTCTAGCCGTTGCTACCTGGCATTGTTTGATATAGCTAAGACTGTTATCTACCTGAACCCCCAAATCTTTTTCCATTACAGATGCACTTAACACAGAGTTATTTATGGTGTAGGTGGCACAGGGATTATTAAATCCCAAATGCATCACCTTACATTTATCAACATTGAATCTCATCTGCCATTCTACTGCCCATTTTGATAATCTATCTAGGTCTGCTTGCAGATTATTTTTTCTGATTTTTCTAAGATCGCTTATTTAAGGTTCTGATTTTCTTTATTTTATAATTATAAAGGGACATTATTTTCGCAATTTTTTTTTTTTTGCCAGACTCCACCACAATTTTTTAAACATTCAACTTTCCTTTTTAAGTTAGTTATTCAGCACATATGATGGTAAATAGGTAACACTCCCTAGTGGCTTTTCAGAGTAGTGTCAAATCGTTTTTTTTCAGGAAAAGATATAAATTGTGTAAAACTCAAGCGAATCTTCTCTACTATATAAATAGGACTTATTTTTTAGTATTGCTTATTCTCAGAAAATTATCAAACCAGTTACATTAATATGGGAATATACCATAGTGCTGTGTAAGAAATAGTCATGCTAATGGAATATTCCAGTAAGTAAAAGAACCCATTTCTGGGCCATTTTGAGACAAAAACCCACATTTTGGCACTTTATAAATACTGCTTTGAATTTCGTTTAATGCTATAAAAAATTTCTTAAAGGGCATGTCCACCCCCAAAACTATAATCCCCCCCACTACTGGCCCCAATGTTTAGTGAAATAAAATCCTTACCTTACATCTCAGCTCCAAGTGGTTCTCCAGTAATCCCCCCACCCAAAGTCCAAAAAGTGGCCACCAGGAGGAGAGCAGAGTCCATATAGGATTCTGCCTCCTGTCTCCCCTCCGGGAGAATCTTGCCATGCGCAGTGCAGCACTTCTCCCCCTCCCTCCCTCTCCCATCCGCTCTGGTCTCCCTCCCCCTAGCGTAAATCCCTTTATGTATATAAAAGTAAATGTGCCCCCAGCCCCAACCGCTATAATAATTTTCTTAGAAAGTCCCCAGATAGTTACTTACCATGCCTCGCTCCTTCGCAGCACTGAGAAGCCAGCAGCCGGTCCGTGAGGGGGAGGAGCAAGGGAGGGAGGAGGTATTAAAAGCCCCCAGACTACAATTAGAGGCTGACGGCCGAACCCTGCTCGCCCACCCGGTGGCTACAGGTTTTTACTCCCAATTCTCACAAATTTCTGGCCTACTTTCTTCTATTTTCACAGGTTTTTGAGGGTTTCAGGGATGGTCATGTCATCTTGGGGAACAATTTTCATTAATTTGGTGACAGCTCTGTCAGTTTTTAGGATATTCTCAGCCTCTAGGCTGAGGAGTTGCGTTGTTGTCTCTTGTTGTGTTGTTGTCTCTTGTTTTCTTTCATTTAATGATAGGATCTGTTATCCGGGTCTCTTCAGGTAAGTTCTGTTTTTGGCACAACTTGGTGGGTCTCTGTTAGTCGGTCATGAAAGGTAGACGTTGCAGTGTTATGAAGGAGGTGGATGGTATTTGGTCCTGGTCTAGCCCCAAGGTGGGTAGTCAGATGTTTCAAAATATCCAGCAAACCAGGAGGGAGCGGTTCTTCAGGATTAGGTTATGGCCTAATTATGTGATTAGCTGGCTGACAGGGACTCAGAATGATTAAAGTGTATGTCCACCCCTTTTCTAAATTTTGGATATATTGTAGGGCTTCCTGCCCCAGCCCCAACCGCATTATTATTTTTTTCAGAAAGTCGCCAGATCTTTACTTACATTCCCTCTCTCCTCCGCCGCACTGCCCGGCCATCTGCTTGCATGAAACTACAAGCGGGGCTGGACCGGCAGCCGCTTCCGTGATTGGCTGAGAGGCAGCCAATCATGGACGCAGCTGCCAGCAGTTCAGAACGCCGGAGGAGAGAGGGAAGTTAAGTAAAGATCGGGGGACTTTCGGAAAATAATTATAATGCGGTTGGGGCTGGGGGAGGAAGCCCTACAATATATCCAGAGGGAATTACACTAGGGGGAAGGAGAGGGAGGGGGGGTGGAGAGAGGAAGGAAGCCTCAGAGGCGGAAACAATTTCCCTCCCTGCACTCCTCCTGGTGAACAGTTTTTTGGACTTTGGAGGGACATTGCAGGAGAACCATTTGGAGCTGGGATGTAAGGTAAGGATTTTTATACACTACAGAGTGGGTCCAGCATGGAGTTAAATTTTAGTTTTGGGGTGGACATGCCCTTCAATAACAAGCTCAGAGTATTGTATTCAGAGTATTATAAAGGGGTAGGCATAATCAGTGCCACTGTCAAGAACCGGGAAGAAAGAAAGGCAACAGAACATCAGGCAATTTTTCAGCTTTGACTCACATTTAAAGGGCATGTCCACCCCCAAAACTAAAATTTAACTCCATGCTGGACCCACTCTGTAGTGTTAAAAGATTCTTACCTTACATCAGGAAAGTAAAGAGCAGGAGCTGTCTTCCTGACAAAAGGTTTCTGCCTCTTCTGTCGCCTCCAGGAGGTATTCTGTCATGTGCTGTGTAAACGATTCCCCCCCTCTCTCCCTCACTCCAGATCCATTGCAGTGGATTTAAAGTGTGGTAGGAGGGGGAAGGCTGCACAACAGAAAGACATGTATTTTAGGGTGGACATAACCTTTATCAGCTTTCTAACTATTGCATTTTTGGGATTTGGGAAGTGATTTACCAACATAAATTTTACATTTGAGTGGTGAACTTGCTCTTTAATGGAGTACAAAACTTAAAAAAACAAAGGTAGCTCCACATATGATATAATTGTCACTTAATAAAGGTCTCTTAACTGTGAAATCAGCCTCTTAGTATAGAAATATTTTGTAGAATGCTTACAGAAATACATGATGTCCCTGCTGCTTCTTTAGTGTTGCCCCTTGCTGGTGAACCCAGAAACCCAAACTTCTTTTGCAACAGTGACCCCAGAGTCCTAACTCCAACAGTATTCCTTTAATAGGTACACTTATAGGAACAACTTAATACAGAGCTGCAGATGGAGTATAATGGACTAAACCTGATGTTAACATAGTTTTGTGTAATGCATTTCTCAATAGTGTACTTACTTAAAGGTGAAAGTTGGATACAGGTTTTCCATATGAGTGAAGCATTCAGTGACTCCTATTAAAACGTTAAAAACGACACATGAAACATGACTGAGTTAGAAATAATGCTGTTTAATTGCAATCAGTGCGCCCTGATAATTTCATGTATTAAGCGAGACCCTATCAGATGATCTGGCAACCCAGATAGGAGAGTAAAAAAAGAGTCTTTTTATGCAAATCTTTCCACAGGTATCCTGCTGCATCAGTTTTATAGCATATATAAGAATACACTCTATTACCCCTGTAAAGTTATAAAAGCAACAGTGTGCAGAGCTGCAAGTGGCATACCCTCCAGCACTACCATTTTAACACGTAGACTATAAACAATATGACGCAGAGCTGCAGGTAGATAATGTAGAGACCTTTATCTTAGTTCTGTGCAATGTGTTTGTACCTATGTAAAGGTGAATGTTGGAGGGTAGGAAGTTGAAGATAATAAAGTGAATCTGATCACAACCCAGCACTACATTTTTCAACATTGTGCCTATTTAAAGGTGAATGTAAGAGGGCATGACACATTCTCTTTATTATTAACCCTTCAAAAAGTGACACATACAGTAAAAAAACAAAATAGTGCTGAAATGCAGGTGAAAAACAATAACTGCAGGGTTACAGGGGAATCCCCCCTGATGGGCCCACAGCCCATTCACCAAAGAAAACAGAAAAAACTGGTTACATTTAAATATAGAGCCAAATGTACAGTAAGTAATGCATTTTAATAAACAGTAGGAGTCATTAGGAGTAATATAGATGTGAAACAATGTAGCGTTTCTCTAGCACAAACATCTGGAACTGCTCAAGAATAACGCCCATGTGAACGCAGCTTAAAGGTGGCAATACACACTAACGATAATGGATAAATCCGCCAGGGAGTGAAGGGATTTACCCACTATTGTGAGTGTGTAGGGGCTGAAACCGACCACAGTTGCAACAAATGACTGTAGTGGCATTATGATCGTTCTGGAAAGACGGAAAATATCCATCGGTTGGTATCATCTCCCTTTACTTTAAGTAAAGGGAGCCAATATGATTGCATGGCTGACAAAACCCGTACCGTGCATGGAGATCAGTCGGTTCCGTGTGTGCGGTTCCCACTGCATGTGTGCCGACAGATACCCATGGGATTGCATGTGGATAGCCACCTTAATTCCTCATCTTGGCCACTATTCATAGAAAGAAGAGATGGGGAGTGAAAAGGGTTAGTATAATTGTCCTTTAAAGGGACTGTAAACTCCCCATGCTGCATAAAAAGAACTATGTGCCCATCCGTTTCTATTATTCACAGGGAGGTGAGAATGCTTATTCTCACCTCCCTGTGAATAATAGGACGCTCGGAGGACCTGAACTTACCTTCGCTCCGCTCCTCTCGCAGCCGCTCCTTCACTGAAAGCCGCTCTGTCCCGACTGCGCACCCTATCTTAGGCGCATGCGCGCCAATACAAAAATAGGGCGCGCGATCGAGAGAGAAAAGCTGTTCAGTAAGAAGCGTCTGCGAGAGGAGCGGAGCGAAGGTAAGTTCCAGGTCCTCCGAGCATCCTATTATTCACAGTGAGGTGAGAATAAGCGTTCTCACCTCCCTGTGAATAATAGAAATGGATGGCACATAGTTCTTTTTATGGGTTTAGTGTTCCTTTAATGAAGTTAAACTCCAGAGGCATATTTTGTGGTAACGGGTTTTTTATCTGCTGGTCATAGGAGTAATTACCCAACATCCTCTTTAGACTGATACAATGAATCACCCTGAAGCAGATTAAGAGTTATTCTTTTGAATGGATAAAATCACAGTAATCTGCGTTTTTCAAGAACAATTGGAGATACAGTTTGTGCAATCTGCTTTTGCTTCCGCACAGATAAGCATGTAGAAATAAAGCATATCATGTCATCCATGAGCACTGAAAAACAAACAAGTACTATTTTTGGAAAGATGTCCTCCACTGCTGTTTTTTTGAAGGAAGCTAGAGGGCCTATAAAATTTCCTATTGCCAATCTCATTTTGTCACAGTCATTTCACGCAGTGTCTTGTAATGTGATGCCCCATGCTCCAAATAGGGAAATAATTCATTCTTTTTTCTGAATGTATCATGTCAATTTAACTGCCCTAAGTCATCCGTTCTTCTCTATCTTTTGTAAATGTTGCTCTCGTACAGCTGGTATTGCCCTTAAAGTATATCTATATTTACTGTTGTATATAACCTTGGACATCCAGGTGGTTAAGATATGCAAACAGGTAGTAACACACAGCGAAATTGCAATGGTGCGCGATTCATGTGCACTACTCATGCACTGCGATTCCTTTGATGCATGTAATGCGCACCAAAAATGGTGATCGCATGCGCTGCGAAAAGGGTCGGCAGCGCACTTCTATTGGTGTGCGCTGAGCCCAGCGTACACCAACATAGCCCAGTGGGGCCTAGCCCTAACTGTTTACAATTCAGGTGTTTAACAATAATGCTGTAAAGTACAAAAGATGGACGAGTCCTCCAGATTAAAGTGCAAAATAATTTTACATTTATTTGTTCACCCCTCTGTACACAAAGTTCCGGCAAACCTGCGCCCTCTCAACCCAATATTCACTTCATAGTGAATATCGGACTTTTTGGCAGTAAAAAGTTGGAAATTGAGAACTGTCACAACAGGAAGTGGTCATTCAGGTTCACTTCCTTATATATGTTTAATAATAATGCGTGGCCGGCCTTTTTTAAACTTGAATTGTCTTGACTTTTTATTGTACTTGTAAAAAAGGTCTGGTCTTAAGTAAAAGGCAGGCAAGTATGAAAAGAAGGAATTAATAAAATTAATTAATTAATTAATTAAAAGGATGAGCGCAATATAGGAACCACCTCTTTTCAGCACTCACAGTAGTAGAATATTAATATTTTCTTTTTTAGTCACAAAATAAAAAACAGTTTTCTTTTTTTCCATGTAAGAATTTTGTACACAAGAAATTGCATTTGGGAATTGTCTATAGGGATATTAGCTTATGCTCATTAATGCTGCTCTTTCAAAACTGGAGTTACTGATTGCTGAAAATGCACACAGCATGCAAATCATAGTAGCATGTTGGATCAGAGGTTGTTGCTTTGCATTGCTAGAAGATTTTGGTGTTGTGACATTGCTGTGCATTGGCACAATCAGTATGAAAGGCAAACTTCAAAAGTACACCTTCCCAATATTTGCTTCACCCAAATAGTTGAATTCTTTTTGTAGATTTGCTTGGGTGCCTTTATTTGCTCCACCACCATGATCCTGTTCTCCATCCCTCCTGTCCCTTTTGTCTTCACTCTTCATTAGGGATGGCCGGTTCGCCATTTATCCTGTTCGCGAACGGCGGATATTTCCGGATTTTCCGCCTTCCGAACTTCCGATTCGCGGATTTTTCGTATTTTCGAAAATACGAAAATTTTCGAAAATACGGGAAAACATGTATTTTCGAAAATACATATTTCCGAAAATACATGAAAACGGGTCCGTTCGCGGATTTTCGAATTTTTTCGAAAATTCGCGGATCCTCGAGCGGACCGGATTTTGCGAAGTTCGGACATCTCTACTCTTCATATCCAATCTCCAGGCCACTTATTCTTGGTCCTTCAGTCCACCTGCTCCCATACTCAGCTTCCAGCCCACCTGCTGCCAGTTCCTATGCAGCATCTTGGTCCTGCTTCTGTATCCTCCATTCCAGCATTCTGGAACTTTTTATGCTTCCTGTACTTTTTCCTTGGTCTGACTTCCTGGTACAGCACTTGACATCTTGCATATAGTTGCTGTCTACCCGCTTCCCTGATCTGCATTACATTCCCTGATCACTGCCAATGACTACCTCTGATCTGTTTGGCTTCCAGGCACAATTAAAAAATTTTAAATTGTAGAATTCTGCTTTCCACAATCTACTTTGTTGTGTTTCTTTGACCTAAAAGACATAGTGGGAGATGCAATAAATTTTGCTATTGCTCATTCCTGTAAAGTATTAAACACTTTGTGACCCTTGATACAGTACATTGTGGAAAAGTGATTGTAAGTTGCAAACTTTTGTGTGGCTTTAAAACACAATTGAAAAGGCTTTCATTTTCGCTGTGCGTAAGAACATTTTTTCTGCGAAATAATGCACGCAGCTCAGACTGAATGTAAGAGGTGGCTCTACCCCTAACTAAAACTACTAACTGTTCCCCCTTTACCTATCAGTGTTATTAACCTACCATACCGCTGGGTACTCTTGTAGAAATAAGGCATATGACAACAGAGAAATGTTGGGTGAACGTGGTCGGCCACAACTTTATTGATGTGTACATTTGAGATTGCATTGTTACCATTCCAATGGTTGTCATAGCAGCCTTTATAACCAAACCAATCATATACCACTAACCTTTGTATGCCTGCCACCTTTTACAGTGGGCATGTAAAATCCAATATTATATATCAAAGCAATCTAGCAGTCACGAGGAGCTGCATCCCTACAACTAATTCCAGTTCCCCCCTAATTCCGGAAAAGCGCCTGCTCAACTCCATCTTGTAATCCTGAGTGCAGGATGTCGTGACTAATGTCCATGAGATGAACACTTTCATCCCTCAAGAGTACCCTGTTGTCACCCTCCAACTGCCTGTGCCTGATCACTACACCCCCCAATGGACCTAACAAAGCGGGACCTGTCATGCTGGCTAGGTCAGCTCTCACCAAGGCTATCAGCTCAACTAACCTGGTAAAGCAAAAATGATTACCTGCCGCATGTAGAACTATTACTGTGGAGTTCCCTTGTTTAAAATAATTCCAGGACCTTTATTAAATCAGACAGAATCTAGGCATTATCAGTTATAGCAGGGAACCAGCAAATAATACTTTCCATTCAGCCAATCACAGTGAGGGGCAGAGACAGATGGGGTGAAAGTTTTAACCTGGAAGTGACTGGAGAGGTACTGTAGAGAGGAAGTGGAAGTGCTGGGAAAACTGGGAGGTCAGTGTGCTCTCGTCCTGTGCCCCATAAAGATGTAAAAAGAAGGGTTTACAGATCTAAACCCAGTGATATTGGTGTGAGTAGTGACCCAGACTGTTCCTGTCTCTCTAACAGAAAAATTTACATTAGTAACACCCAGTGGATTATTGGTTACGGCACCCTGGTATGGATGGAACTGAACCCCCTGGGAAATTAACTGTGTCATATCAGGGAGTAGTTACCTGTACCTGTACATGTGGATTACATAGGGCCACATCTACCATGAGGCAGAGTGAGACATTGTTTCCCTTGACCTGTCAAGTAAAAATAGAATTTTCCCTAGTAACAGATATCATGTTGTTAAAAATCATTTTATATGGTTAGGTTAGCTTTAGTTAGTTTGTTAGGCTAGGTTACACTAGTTAGGATAGTTAGGGCCCTGCTTAAAGAGTCTACCTTGACGTGGTGGCAAGGCTTACATATCTTTTGCCTAAAATATTTTATGCTACAGAAAGTTATTTTAAGCAACAAAAACCTGAAAGTAGCAATAAGGTAGTGGCAACACAAGAATTTTGAGAAAGAGATGTAATATCTGTTTCTAGTAATGTAAGTTATTGCTAATTGATTGTCTGAGGAACTGTTTAAATACCCATGTCATAGCAACATTTTTGAAATGCCCATCGACAAAACCATGCCCACTGTCAAAGCCACACCCACTTCGTGCCGTACCTGGGAATAATCAAGGACGGCATTCAAAACTTTGGCTCAGGCAGCAAAAACACTAGAAGTGCGCCTGGGATTACAACTGTCACTTACCTTGGGAACCTTTATTTATGAGTACACTGTGACCCTGTTTGGAGCATGTTCTGCTGATCCTGCCCCTAGTGGCTGAAAATCATAGTGCAAGAAAGTTAACTTGTGAAAGGAGAAGCATGGTTTACTGTTAATATTCATTACCTGTTGATGTTTTTGATACTTATGGTAATAAAAAACTTATTATTGCATATCTACTAATCTCCATACCCAAAACAACTTGAACATTTACAAGCTCTGGAATTTTGAGTTACATTATGTTAATCCAGTTCTTTTGGTTAATCTAAGGATGATCTGTTTATGGGTTTCCTTATCAGTTACCGTTCATTTGTGACAATTATGACTGGGCCTCTCTCAGACCTGCTAATGTGAATAATTTTGGATAAAACTTGCAACCATCTTAACTCCCGTAATCCCCTCCAATGGACGTCAGCACTGCGAAAGCCTAGCTGTTTTCCACCTGGATGGATATCAGCATGCCTCTCAGCCCAGAAAATATAAGAATGACCCACTATTCAGACTGTGGGGCAAAGTGTACCTACGAAAGAAAGTTCAATTAGTAACCAGAATGGGGTGGATGTAACGTGCCACACAGTCTGGTCACTAGCACCTGATAAGCTTAACCTGAGAATTAGAAAAACCAAGGCTTGACTCTGTAGCTGCTCTGATGCGAAAGGAATGGGTTCCGAATTGTCTATCATTAAGGCCTAACTTTCACAGCGTCATTTTCAGAACTGATTCAAATTGGAATCTTGTTAATGGTAAAAGTTTAAATGCCACAAGAAATTCCTACCTGATTGATGCTGAGCAGCTGGGGGATGCAAAAGGGAAAAGTGAGAAGCAAGCGCCAGAGCCAAATACATAACTGGATCTTGATCTACACAAGTGACTCCTTGACATCCACAATCATCAGACCCCCCAACCGGGTTATGCTAGGGGTTACCAACTCGCTAATAAGCATTGCCCCAAAGAAAGCTAGGGTGAAAGCGGCCTTAATTAAGGCACTTTCAAAGGCATCCTTACATATTTGATCCAACAATGACCATAAGTGAGCCAGAAGGCCAAAAATGGTCAAAAATATTCCATCCTCCATCCTTTAAAGGCCACTACAAACTCCTTTGTAGAGTCACAATAGCCTAGCAATTTGAGGAATAAGGAAATACCCATAAGGCAGAGCTGAGCCACTAAAACTGAGCTACCCTGCTTCTGTAGCTGTGAGAGATAAAACAAGGTGACTTCCAACCTATTTTTGTAAACCCAAAGATCCTTGCCCAGAGCTGCTGCAACCCACTCCAATGACTGGACCACTGAAGAGTGAATCAGCTGTTGTAAGCCTGTTCCATAGGAATGTGTTCCATAGGATTGCTGGGCAGGAAACTTCCTTCTTGTTCGCTGTAGGTGCCAGTTGTTGGAAAAACTGACAATTGAAATGGGAAAGAGCATCAGCCATTAGATCTTTGGTTCCTACTATATGTCTAGCCTTGAACCATATGTTCAACTTCAAACAGCAAAGGACCAGATGCCACAAAAGAGCCAGAAGTAAAGGGGAGGACGAAGAGAAGTTGTTAACGGCGTGAACTACACTCATGTTGTCAGTCCAGAAACAAATCCTCCGATTGAGCATGTACCCCCCCATAACTCCCCGGCTGTCAATATGGGAAAGAGCTCCAGCAGTGCCAGGTTCTTACACCAACCCATTTCCTTCCATGGTTCAAGCCAGGGTCCAGCACACCAAGCCCTCCCAAAAAGATCCCTGAAACCAAGGGCACTGGTACCGCATCCGTATAGAGCTCTAAGTTGTTACTACTTACTTCTTTCTCGATTTAGCCTAATTTGGTGAGACGGACTAGATAGGCCCCTGGTGGTCCAAGTGAGATGGCGACTTACAATTATCCCCTAGGGCATAATCTGACATGCAAAAACCAGAGAACCCAGTAAGGATTGAACCTGCTTCAAAGTCATCTTTTTTGCACCCAGAAAGAGCTCTACTGTGACCAGGATCTCAAAATGTTTTTTTGCTGTGGGAGTTGGAAGGCCATAGCATTTGGGTCTATTTCTATGCCAAGAAAGGACAGCACTGGGGAAGGGCCTATCGTTTTCTCCTCTGATAAAGGGAACTCCTATTTTGTTCATCAGGAACAGAAAGAAGATAACAGAGAACCACATTGATGAGATTCAGCCAGGCCTACAAACAGAAAATTGTCCAGGTGACAATTGAATTATGGCACTGGATCCTGTCTCATACTGAACTATCCATTCCAAAAAGGAACTGAACAGTTCAAAATACTTGGCCCCCTGACCTCACTCACTGACCAGATTGACTGTCCTATCAAAGGAGATATAGGAAACACTTGTAGACAATTCCTGATAGTCTTGTCTACTTTGGGCTCCTTTTCCTTACTCTTTTCAAACCTGTGGCCTTTATCCACAAACGGCATATCTGTTGATAGGAGCGACCAAATGTCCACATACTCTCCCTGGTTAACTTTCATCTTGATTTCCTCTGTCAGGTGCCTCCCAAGGTGGGCCAGGCCACAAAAATGTTTACTTGAATGCCTCAAATTATGCGCTGTAGTCTCAGACAGGGGCGCACTTCCCCCCCCCTGGAGCACCACTCGGGCGTTTGACCCATACACGGGTTCCCCAATTTTTCCTAGGAGTGTCTTTAAGGCTGCCAGCAGAGGCCCTTCACTTGGTGATCCTGACAACAACCCTCCCAATGCCCCGACACAAGATAACTCACCAATCGAAGACATGGGTGGTGGGACTGGTTCTGCTGGTGGAGCTGAAGTCACTAATGGAAGAGGAGCCACCGGTGGAGTAATGGTCGGCTGAACAATTGTAGAGTTGGCCTTCCATGGGTACTTTTAAGAGTGATGCACCTTCCCGTGCTGATACCTTTTAGATGGAAGAGGGTAGAAAGGCAAATGGGAGCTTGTCTCTGATGAGGAACTAGAAACTGGCACCTTCTTTCCAGACACCCGGGAGGAGCATCCACCTGTGCTCCTGAAGCTTCTTGTGGCCA
The DNA here is from genome assembly GCA_019447015.1 of Hymenochirus boettgeri. Classification (NCBI taxonomy): domain Eukaryota; kingdom Metazoa; phylum Chordata; class Amphibia; order Anura; family Pipidae; genus Hymenochirus; species Hymenochirus boettgeri. Next base: position 162,864,834 of record CM033470.1, read on the forward strand.
CTCTTCACCCCTTCCACCTCCTCGCCCATGAGACGCTACTCCCTGACTCAGAAGAGGGCTCCCTCCTACCCTTGTGATGATGCCTGGCGAGTTCCTTTCTCCTACCCACTGACTCCTGGTCTCAGGGTTCAACCCTGCCTCCCTTTCTTGCTTCAGGTACCAGGGAAGCATTGTGTACAATAGAACATGCATCTGCGAACTTCAATTTGCCTTCCTCCATGGAGTCCGAGGAAGCCCCCCCATGCTTAAGATAGCGCCAGCTGTGTGGGCTGCTGTCACCACAAAACTTTCTAGGGAGGGGTAAATCTTGGTGTATGCCAGATCTATACCAGCCCCTAGGGATAGTGGGGCAAAAGGTGATGCGCCTTGGCAGGCCTCTCTTGCTGAATCCGATATCTCTGGAACATCTGGGGTAGACTGAGAGGTGGATGCATGCAAAGCTGAAGCTGCTGCTCGGCCACCAGCATGTGTTTTTGCACAGCTAAATGTGCTGTGAGTCACCTCCGCCAGAATGCCTGGGGGAGACTGGGGCTAAACCTAGAGCAAACAAAGATGCACAACCGAGACTGTGACATCATTGTGCATGCGCATCGGGCGGCGCCTCCCACCCCCCGCTCGCAAAGCCCTACTGGGAACAGAAGTGTGAGTGAGGGAAAGAATGCAATGGGCGGATTCCAGGTGAGGACCACCTCTCTTCAGTTAGATGCAGCATGCTAACCCATTAATACATTGGTTAACATAGGCTTTGCGCTTATCTTCCTGTTAGAATGGGATATTGTATCTCCCTGCCTCCATCTCAGCCTCTGGGAAATGTACACTGTGAACAATCTATTAGCGGATCTGGGACCGGGTGAAGAGTTCGCATTATGGATCCGCTTTATAGATGATGTACTGAGTATATGGAAAGGTACCCCTGATGGCTTAATAAAATTTGTTGACAAACTTAATCATAATACATATAACATAAAACTTACATCACCCCCATAATCTCATAAAAGGTATCCCGGTAGGCCAATTCTTCTGCATGAAAAGGAATTGTACAGATAATGCTATGTTTGATATTCAGGCAAAGGAATTGGCTGAGAGATTTGAGCAGAGGGGCTACACTAGAGGTATGATCAACCAGGGTTGGAAACGAGCTAATCGTATTAGCAGACAAACCCTGTTGAAAAGTAAGAATAAGGATAAAAGGGGGGAATCAAAAATTCGTCTGATTACTGGTTATAATTAGGAATGGTCAAAAATCCGTTCCATCCTGAATAAACATTGGTTCCTTTTATCAGAAGACAGTGACCTGGGGGATTCGATTGAGCCATCTTTAATGGCTAAGAGAGCCCTGAATTTAAGGGATTGTCTCTCACCCAGTCACTTTTTAGATTAAAGGACTAATAATTGTCTCTCTAATGAAAAATGGAAGGGAAACAAGAGGTGCGGAAAATGTATCATGTGCCCTCTAAAACAAGAGAACAATCATGTCTTTTCAGATGAGGGCCAGAGTTTCATAATTAATCAGTATATATTGTGCCAGTCCACAGCAGTGGTTTATCTCATTCAATGAAGCTGTAAGAAAAAATATGTGGGTAAAACCCTCCGATCACTCACCACACGTATGAAAGAGCATAACAGAGCAGTTATAAAAGGGAACAAGGAAAGATAAGCATTGGCTAAGCATATGGTTGAAGTACATGGCAATTTAACAACTAAATGGAGCTTTATGGGGCTAGAAATAGTATCATTAGGAAAACAGGGAGGTGACCTGGAAAAAGTCATCCTCCAACGGGAACTACACTGGATTTATAAACTTAAAACTATGGTCCCATTCGGTCTGAATGAGGACCTACAGTTCAACTGTTATGTGTAATTCCTAAGGCAACTAAGTTTTGATATTTGAAGGTTATACTGATGATGTAATCCTATTCCCAATATATAATATATTCTATGATGTGATTATTGGATTCTATGATGTGATTATTGGATCCTATATTATTCTTATGGAAAACGTATATATAGGGTAACTTGATCCCTGATCCTGATATATGGCAAATACAGGTATGCGTTAATATTTTATCTTTGGAGCTTACATTATCCCTATGGAGTACGCACACATAGTATAACTAGATCTCTTATTTAAATCTGGTATTAGGTATGGCGTACATAGAGATTGTATATTGTTGCAGCAGATTTATAGTGGTTATACTTTCTTGATCCTTTACCAATTCTATGGAGATCATTAGTATAGGGCAATTGGAGCCCGGTTTTATAACCTGCATGATGCACAGTGTTTTGACTAACTGTGGTGTCATGGTTTTAAGATACTTTATGGGTTATAATATACTTACCTGACCTTATATCAGTGTTAGGGAGTAAGCGAATATAGGATAACTGTACCCTTTATTCACCACTTTGGTGATATATGCACTGCTTGGATTGTAAACATGATGTAATCATGAGCCGGGCTAGGCAGGGATATATCTGTTTAGATAATCCCTAGTAAGAGGATACATTGTGTCTTCTGGATATCCCCCTATAAAAGACTGTGTATATCTATGTGAGACGCAGGGGAATTGCCCGCTCTCTCATTTACACATATTTGGGAATGCCGTTCTGTGTATCACACTCACACCTGTTATTGATGGGTACATTTTATATGTACGATTTAGGTATATGTTTCCTAATATTGTATAGTGTATACCTTTAAGACGGGGCTATTTTAGGCAGCCTGTACACCTGAACCATGTGACCCTGAGGAAGCAGTGGCAGTATAGGCATTACGGCGAAAAACGTGTAGGTACAGGAGGCTTCCGTAGTTTGCTGCATATTCGGGTGCCTCACTGGAGACTTTTGGAACTTTATTAGTACAGAGTCGGTGCTTGGCGAACGGAGGATCCAGCCGCTTCAGAGATTAAGAGACCATCGGATCGTGGGGAGTATTTGTTTTTTCTCTTATAGGATCAGGCGAAGAGTGTGGTCCGTCTGTGAAGATTGGTTGTCGTAGTAGTCGGACATGGCTTATCACAGTAAGTCCCGAATGTACTCGTCACTTTGGACTCCTATCTTTAGACTCACTGCGGAAGCCTTTACTCCTGTTTTTGTATACCGGGGATGCCCGGTGGGTTCTTAGTGTTTTTAGGTATATACTGGTTGTTTAGGGGTGTGGATAATTTTAAGTGTATACAATAAACCGTACTGGTTATCTGCATGTGGCAGTGCCATTTTTTGTGAGGGTCTAGTGGGATATAGGGGATTTTTCCTCTATTCCCTTTCTTCTTTTTATATTTTATATCTTCCTGATAGAGCCTAACAAGTGCCTTGAAACTTTGCTTAACCTCACAACTTAACAAAATACATACTGTACAGAGTCCATTTTAGTACATCATCATGTATCAGAATCATTTTCATTCTTCATGTATCAGAATCATGGTTCATTCTTCATGTTTCATAACCCATGTATCAAAATCATGTTTCATAACTCATGTATCAGATTCATGGTTCATTTTCAGTTGTCATCCTTATGTTTAATTTTTAATCTTAATTTCCAGAATGATTTTGATTAAGATGAATGATGAATGACAAGGTTTTCTTCTATTGCAAGGTTACAGGCTCTAATTATGGAACACCGTAATACTGTATTGAAGTCATGCAGCTACAACCCCCCCCCAGAATAAGTGCTACTTATATGTACTTATTTGTTGATTGAAATGAAGCAAATAATTTTTTCACTGTGAATTCCCTTTAAGCCATTTCAAGCCATACTTTTACTATACTGTATTTACTCCCCATCCTATTAACCAATCATCTGAAAATGTAGACATTTTGAATCACCTTTCCAAAGACGTACCCAATGCACACAATATTGGAACAGGAAGTTTTCTTGTCTCTGTCATACTTCCGTAAAATCTGCTTGTTCCACCGGGAAACCTTCAAAGCTAAAATTATTTCATAAGGAGATTTGAATCTGACAGTAATCAAAAATAAAGACAATGCAATGCATTTGTTATAAGATAATATTTATAACATAAATAATTCATATTTAACATTACATTACATTTTATTGTGATAATTGTTTGATGTGGATGTGGCATACAGAGCTTTCCTTTTTAGGGCTGAATACTTTGTATGTGACTCCATGATGCAGTAGGTAAATGTTTTAGAACTTTCTGCCACGAAAGGGGTCACCAAACATTAGATAAGGGGCTACATTACTTTCTCCATCAAACACAAATTAACAGTTCCCCATGATCCATACGTTTGACACAAATGTCTTTGAAGCGCTAAGAAATGATTTAGCATGAAATTAGAAAACTCAAATTTGCTGTTTAAAGGAAAAGGGAAATGTTATATTTTCCACTTATAAATGAGGATTTGACAATTTAATATAATACAGTGTGCACCTAAATAAAATGATCTGGGGAAAAGACTATTTACGGCTATTTAATCAAACCATACATGGAATTCATACATTATTCATATCATGCAATTTACTTTACTACTTTTTGGAGCAGTAGACTAGATAAGAGATGTTCAAAACTCTTAAGTTTTGTTCCGTTATCGGGTTTACAGATTTCAGAAATAAGCCGAATATCTGAAAGTGGAACGTTCTTTTGAGGGTTCCAATCTTATTTCCAAGGGTTACTGAATGTACAGGGTTATTTACATTGTACTTGAGATATGATGTAATACGATAAAATACGATCCGCATGCTATGATGAAATAAATAAAAAAAAGTATATCCTAAGTTGGATTAAAGTTAGCTGTGCATGTAGACTTTGGTATTCACAGAGTGTGCCATTGCCAGATGTCACTAGTCACATTGACATGTGATACGCTCTGTTTTTGAAGCACATGTAATCACCATGCTAATTGCATGTGCTCTGATTGCGCAACATTGTGTGGGTCGCAGTGCAAGTCGGAGGTAATGCACATGCGTTTCCGTACGCCGTAGTGTGGCCTCAGCCTTAAGCACAATTTAAATGCCACATGCTTACTGGCAGACTGAAGTTTTTGCAGTACAGAAAGAGGAACCAGAACGCTACACGGATGAGCAGGTGATAAAAGGGGATAACCCCTATAGTTTATTCAGACATAAAGCAATCCAACGTATTGGGGGACTTATCCGCCCTTCCTCAGGGATCTGAAGTTTTTGAACATTTAGACAGCACACCCTGAAGCTCAAAGTTATTTTACATAAAACCGCTATATGCTTCTCTAATCAGAAGAGCACAATCTACATGACAAAAGGCTGGTTAGCAATTCCATTAGATGCGTGATGCAGGCTGCATATATAACAAAATACCTATGTTAAATCAAGGAAGTTCAAACAGCAGGTACATCCATACCATGTGGTGTGTCCTCCAGACCCGACCAATCTCCAGATGAATAGTCCAAAATATACCAAAATCAAGATTAGGGATGGCATAGAACTCGAACTCGAACCCGAGTTCGAGCCGAACTATTCGAGTTCGAACGGACCCGGGCTTCTCGAACTGTCTCGGACGCGGACTTTCGATATTTCCCGACTTTCGATGATTTCGAACTTTCGAGTATCGAATCCGCGAGTAAAATGTACATGGTATCTAGGCGCGAACATCGAATCTGCGAGTAAAAATTCTCCATTACAGCCTATACGTGAGTATCGAATCTGCGAGTAAAATGTCCATGTTACCTCGAAAGTTCGAACCCGAAAGCTCGAAAGTAGCGCGCGTGAGAGTAAAATCGATTTTACTTAAGTCCTGGATATTGGAACATGTTCCCCAGACCATTTCCCAGGTCCCAGAGCCATTTACATTAAGTTACCATTAATATTTTAGTTGTATTTGACTCGAACTTTTCGAACTATTTGCCTCCCATAGACTTTAATGGGTCTGTTTTCGAACTTTCGAACTTTTACAATAGTTCAAAAGTTTGAAAACAGACTGAACTTTCAATAGTTCGACCATCTCTAATCAAGATAAGTTGAAGGGGCAAATTACTGTGATGTAAAATTATTCTTTGTTAAAAAACCATATAAAAACAGAAAGACCAATAACCCATCAGGTAAATCACTTTACGCATTTTATGGGTGGTCCCACTTCATCAGAAGCTTCTGATATATATAGAAATGGGATAGTATACATCCACGCAGAGTGCAACTAGAGACCAAATTAATTCAATACATACAAAAAATAGAAGCCTTGTGGACATCCAATTAATTTGCTTATATTTTCCTTTACCATTGTATTGCGACTTAAAAAGCCTGCCCTTCTCACTGGATAAATTAAAGCAATTAGTTCAATAACTTGGCTTTCATTTTATAAAAGGCAGATACTGATATAAAGAAAAAGGGGCATATTTATAAAGGTTCGTTAACTTTTCGCGGCCGTTTTCGCGGACATTAACGCATAAATCGCGATTTATAAAAGTCCGAAAACGGCCGCGAAAAGTTAACGAAGCGTTAACCCTTCGCGGCAATACTTACCTTGTTACCGCCGCCGCTTTATTTAAAAGCGGCGGTACTGGTTTCGCTCTGCTAGTATCGGCTGTTTTACTTCGCCACCTTGAAGTGGCGAAGTCAGCCGATACTAGCCTCCCGCGGCAGGGATGGGCAGGCAACCCGCGGCGGGTGGTAGCACCCGCCCCGGAGACACGCCCACCCCGCCCACAACCCCCCGCGCGGGTGGTCGACCACCCGCCGCCGCTTCCAGCAGCCCCTCCAACCCGTTCCCCGCTCGCGGCAATCTCGGAACGGGAGGCTAGGAGGGGCTGCCGGGAAGGGGCCGCAGCAGGTGGTCGCGACCACCCGCCGCGCACCCCCTCCCCGGCAACCCCTCCAAGCCCCCCGCCCCGCCGCTCCCTGGGAGGGAAGGGAGGGACCCGCTGGGAGGGGTGGAGGCACCCTCCAGCGGGGCCCTGAGAAGGGCCTTTTGGGGCTTAGGGGGTCCCGCAGCTCGACCGGGACCCCCCCTACCCGGCCCTTGTAAGGGCCCTTGCGGCACTGACAAGTGCCTTGGTGGCGGGGTCCCCGCAGCTCGAACCGGGACCCCCAGTGCGGCTCTTAAAAGAGCCCTTGGCGCGTCTTCTTCTTTCTTCCAGTCCGGCACACACAGCTCCGCCGAGGCCGCCGACCCCCGAGAGGTATCCCTGCGGCCGCCAGGGTACCCCCGGCGGGCGCCGGCGACCTCAACGAGGCCGATGTTGCCGGCGTCTTGATCCGACGCGACGTCTTCGGGTGGCGACACCAACCCCACTCAGGTCGCTGATGCCAGGCAGCTCACTGCGGCCGCCAGTGGTCAATTTTTTATACTTGCTTTACATGCTTTACATTAACCAATCAGATTTCTGGAAAGTTCTGAAATCTGATTGGTTAATGTAAAGCAAGTATTAAAAAATTGACCAATCAGAAACGATTATGGATTTCTGCAAACCTATATAAAGAGGAGCTTTCCGCTGTGGAACTCAGATGCCATCGCAGTAGATGGCTGAAGAAGAAGAAGAAGCGGCTGGCAACATCGGCTCCGCTGAGGCCGGCGGTGCCAGCGGGCTCACTGTCGGCCGCAGTGAGTCTGCCATCGGCGACCTGAGTGGGGTTGGTGTCGCCAGCCCGAGACGTCGCCCAAGGGCTCTTTTAAGAGCCGCACACTGGGGGTCCCGGTTCGAGCTGCGGGACCCTCGCCAAAGGCACTTGTCAGTGCCGCAAGGGCACTTGTAAGAGCCGCAAGGCCCTTACAAGGGCCGGGGAGGGGGTCCGGTTCGAGCTGCGGGACCCCTAAGCCCCAAAGGCACTTGTCATGCCGCAAGGCCCCTTTAAGGGCCGGGGAGGGGGTCCTGTTTCGAGCTGCGGGACCCCTAAGCCCCAAAGGACCACCTGCTGCAGCCCCTTCCCGGCAGACCCTCCTAGCCTCCCGTTCCGAGATTGCCGCGAGCGGGGAACGGGTTGGGAGGGGCTGCTGGGAAGCGGCGGCGGGTGGTCTCCGCCGCCGCCGCGGGGGGGTGTGGGCCCCGCCCCCTTAGGAGAGGCGTTGGAAGGGGCTTAAAATTACCGCAGCACATCACGGGAATGGCGCTCGCCGTTATAAATACGGCGATAGCGCTATTTTCGCGGCCGCGATGTGCTGCGTAATTTTAAAAAGAAGGTAAATAGTTACTTAAGTAAAATAGGTAAAACGTTAGGACCCAGCAGAATAAGCAAACCGTGAAGTGGTTGCTGGGCTTAAAATTATTTAATAATTTAATAAGTTATTGAACTAATTGCTTTAATTTATCCAGAGAGAAGGGCAGGCTTTTTAAGTCGCAATACAATGGTAAAGTAAAATATCAAATTAATTGAATGTGCACTAGGCTTCTATTTTTTGTATGTAGTTGTAAATTAGCCTAATTGGAGTGCTTCCACAATCCTTGTATTGTAACTACCCATGGAATAACCCCCGATCTGCTAACAATCTTCTTCTCTTATCTACCCTGATCAACTCTTCCCATGCTTTCCCCCTCTGCTCTGGAACTCCCTTTCTCGCTTTATACGTCACTCCGCCATGACTTCATATCTTCAAACGTAACCTCAAAACTCACCTCTTCAGCAAGGTTAAACTGGACCTTGACACTTCTACCTCTCTTACTGACCCATCGCAGACCCACTAGTTATACCCACTGACAACATAGTTAGAGTTACTGATTTTCTTCACCTTATGTTTCATCCCCATCTCCTCTAGACAGTAAGCTCTCTGGCAGGACCCTCCATCCTATTGTACCACAGTAAAGCTGTAACTTACCACACTGAATGCTGCTTGACCAGCACTTGAATACTTGCACTTAATTACTTTCTCTATTCTTGTATATAACATAGTAACATAGTAATTAAGTTGAATAAAGACATACGTCCATCAAGTCAAACCTATTCACCCTCTTTTTTTTTTTTTTAACCCTACTTACAGTTGATCCAGAGGAAGGCAAAAAAAAACAGCTAAAAAGGGGGAAAAAATTCCTTCCTGACTCCAAACGGCAATCGGAAAGTATCCCTGGATCAACCAGATCTATATGCATTAATACCAGTAATTCTCAATATTTTTTAGTTTTAGAAACTTATCCAGGCCTTTTTAAAGCTATTCAATGAACTTGCCATTACCACATCTGCTGGAAGACATTCCACAGTTTCACCGTTCTCACTGTAAAGCAACCCTTCCTAACCTGAAGATGAAATTTCTTTTCTTCCAACCTTAAAGGAAGTCCACGAGTCCTCTGATATGACCTATTAGTAAACATGCACCAGAGAGTTCATTGTATGGGCCATTAATATATTTGTATAAGGTTATCATGTCCCCACGCAAACGTCGCTTCTCCTCCAATTTAAACTGCCCTAACTTGTCTAATCTGCCTGCATGTATGTTTTCTTCATGTATATTAATGCAACTGTAAAGTGCCACGGATGATGTTGGTGCAATATAAATCTACAATAACAATAATAATATAATAGTTACAATAATGAAAATGCATTGCAGAGCTGTGCTAAGATCAGCTTTACTTTATTACCCTCTCCCTGTTGTTTCTATAAGTGTCCTCTAGGGCTGATGTTGGAGGGTATGCGTAATATTTGAAAAATAGGTGTCTAACATCATTTAAAAATAAAGATTTGATCAAAGTAAGGAATGGAAGAAAGTGGAAATTGATTAGAGCTCATATGTGCGATTAGTCGGATAAAAACCAAATCAATGAAGCAAAGACATCCCATTTCATTCCAGCTGTTGGGAGTTACAACTCTCTGAAAATAACATTTGGGACCATTACAGTTTTGGTGAATGCTGTATACTATACAGGTTATTGTGGCAACATCCTATTAATATTAGGTAAAATAATATATAAAAGGTTTGAATATTATTGCATATGCCTTTTTTTGTCTTATCAGGAAAAATGTATTGCAGAATCTGGAAGTGATTATAACAGCTGTGACAGCATGCCAATAACTGGTGAAATCTGTTTTTTAAACAGCTTTGCATCCTACAGTTAAACTTCTGGAACAATCATAAAAATGTTATTTGAAATGCTGGACGTCAGTCTCCCTGAGGGAATGGAGACTCTAGCTAGGATTCATCCGTAGTGATGTTTTATTGATTACTTACTGGCTTAAGGCACTTTAGCAGAAACCCCTGGAAACCTCTAGCAATCCTTGATTGCCATTGGATACTATTGATCTATGAGCGTAATAAGAATTTGGCAAGCTCTTTTCTAATGTTGATAAGGAATTCATTTTGGATGGGATAATGTACAACCTAAACAGCTGGTTGCAGTTGTGTTAAGAAAGGGATTCATCTGGTGCTGCAGGTTTATGCCGAATATCATGGAGTGTTTTATTCAGTGTCACTTAAAAGACATACAGGTGTTACACTGCAGGGTATTGGCTGAACTGTGCAATGATATAATGCAGCGCATACAATATTCTGTAACTCACAAGTAAAAAAGCATAGAAAATTAAAAAGTAACATCATGTTAACCACCTGATATTAAATACTTTAAAGGAATAGTTCACTGAAAAAGCAAACTAATCCTTTAATGCACTGATCAAAGACACAGGAGGTAAAGGACCTATACACACCTTTGTTCCAGGCTCCTACACAATTGATTGAAGAACAGAAGGTAAGGCATAGCTCCTCCCCCCCCCCCGTTCTTCGATAAATGCATAAAATATACTTCACTTTTCCTTCCCTTAACAACAATATTACTAAATATAGACAGGAGATGTGGTATCAATTGCTCATGCTATAGACCTTCCATTCTCCTACAATGCAGTACCTACAATGCAGTAAGTTGGCTGTGTCATGCATTGTATTGTATTGCTGGAGGATGGAAGGGTGGAGCAACTTCTACTTCTGCACTTTTTGCTGTTAGTTTTTGTGCAACATTAACTTTAATATAACCTCTTTAAATGAACCTACAATGTTCTACATAATTTTGTTTACTTTCTTTTTCCTCATCGATGTATTTTTTTAAAAAAAAATATTTTTTTTGCTGCTTCTGTGTGCTAATGCAAGTTTTGTTTTATTTTAAAGGCAACTTAACTGTTATATTGTCAATTCTCTATGCCTATCATACTTCAAGAAAATATTGTTTCAATTTAGTTAAGCGTCAAAGAGTGATTGCTCCCCACATGATTCCCCAGATTTCTAAACATTTTTAAAAGGTAACTGTGGCCTCCAAGCAGTTGATTTTAAATAAAAGGCCAGGTTACTACCTTTAAAATTAGCCATCAACCACCTCTCTACATGATGCACAGCCCAAGATATGAAGAAATCACTGATCAGAAAGTGAGGGGGTGGAGGTTTTGAATCTGTGGTCTTAAATGCTAGTTCCTCCTTCTAGTCTACGGTTGGCATCTGCTCAGAGCAGACAGCAGAAGACCAGGGAGATAGTTACAGTGACTGAAAGAGGAGTATGAGGGGCCACAGGGGGTTTATGGGACTGCAAGGGGAGGGTCCATGGGGGTCCATGAGTGCAATGGATTTGGTGATGCTGCTACCATATCACTCATAAAATTTAAACATCTTCAAACTATATGTAAAAAAATAATGAAATAAATTGTGGAAATTCTCAGGGAAGCATTCCTGTAAATTTACCTAAAGTTGTTTTTGAGCTACAGTTACCCTTTAACAATATTCTTTGAGGTAAGGCAGGCAGAGTGAGTTGACCTCTGGCATTAAATCTTCTAAGGCTAGGCTAGGGCCACACTACAATGCACCAGAATCACTGTTGCAATTGCATGTTCACTTTCCTGGCGCGATTGGAAATAGGTGCACAAACGCAACACATCTTAAAATCTTTCTGGAAATTAACATTAAATTAATATTGCATGCACAAACACGCAAAAAACACACGCGTGTGGCCTAGCCCCAAGGACTCATTCACACTAGGTCAGTTTTTGTCCATTTCCAGACAGAAATGTATGCCCCAGTACATTTTATTAATGGATTAGATTGACCCGTCGGTTAAATAAAAGTGCATTGAAAGTACCCAATAAATTGCACTTTTCAAATTTTCGTTTTGAATTTTAGATTTTTCAATCTAATTTTTTTTAAATTATCTAATATTAGATTTTTAGATCACAGATTAACATAAGTTCTGAGTTTCAAAATTTTGAAAATTCAATTGTATACACAGATTTTCGAAACCGTCATATCCGAATTGAAACCAGGATCATTTAAAAAATGGGACTCATCACTATTCCTTAGAAACATAAGAACTATCCCTTATGAGACGAAGTTTTCTCCATTATAATATATATATATTGTTAATTCTAGAAGATACATTCGCAAAACTCCCATTTTTGTTACGTTAATATGTGCTTATTTTGTAGTTTGTTTGGATATATATGTATTATATACGGAACCGCATGCGATTTCATGTGAGATTTTGTTGCGTTTGTGCATGCATTTTTTCATTAGATATAGAAAAACGCATGCGATTGTGATAAAAAATGCAGAACGCAAATCGCATCGCATCTGAAAACGTGCATTTTTGGTGCGTTGCCGCAATTTCAATGATTGGAAAAACGCATGCACAAACGCAAAAAAAGTGCGATAGTGTAAGCCTAGCCCTTACTCTTTAAAACTAATTTAGCAGACACAACCTGCTACATATATTTTGCTGTAAATATACAGGAAATGTTTAAGAAAAAAACTATAAATTACAAAAAAATTTTAATCCTTTTTGGGACTTATTTATGGGATATGCAGTTTATAGATCTGAATGAGAACTTGGCTTTAAGTTTATAACTTTGGGAATTTTATTACCACCTTTTGTGAAAAATATACAGGAATTTCTTCAACCCTTAAATACAAAATGAACACAGGAACAAGAAATTTTGCTGACCACTTGTACTCATTTTTGCCTTCCTGCCAGAATTAATCAACGTCAAATGCATTAGTGGGGATCACACAAAGTGTTTAAAAGCTCCATTTACCAGTTGGCTGACTCCATTACAGACTTTAATATCCAGGTGTCATAGAAGAAACCCCCCTCTGTATGTGCCTATCTTAATGAAACTCTTTGAATTAGTTGGGTGCTTTTTTCAGTATCTTTTCTCTTGTCTTGGAACCACAATGTTCAATTATAGTTCCTTTTCCGGCTCTAAACCTGCTTAACACCTTCAGTGCTAAAAGAAACATTAAGCAGCATCTGACTTAATTGCATCATCCCATTTGCACAAGCCATAAACATTTTTCTTTTATTATCTGTTATATATGATGTCCTTTAGATGCTGATCTAAGTGCTCTTAAGTGACAGTAATTTTGGATATAATTACTGCTGATTCTTTTCTTTAATCCCATGTGGAGATATTATTTTCAAGTACTGTATATTCTGTAGAGTTAAAGATAGGGGGTACATTAGCCATATGCAAAGTTGCTAAATACATAATATTTTATTATGCTTATACATAAAGTGTGATATTGCTTTAAAGTGTATGTCCACCTTAGATATATTGTTTCTCTCCCTTGTCCACCCACAACCGCTGAGTTAAATTTCTAAAAAAAGCTTTAGAATCATACTTACATACTCTGTTTGCTGTGTCTGTTGGGTGATTTGTAAAAATGAACCTGTGGGTACTAGGTATCAGTTTCCATTCTCCATCTATTGTCAAGGTCTAGTGTACACTGATCAAAACAAAGAAGCTGCAGACTAGCTTCCTAAGAAGCAGCCTAAAAATGACTCACACGATGACACTCATCCAAAATCAGCAAATGTATTAAAAAATGACTCACATGGACTTCAAAAAAAATGACTCACTGCGGTAATTTTAAAAAGAAGGTAAATAGTTACTTAAGTAAAATAGGTAAAACGTTAGGACCCAGCAGAATAAAGCAAACCGTGAAGTGGTTGCTGGGCTTAAAATTATTTAATAATTTAATAAGTTATTGAACTAATTGCTTTAATTTATCCAGAGAGAAGGGCAGGCTTTTTAAGTCGCAATACAATGGTAAAGTAAAATATAAGCAAATTAATTGAATGTGCACTAGGCTTCTATTTTTTGTATGTAGTTGTAAATTAGCCTAATTGGAGTGCTTCCACAATCCTTGTATTGTAACTACCCATGGAATAACCCCCGATCTGCTAACAATCTTCTTCTCTTATCTACCCTGATCAACTCTTCCCATGCTTTCCCCCTCTGCTCTGGAACTCCCTTTCTCGCTTTATACGTCACTCGCCATGACTTCATATCTTCAAACGTAACCTCAAAACTCACCTCTTCAGGCAAGGTTAAAATCTGGACCTTGACACTTCTACCTCTCTTACTGACCCATCGCAGACCCACTAGTTATACTCCACTGACAACATAGTTAGAGTTACTGATTTTCTTCACCTTATGTTTCATCCCCATCTCCTCTAGACAGTAAGCTCTCTGGCAGGACCCTCCATCCTATTGTACCACAGTAAAGCTGTAACTTACCACACTGAATGCTGCTTGACCAGCACTTGAATTACTTGCACTTAATTACTTTCTCTATTCTTGTATATAACATAGTAACATAGTAATTAAGGTTGAATAAAGACATACGTCCATCAAGTCCAACCTATTCACCCTCTTTTTTTTTTTTTTTAACCCTACTTAACAGTTGATCCAGAGGAAGGCAAAAAAAAAACAGCTAAAAAGGGGGAAAAAATTCCTTCCTGACTCCAAACGGCAATCGGAAAGTATCCCTGGATCAACCAGATCTATATGCATTAATACCAGTAATTCTCAATATTTTTTAGTTTTAGAAACTTATCCAGGCCTTTTTTAAAGCTATTCAATGAACTTGCCATTACCACATCTGCTGGAAGACAGTTCCACAGTTTCACCGTTCTCACTGTAAAGCAACCCTTCCTAACCTGAAGATGAAATTTCTTTTCTTCCAACCTTAAAGGAAGTCCACGAGTCCTCTGATATGACCTATTAGTAAACAATGCACCAGAGAGTTCATTGTATGGGCCATTAATATATTTGTATAAGGTTATCATGTCCCCACGCAAACGTCGCTTCTCCAATTTAAACTGCCCTAACTTGTCTAATCTGCCTGCATGTATGTTTTCTTCATGTATATTAATGCAACTGTAAAGTGCCACGGATGATGTTGGTGCAATATAAATCTACAATAACAATAATAATATAATAGTTACAATAATGAAAATGCATTGCAGAGCTGTGCTAAGATCAGCTTTACTTTATTACCCTCTCCCTGTTGTTTCTATAAGTGTACCTCTAGGGCTGATGTTGGAGGGTATGCGTATATATTTGAAAAATAGGTGTCTAACATCATTTAAAAATAAAGATTTGATCAAAGTAAGGAATGGAAGAAAGTGGAAATTGATTTAGCTCATATGTGCGATTAGTCGGATAAAAACCAAATCAATGAAGCAAAGACATCCCATTTCATTCCAGCTGTTGGGAGTTACAACTCTCTGAAAATAACATTTGGGACCATTACAGTTTGGTGAATGCTGTATACTATACAGGTTATTGTGGCAACATCCTATTAATATTAGGTAAAATAATATATAAAGAGGTTTGAATATTATGTGCATATGCCTTTTTTTGTCTTATCAGGAAAAATGTATTGCAGAATCTGGAAGTGATTATAAACAGCTGTGACAGCATGCCAATAACTGGTGAAATCTGTTTTTTAAAACAGCTTTGCATCCTACAGTTAAACTTCTGGAACAATCATAAAAATGTTATTTGAAATGCTGGACGTCAGTCTCCCTGAGGGAATGGAGACTCTAGCTAGGATTCATCCGTAGTGATGTTTTATTGATTACTTACTGGCTTAAGGCACTTTAGCAGAAACCCCTGGAAAACTCTAGCAATCCTTGATTGCCATTGGATACTATTGATCTATGAGCGTAATAAGAATTTGGCAAGCTCTTTTCTAATGTTGATAAGGAATTCATTTTGGATGGGATAATGTAGCAACCTAAACAGCTGGTTGCAGTTGTGTTAAGAAAGGGATTCATCTGGTGCTGCAGGTTTATGCCGAATATCATGGAGTGTTTTATTCAGTGTCACTTAAAAGACATACAGGTGTTACACTGCAGGGTATTGGCTGAACTGTGCAATGATATAATGCAGGCATACAATATTCTGTAACTCACAAGTAAAAAAGCATAGAAAATATTAAAAAGTAACATCATGTTAACCACCTGATATTAAATACTTTAAAGGAATAGTTCACTGAAAAAGCAAACTAATCCTTTAATGCACTGATCAAAGAACAGGAGGTAAAGGACCTATAACACACCTTTGTTCCAGGCTCCTACACAATTGATTGAAGAACAGAAGGTAAGGCATAGCTCCTCCCCCCCCCCCCTTCTTCGATAAATGCATAAAAATAATACTTCACTTTTCCTTCCCTTACCAACAATATTACTAAAAATAGACAGGGAGATGTGGTATCAATTGCTCATGCTATAGACCTTCCATTCTCCTACAATGCAGTACCTACAATGCAGTAAGTTGGCTGTGTCATGCATTGTATTGTATTGCTGGAGGATGGAAGGGTGGAGCAATCTTCTACTTCTGCACTTTTTGCTGTTAGTTTTAGTGCAACATTAACTTTAATATAACCTCTTTTAAATGAACCTACAATGTTCTACATAATTTTGTTTACTTTCTTTTTCCTCATCGATGTATTTTTTTAAAAAAAAATATTTTTTTTGCTGCTTCTGTGTGCTAATGCAAGTTTTGTTTTATTTTAAAGGGCAACTTAACTGTTATATTGTCAATTCTCTATGCCTATCATACTTCAAAGAAAAATATTGTTTCAATTTAGTTAAGCGTCAAAGAGTGATTGCTTCCCAGCATGATTCCCCAGATTTCTAAACATTTTTAAAAGGTAACTGTGGCCTCCAAGCAAGTTGATTTTAAATAAAAAGGCCAGGTTACTACCTTTAAAATTAGCCATCAACCACCTCTCTACATGATGCACAGCCCAAGATATGAAGAAATCACTGATCAGAAAGTGAGGGGGTGGGAGGTTTTGAATCTGTGGTCTTAAATGCTAGTTCCTCCTTCTAGTCTACGGTTGGCACATGCTCAGAGCAGGACAAAGCAGAAGAAACCAGGGAGATAGTTACAGTGACTGAAAGAGGAGTATGAGGGGCCACAGGGGGGTTTATGGGGACTGCAAGGGGAGGGTCCATGGGGGTCCATGAGTGCAATGGATTTGGTGATGCTGCTACCATATCACTCATAAAAATTTAAACATCTTCAAAACTATGTAAAAAAATAATGAAAGTAAATTGTGGAAATTCTCAGGGAAGCAATTCCTGTAAATTTACCTAAAGTTGTTTTTGAGCTACAGTTACCCTTTAACAATATTCTTTGAGGTAAGGCAGGCAGAGTGAGTTGACCTCTGGCATTAAATCTTCTAAGGCTAGGGCCACACTACAATGCACCAGAATCACTGTTGCAATTGCATGTTCACGTTTCCTGGCGCGATTGGAAATAGGTGCACAAAACGCAACACATCTAAAATCTTTCTGGAAATTAACATTAAATTGAATATTGCATGCACAAACACGCAAAAAAACACGCGTGTGGCCTAGCCCCAAGGACTCATTCACACTAGGTCAGTTTTTGTCCATTTCCAGACAGAAATGTATGCCCCAGTACATTTTATTAATGGATTAGATTGACCCAGTCGGTTAAATAAAAGTGCATTGAAAGTACCCAATAAATTGCACTTTTCAAATTTTCGTTTTGAATTTTAGATTTTTCAATCTAATTTTTTTTAAATTATCTAATATTAGATTTTTAGATCACAGATTAACATAAGTTCTGAGTTTCAAAATTTTGAAAATTCAATTGTATACACAGATTTTCGAAACCGTCATATCCGAATTGAAACCAGGATCATTTAAAAAATGGGACTCATCACTATTCCTTAGGAAACATAAGAACTATCCCTTATGAGACGAAGTTTTCTCCATTATAAATATATATATATTGTTAATTCTAGAAGATACATTCAGCAAAACTCCCATTTTTGTTACGTTAATATGTGCTTATTTTGTAGTTTGTTTGGATATATATGTATATATATACGGAACCGCATGCGATTTCATGTGAGATTTTGTTGCGTTTGTGCATGCATTTTTTCATTAGATATAGAAAAACGCATGCGATTGTGATAAAAAAATGCAGAACGCAAATCGCAATCGCATCTGAAAACGTGCATTTTTGGTGCGTTGCCGCAATTTCAATGATTGGAAAAACGCATGCACAAACGCAAAAAAAGTGCGATAGTGTAAGCCTAGCCCTTACTCTTTAAAACTAATTTAGCAGACACAACCTGCTACATATATTTTGCTGTAAATATACAGGAAATGTTTAAGAAAAAAAACTATAAATTACAAAAAAATTTTAATCCTTTTTGGGACTTATTTATGGGGATATGCAGTTTATAGATCTGAATGAGAACTTGGCTTTAAGTTTATAACTTTGGGAATTTTATTACCACCTTTTGTGAAAAATATACAGGAATTTCTTCAACCCTTAAATACAGAAAATGAACACAGGAACAAGAAATTTTGCTGACCACTTGTACTCATTTTTGCCTTCCTGCCAGAATTAATCAACGTCAAATGCATTAGTGGGGATCACACAAAGTGTTTAAAAGCTCCATTTACCAGTTGGCTGACTCCATTACAGACTTTAATATCCAGGTGTCATAGAAGAAACCCCCCTCTGTATGTGCCTATCTTAATGAAACTCTTTGAATTAGTTGGGTGCTTTTTTCAGTATCTTTTCTCTTGTCTTGGAACCACAATGTTCAATTATAGTTCCTTTTCCGGCTCTAAACCTGCTTAACACCTTCAGTGCTAAAAGAAACATTAAGCAGCATCTGACTTAATTGCATCATCCCATTTGCACAAGCCATAAAACATTTTTCTTTTATTATCTGTTATATATGATGTCCTTTAGATGCTGATCTAAGTGCTCTTAAGTGACAGTAATTTTGGAATATAATTACTGCTGATTCTTTTCTTTAATACCATGTGGAGATATTATTTTCAAGTACTGTATATTCTGTAGAGTTAAAGATAGGGGGTTACATTAGCCATATGCAAAGTTGCTAAATACATAAATAATATTTATTATGCTTATACATAAAGTGTGATATTGCTTTAAAGTGTATGTCCACCTTGATATATTGTTTCTCTCCCTTGTCCACCCACAACCGCTGAGTTAAATTTCTAATAAAAGCTTTAGAATCATACTTACATACTCTGTTTGCTGTGTCTGTTGGGTGATTTGTAAAAATGAACCTGTGGGTACTAGGTATCAGTTTCCATTCTCCATCTATTGTCAAGGTCTAAGTGTACACTGATCAAAACAAAGAAGCTGCAGACTAGCTTCCTAGAAGCAGCCTAAAAATGACTCAGCCTTATAATGATTATTACCCACCCCCAAACCCCAATTTCGCTAGCTTTTCATATTTCAAAGATGCCCCAGAACCTTCTTACCTGACCTGGTCCCTCGCTGGCTATTCCATGCCTCCCTGCTCCTGTTTCAAGCTCAGGAGCATTCTGCACTGATAGCTGCTTCTCTTCCTGGTCGCAGCTGTCAGGCGATTCGGCATGATGTCACATCGCGTCCTAACTGACAGCCGTAACCAGGAAGTGGAGCGGTGAGGGACCAGGTCAGGCAAGTCATTTCTAGGGGATCTTGGAAATCTGAAAAGTTAGCGAAAGTGGGGTTTGGGGGGGGGGGGGGATAATAATAATTTTAAGGCTGAGTAATTTTTAGGCTGGAAATGCCCTTTAAGTATACTATGTGTAATCTCAGAATATGTGCACACATGCTGTTTGCTTTGTTACATTATGTATATTAGTCAGTGTGCAAAATTCATCCAAAGTTTCCATTATGATATTATTAACAAACGACTCTATTTTTTTTTTACAGTAATGTAAAATCTCTATATAGGTAAACTTTGTTGAACTGATAGATTAGATTAACAAGATGCTTTTGTCCTTATTATTTCTCTTCTGCATTAAATCTCAAACCATATTATCTTTGCTTCATATTTGTTTTTATCCTTTCAATTATAAAGGGGGATGGAATGTGACTGTTGTACATATTTATTTGCATTGACTTTAGTTCCATGAAGTAATGAAACTTTGAGAACAGAATGCATTAAAATAAAACAAATTGAAATGAAATGCTGTATTTGATATAAAAGGTATTTTCTTGCATACAGTTTTTTAGGTCTCCATTATAAAAGGGTACTTACAATAACCAGTAACTATTTTCTAGTAGCAAAATTCATGATTGTCAGGACAAAATGTCTGGATTTGAGACACTGTGTCACGATTAAAAGGAATGCAGCATTTTCACCATACTGTATGTAAATATGAGCGGCTGGGTTTTTTCACCCCTCCTTCCCATCTGTATGTACAGGAAAATGTTGCTTTACATATGGGAAATTAAATAACATCAATGATAGGGAAGAACTGGACAAAGAATAGGAACTGTATGTTTAATCAGGACAATGGCTTTTATACGATTCAAAAATATTGGTGGCATTCTGTCTGGTGAATTTTTGTATCTTTTCTTAAAGTTACAGTAACCTGTATCTCATCTCTCATTTTGATGTGGGTGCATGGAAATTTACCTTTCTAAGAGCTAGGCCACATGTTTTCGCTTGCCTTTCGCTTGCGAAAGCTTGCACCAGTGATTTTCGCTAACATGGAAATTGCAGGAATGCGAACATTCCTGCCATTTCCTATGCGCTCTTTGTATATAGCTAAAACGCATGCACAAACGCTAAACAACACGTGCAAACGTACAGAAATCACGAAATAACGCTCGCAATTGCGTGCACGATTTGGTGCTTTGTAGTGTGTCCTCAGCCTTACAATGTTTTATTTCGTTGCATTTCAATATACTACTGACCGATTCTTTTAGGCTGAGGACACAGTACAACTCACCAAATCCTGCACGCAATCACAAACATTATCGCACGCGATTTCTGTGCGTTCGCGCGTTGTTTCGCGTTTGTGCATGTGTTTTCGCTATTTACAAAGAGAAAACACATGCGATTGTGTGAAAACAAATGCTTGAACGCAAAACGTGAACGGATGCGCATAGAAAATCACAAGAATGTTCACGTTCCTACGACTTCCATGTTAGCAAAAATCGCAGGAGCAATCGGGAGCAAAAAACTTGTACACAAATGCGCTAAAAAAACACTAATGTGGCCTAGCCCTTACAGTCCATATTGGGCAGGGGAGCATGTGAATAAATTCAAGAGATGTAGCCAGACTAGCTGCCTCTTCTGAGCATGTGAAAGCTTGTAAAAAAAAACCTTTGGAAGCTTAAAGGGGAGGTGTAAACTTTTGAGAGGCAGAGGGAAAGGGGTAAGCATAACTTTACTGCATAACACACTATCCCTGTGTCTGTCAGTGTCTAACTATTGTAGCTTTGGATTTGGGGCAATGATTTATGGGACTAGGTAAAAACCGGAACAGTCGCCGGAACAGAAAATGAACAGCACCACCTATTG
Organism: Hymenochirus boettgeri; assembly: GCA_019447015.1. Lineage (NCBI taxonomy): Eukaryota > Metazoa > Chordata > Amphibia > Anura > Pipidae > Hymenochirus > Hymenochirus boettgeri. The sequence continues at coordinate 162,886,331 of CM033470.1, forward strand.
TAAGACATTAAAATTACACCACTTTATTATAGATGCCGGAATAAGGTTTTACACCCTTTTAGATCTGTTCTGGCCGCCGGAACGGGGGTCTGGACCCCTTTGGCTCTGTTCCGGCTGCCGGAACGGGGGTCTGGATGCTTTTGGCACTGTTATGGCTGCCGGAAAGGAGGTCTGGATCCCTTTGGCTCTGTTCTGGCTGACGGAATGGGGGTCTGGCTTCTTTTGGGTCTTTTCTGGCTGCCGAAACAGGGGTCTGGATGCTTTTGGCTTTGTTCTGGCTGCCGGAACGGGGGTCTGGATGCTTTTGGCTCTGTTCTGGCCACCAGAACGGGGTCTGGACCCCTTTGGCTCTGTTCTGGCTGCCGGAACGGAGGTCTGGATGCTTTTGGCTCTGTTCTGGCTGCCGTAACAGGGGTCTGGATGCTTTTGGCTTTGTTCTGGCTGCTGGAACGGGGGTCTGGATGCTTTTGGCTCTGTTCTGGCCGCCGGAACGGGGGTCTGGACCCCTTTGGCACTGTTCTGGCTGCCGGAACGGAGGTCTGGATGCTTTTGGCTCTGTTCTGGTTGCCGGTCTTTTTAGCCTTGAACCCAACCTAATCCATCTGTTAGCCACACCAAACCTAAAAAACCCGGTATCTAACCTATTGTAAGACATTAAAATTACACCACTTTATTATAGATGCCGGAATAAGGTTTTACACCCTTTTAGATCTGTTCTGGCCGCCGGAACGGGGGTCTGGACCCCTTTGGCTTTGTTCCGGCTGCTGGAACAGAGGTCTGGATGCTTTTAGCTCTGTTCTGGCCGCCGGAACGGGGGTCTGGACCCCTTTGGCTCTGTTCTGGCTGCCAGAACGGGGGTCTGGATGCTTTTGGCTCTGTTCTGGTGGCCAGAACAGGGTCTGGATGCTTTTGGCTCTCTTCTGGCTGCCGGAACAGGGGTCTGGACCCCTTTGGCTCTGTTCTGGCTGCCGGAACGGGGGTCTGGATGCTTTTAACTCTGTTCTGGCCACCAGAACAGGGGTCTGGACCCCTTTGGCTCTGTTCCGGCTGCCAGAATGGGGGTCTGGATCCTTTGGCTCTATTCTGGCTGCCGAAATGAGGGTCTGGATGCTTTTGGCTCTGTTCTGGCTGCCGGAACGGGGGTCTGAACCCATTTGGCTCTGTTCTGGCTGCCGAAATGGGGGTCTGGATGCTTTTGGCTCTGTTCTGGCTGCCAGAACGGGGGTCTGGATGCTTTTGGCTCTGTTCTGGCCACTGGAACGGGGGCTGGACCAACTTGGATCTGTTCTGGCTGCCGGAACGGGGGTCTAGACCCCTTTGGGTCTGCTCTGGCTGCCGGAACAGGGGTCTGGACCCCTTTGGCTCTGTTCTGGCTCCTGGAACAGGGGTCTGGACCCCTTTGGCTCTGTTCTGGCTGCCGGAACGGGGGTATGGACCTCTTTGGCTCTGTTCTGGCTGCCGGAATGGGGGTGTGGATGCTTTTGGCTCTGTTCTGGCTGCTGGAACGGGGGTCTAGATGCTTTTGGCTCTGTTATGGCCGCCGGAACAGGGGTCTGGACCCCTTTGACTCTGTTCTGGCTGCCGGAATGGGGGGTCTGGATGCTTTTGGGTCTGTTCTGGCTGCCAGAACGGGGGTCTGGACCCCTTTGGGTCTGTTCTGGCTGCCAGAACGGGTTTCTGGACCTATTTGGCTCTGTTCTGGCTGCCGGAACGGGGGTCTGGACCCCTTTGACTCTATTCTCGCTGCCAGAATGGGGGTCTGGATGCTTTTGGGTCTGTTCTGGCTGCCGGAATGGGAGTCTGGATGCTTTTGGGTCTGTTCTGGCTGCCGGAACTGGGATCTGGACCCCTTTGGCTCTGTTCTGGCTGCCAGAACAGGGGTCTGGACCCCTTTGGGTCTGTTCTGGCTGCCAGAACGGGAGTCTGGATGCTTGTGGCTCTATTCTTGCTGCCGGAACAGGGGTCTGGACCCCTTTGGCTCTGATCTGGCTGCCAGAACGGGGGTCGGGATGCTTTTGGCTCTGTTCTGGCTGCCGGGAATGGGAGTCTGGATGCTTTTGGCTCTGTTCTGGCTGCCGGAATAGGGGTCTGGACCACTTTGGCTCTGTTCAGGCCGCCGGAACGGGGGTCTGGACCCCTTTGGCTTCTGTTCTGGCTGCCGGAATGGGGGATGCTTTTGGCTCTGTACTGGCTGCCAGAATGGGGGTCTGGACCCCTTTGGCTCTGTTCTGGCTGCCGGAACGGGGGTCTGGATGCTTTTGGCTCTGTACTGGCTGCTGGAATGGGGGTCTGAACCCTGGGAACTCTGTTCTGACCACCGTAACAGGGTTTTGCACCCTGAAAACTCTGTTCTGGCTGCTTGAATAGGGGTTTGCACCCTGAGAATTCTGTTCTGGTGGCTGGAACAGGGTCTACACTCTGGAAACTCTGTTCTAGGGGCCAAAACAGGGGTCTGCACTCTGGGAACTCTATTCTGGTGGCCGGGAACTCTGCACCCTGGGAACTCTGTTCTGCACTTCTAATGGCCGTAATGGAGGCCTGCACCCTGGAAACTGTTTTGGAAGCCGGAACTGGTGTCTGTACCCTGGGAACTATGTTCTGCTTGTCAGAATGGGGGTTTGCACCCTGGGAGCTTTGTTATGGCAGCAAACTGTGGGAGTGATATGTGTGTGCATATATGTATATGTGTGAAGGTTGACAATGTATGTATACATGTGGGAAAGGATTTATGATTGTCTGTAGCAGAGTATTTGTGTGACAGAAGGTGTGGAAAAGTCTGAATGCGTGTGTGTAGCAGTGTGTGTGAAATAGAATGTGCATTTGTGTGATAGCAAAACTATATTTGTATAATGGTTTATTTAGCAACTTGTTTTAATGTGTGTGTATATTATGTGTGTACCAAAGTGAGCATGTCTGTGTAGCTATTTATGTGCGTTTAATATTGTTTGTGAGTTTGTAGCTGAGTGTGTATATTAGTCTAGAATAGCATTTGATGTTGAATAAAGGCATACATCCATCCAGTCCAACCTACTCAGCCATACCCCCATTCCTCATTTCCTGCCTAACTGTTGATTCAGAGGAAGGCAAAGGAAAAAAAACAGAATTTTGTTCCTGACTCCAAGTGACAATTGAAAATCTCCCTGGATCAACTCTACTTTATGTATCAAAACCAGTAACCTGCAACATTCCTTGTTTTCAGAAACTCATCCAGCTTTTTTTCAAAAATATCCAATGAACCTGCCATAGCCATGTCGAATGGAAGACAGTTCCATAGCTTTACCGTTTTCACAGTGAAAAATCTTTTCCGAACTTGAAGACTAAACTTTATTTCTTTAAGTCTTAAGGGATGGTCACATGTACTCTGACATGTTCTATTGGTGAACAATACCCCAGACAGTTTATTGTATGGTCCGTTAATGTATTTATACACAGTAATCATATCCCCACGCAAGTGCCTTTTCTCCAGCGTACATAATTGTAACTTTTTCAGTCTCTCTTCATATTCAAGCTTCCCCAATCCCCTTATTAATTTAGTTGCCCTTCTCTGAACCCTTTCCAGTATGTCCTTTTTGTACACAGGATTCCAAAATTGCACTGAATATTCCAAATGAGGCCTTACCAATGCTTTGTTAAGAGGGAGAGTAACATTTTCCTCCCTTGAATCTATACCTCTCTATAAACAAGAAAATATCTTACTGGCTCTGGCTGTTGCCGCCTGGCACTGCCTGCCGGGCCGCAACACTGTTTGCCAGGCATGCATCACTTTACATTTATCAACATTGCTTTTCATCAGCCTAATGTGACAATCTATCTAGATCCACCTGCAACCATTGCACATCCTCTAAAGTTTTTAATGGTCAGCAAAGTGTTTTGTCGTTGGCAAACACAGAAGCCTTGCTGACAATACCCACAGTCTATATTGATGAAGCCGTTAACAACAACTCTCTGGTTCCTATCCATTAACCAACTTTCTATTCTTGTACAAATGTGCCAACGCAGCCGAACAGACCTTAGCTTATATGTTAGTCGCCTATGGGGACTGCATCAAAAGCCTTATCAGAATCCAAGTATACTACATCTACAGCTATATAGTGCATATAGTCTGGGTGTGTTAGAAGTTTTTAGCACTGCTTTATGCGTGTGTATAAAGCAGTGAGTGTGCACTAGAGATGTCCGAACTTCGAAAAATCCGGTACGTGCGAGGATCCGCGGATTTTCTAAAAAATCCGTAAATTCGAAAATCCGCGAGCAGACCCGTTAAAACGTATTAAAATTAAAGTTCGGCAAAATCCGCATTAAAAGTGGTCTAAATAGCCTTGGTAACGTACACTTAATCACTCAGGGACCTGGGTAATGACCTTAAGAACACGTATCAATGCCTACAATACCTAAAATTTACAGTCCGCTAGCGTGAATTTTAAAAAACTAGGAATTTTCAAAAATACGAGGATTCCCGTAAAAACGGGGATTTCCGTAAAAACGAGGATTTCCATAAAACCGAGGATTATCGTAAAAACGAGGAACCGGAACCTTCTGCCTGCACAATGGCGAGTTCTGTAAGGCAGATGTATGCCACACAGTACCTCTTGGCCAGGGGGTACGATGATTTCCCCCCTGGCACCTATCATGTGCGGCGCCGAAAACGCAGGATTATGGAGGGGCTCCTGCGCCACTTCGGCTACCAGACCACTGTCTCTACCCTCCAGAGAAGACGATGGGGGTACTGGGTTACATAATGTCCACTGTGGTTTGCCACCATTGTTGTAGGGCCTGGCAGGCTTGGCCCCACTGGACATACCCCTCACCCCATTGGCTTCTCTCCCTCAGAGTATGCTTCATGCAAGGGAAAGCAGGTGAACGGGTAGGAACAGCACCATTGAGTTACAGCAGGCCCACTGCAGTTTGCCACCATTATTGAAGAGCCAGGCAGGCTTGGCCCCACTGGACATACCCCTCACCCCACTGGCTTCTCTCCCTCAGAGTATGCTTTGTGCAAGGGAAAGCGGGTGAAAGGGTAAGGCTTCGTAGGAACAGCACCATTGAGTTACAGAAGGCCCACTGCAGTTTGCCACCATTGTGAAGAGTCAGGCAGGCTTGACTCCACTTGACATACCCCTCACCCCATTGGCTTCTCTCCCTCAGAGTATGCTTCGTGCAAGGGAAAGCGGGTGAACGGGTAAGGCTTTGTAGGAACCGCACCATTGAGTTACAGCAGGCCCACACTTTGTAATATGGAGTATTGCTCTAGTGCCAGGCAGGATTGACCCAGAGCTGAAAACATTAGCCACAGAGTAGCTGTTGCAGCTGTATGAGATGGTCAGAGTAGGTGACACCACAAAGGTGCCTCGTGGAGAGAGAAGGAAGAACAAAGTACTGCTCTCAGGCCAAGTAGGATCGACCCAATCTTAGAAAAATAAGCCACAAAGTAGCTGTTGTTGCAGAGCATTTGTTGCCAATAAGAAAAATTTGCCATTTGCCAGCTAAGCTGGCATCAGCTAAGCCTCTAGGCGGAAAATGAGGCAGAAGGAGCAGTACGGGTGGCCAGGGGCAGGAGGCCTTCAGTCACGGGCATCAGCATCAGCAATAGGGGTGCTGTACTGAGATGTGACCCACGCCTCATTCATCTTGATGAATGTAAGGCAGTCCACATTCTCAGTGGAGAGATGGGTCCTCCTCTCCATTACAACAAGGTTAGTCCTTAAAAGGACTGTTGGGTCTCAAGATGTGTGAATACAAGGGTGGTTAACAACAAGTGCTAAACCACCATACTGAAATCCACACACAGAAAGCTCAAAAAAAGCTCAAAAAGCACAAAAAACTCCAACTCCTACACTGTTAGGTCTCCACTAAACACACTCCAACACACTGACAAAATGGCGCCTGTGAAGCAGCCTTTTATACCCAGGGGGCTGGCAATAATCATGTTAGCTGCCATTGGATAATTTGGGACATGTGGCTTGCTCCGTCTTCAAAATAATCCCCAAAATGCAGAAATTTCGCGAATTTACAAGAATTTCTCGTTTTTTCGAAAGTTTTCGAAATTACGAGAATTCTCGTAATTACGAGGACCTCCGTTTTCTCCGTATTTCGAAAATACGGAGATCCTCATAATTACAAAAATTTTCGGAAAAAAAAAAAAATCCGCGGTTCGGAAGTTCGGAAGGCGGAAAATCCGGAATAATCCGCCGTTCGCGGACGGGATAAATCCGCGGCGGGTCTGGGTTCAGGTCTGCGAACCGGCCATCTCTAGTGTGCACCAGTGTTTGTGTTCATTTACATGTGTGCTTGTGTGTATAAGTGTAGGAATGTGTGTAGAGGTGTATGTGTATATGTTGAACATAAATGTTTGGGAGTATATGTAGCCGAGTGTGTGTGTTTAGCACAATAGTGCTTATTAGTGCTTATATGTATGTATGTATGTAAATTGTGTTTATGTATGTAAATGTGTTTCTGTTCCCTTGTGTGTGAGTGTGGGCTTGTGTGTGTCAGTGAGTGTGCAGCTGTGTATCTGTGTGTTTGAATGTGCAGCAGTAAATGTCTGTGTAGAGGGTATATGTAGCAGATAGAGGGACAGGCAGAGGGACAGAGGGAGGGACATGCAGAAGGACAGAGGGAGGGACATGCAGAAGGACAGATGGAGGGACATGCAGAAGGACAGATGGAGGGACATGCAGAAGGACAGATTGAGGGACATGCAGAAGGACAAATTGAGGGACAGGCAGGGGCACAGATAGAGAGACAGACAGAGGGACAAATAAAGGACAGACAGAGGGATAAATAAAGGACAGGCAGAGGGACAGACAGAGGGATAAATAAGGGACAGGCAGAGGGACAGATAAGACAGGCAAAAGGACAGATAGAGGGACAGGCGGAAGGACAGATAGAGGGTCAGGGAGAAGAACAGAGAGAGGGACAGATAGTGGGACCGGCAGGACAGATATAGTATACCAATGATCAAAGTAAAATGCCAAAACATTTAATTTGAAAAACAAAACAATACTGTTCATTTGCAACTGTTTTTATCTATTAATGAAATAACAATCCCAGTAAAAATAAAAATCAGAACTGGACCAGAACCGCAAAAAGTCCATTGCCTCCAGCGAGAAAGGGGGGAGGGGGTTCGGGCGATTCCAGTCATATTCTGACTTTTAAATGAACTCCAGTTACTGTCCGGACTGCTGGTAAGTAAAACCTGGAACCAGACCAGAACACAATGACAGGTGCATTCCTGCTCAATGTGAAAAAGCCGGAACATAAAGTTACGTCGTCTATGTGACAGAAATGTTCCGGGTTTTACACATTGAGCCAAAATGCAGAAGGAAGAAACGATCAGTGCACTACAGAAGGGCAGAGCACAAGGATTATCTGCACATCGGCAGAAACAGCACCTGAAGCTTATGTGAGTGGGAACACTGACACTGGGGGTGGGAGGTGGGGTGCTGGGGCCCTACCTACTTGGTGTCTCTCTCTGTCACCCTGTCTGTCCCTTTGCCTGTCTTATATGTCCCTCTGCCTGTTCCACTATCTGTCCCCTGCCTATAGGACAGGCAGAGGAACAGATAGAGGAACAAGCAATGGGGCAGATAGAGTGATAGGCAGAAGGACACACAGGGGGACCGATAAAGGGACAGATAGAGGGAAAGGCAGAGGGAAAGGCAGAAGGACAGACAGGGGGCAGACAGAGGGAAAGGCAGGGGCACAGATAGGGGGGCAGGCAAAGGAACAGATAGTGGGACAGGTAGAAGGACAGACAGGGAGACAGATAGAAGGACAGGCAAGGGGACAGATAGGACAGGCAGAGGATAGATAGAGGGACAGGCAGGGGGACAGACAGATAGACAGAGGGACAGATAGAGGGACAGAGAGGGTGACAGAAAGAGGGACAGGCTGGGAGACAGATAGAGGGACAGGCTGGGGGACAGATAGAGGGACAGGCTGGGGAACAGATAGAGGGACAGGCAGGGGGAAAATAGAGGAACAAGCAGGAGGGCCGATAGAGGGACAGACAGAAGGACAGGCAGGGGATAGATAGAAGGACAGGCAGGGGGACAGATAGAGGGACAGAGAGGGTGACAGATAGAGGGAAAAGCAGGGGACAGAAAGAGGGACAGGCTGGGGAACAGATAGTGGGACAGGCTGGGGGACAATAGAGGGACAAGGCTGGGGAACAGATAGTGGGACAGGCTGGGGGACAGATAGAGGGACAGGCTGGGGGACAGATAGAGGGACAGGTAGAAGGATAGACAGGGGGACATATAGAAGGACAGGCAGAGGTGCAAAAAGATGGACAGGCAAGGGGCAGATAGAGTTACAAGCAGGGGGACAGGTAGAGGGACAGGCAGGGGGATAGATAAAGGGACAGGCAGGGGGACAGGCAGGGAAACAGCAAGGAGGCAGATAGAGGAACAGGCAGGGGACTGATAGAGGGACAGGGAGGGGGACAGTCAGGGGGACAGATAGAGGGACAGGCAGAGGGATAGACAGAGGGAAAGGCAGGGGGATAGACAGAGGGACAAGGAGGGGGACAGGCAGGGGGACAGACAGAAGAACAGGAAGGGGGACAGACAGAGGGACAAGCAGGGGGACAGACAGAATAACAGGCAGGGGGACAGATAGAGAGACAGGGAGGGGGACAGACAGAGGGACAGGAAGGAGGCAGATAGAGGGACAGGCGGGGGACAGAGGGACAGGCAGAGGAACAGGCAGATGGACAGACAGAGGGACAGGCAGGGGGACAAATAGAGAGATAGACAGATAGAGGGACAGGCTGCATGTTTCTTCCTTCTGCATTCCGGCTTCTACACATTGAGCCGGAACGCATCTTTCACTGTGTTCCGGCTTTTACTTACCAGCGGTCCGGACAGTAACCGGAGTTCAGATAAAAGTTGGAACATGGCCGGAATCGCCGGAACCACTGGTAGTAATACCTCCTTCTCGCTGGGGGCAGTGGACTTTTTGCGGTTCCGGTCCGGTTCCGACTTTTATTTTTACCGAGGATTTATCTATATTTAATTTTTCATTTGAGAAGCAAACATATTCTTTAAAGCTAGAGCTCTCTTTCTAATGTGAAAATAAGGAAAGAATAGACTTCTAGGTAATGTCATGTCTCTGGTTTTGCATTAACTTGTGGGATGATGTTACAGCCTCTTAGAAGGTATAGTATTTCCTTAAGGGCAAGTCCACCCTAAAAACAGGAACTGATATTAATAACCAAGACCCCCCTATACATAAGTTTTATTGAGTACCTTTCCTTCTAATGTTTCTAGGGATACTTACTGAATAAAACCTAATCTCCTCTGCTACTGTTGTGAGATGTCACCATGATGGCCTTTACTGATGGCTGCTACCTGGAAGCAGCAGTAAGAAGGAGAGACACAAAGGATTAGACCTTTTGAATTATCTTTAGAATTTTAGATTTTTCAATCTAGTTTCCTATTTCAATCCGACTTTGTAATGCACTTACACAGAGTTATCTTATCAAGTTGTTCAGCAAATTATATTTAATTTAATACCATTTACTTTAGTGATAATTTAGAGTTTTTTTTGTGTTTTGCATAAAGCTTTCAGATTATGGTATATAAAAATGTTGGTCCTCCATTATGGTTATATAAAAATAAAAAAAATATAGGTGCCTTATATATACGTATGTGATTTCTGTTTAGTTTCTGAGGAATGAATGAGTAAAGGAAAGTTGAGCCTAGAGCGTTTTTTTTTTTTATAACTGACTTCAAACACCTTTCTTTTTTTGCAACCTGTGTGCCTGCTGTCTGTTATTCTTTTCTTTTTTTAAACTTTGGCTGCACAAAAGCTGTTTCACTGAAAACAAAGAGCAACATCAACATTGCAAGCCGCCTCATAAAGAGTTTTCATGTCAGGCCTTGCAGGCCATTTTTCTCATAGTCTAAAATTACCCAAAAGCCTCCTGGGATTGGCCAAAACAAAGAGAGAGATTGCATTCTCCTACTTGCCATGAGCAAGGTCTAAGGAAACAAATGAAGTTCGAAGGGAGTATAGATAGGGTCAGTCTTAGAATGGGCCCAATAAAGAAAATCAAGTTTGTTCGCCCAAGATTCCAATTAACTCAGTGCCAGCCCATAATGCTTTGCAAGGAATCTTTCAGAATGGAACTTCAAAAGAGGCTTATTGGCCTGACCTCTCTGTTTCTAAAAAAGCCAGTATGAAGAGCTCCTTAGCCGTGTTTTACAGCACAGCGTGCCCGTTTTCAAATAGTCTTGGCCATTTACAATCTAGGCAGCTAATCTTTCTGTTGATTTTTTTGAGAAAACTAGGACAACCTTTCAGTCAGAGTATAAAAGCAACCTGTAACACGTTTCTGATTTTCATTTTAGTTTCAATAAATAGAATGGAGAGTGCTTCTTTTTTCCCTTAGTCTGCAAATAAAGTAAAATGGAATAGCTTGTGATCTAATCCCTATAGAATTATGGAAGCAATATTATTGATGTCCAGAATATTTTCAGAAGCACACATGTGAGAATAAATTAGAACCTGGCCTCCTCAAAAAAAAAAGCATGAGGAGAATTGCTTTTTCAGATTCATTTTGTTATTAAGGTCTTGATAGGGACATCTAACAAATGTAAGTGAAAGGTTACTATTATACAAATGCCACGATGTCACACCCACTGTTCAAGGAATATAATCCTTGTAAAATTTTTTATGAGCAATTAACCCGCCAGCTGCTTGGTAATAAGCTCCCTATGTTCTTTCATATCTTATAGTATGCAGATTTAATTTTTAATAAATGCTTAAATGTTGGCAAACACTAAAATGGGTCAGTGACTTTAAAGTACAAATAAAGAATAATGAAGGGATGATACAACAATGTTAACAAGCTTTATTCACACACTGTTTAACAATAATGATCTATTTAGGGGTCTAGGATTAAGGCTGGGGCCACTCTACAACTCAGACCGGAAACATGCATGCAATTGTGCAAGATTCCTATGCGCAGGCGCGCTTTGACATGCATGTGAGCTTCAGTTTCAAATGCTGAACACATGCACTTCGAAAGGCGGATCACAGCACAAAGGACAGCAGCGCACCTAGTGTGGCCAGACCAGTTTGCCAACACTAGTGAGTGCTTTGTAATGTGTGATCGGATCACCACTTGTTAAAACTTGTGTGTGGCCTAGCCAAAAGGGGATCATTTTCAACAGTATTCATTAGGAGTATCCAAAAGGCAACCCAAACTCTTGCTTAGGGTCCAGTATAACGGGGGAACCAGTTTTAGAAACAGAAAAGGTATTACAGTACATACAATAAATGTAAACTGGGTGACCATTTTGGCCTATATAGTGTACAATATATGGTTGCAGGCCTGAAAAAATGCAGGGTTTAGAGGGCACCAATTAAATGCCCCTTCATTCCTCATCAGTTTCATGATGCAGCAGGGGGTATTCAATCAACCCTTATTTAACCACTACAATATAGATATGTTGGTACCTTGATTGCCTGCTGATCAACAGTAGAATGGGAATACCTGTAACATCCAAAGGCTTTCTCTGGTGATGTCCCTTGGACTTCTCTGATCTTTAATTGTTGGTCCAATTCTGACAATCATGGCTATATAGTAGTATTGAGTATAGTATTTGTATTGTATCAGTATAGTATTTGTATTTGGATCAGAGATATTTGAATTAGCTAAAAAAAAAATCCTGGGAAGTGATGTTCTCATACATATTTCATCTTGGGATATAAGCATTTTTTAATATACTTACCTTTGTCCCTGGCTCCTGCTCAATTGATTGAAGAATGGTAAAGCATAGCTCCCTAACCTCTCAGTCTTCAATCAATAAATTAAAGGAATAGTTAACTTTTCAAGTGAACTATTCATTTAATGTATTTTTCCTAATCAATAGTGCTAAACTTTTGAGCAAGGTACATATACAATTAGTGTATGTGTCAGCAATCAGCAATCAGCTGGTCTTTTTTTATTTTTGATATTTAGAAGTGCAGTGTCTGAAAAATCTTTATTTATAAATGTGCTTGTATCTATCTAAGTAAGGTGGTCATGAGTTGATGATTTGCATTCTATAAATATACAGTATATAAATAAAAAGCATGTTAAAGACCAAAGCTAATTACCAATCAGGAATGGCTGAAATCATTTCAAACTCTAAATATACCCCTAAAATATGATTCTTATTAGTCTTATTAAAGGGCATGTTCACCCCCAAAACTATAATCCCCCCAACTACTGGCCCCACCATGTAGTGTAGTTTAATCCTTACCTCACATCCCAGCTCCATAGGGTTCTCCTGTAAACCCCCCCCCCCCCCCCCCCAAAGTCTCAAAACAACCACCAGGAGGATAGCAGGTCTCTCTGCTATCTAGCTTCCGGTAGATATTTGCCATGCGCACTGCAGCCCTTCTCCCCCCTCCCCCCCTCCTCTCCCTCCCTCTCCCTCCCGTTCTACTATCCCTCCCCCTAGCGTTAAACCCCTTAATATGCTGCTCCCCCAT